>CM061161.1:10631392-11831392 GCA_030710495.1 Labroides dimidiatus
AGCAACAGTTTTGAGCACCTGGAGCCAGTTTTTTGTCAGTGGAAACACAAAGAACCAGTGCTGAGTCAGGCACAGGCCTGGAACTAGCACTAGCACCAGTTTTGCTACAACATTTTGGGTGAACAAACATAAGAATAACAACAACTTGTGTTAACCGCAAGTAATTCTGGTGCCAATTGGGAAGGATGACACCATTTAATCATTGAGGTGACAAAATGAGCATGTCCATATTTGACACACTTATCTTTCAGCATTAAAGGCACGATTGGTAGTCACAGAGAACTAATCTGAATTTTAATGTAGCATCTCCTCAGGACTCCATTTAGCCCCCGCCCTCCAAAACCAAGCCCTCGCTAGCATACACGAGCGCCGCAGATTCACAATATTTTTGGATCTTTTTTAAGAACACATGCATTGATTGCCATCAGGACATAAAGATCAATTTAACAAGAATAACAAAAAGTGCATCTAAATCTGATTACCAACACTACCCTTTAAGAAAAAATATTATTAAGAGATAAAAGGTTTCTTTATTTAATATCCCTCTTTTTGTGAGCATTTAGACACTAGCTTCTTACTTGTGCAGTTCAAAGTTCATCCTTATACAATAGTCCTTCTTTGGAGAGCTGAATCACTGTGATGATGCGCAACCGGTCAGGATCTCATGTGGTGGTGAGAAAAATTCAACCCCACTGTGTTTGTGTTTTCAGAAGCTGCATTCTGAACCCAATGACCAGGCTTAAATTTGTTTTCATCTCGTCTTTCAGAACAGGCTTTAAATGAGGAGGCGTTCCTTCTCCCCGTTATTCACAGGTAGCACAGTTTAAGTATTGCTTTTACCAACTGTGACCTAAACAAAGGACACAAGAAGAAAGCCGACAAAGGGTTTTCAGTGAACAAAACAAGCTATATTTACCCCAGTACATTACTCGCAACTTCAGAAGCTTCTCTTCAGTATGAGACAAACATTTCACAGTATTAACACTGAAATGTGTGATTAAAGTAATGTTGTGATGTGTTCATGTGGGTGGTGTTTCATAAAACCTCACCATGTGTCTCTGTGTCTTGATAATGATATAATAAAAAAATTTAATTATGTGCAGCTGCATCAGCCATCACATGCACACCGAGCACAATATGATGCTTTGATGGAAATGATGGATAAATTCAGTCATGAGCAGATGTATGACCCTTCACACACAAACACGCACACACACTCGCACACATCCGGCTGCAGCCCACAGGTCATAAAGATGGTCTATCTTCTATGAATATGTAAGAAGGAACATGTCCCGATCAAGCTGGAGCCACAGAGCTGGGTGGTCTGCTTAGTATTCATACAGAGGCGTGTCCAAATACACACAATTTACACACATGCACGAACACACACCTGCCCCCTGCCCCCCAACTCCTGCCTGTATTTCCACGGGGAAACCTCAGAGAGAGTTTTGGCTTGTGGGGATGTTGCTGAAAGATGGGATCAAACTCTGCTCTTTGTTTCTCCTGTTTCAGCATCTGAAGTGTGTGCGTGAGCCCGTCTGCCTGCGTGTCCTTCGGCCTCTGACTGCAAATCTCCCTTTATCTCTCCCTCTCCGTCTCACTCTACCTTTCCTCCGCACAAACCCCAGACACTGTTAGCAGTGTTTAAAGTGGCGTTGGGAGAGATGAAAGGCTCCCAGTGCTCTTCACGGTGGAGCTGAGCAGAAAATGAGCTGCCACTAAGTCCTCCGATAAACAAACGGGCAGTGAAGTTAGGAAGCCATGCGTACGAGTACACCCTGACTCTGCTGCCCCTGAGAAACACACACTCTATAAACACACACACAGCGCATAAGATCAAGGTGGTTGAAAGGTTTTAAACTACAATACTTTTCAGTAACCCAAAACAACCTGTAATCTTAACATTTGATAGTGTCAAACAGCAGATCTACAGTCACATTTATTCAGTGACATAGGGGCAAAGAGCAAACAGCGAGTGCTGCTAATGAAAACAAAGTGGTGAAACGGTTAATTAAGATGCTATTTTCTGCTTTTTTTCCCGCACATCAGTTATGCTTTGATGAACAAACTGAACAAATAATAGTTCTGGATTTCAAAAGAAAAATGTTTAAAGGGGACCAGGCTCTATTTCTACTTTGAGTCTATACATTAATGTTGGGAAAATATTTTTATACCCGTTAGAATTTCATCAAACGTTGGTCTTGTTTCAGGGTTTTTTTTCTGTGCTACCACTGTGTACAAGTACAAAAGCAAAAATAACAGTTACCTACACTGTAAAAAAACTGAAATGTAAGCAAATGTTATATTGTATTTAAGAAAAAATGTGTCTTATTAGATTTAAAGGTACGGTTGGTAGCCATGGAAAGCTAGCATGAATTTGAATGTAGCATTTCTTCAGAGCTCCGTTTAGCCCCCGCCCTCCCACACTCAGAGCTCCTCCAAAACAACGCCCCCGCTCACATGCATGAATGCCGCTGATTCACGATCTTTCGAAACCAAAGACTCAAACCGGTCCTCAGCACATAGTTTTTGTTAGCACTATGTTACCAGAAATTGCGGTATTTACGGCAGAACGGCAGGATGGGATTTGATTGGTCTAACAAATTGGATCCCAAATGCTAGGATTGGTTGGTGTTTTGCCAGGTTTACTCCTGCTGTAGACAGCAAATATTTTTTGCTCTATTTTAAAAACACATCATGCATTGATTGTCATTGGAACAAAAAGATCATTTCAACCAGTATAACAAAAAGTGTCTAAATCTGATTACCAACACTGACTTTAAGAAAAAATATTATTAACAGATAAGGGGTTTCTTTATTCCACGTCATCCTTCTCTCCGTGCCTATTTAGACACTAGCTTTTTATTTGTGCAGTTCAGAAAAGGATATTCATCATTTCAAGATATTTAAAGAGATTATTATTATTATTATTTTACTAAAAAAGTAATTTTATGAGTTTAACTTGTTCATCGTTAAAACATATGGATAGTGTTGGATTTTACATTGTAGTGGTTTCCTCTTGTTTAAAGTTCCAGTGTTATGACAGATTTACAGAAGTCTTGCAGGCATTTTATTACAATTTTTTTTTCTGAGATGCAAATTATTATCTTATGTAAGAAATTTGTATCTGATCCATGAGATACAAACACAAAAATGTTCTTGGAAACACATGGTTTGACCTCAAACTCAAGCAACATAAAATACAACAGCAACAGTTAATCTCAAGGGGGCGTCTGAAATGAACTCAGACTGATTAGTTGAATTAGCTCGTTTGATAACAGGACACATGCCAAAGATATATAAACACAAACTTGTACTTTAAAAGAGACCTACAAGAATTTTTCATATTACACAGTGAAATCATGCAACTATGGAACAGTTGTGTCGTAATTAAGCTCCACATATTTTGGCTTCTCTGTATTTGAGAAGCCATCTCTTTTCCATATATTTTAAACTACCATATTCTACATTTAAATCACATCTTACACTGAATACCATCAGATATATGATCCAAACTTCTGTTCTGTTCTGTGAGAAGCTTTCATCAGTTGTTTTTTTGGAAAAATGTGTCTGTATGAAACAAAAATAGTTTAGTGGTACTTATAATCACAGCTATTATAATACAACAGATATAAGGAGAAGGAGAGGGAGGAAAAAGATGAAATGAAGGATAGCAGAAAGCAAGCTGGAGGCTGTTTGCAAGACCTGTGAGACCTGAGCCCGGATATGGACTGGATACGCAGTGAAGAGTCAATTACTTCCCTCCTAGTTACGCACACACGCTCACACACTCACAAACACACACGCAACGACAAAAAGTGAATGGAAACACTTTTCTTAAACATCACAGCTGGTGTTGAGTGTAACAAGACCAAAAAAGGTTCACACTGTAAACATACACTGAACAGAGTCAGTTCAAATGGACAGATAACAGCAAAGGCTATTTGTGTTTGTGTGTGTGTGTGTGTGTGTATGTGTGTGCGCTCCTGTTCCTCAGGTACCAGCAGTGAATGAGTCATGACTCTGACATTTCCATGCAGTGCGGTGTATTGCGTTACCCCTGCTGTGCAGCGGGACAGGCTTTCATCATTCTTGTTCATTTGCTGACCGTGGGCAACAGACAACCTTTACAAGCAGACACACACATTCACACACACACTCACAGAGAGGTCTGCAGACCTGCGTGTGCAAACATGCCAACTTTTTCTTTCCACCATGCCCAGAATAGACTGAGAATTGATCTGAGTGGTTATGGATTGGATATTGTTTTGAATGTTTGCGTGCACTTTCCAGTGCAAGAGTTTAGTCTTTTGATTTAAGAGCACAACTTTCATGTTTTAAGTACAGGTTTTCTTTTACTTTTCCTCTGCTTTTGAGCCATTCAAAACATGTCAGCTCAAAGATTTTGAGTGCAACCTCCTGTTATGTCTTTACAAAATACAAATAATTGGTAAAAAAATAAAATAAAATAAAATAACATTAATATACCCTTTACCCTCACAATGATGTTTTTGTCTTTCTAGATGTGTGTTACATTCAGAGAGTTTGGCTTTTAAAGATTGTAAATCCAGACTCGGTCTAGACTTTCACAAACTGATTTGTTGCGGTTATTTCGTAAAGACATTAACTCATCTCTGTCATAGATCTGTTTCGTATTTTTGTTGGAGCTTTGTCGACATGCTCCATTTATAAGCAATGAGCACGATTCAATGCTATATTTCAACTGAGTGAAACCTCATCATATGGTAGATGTCTGGTAAAAACTGTCATTACTTTTTCTTTACTGAGGAAAACCAACAAAGATGATTGTTGTTGAAATCTTGAGGCAAAAGAGAATTCAAAGTAAAGCTCTTTCCTCAGGCTTTGAGGTCTTTTTGGTGATTCAGAAGTTTGCATATGCATGTGTGTTCATGCATGTGTGTGTTTGTGCGTGATGACTAAATCTTTCCTACCGACAGCAGATGACAGCCTTGCATGACAATGCCAAGTCGAGGAAGGCCTGGCGAAGCTCGAAGGACAGTGCATATTTCAGAGTCTGACCATCGATGATCAGCGCCAGCTCGTTTTCCTTCCTCAGAGAGTCGCCCAGGGACGAACAATGAGCCGTCAGCGTCGCCCGAGTAGCCTGCGAGGAGAGACGGAGGAGAGGGTGAGGAGGAGAGTCTTTACCTGAAACTCATCAACAGACGCTGATTAGTTGAGCTTTTACTGTCATGGTCATGTAGTCTACACACCAATCCCCAAACGGAAACCTTAATCCAAAACCACAACACTATTTGCCAAAAATCTAAAATCCTAATCTGCATCCCAGCCAATCATTACTCCAGTTTTTTATGTGCAATCCGACAGCAGCTCTCTGAAGTGACCACAAATTCCAATTTTATGTTTCTGTGGAGATATTGTGGCTTCACAAAGTGGTGAGAATACAAATCCCACACGCACATACACACACACACACACACGCACACATCAAAACACTTAAACCAATTTGTTGAAAGGTCATAACCACCGGCGGTAAATGGAAGACATGTGCTCCTGGTGGCTCAGGCGGCTTTCATCTCCGGAAAGAATTTGCGTCTGCGTACACGAAACGGTTAAGAATGCCAATATAATGTTCAGTGTTTGTGTAGACACTGTAGATGCTTCGTGGTCCTGGAGGCATGTTGATCTTACCCTGATCTTACTTCACAAAGCAGCTACACACCACCAGAGGACAGACAGAGGGGGGGAAAGATGAATGAACGTGCCTTATGTGGTTTCAGGGTGAAATGTATCATTCATTTTTAACAAAGTGTGTTTGTGTGTACAAGTGTGTGTTGGTGAATGCCAGCTTGCCTGCATGGCAGCATTTTGGAGCAGTTTAGATGGAGCTCTCGATAATAGAGGAACAGGGATTAGCAGAGAAAATAAACAACCTACTGGGTTGTAATGAATCCCATGTGGAGGAGCAGGCACGCTACATGCTTCCAGTCAAGCCACACACACACACACACACGCTCGCGCGCGCATGCACATAGGCAAACGCACACACCTGAAATCCTCATTTCCGATAACTAAATTATCATTTACATGAGGAGTAATTGTTAAAGCATTAAAGTGGTATGATAACACGGCTCAATGTGCTCGCTTCATGCTTCCTGGCTTCACCTTTTAGATTCCAAACGGAAGTTATGTTAAACCCCCCACCCAAAATAAATAAATAAATAAAAAGATACATTAAAAAACTTCTTTTAGCTCTTGATTATGAATTGTCCTCAAACAAAAATGTTTTAAAAAAGGATTCAGAGATGTTAGATTAACAGCTTTGAAAAGAAGTCAACCAGGTGAATCTAGACCACACTGACTCCAACCGTCAAACGGCTCCAGAACGGCCTCTCCAGGGGCAACTTGGTAACATGTACATGTGGATTCAGGGTCTATAAATAATAAACAAGAAATGACGCAAAGAGGAATGCCCCGTGGTGGAAATTGTTTGTGGAAACACGGGCTGTCCAGCCAAACACATACAAATCATGAGACCAAACTCTGGACTCAAAAGTGCACAAACATTTGAAAATTTGGCGCCGTTTACAATCTGCTGTCTGTCCCAGTGGGTTATTGGCAGCTTTCAGACCTTGAGAGAGAGTCCAGTTACCCTCTGAGAAATGACCGCTCCATCCACAGGAGCAGCAGTCGCACAATCACAGAATACATGTACGCAACAACCGCGTGTGAACAATGCCGCCTCTCTTCCTAAAGCCACACACAACGCACACGTGTCCCTCCTCTCCCTGAAAAATTCCCTGCTCTTCTTCTCTCAGCCTGAGGCTGTGTGTTTTTCTTTGTACGCCGGAATTCCTGTTTGCATTCACCTTTTTCCCCCCAAACAGGGGAAAGGAAAACAAAAACATAATGAAAGGATTAGAGGGGATTACAGGTTGTCAGAGTTCTGAAAGTCAGAGTGTCTATATGTGTGTGTGTGTGTGTGATGTACATATGTTTTCATAGAGGAGTTAAACATGTGTAAGTGCACAGTGTTTGTGTGTGTGAAAAAATAGAATCGCAGTCTTTGCGCCTGCTTGTCGTCACCTCATCGCAGAGGAATGGACCAAAGCCTCGACATTACAGAAAGTACACAGCTTAAGTGAGAGATGATTGCATAAATATATCGTCTATGAGACTCCTGAGGTTCTGAGTGTTGATGCATAAAGTCTTGGGTAACTTTTAGTGCCTGATTGTGCAGATATCTAAATAAACAACAGGCTTACTGTAGGCCACACAATCTTAATAATATAAACTTATGCATTACACCTTTAGCTCTTTAATACTGTGCCGAAAATGGCCCAAAAGTGCGTTTTCCGTTTTCTGCCAAAAGACTTTTCTCACCAAAACAACACGGCCGAAACAAGCTAAAACCGTGGGCAGCACGCTCTTGTCTGGATAAGGGCTGAAGTATTTCAATATATCTGAGAAAGACCCATGGATAGTGATTTGTAAAGCTTGTGATGCACGTACGAGAAATGATCCTGGCTGCGATGACCGCAGAAAACCCGCTTGGAGAGGGAGACGCGCAGAGCGCAGAAGAAAGGACTTGTTGCTCTGAACCAGATGAGGGACATACCTCTCTTATAGATCAGATCTAAACCCTGTTCTTTAATTCAACAGACTAAACAGCCTCATGTTATTCATCTTATTCAAATGACGGGAAGGTTAAGCCCTCACAGCTCTCCTCTGCTCTCTGTGTTGCGCACGGCAGTTCCACCCCCAAGCACAGACACGAACAGGTACACACCCACACATACACTTACATACATATAAACAGACACACACAGACAGAGACACACGCTATGTGTAGAACAGTCCAGAAAAATGCCACAACCATCACAAGAGATGCCGAAAAAAAACCCATTCTGCCTTTTTAAAGCACTCCCAGGTCACCTCTATGAAGACAGCATCATTCGTTTAATTTATGCTGCGGTACTAATGACTCAAATAATAATTTCTTTCTGTGTTTCGGTTTTGGCCAAGAATTTTCATCCCTAATATGTTCCATTTTGGTTTTCAAAGTTCATTCATTTATTTTAATACAGCTTATCCTATGCAGGAGCACGGGTGGCTTAGGGCTAGAGGCAGGGTACACCCTGGATTGGTTGCCAACCAATCACAGGGCTGACACACAGAGACAGACAACCTTTCACACACCTTTCAGACAATTTTAGAATCACCAATTGACCTAGTGAGCATGTTTTTGGACTGAGAGGCTCTCTCCGGGGAAAACGTGCAAACTCAACACAGAAAGCCACCCCGTGCCTGAACCGGGATTCGAACCGGTAACCTTCTTGCTGTGAAGCAACAGCACTAACAAAGTTAGAGAAACTTAAAGTTTCCAAAACATAATCCTGAGTCTCCTCAAATTTAGTAATAGAGAATGTTAGATTAATACTGGTAACTGATCAGATTAGTAGCCTAGACATCGGTATTGGTATGCCGACTTAAAAAGCTGGATCAGTGTCTGAGGCTAACTGGCAGCTATTTCTATCCAAAGAGCAGACGTAACTGCAAACTTAAAACAAAGAACAGCAGCTTCATATGAAGAGAAACAGCTCCCCTGTATGATGTGTTCACATTACTCAGAAGGCAACAAACACAAAGACCAAAGGAAAAATTCATTACCAAGCAACTTTCTGCTTTCCCACGCTAAATTACCCACTATTTTTGGAGACCTGGGAGGGGAAAAAATGCTTTATACTTTGCACAAAGTTGCAATTTGACAAATCTCATTAGCAAGCATTCTTCAGGTCCAAACTAAATGTTTACTTTTCATGTGCATCCGAGCTCAGAGAGGACGGAAACGCTCAAACACACAAAAACACACTCTGTAAAACTATGTTCACAGGCTTTTCCGTGTGGAATTTTATCAGGTTTATATTTAGGATCCTAAAATGGGCAGAACATAGAGGGAGTCTGAGATATCGCAGGTCACCTTTCCTCTCATTGCATACTTTTCTATACAAAGCATCAGAGCAAACAAGCACACCCACAAACACACACACAAACACTGAAATCTATGTTAACATCAGAGTGTATTTGTAAAAACGAAAACAACAAGGACAGGGGGAGACAAATGTTGATCTGTTCCAGACCGCCCTCTCTGTTCCCTTTAAAGAGAGCAGAGAGAAGCATATACAAAAGGCACTGAGAAAGATAAATGGGAGTGTACAGAGAAATGAAACCGACAAAGGACAAGGAGAGTGAAGAGAGAGAGCTGGACCTGTGGAAAAGAGAGAAAGAGAGAGAGAGAAAGAAGAGAGAAAAGCTGCTGAGTGAAGACAAGGAAGAGGAAAGACACGCTCATAACTGAAGTGCAGAATCTGTCACCAGTGAGATTTAATATACCGTTTAATTATCTGAGTGTGCATCTGTGCAAACACCCACATCCTCTGCTGCCAGAGCCAGAGACACACACATACACAAGCAGTGACACACACACACACACACCCTCCCAAACCAATAAGACAAAAGAGACACATGTGGAGTGTAACAGTTTGATGACATGCCAGAACTGTAGAGCATGAAACTTAAGGTGCTATAAATGTGTCTACGAGTGTGTGTGCCTGTGTGTGTGTGTGTGTGTGTGCGAGCATAAAGATGATTAATGAGCAGAGGAAAGACGTTGTTTGTTTAAGAGTTGTACTGCGGGCAGCATGACCGGGAGAGAGGGATTGTGGGAAAGTTAGATGTAATGTATATTCAGAGCTATCAGACTGATGTGGGCGATTAAACAGAGTGTGCGTGTGTGTGTGTATAAGTGTGTGACTGAAATAAAAGGCTGAAAACATGAATTTACATTGTGTGTCCAGCAGCGTTGACTAAACAGAGGCGGACAGGCTCAAGATTTGTGTCGGTCTGTGTGTGGCATGTGAGCCGGAGGTGACAGATGGCGCTTGTCACAGCTTCAGCGGTCGCAAACCGTTTACCCAGGAGGCATTGCTTACAGGGTTTGTTTTGATGAGGAGGAGCACCAAAAGGAGATCACGTTACCACTCACTCAACGCCCTCACATGGCCTGGTCTGGTCTGCCCCCTCCTTTTCTTCCTCCATCCAGATTGTCTATCTCATACATGAAGAACAATAAACATTCCTTGTTTTACTCACAAACAAACCTCCTGAGCATCCACCAGCATAAACACACATATTTCATGACTTGTTCCTGCTCTGCCTCTGGCACATACACACACAGCAGCGGTTGTTTCATTGCTTCCTGGGCAGAGAGAGGGTGCTGACAGAGGTGGAGGTAGCCGTGTGAAGGAGATAGGGAGGGAGGAAAAGAGAAAAAGAGAGAGGGAGAGAGAGAGGGAGTGCATCTGCTGGCAACGATAGGATCCAACACACTGATCAGCAATCACACTGATTACAAGACAAGAAGGATGTGATACAGAGAGTAAAAGTTGACACTTTTTTTTTTTAAAATGAGGTTACAAGGTGAAGCTGGAGGTGCGATTTTGATAAGCGGCTTCTGTTTTCGCTCACGCAAAGGTTACACTTTTAAAAAAGGCCGTCATGCAAACAGAAGCTGCGCCAGCGGGAGTTATTTTAAGTGTGAGATAAGTGTAGCTGTTAAGACAGCGTGGCTTTCATCCACAAAGACAACCAGTCACAATCAGAGCCCTCTGATGTCATGACGGTAACACCACGTGGAATCACGAACAAGCCACAGACATATGAATGAGGGAGAGTGTCGTCGTCGATTATTGTATTGACTCGAAGAAATACCGTCATACTCATCGACGGTTTAAGCTCTCCTGTCTTTTAACGCCATGCAGAAAAGTGTCTGTGCAACAACTTCACAAAAGAATCCTTTGAATCTTTTTAAAAATCTCTCTAACAGTAAAAACACCTTTCCTGGAGCTGGTGCGGAATCAAAATCTCACTCAAGGACAAATCAGAGCCGTGGCTTTTAGCCACGACTGTGTATTAAAGCCAGAGTTTTCAAGAGATGGAGTCCAAGTTTTTTTAAGTGGCTGCTTTATGGAAAGTCTTTTTCAGGACTTTTGACAAAGACGCTCTTTTTATACCACAAAACATTAAAGTTATTCCACTGATAGTAAGAACAAAGGTTAATTCAGTACAATCTTTTTAAATATATAGTTCAACGATTTATTTTTAAACTTGCGATTCTGCAAATTTTCCACTCACTCTCGTCCTCAGAGTCAGGGAGTTCCACCTTTAGTAGACAGCACCTTTCAGCAACGGTGTAAATCCTGCAAATCCCGCCTCATCACAACTCATTCAACTGCAGGAAGGGTTTCTTCTCTGCCAGAAGTTGTTTGCATGGGAAGGGGTTCAAAGTTTCTTTCCAGGCGTGTAGGTGCAATCACATTCAGAACTTAAGATAACAAAACTTGTGCAACAACCAAACATGATGACAGCTATTACTTCCTGCCAAATATCTACAAGCTGTTTTTGGACAAAGCAAATCACCACGCTGTGCCAGAAACTTGAGACCGATGAGCTAAAACCGCGTTACAACGCGTGTCAGATCAAATCAACGCACTGAAAGAAGTCTGTGCCCCCCCCCCCCCCCCCCCACCTGACTCTGACACCGTGGCAAAACTGTGAGTTCCAAGAGAATTGTTTCAAAATAAGTCTCACTTAGTTTAGAGAGGAGAGAACTTAACATACAAAACAATTTTAAAGAGGAGAAATAGAAATGGACTTCAAAACACACTAGAGGCAGAATTAAAGAGACGTGGACCAAAAGAAGGGCTGGCTTGAAGCACACTTAAAAGCTTTGTGAAGACTACACTGCAAAAACTGACATCTAAGCAAGTGTGTTTTTGTCTTATTTAAAGTAAGAATTGCCTTATTATACTTGATATGAGCCACATTCAACAGAGATATTAAAAGACAAAAATAAGGTCTGAATTACCTGCAACAAGTCAAAAAATCTGCCAGTGGGGTAAAAAAAAATTACTTGTCAGGTTAAGAATAATGTCTAAAAACAAGAAACTTTCACTTACTCCACTGGCAGATTTTTCTTTACTCGTTACAAACAATTCAGAGCTGATTTTTATCTTTAAACATCTTTAAATGAGACATGTTTCTGGACTGGTCTGGTGAATGAGGCTCATATTAAGTCTAAAAAGACATTTTTACTAAAAATAAGACAAAAACACTTCCTAAGATTTCAGTTTTTGTAGTTTGAGTAATAGTATTTAGAAAAAAACTGATTATGGTGCTGATAATCTCATTTTAAAAAACATTATCTATGTACTATAAACAATTTCATTATCACTTATAAACTCCTCACAGGGTCTTGAACACAATTTAGGCTCTGCTGGTTTTAAAAGCTCTGCTTGATAACAAGTAAAATCAGTTCAGTATGCCAGTGAAAACAGCGCTAGTATATTTGCCTTCACTGTGAATAATAAGTTTCATGTCTATTCTACTTGAAGCAGGCTGGTAAGAATATGCGGCGGAAGCACTATGAAGCACACACTCTGAGGTGACTGTTCGAATCATTTTTGAGTCAATTAAATCATCTTTGAATCAACATTTTACGTCAGTTTGTTCTTTTATTTATTTGGCAATCAGGTAAAAAGTTAGGACTCTTGCTCACCCTGTCAGGATTATAATTCACATAACATCTCACTCACTGTAACTATCGGACAAATGTTTAACCCACAAACTGGATTATATTGATTCAGTGTTTTCTCAAACTGAACATTAGATGCTAACTAAATCTTCCAAACTGTATTAGGAACGATCCTCTCATAGTGCTTACTGTATCGGCTTTCACCCTCTCAGGCTCTAATTACATGGGCAATTCTTCAGCGAGTACCTTTATAACCCTGACATTAAACGTCCACCCTGTCCAACTCAATTTACACAGTGTCTAAGTGGCCTTGCACGCTGTCTGGCTTCTGACCATCGGTTCCCAAAGTCTGCGAGCTTCCAGACACGACTTAAACGCAAGTGAGCACAAAGTTTTTCTTTTACCAGAAGCTGACATAATTATGGGAGAGCAAACTAATTATAGGTGAGAAGTTGTTCAATTGCATTTTAGAGTATGACAAACATTAAAATCCCTTCACACAGGATGCCAATTGGATGTTATGTGAACCACAAAGAGGTTTCTAATGTGATGTGGATTATGATACAGACTAATAAAATCCCCCTAAAAGCTGAAAACTCCCGCCATGTGCACCCAGACTTACATGAAGCAAGAAATAAATATAGAAATACTCTCCCTCAGGTTTAACACTCTCTCTGGGCCCACAAACGCTCCCCTCACACACAAATCCAAAAACAAACACACACATGCACATAAACGTAGTTCCTATGCTTCGGATTTATGAGGCATAATCTTCCCAGGCTCACATATAAACAACCTCTGTAAAAGTGAACACAGTGTGAATATATGTGTGTGTGTGTACATGAGACGGACACATGACAGTAATCAAAGCACTTAGGTTAAGCTGTCACACATGAACACATAACTGGGGTAGAAAATCAAATCTGGACATAAAGAATGTTGCAGATCTCACTCTGACCGGTTTTTCACATGCTGCTGGTTTTTAGTGACACATGTTGTTTCAGACGGATGCAAAAGTTGTGTAACAACGCCGTGCTGTTGTCACAAAGCTTGTACTGTAAGTGAATGTAAGTGAAAGAAAGGGAAGCAGTGATAGTTCAGAGCTCGTCTCTTTTCATCCCTTTCTCCGAAGAGACACCAGAGACTTTAATTACACGCACCTGTGAGCACACAAAGAGCCCCACCCACCGATCCCACTTAGGACCACACCTTAGATCCCACGGTAACCTGCTCAAAGCCCCTTCACACACCCCACTTCCTCCACTACACACACACACAAACAAACGCAAAAAGTCCCCATACTGTAGGAAGTGAGAGCGAAAAAGAGATCAGCAGAAGGAAGACAAGAGCCTACTCACATCCAGAGAGTCTTCGTTGACGATGATGAGGGACATGCCGTGTGTCACCAGACGACAGGAGTAACCTGAGAAACAGAGAGAAGAGTGAGGAGGAGAGAGGGGGATGGGTAAGGGATTAGATTTACTCAAACCCAAAACACAGGTGAAAATCTGGTTACATTTGAGAGTGGATTAGCTAAATCCAGCTCCATTCTTGCACACAGCTACCCGACTCCTGCCTGTCTTCATATGTCTGTCAAAGTCTGTGAGTAAAATTCATCTGGTGTGTGAAAGATAATAAATGACATGCAGTCTTAGGAAGACATCCTTTAAAAAGTAAGACATGTTTCTTTGTTTTTTGAGTCTTGTTATAGTAGATTTCCACCCCCGAGTTTCCAGCGTGATTACCGAGTAATTCAAAGTGCATTCTATGCCGAGCACTCTGCGTACTCACGTGAAACCTGGAGATATGTCTGGCATTTCCTAGACAACATAATGCCTGCTCTTCTTCAAGGGGAAATTCAATTAACTCCACAATACACAAAGTTCCCTACCCTGCTGAACATGCGGCTTCAGAGACACGGGGCTTTCCACGCCATCAGCTGCTCGAACTTTAAAACAGTCCTTTTGGCAGAGTTGTGACGTAAACTATGAGTTCTCAGAATGTCTGTTGGTTAAATGCTCTCACCTATGTTGATGGCCGTCTCCTGCTTGTCTCCAGTGAGGACCCAGATCTTGATGTCTGCTCTCATAAGAGTGGCGATGGTCTCAGGTACGCCAGCCTGGAGTCGGTCCTCGATGGCGGTGGCGCCCAGCAGGAGCAAGTTCTGTCCATGAACAGGAGACAAATAAAGAATCAGAATAACTTAGAGGTTAGATATAAAATCAAAGGGCACAGAAATGAGAATGACAGGCTAATGACTGTCATCTCCATTGGTTACAAACTCTGCCAAACATCGGCAGCCTCGGTGTGAGGACTCTTTATCTCCAGGGAACATCATCCGTGTCTAATTTCAGGATAAGAACGATGCCAGAAAGTTCACCAGCACAGCTCATGTTGGACCTCTGTACCAGCTCTGTGTGTTTGTGCCAAGGGGTAACAACCCCCCCACCCCCTTTAATTTGTTCAGCATTTAAATGGATGTGTAGCCTCATTAGACACACTCGGTCGCACACACAAACACTTGCACAGACACACAAGTTAACACTACTGTGGTGTTGACTCCAGTTTTATGGGGCTTTTGGCAGGCTGGTGCAGGTAATTACCCCTGTGGTCTCTCAGTCTGAGCCCCCCCTTCTCCTCCTCCTTTTGCTTCCTCTTTTTTTCCCCCCTCTTCACTTACTTTTCTCACCTCGACTCACTGCACCAACTCCTCATCAAATCGACTCTCCTCTGAGAATATTCGCTCATCTCAGGAACTGATTTTATTGATTTACTTTTGTTCTTGCCAAAAGCTTTTTCAGATTGTTTTTCCTTTTAGCATCTTTCACCTCCAGCTTCTTCATAAAAGACACACCTTGAAGGGGAATCTGACTAAGTGAGTAATGAAGTGAAGGAGCTCTTCGAGAGGGGCTTAGCAGAGTCACTCTGCCACCTGCTGGCAAACACGAGGAGTGTGTTTAACCTTCTTTATCATCTTTGTCTTCATTTCCTCTCCTCTTTAACTCTGAATATATGGTTATAATTGGACTTCCTGGCATTCTGTTTCTAAGGTGTGCCACTGTGATTACCTTTTCCAGCAGTTCATAACACTCCTCTAGTTTCTGAGCGCGGTCTTTGAGTACAGTGATGGCCTGATTGTATTCCTTCAGCCATTCCTGGTAGGCATCTTCTTCTAGGTCCACATACGCAAAACACAGAGTCCTCAGGCCTGGATGGAAGAGAGAAGTGCTTGATCAAAGAAGAGGTGTGAATAAATACTTTTTAAGGGTATTTTCAACGAGTGAATTTGGGACCAGAAACAACAGATGAATATCAGAATAAATTACTTATTTTTATTATTACAAGTTTCAGCCGTGACAAACAAGTCCTGGGTAATTAAGTCATTTAATCTGGGGAGTTACAGTTTCATGCTGAATTTTCAACATGTCCCAAAGCACTGCTTACTTCTACTGGTGTGTTTGCAGAACTCCAGTATAAAACCTGAACAAAAACTTTACAATCCGAGCTGCGATTATTAACATCGCTTCCTATGTTGAATACACGTCATCATGTTTTTTACTTTTATACTTTTGAGGGATACACCACTGACATTTCTGTACTTCGAAAAAATATGTGTAAAATTTTCATTTTTTATGGTTTACTGCCCTTTTTGGCTGTATTTAGTCAGTCTGAACATAAAAGTTTGGGACATAAGGGTTGTTCTGATGTACAGCAAAAGTTTTAGGCAAAAAAAAAAATGACACTACAGCATGTCTCTGTCTCAGATCTGTACAAGTATTGACTGCATGTTGCTGCTTCGTTCATGAGTTTAAGCAGAACTGCAACTATTTTATTGTTTCATTAAATTCCCATGCCATCTAATTTTAATTTATGACTGTGTATTTTTTATACCTCCCTGAGAACTGGACTATAGGTGAAGGATTAGACACTACGTTTGTTAAGATGAGCATGAAAAATAAGTTGATTCAGCTCAGGCTTTCTGTCCTGTTCTCAGACTGCCTTCTTACCCTCTGTGGCGAATTGTTCCAGATGAGCAACGGTTAAATCTTTGTATTGGGACGACTCGATCAGCCGCTCAAAAATAACATTATCCTGCCAAAAAGAAAAAAAAAGGAAAAGAAATCAGCATTAAGGAAAAAATATGTCAGACATAAGTAATTCTGATTTGGAACTTTAATGAGATAAACATACCGCTCCTTTGCAGTACAGGCGCAGCTTCCCACTGGGGGTTCTGACCACCACAGACATACGTTTGCGGTTACTGTGGAGGAAGCAGTGGGCTCAGTTTTAAAACACACTTGTCTTAAATTACAGAGTTATTTACTGACTAAGAAGAACTTTTATGGGAGCACTTACCTGGAAAACTCCAGAACATTCAGTAGCTCATAGCTCATCTCTTTTCCCCTCTGAAACACAACAAAATGTCAGCTCATAACTCCCAAAAAGAGGCTCCTGCTGCAGGGAAGAAAAAACAAAAACAGATGCATACTTACAGCCTCTATTATGACGGAGTCTGGTGTTCTGGCAGTGAAGACGAAACCGAGGCCTTTAGCGCCTTTGACCAGCGCTCCTTCATCTGGTGATGACGCCTGGTAGACGATCTGGTTGTCCTCTCTCTCTGGGACGACTGTGTGGCACACTGCCATCATTGTGAGGAACTCGCAGATCTGAGGGGATGTAGGCTGAACACACAAACACAGACACATTCCTTCAGCTGCACTGCAAAAAACAAAAATCTTATTTTTAGTAAAAATGTCTTTTTAGACTTAATATGAGCCTCATTTACCAGACCAGTCCAGAAACACATCTCATTTGAAGATATTTAAAGACAAAAATCAGCTCTGAATTGTTTGTGGCAGATTTTTTTACTTGTCGCAGGTAATTCAGACCTCATTTTTGTCTTTTAATATCTTGAAATAAGACACGTTCCTGGACTTGTCTGTTAAATGTGGCTCATATCAAGTATAATAAGGCAATTCTTACTTTAAATAAACAAAAACACACTTGCTTAGATGTCAGTTTTTGCAGTGTGAATAATTTAGAGACTCTTACGTGGCTCTCTATGTTTTGGATGAGAGTTGGGTCGTCAAATTCGGTGGAGTTGTTGCTGTTGGATGGCAGATTGCTGCGAGGTGAGAAAAAGTCACTTATCACATGAGTCATTTTGGATGTGAAGCCAAAAAATAACCAAGCAGAGTTGTTGTTTTTTTTCCCAACATGCAGCTCTAATAAGAGAAAGACAAACGGATGAGAGAGAGAGAGAGTCAGAGGTCACATACCTGAAGTCCTCCATTGAACGGTCACAGTCAAGATCAGGGAAGTGGCTGCAGCAGTGAATGAGGTTGAATTGCAAAAGGAATCAGTTACTTAGTAAATTAGGTGATTTAATCAGGCATGCAAGAGTTTAATTAACTGAGAGTTACCAACTCATTCTTTACTAACAGTTAGTCATTAATTGGTTTAGCGGACTGAGATTAGAGGAAACTAAGAGTAAAGGCGGTTTAAGTGGCTCTCTAAGGTCGGGTTCTTTCAAGTGAGCCAAGAAGAAAGATTGTATTAAAGAAGGAAAGAGCTGGCTTACCCGTATGTAATTCCTGCAATGGTACACTTCTTAAAGTTCATGACGTTACAGGTCAGAGTTCCCGTCTTGTCGGAAAAGAGATACTTCACCTGCAAAAAGAAATAAACGCTGACGGACTTGTTTTGATTTATTATGTAATGGAAGTTTGGTGCATCAGCCCAACAGGCCTTCATTAAGACGAGGGGGAGGAACAGACCTGGCCCAGTTCCTCGTTTAGATTGGACGTTCGAGCCATGGCTGGTGTGTCTGTCTCTGAGTAGTACATCTCCATGTCCTGAAAGAAAAGCATCAGATAAATTAACAGGCTTTGAAGCAGGTAGTTTTAAAATCACACACCATGAAGCTCACATACCCAGTTGATGAAAAGCGCCTGAGTGAACTTGACCACCTCCAGAGTGACCAGCAGGCTGATGGGGATCAGGTTGTTGTACAGGATGATGAACGTCAGCAGGTTGTATGCAAAGTTAGTAGAAATGTCGCCTGCACGAGCACAGCAGTCACATATTTACCATTTCGTCATTCAGTCACGATCTTCATTTCACCTTCGGTAAGTGTTGTTTGTGTGTCCTCACCTGCCCGGGACAGGTACCAACACGCGTCCTCAGTGTGTTCTCTGTTCCAGATGGCAGCACCCACAGAGCTGACCAGAGCCATGACCAGCAGGATGCCGAACAGGACCAGGATCTGCATGTTGGTCACCCGCTCCACGTTTGAGCGTTTCAGGGGGGCCTTGGTGGAGTTCTGGAAAGAGGAGAGTTGCGTGGGTAGAGTAAACAGAGACAGAGTTTACAGGTTTCTCTGGAAGGGAGAAAGTCCCTGTAGCACTCTTCAAACAATTACCTAATTTGTCACGCTTGATTATGAAAATGAAACTCTCATTAAAATACTTTGATCTGTTTGGCGGGAGGATGTGTCAGCAGTCCAAACAGGGATGGAGCATTTAAAGTGCCTCCTGTCTTGGATGAACTCCAGATTGATGAACAATTTATTAAAACCTCTAAACAACACCTGTGAGGTTCCCCAGAAGGCGATTAAACTCCAATTATAATTTTTCTAATCAAATTTAACTCCAAATTCCTTTCAAACCAGGACAAGCATTGCATAGTTTGCTGAATTCAGAGGAAACATCAAGACTACCTGCATGAGTTTGGAGTCATGGCCAGTGTAGACAACAATGCCTGCAACCCACTGTGTGTTTCTGAGCTGAGCACCACGGAGCAACACCTGGTCAGGACCCAGCGGAGCCGGACTAAAAAAAAAAAAAAGAGAAGAGAGGCAATTATTTTTTTAAACCCACTGTGACACACAAGTTAAAAATAACACTTCTTTTTCATTCTTAATCCATTTTTTGCATCTTACTTCTGGTTCTCCAGCCGCAGTAAGCCAGTAAAATCATACAGGTGTCTGTTGGGGCCTTCACACTCCAAACGACCAGTTAGCCCCATCAAATCCTCCAGAGTCTGTGCTGTCGCTGTGAGTGGGAGACCCTGTAAAAAAAATCATAACAGGTTAAGAGACCTTTTACCCAATAAGGCACTAATAAAGTGCAGGAAGAGCTGCAACAAACAAGACCCAGACTTGTATCTGGAAGGTTTCATGTGACGGTTAAATTTTCTGCATCTTTTATTAATCATTTCATTTACATTTCAACAGCAACAGGTATTTCAATGTGTTTCACAATATTAAAGAGGCTGAGGACTATCTGTTTGAGTTGGATTGCAGTGATACCTTTTGGCTGGAGTTGCGAGCACACTGTCGTGATGACATGACTCTTCACAAGGCGTGTGTTTGTTTTGGAAATGAATGGAGCTCAGATCGTCTTTCTAAAACTTTGTTTGCTTTTCTTTGTTCAAGACAACTTTTTACCAGATACAACACGACAAGGGACGGTATTTATCGACAGTTAATCAGTGCTGTTGTTTTAAGTGTGACAACAAGTAAACTTTTCCAGTTTGTACTGTAGTTTAGTAGCCGGCTACTTCAGTGTGACTATCAGCCCAGTGGTCTGAGACGTACCCGTAGGCTAACGTGTAACGTTAGTAAATCCTTATGTTCTGCTCATCTACCAGGCAGAGCTAACGTAATCTCACTCTTCATTTTATTGACAAACTCTGAAGTTTGATCAGATCACTGCAGAATAACTGCTGCACGTGGGTTGGAATGAACATAATCACAGTTTAGCTCGTCCTTTAGCCTTTAGCTGGTGCTATCGCTCTCCTGTTTAGCTTTCTTCTGCTCTTCTGTCCTTTTTTCTGTCAGAAAGTTCAGCTCCAGTGTCCACCATCAGTACTAAATAAATCACAGAAAAACACAGATCTCTCTTCTCACTACTAAACTTTCTCTGCTGGCATGGTGTTGTCATAGAAACGTCAACGTGCCATAAATCAATCCATCCTGCCCGACCCCATTGGAAAGCTAAGATATAGAATTAAGAAATAACCTTTATTGGTGATGATAATCTCATTTTAAGTGTGGATCATGATCAGGCAGATATCTAGAAATGAGACTTTTCAAGATCACTTAGAAAGTCCTGAATAACTTTTAATAACTGAATAACTCTTTCCTCCACTAACCTCCAAAAACTACATGAGCAAAACTCAGCTGCCCAGTTTTTCACCACCTCAAGATCCTGCTCATCACCTGAAAAACCCCTTCATAACTTCTCCTCTGGTTTCCTGACCAACCACCTCAAATTCAACTCCCCATTTTGCCGCTTCAATCATCAAATGCCCACCATTACCAAGACCAAGAATGGCATCTTATGGGGCAAAGCTTTTACAATCACAGCCCCAACTTTCTGGAACTTTCTCCCTGCAAATACCAGCAATTCTGACTCACTTACCTTATTTAAAAATCTACTCAAAACCATTTTTTTTGCACAATGTGTCAAGCCTCTTTGGGGATCTAAGAAAAGGCTTAACAAGTATTAAAGTATTTAATGCAGCCACCAACAGATCACGTATCGTACCTGTCTGATCTTCAGATTTGTTTCTCCGTCCAGGTTGGAGGTCTCGATGTAACACATGGCCTGAGGCTCACTGTGGAGGCATAAAAACCATACAAAGCTCTTAAAATTTTATATCAAGAATGCTTACTTCACTTGACTTCAAGCACGATCACATGTCACACTTTCATCAACTGGACATGTAAGATAAGCTGGGAATCCTTCATTGCACTTCTAAACAAAACAATCAACAATATCATAAACATCGTATCACACAAAAAAGGATTGAAACACGTAAATGAACAAAGAATTATCACTAATGTTTATGAAAGCCCACACACAAACACACACATATGCACACTCATACACATGGAGTCTGACCTGGAGGACACAATAACCATGTCAGCTGGAAGGTGTTGGCCATTGGTCACCTTCACTATGTCTCCTACTGCCACCTTGTGGCCAGGAAGCAGCAGTGCGGCATGAGGGGGAAGGGAAAAAGGGGGATATTAAGATGTAGGGTGAGGGGTAATGGGAGGGGTGAGGAGAGGACACAAAAAGCATGTTAATTGGAAGACAACCAAGAGCCAGCCAATCGAAAGAGAGAGAGAGAGATTTGAGATAAAGTGACAGCGAGCACAGCAGTGCAAAGCTTCAACTGTGCTTATAAAGCCGCAGATAAGATGCAGATATTTCAAACAAGACAAATGGGGAAAAAATACAAGGCATGAAAATATGAAAAGTTCTCAATTTGGGTGTTTTCTCTGTTATATTTTGATAAGTATGGAGAAAAGTTGGGCCATAACCCTCTCAAAGCTCACATTACAAAGAAAGAACTAGGCGATAACGTCGGTTTTGAAGCATGTGGAGTTGATATTATCAGAAGACATAGACAAGCTCAAACACAACCAGAGTGCATAAGGTGTGAGTAAAACTACTGAATCTTCTTTTCATGGCTCTCTGGAATCTGGAGCCTTGTTTCCCCAGAGCTACAGAGGAGACAATCTGGACTCCAAGACATTTCGTGAGCTGTGATCTAGGGACTGTTTACTGGTGCCTCAACATAACTCTCTTGTGGGACCCTCCTTTGGGGCAAACTGGCTTTCTACCAAAGCGCTACTTCACTGATCTTATCGCATGTAATTAATCACAAGGGGATGTTTTTCCTATTTTAGTCAAATTATGTAACACTAGCCAAATCCAAGAGTTCTCATCTTTAAACTACTTGTCACCACCCTGTTTTAACTTGAGCTGAGCGGCTCAGAAACAATCCCTTCACCTGTCCTGACCCTGAGGGACTGGTGGGGGGGCTACATTCCTGCTCTGCATTGTTATCATCCAAATAACTCAAGGGTGGTTTGATTTGACCTGCTGAGCCGAGACTGTACACAGCTGGACTCTAGAGTTAATGAGCACGCTTGAGAAGACCTCCTGATGATTAAATAAATGATACAGAAACGCACAGCGACGAGGTACTGCAATGTGACAGACCATGGTTCATTACCAGTGGAGGAAAAAAGTTTTGCGTGAGCAGAGGAAACCTGATTATTCAACTTATAATTTAACTCTGTGTGGAAAATTGGACGAGTTATGAAGATAAAAAAGTTAGTTGTAATCCAGCCGTGAAACATCACTACTAATTGGAAGAGTATCTTTTCCCGATCTATGATTTGTGCGTCCAAAGCTCAGATGGATTCTGTCCAAACACACACCGACTGAGTGACTACAGGTAGAACTAATGAAATCATGCAAGCCAAAAAAAAAGGAGAAAAACACAAAAATCACGGATTAAATGATGAGAATGAGACTGAAAATCATCTCTCCGAAGACAAAGAATGATGCAGAGATATTTGATGTTTTGATTCTACAAAACCAAATAACACTGAATATACTGCACGTCTGGATGCACTTACTTTTAATGATCCTCTCCTTTAAAAGTCTCTAATGTTGTTTTTATTGCCCTCCCCACTTTGGAGTCAACTTATATTTATTTCATTGATTTGGTTTTATTTGCTAATTTGTTTAAGAAGAAATTTATCCTTTCAGGTTGCGCGTCTGCGCCGCTCCACACAGTATTGTATTCTCTCGTTAATGCAGTTAAAGGCTTTATAACTGAGTTGTACGATTGAGCGTGGTAAAAAGTGAGATGACGCTCAAGAGCGAGGAGTGAGGTGGAGGCTGTGGTACCTGTTTCCAGATGATGGTCTGCCAGGCTCCGTTCCGCAGCACTGAGAGACAAGAACAACACAGCCATCAGTCAGCCTATAGACAGCGCTCATACAGTATTCATAGCCGCTAACTTTTGTCTGGGCTCGGCACTATAGTGAGTGACAGACAACAGCTATTCAGGACGCCATGAAAGGAAAACAAAGCTTGCGCAAACAGACACAAGCAGACTCATGGAAAAGCGCACAGACAGTTGACGATCACATGCAGACGATACCTGTTGTCTTCTTCTTGTTAACGGTGTTGTCTGCTTTGTGTCTTTTCTGTCAAATAAAAAAAGCAACATCCCGCTTTATGAACATCTCAATACTTTTTTCCACACTTTAATAAGTTTTTATCGCTATCCACGTGATACTCACGTAATCCTCTATGATCTCTTTGATCCCGGCCACAGTGAGGATGAAGATGAGCGGGACCAGTGTGGTGTAGCGACCGGTCGGTGATACATCAGGGATTTGCTGCAAAGAGTCAAGATTGGGGACAGTCAGAAATCACTGCAGGTAGCCGAGTGGCTTTAAGAGCTCATAATGGAGCATCAGAGTAATGGCAGCGATAAACAACACTTTTAACTCCATTAAGGTTCAAGATGTGTGAGTGGAACGGGAGAAAGGGCGACTTTTTGATGAAATCCAATCTCCATTAATTGGGTTTTGATTTTAAAACAGTCTAACATTTCAGTAATGATAAATAACAACAACAGGAAACATTCAGTTTCCAGATATAAGACGACTGTGATTATAAGTCAGCCCCTGCATTAGAACTTTTTTGAGATTAAATCTTGTTTAATGACGGAAACACCTTTATAAAATCAAATTATAGATACATTTTTTTAAATGACTCTCTTGCAGCACCAATATTTGAAAATGACCTTTAGTTTTATTACCTGTGTCCCTGCTACACTGATAACCACTATCTTACAGTCTGTCTTATATGCTGTATGACTCTTGAGTCCCATAGGATCACCGTACCCATCTGTCTTTCATCCTCTTGGTGTTGTAGCGTGGTAAATATTGACTCAGACTAAAAATAGACCCCAAAAATAAGTTTCAAGGAATTTGATAATGAAGTATCACATTAGTACTAAATCAAAACAAACAAAGGTAGCTAAATTGGGGTTGATTTGTGAAACATCCCCTGACTACTCTTGATCTGTTCCTCGTGGCTTTCTCAAACAAATTTCCCAAATTTAACTTCATTAGTCTGGAAAAGCACTCCAATATGAGCCACAACTCCATGTTTCAAAACTGGGGAAACTTTCTAATTAATTTTTCAGTCGGGATCTATAATACTGGAGCCATGTGTGTGTGAGCCGTGCAGTCAAACAAACGCAAAACATTTCTGTTTATTTTGTTGTCATCGTTTCACATGGTTTTTACCTGCATGAGTGCGATGAACAGGAAGAAAGCGTTTGCAGCACGCCTAATCTGCTCATACAGGAACCGAGGCAAAAAGGTGAGGATCCCATACTTGGTGGTGCTGCAGAAAAAGAAAGAAAGAGCAGAAAGGCAAAATTGAACAAAGTTTTGTTGACATTCAGACGGACAAAGGCCGAGCCAGAAGGTGCATTAGCAAAGGTACCAAGCATAAATTGCATGCTAATGATTTTTTAACCTGACTCACTTCAGCAGAATTATCCAAAGGCCTGAACAGCTACAGACTTTATGTCACAGGTCAATATCGCAGTACTTAAAAATCTATTAGAAACACTCAATTATTCTCAGAGAGGGCACACAAAGTCATTACCACCTGCACACACATCACACCTATAAATAGAGCAATGATTTAACCCCAGCAATCTAAATTTAGCTCAGCACCCCAGAATATAGGTGCAAGAATCCTTGGCAGCCTCAACATGTCAGTCAATCAGCTGATCAAACTACTGTATTGATTAGCCTTGTTAAAATCGAGAGCTACCGTAAGAGCTTTTATAGAAGCTAAAAATAAAGAAGTCAACCTTCAGGTCAAGCCCTCCCTTGTTTTTTTTTCTGCATGGCCTGAGTGAAAAGTGAGTGCTTTCTGAAGGCTTTTGTTTAATGGATGGTGTGTGTTTGTGTGAGAGTGCATCAGGTAAGTGCAACACAGCTTTCGATCTCAGCCCAAATCTCTTTTCGCTGCTTTCTCACTTTTAGAGACACAAAAGTACAAAGAGAAAAAAACGTAAACACGCAACAGAGGTGCAACAGCTGGCGGTCTGTTTCAAACACACAGACACACTCACAGACTTGAACTTACACTCTTAATGCTCTGACCTTGATCCTCTTGATCCGTCAGGTTTACTGATACTACACCAACGATCTAACAGACAAAGCCACTTTAATCTAATCAAAGATGAGTGACACCCGACTCTAAATACACAACCACACATGCATCAACACAAAACCAGAAAAAGACAGGAAAACATCTGGCTGTGTTGTTTTTTTTTACACTACGAATGCTCGACTCGCTGGTGTTGTTAACAGCTGTTAGCTGCAGGGGTGTAACTCTCATGCTGCTTTGAGCCTTTGTCCTACTTTTTCTTTTTTTATAGAGAAGGTCAGGGTTCTTCATGCATTATTTACTAAAAGAAAAAAAAGTCAGCTGTAGTAAGCTGAGCAGAAGAGCATAGTCAGGTAGATTTGCTGAAAAATCAGGTGTTTTTAGAATAATCTAGTAGGTTACTTGGTTGAGTTTGTGCGCAGGAGAGCAGCACTAATGCCCAGGTTTCATAAACAACACTGCACAGAGTGATGTATGGAAGTGAGAGACTCATCGAATGGAGAGGAGGTGAGTCGAGAGTGCAGATAAAAGCTACAAGGCTTTAATCTCAGAAAAATCAATAAGGCTATTGAACCTTTAAAACATAAACTAAAGAGTTACAGGAACACAGGGACATCAAAGGGCATGCCTGCGGAGCCAGAGTGCTCTGGACCCTCCAATCAGCATGCAGCATGGGCGAAAAACGACACACGCTGACCAATCAGATGAAACAGGGAGCAGCCGCCTCACCTTAATCGTATTTGCAGGGCTGAAATGGGCTGTTTGAAAGTGAAATTAAATCTCTTGGAAATAATGGCACTCCAGTGACAAACAACAAACCTTTAACTCATGGCAACATGAGCCTAATGTGGCCGATGGCGCCAGGTTTGGTTTGTGAATAGAATCACGGAGGTGAGCAATAACAAATGAATTCACATTACATTGATTCAACCTCCAGTTCTGCAGCTTAGTATTTACAATCACAGCTGTGAGGCCGTAAAGTTCGATGAGGACAGCTGGGATATTACTGATAAAAGAGACTTTTCTACAACAGTAAGCGATGTTTGGTCCCATTCATACCAGTCAGACACACCAGCACAAAGCATTATTAAAATTACGATAGATTTGAAGCTCACTTCTTGCCTCCAGACCATAAAGAGTTACAACGACAGCCCAACAAATCAAATCAAAAGAAGTCTTTTACTCTCAGTGACATTTGCCCTGTGGTGACTCCTCTCAGATCCTCAAACACAGAACACACCTTTGACCAGATCGACACGGCTGAGGCACTCTCTGTAATTTATGTACACAAATGAACGTGTAGTTACTTTACTTTCATCGGCAGCCTTAAATATTTATGAGAACATATTGATGAAGCAACGCGGCCATGTTAAGCTGTTAAGCCTAGCACTTTTCCACTCACATCCTAATGTGGACTTCTGGCTGTGACATATGTTAGCACAGCAAATAATCACTCAATAGGTGAGTTATTAAATAGCGCCATCAATAAAGTCTCATCTGAAGGACTCAGTCATTGTAGAACTAAAACAAACAATCTTATAGTAAGTTGTTGAGATTTACAGCCAAACTGGGTTAATCTTTTTATTCCCGGGGAAAAAAAAATCTCTGTGGTCCAAAGTCTATTTGTCGCACATGGTATGTTGAGAGGGGGAAAAAAAGCACACAGGCTAACGTCCTTCAACCTAGTGACATGTGTGTGGATCCCCTTTGAGCAAACATCCACAAAGCAGGAATGCGTTTTGCAAGAAATTAAATACTTACAAGCCAATCCTCAACTCTTTAGGAAACTTTCAGGAAATTAAAAAGTTTGAATGATAAACTGTGGTCAGAAGGAGCTTCCGAATAAGCGCCAAATAATAAATATTTGGTTAGGTGTCTTGAAGTCTTGAGATATATGTTTGATTTTATTTAAGTGGATTGGAAATCTTTCAATCATTACTCTACTTTCATTACGCATTACCCTTTCTGACTCCTGTTTAATCAACACAGGCTAATATTTAACTTACACCCAAGGAAATATGTGCACACAAGCCATAAAAAATGCTTTACAGCAAACCTGCCAAGACTAAGAGCCAAGGGAAGACCTACCTGACGTGGTTGTCGCAGAACTTGGTCACCTGTGGCCGGTTGAGCAGCACCGTCCGCGCCGAGGCGTCTATGGGATCCGCCTGGGAAGTGGTCCCGGACATCTCATCATCTGCCTTGCGGTAACCGGCAGACGAGCAAGCGGGTCCTGCACCGTTGGATTGATGGGAGAGAGGCGAGGCTGAGTGATTGTGAGTGAGAGACAGTGAGACAGATAGAGTGAGTGAGTGAGAGAGCGAGGGGGGGAGAGGGAGGGAGACAGAAACAGAAACATAGACGGGAGACGTGGTTTACAGTTCAAAAGCGAAGGCGACCAATTAGTGCTAGAGGCTACTGTATGCTGATGTATGCTGAAGCCGGTGGGGTCGATTCAGTGACGTTTCCCGTAAAAACACCCCCTCTGCCTGTCAGTATTATTATGCAGGTACCGTCAATGCACACACGCGCGTTTCGCGACGCCCACGGGACCCCCGCGTATAATGGATGTGCTGAGGGATGCACAATGGCGAACAAACACACCGGGTCCGTCTGTTTTATCAGCACGTCAACTTGTCCACATGTCACACACACAGGAACCGGTGCACATTAAGCGAGAAGGAACGAACAGGGATGAATCAAGCAAAAGGAGAAAAAAAGAAGAAGAAGAAGTGACAGAAGAGGATGCAACACGCGTCTTCCGCAGACTCCCTGCCTCCACGCCTGCCTGGCTTTGTCATCTCCAACCATTTTCAAGCGTCGTGATCTCCGCTCAGTCACCCCCGCATGAGCGCCAAGAGCGGGACTCCTTCTACCCTCGAGTGCGCCTCATAACTGGATTACATGAGTGGTTCTGCAAGGGCACTGTGGGGAAGTGATGGCAATGCAAACAGGGCAGGACGCTACAGTTTACTCAGCTGGTCTAACAACGGCAAACCTGGGCAAGGACAGATGTAGCAGCACGCCCGTGCCTCCTCTACCCTCCTTCGGCCGTGCTGAAGCGAAAGCTCCCAGTCCCGGTAAGAGATACTGCCCCGTCAAGCTCCGCAGCCGTGTCATCTGGCCACCTGCCGCCTTGGGAAGCCTTTTTTATCGGGCTCGATTTGGACGATCTCCCCCTTCCAGCTTGATGCTGAGCAGCTCGAACTGCTGCCAGTCCAGACAACAAGAGGAAGCCATATGGAGCTCCTTCAGTGCTGCGGAGGGGCAAAGACGGGGCTCCGCTTTTAAAGGGCCAGCCGCCTCATATCGCCTTGAGGTTGTGGTCCGAGACAGATGGGTCAAATGACAAGCCTGAGGTAAAACCATCCATCAGGAGATCGCTTCATGTCGCTTCCCTTCAACGGCAATGTCTTTACCACACAACTGTCTACCAGCTAGGCTACAGGTTTCTGGGTATTACACTGAGACCCCAGCCATACAAAACAGTTCATGTCATGCATCAGGTAGGTTAGGCCCACCTCCAAAACCCCCTTTTCACACAAGTCTGTAAACTTTTACATCAATTCACAGTGACCCAACCTTTTTAACTGCTCCAACAGTATACAAGCAGTCCTTCTAGTCTATTACTCTAGTTCTTTGTAATTCTTATTTGTATGCGCTAGTTGTGGGTTAGTACTTCCTTGAGATCTGTGGTGTGCCTGTCTGTAAGCCAAAACAACAACAGCCTAATTGCATGAATAATTTAGGAAAGAATAAGCACTGCCAGGCATTGGCAGATTGAATTTCCATGATCCTGAACGTCTATTTCTGAGCAACACATTCCTTCAGTATATGTACAGCCCTCTTCTTTCATCAGTAACCAAATTTTGGATAATGTCATTAAATTCCACTTAAGGTGTTGTGTTATAGTCGGGGAGGAATAGTAAAATGACCCAGACATAAGCCCGTTGGGGTTATCTACAGGATATGTCATCAGTCTCTCATTTTCCATTGAAAGAGGCATTAAGTTGCGTAATTGTGCAGGACAATAGCTACAATAATTCAACAATTTTTTGAGTGCAATTTGAGGGTTATTTGAAGGAGAGGCACTTTTCTGTTGAAAACTTCATCGGCGATCTATTTTTGAAAAAGAAGGTTCCTTAAGTTTTTATGAATGTAGTTCAATGGGACTCCAAACCAGCGCTAGAGTTTCTGCACAAGGCAGAGAGCAAGGTTCAAAGTCTATCCAAAATGATAATGAGCAGCATGTCACTTATCTCTTTATCTGTGACCAGGCTATTACCTCCAGATCCAGCAGAGCTAAGGGTCAAATTCACAGCTCAGCAGTGCAAACAGCACTGGGTCCAGATTATGAGAGATTGTTGGGAAATGATTCAGAATGATACAAGGTCAAAGGTGGCAGGGATTAACGCATATAATCACAGCTAATGTCATCTTGAACCCTTCCTGTATACATTTCTCTCTCCCTTGTTGCTTGTTTCCTCACCCTGCCACCTCAACCTTTCAACCTCTCTACACTCTACCTTTCCGAAGCAGATCAATAACAGCTTTCTCAGCAGCCCACTTCAGCTCTGATTCATTTCTAGGGAGATCAATGCCTCAGTTACTCATCTCTGATGGAGGTAGAGGCGCAGTCACCTCCATAACTCATTACTGATGCACCACAGATGAGTCAGCAGCTGACCCCAACAGAGCACAGCCAGGTCAATTACACATGAAGCACCCAGGCTATCCGGACAGGTACCACAGGCCTGAAAATCTGATCCAAGCTCCGAAAACACTCAGATTACATACTCTGATACTACAAGCTGCATATAGATAGTGGGGCTTGAACAAGATGTGTCCGTTTAATAAAATGCACGAGCTTATCAAGCCCCTGCTCCATCCCTCTCCTGGATGGCCACCATTAAAAGTCCACAAAGCCAAAAAAATTTAAAAAAAAAGTTTTACACAGCAAGCAGATTAAATTACTTGTTCCAGTAAGCAAAACAATGCAGTCATTTGAATCCATCATACATGTTATTTATTGAAGATTCCACTCATCACAGCTGAGCTTCTCGGTATGGAGTGTCACCTTTGCTTTTGGGATGAAGCCCAAGCTGCCCTGGCCTGAAGCCAAAGTTTCACCGTTAAAAAGCAAGCCAGGCAACTGAATAATGGATAGTACCAGGCTGCATAATTCATCTACATTTTGGCAGAGCATACTTCACCGGACGTTATTCTTTGGTGCTGCTTCGATCAAGAACCCACTCACATGTCATCCCCTAGCATGGTGTCTCCCTCAGCTGTCTGTATTGTGTTTTCAATGGCTCAGATGTCACAGCTACAATTCCATCAGGATTTAATTGTAATCATGTCTAAAATAGATACATCTCCTAAACACAAAGCTCAGAGATGAAATGTACCAGTGGAAATAGCAACTAATTATAACGACAGTTAGAGTCGAGCAGCTATCGTTATCCCCGGCTGATGAGGCATTCCCACCCCCACATGCCGCTCTGAGACTACTGCTACAGCCTTTACTCAGGATGTGTCAATATTTTTATTCTCTGAGAAACTGTCAAAACATTTAGATGCAATTGCATCCGAGTATACTTGAGAGAGTATAATAATCCCTGCACATTTTGTCTTCCTTTTTCAGCAACATAGCAGCAAAGTTACAGTCTGTGTCTTCATACAAGGCAAAGTCTCCTGAGTTAGTTCCTCAAGCAGCCTCAGGACATGTCGACCTAAACATTAAACCACAGCTACTTTACTTAGTTCACTCTAGAAAGCTTTACCAACAGAGCGTCTTCTGCCTGGTTGACCCCTGCATCCCATGGCTGTCCTGGTCTCCTAGGTGACCTGCAGGCCCTATTCTCAGGTCCAAGTGGACCTCGTCTCGTGTGTTCCAGTTTGGCCCATGTGCCACTGTAACAGAGAAGGAGGTAAGGCAAGAAAGCCTCTTACGAGCCAAGTGAGCGAGCATGATAATCCCCGCTGTGTCTGCTCTGCAACTTCACCTGCTCCTAATCCATAACCGGGTAATCCTACAGGTGAGACTGCAACAGGCACACATACACACATAATTCATGTATGTATTTTTAAAGGTACACACACAAACACATATTGACAATGCATAACATACACACACTCTCTCTCTCTCTCTCTCTCTCTCACGTGTACAAACAGGTGAATATACTCTTGATGTTGGAAAAAATGCAGGGCCCCATCATGCATCTAGTCCATTTAACCTTAATTACATGGCAGTCATTTTCTTCAGACATCATGCTCAGGAAGAGAAGTTAAGTCTTTATTATTTTAATGCTTCCAGATTGGTCATTAACTGTTATCTTTAATTGATTGGTAAAATACAAAGAGATTGAGTAAAAGATTTAAAGCTAAAACAGCTGAAATTCTCTCAATAGAGTTGAAAAATTCTGAGCCACCATTACTGTTAGTTACCTTAGAGTTAACTTGATAGCTTGCTAGCTAAGTAGGCTATGCTAACATATAAGATAACCAGAAAATCTATGAGGTAAAAGTAAAAAGTACTTTGTTTAAAAAAAAATCAGACGGTGTAGACTGATGGAGTTTGAAAAAAATGTAAAAATTGAATTAATAAAAGATATGACCTCCAAATAATGTCAAAACATATCTTATTATGCTAATTGTTGAAGTATGACCAACAGGAGTTGGTATATTTAGTTTGAAGTTACTAAATATTTTTGTTTCCTCTTTGTCTTAGTTTGTACTTTATTGACAACATTAACTACAATGCTAAGAGTTGGTTTTCGCCAACTTTATCAGCATGTCAACTTGTCCACTTGACTCAAAAAAGTGTTGTTTTATGTGAGACATGGCCTGGCATCCCTCCAGATTTTCCAGTTCTCTTGTCATTTTAGATGGTGAACAATCAGGAAGCTGAAGCCATATCAACAGGCAAGATTTACAATTTATACAGCTTGTAATCAAGAACACAGTTCCACAACACAGAATTAAGTGTCAGAAGAAAACTGATGTCATGTCCGGTCAATGCCCCCCACTTTACTTCAACTCATTGTCATTTATGTCTTATACATGCATGCAGCAGTGACCATGTGCATGCTCTGTTAAAGCATACCATGTCCAAACATGCATGTGGTTTACTCTAAAGCATGCAAATAATGTGTTCATAATGGAAATCTGATCCCAGTGCATATCAACTTGCTTTTGTCAACATGGTCTAATATGAGTGTTCATCCTACTATCTACAAGCACATGCAGTGAGAGGGTTAACTCCTGTTCAGCATTCACGACTCCAGGCCCCAAGGAGCTACGGATGATTCTGTTCAGGGTCCACAGCAGGGATGTCATGTCATAACCTTTTCATTCAAGAACCAAAGACTCTCTCTTGTTCAATATTGTAGCTCTTGAGGGCCGGGGGTTGGGAGATTCCTGCCTCTAGCTATTGCGCATGGCCACATGCACCTCAGGACTCCGGACACAAATGGGGCGTCAATCCAGTCTAATTCGAGCAAACTCACTTTTGTCAAACCTGTCTGTGAGGCAGGCACGCATGGTAGCGCTGGCGCCCTGGCCTGGGTCCTGCAGTTCAGAAGCCTCCTGCCTAATGGTGGTCAACACTAACTGCTCTGTGGGCGCCAGAGGGGCCGGGCGGGAGAAAACAACACACAACAAGACAACAAGTCAATAAACACATATGGCACGCAACACATCTATGTGTCAATGATTGAGCAGTAAATGTGTTTTAATGTGCCTGAAACTAGAAACATCATCAGTGAGATGACGGGCATGCCTACAAATGAAGTTGTAGATCTGATGAGTTGCACACAGATGGACTTTGTAGCCTGTCCAGGAGCGCCCCCCTGTGTTCAACTTATGCAAATACCAAATTGTTGTTATTTAACAGGCCTCCTGCTATCTCCCAAACGGCATCTTCAGTCGCTTGGCAGCCATGACAACTAGTCATTATCTACTAAAAGCAGATGTATTGTTTATGGTTCATCTGTATGACTCTCACATAGCAGACACACTAACTGTCTGACAAGATGTGCCCTTATATCCAAGACAACCATACTATCTGTAGATGTGTGATCCTGGTTCCATAATTTTATGTCAAACTACAATGTTTTTCTCCCAGATTAAGACTTAGGTTAGTTTGAGTTTGAATGGCTCAATACTTAATATCGAAAATATAAGAAATATTAAACTGTGTGTGTATGTGTCTGAGAGTATTTGAGTGAATGTGACAGATTGTCAGCTGCAGACGTCACCACCAGGGATGTGGCAGCTCGCTAATTGGAGCAAAGAATCAAGAGGTCAAGCTCCAGGAGATTACAGTAAAGACAACATGGAGAATCCCGGCAGGAACACATGTACACACTGATGGACATTCACACTGGAGCACGGCGTCACTTCCATCCTCTGCTGTAAATGTAACAACAGCAAAGACTTTTAGCCAACTTTGTAACACTTTAAAGCACAAAACTGACCAAATTTCAAAATTTGGGTATTAAGCCGTCCTCTCTGTCCTTTGACCTTCAGGCAAAAATTAGCTGTCTCAAAGTTAAAAGACATGGAGGTTTATTCTTTTCAACATCAAATAACTGGGAATTGTCAGACCTAAGTCCACTGCGGCCCAGTTGGCGCTCATCTCCACTTACAGTTTGCCCTGCTTCTATTTCTGGAATCTGCATGAGGCATGTAGCCACAGACATACACACACACACACAACGGCAAAGCAGCTTAACAATATGTGGCAGTCAGTATTAAAAGTCACTGAATGAGCCAAACACATGCTACTCTCTTCCGGTACAATCTACTCCAGTGTCAGTGGGAAACCATCCAATGCAGCATCATTCTGTGACACCCCCATCCTCTCTCTAGCTCCCACTGTGGGAAAGTCACTGTAGCTCTGACTGTGTGTCCATGATTCAAGTTAGAAGCCCAAGCAACTCATTTTCAACACAAGTGTGTGAAAAATGATGAGATGGAATTATAGACTTAAGTTAGGGTGAGACTGAGGAATAGACTCTTCTCTGGACAGGCTCAGAATAAAGTGCGCGCTGTAGACAGTCACGTGGTTTTTAAGTCGACCAGGTAATAGGCTGTTCCGTTCCTCGACTGATATGCGAGGAGCTGGGACTGAAGGGATGAAAAATAACACTGAACTTAGATGTAAGACAACGTTAAGGCATAGCTGCTCATATTTATTCCAAAAAACAGTTCAATAAAAACTATTACTTAGGATTAAATACAAGCAGCAAGATGCATCGTGTTATATAATGCCTAATGGTGCTATAGGCAATTCATACAGTCCATTTAAGGTCATACAACTGCACCATATTTGTCCCGCTATTAATCAAAATTATCTTTAAGCTATAAAATGAGGACAGGCGGCGCTACCTTAAACAGGCACCTGCAGTCTGCTTGTCCTTGCATCCCCTAACGGTGCCAAAAACAAGATGAGCAAGGCTGGAGGATAAACACCGGTAGAGCGAGTCACCCCACATGCATGCCGCAGTGATAATACAGATCCCCGTTATTATGCCAAGCACATATCGAATACGCACTATCATACACAGGCCGCTATATCCCCTTTAAGTAAAGGCCTACAAAAGCACATTGATAAACATGATTTTCCTGTGACAGGACACGAATAGATCGGCGAGTGGAATTCCGATGGAGCAACGATTACATCGGTGTGTTTTTGAAGAGGTTTACCTCCCTCGCTGTGTATCTTCTTGGCTCTCCGGTTGAAATACATCTTGCTGGTGGTGATTGAGCGTCGGTGGGGCTAGGACGAGGAGGCCGGAGCGGTGGCATGCTCATCGCTCACTGACAGAACGGGAGAATGATGCATCGAGACCAAGCTGCGGCCGGGGCTGCTGCTGCTGCTGTTCGGTGTTCATTTTTTCTCGACCTGACCGCTTTGGTTAATGTAAGAGAGCAAGTGTCAGTCAGCGTCAAAACACAAGATAATAATAAGCAACTTCCGGTTTCAGATTTCAAAATAATACAAAGTCACGTTAAAAAAGGCTTTCACAGGTCATAATGATAGGCTAAATGTATCGTTAATGGAATTCAACTTACAGAATATAAGATAAGAGAAAAACTATATAATCATTTAACATATGATAATGGTGTATTTTATGGATACCTCTAGAAAATGTTATTTAAGATATTATTTCTTTCACAGTCTTCCCCTTTCCCCATTCAAAACATGGGGTGTGTGAAAGCATTTTGACATATTCTTGACATTACATATAACTGATGCTTAAACCCCTCAAAAATAGTGCCATTACAATCGCAAACGTGGGTACAGCTTAAACGTTTCTATTAAAACGCCTTATTTTGAAAGGAAGTTGTCACATTTCCGCTCCTGTCCTCACGCAGTCTGGTTAGTTCAGTTGAGCCTCTGGCTTGCAATAAAAGCAATTGCCATTATTTGCGTTCGGTACTGCTCTCTTGGCGAAAAAAAAGTATTTACATGAGTGTTTTATTTACAAATATGGCATAAATAAAACGGAGGGATACCTTTGTTGTCTGAATTCACTTTGTAAAAATTATAAAGAAATGTATGAAGTTTTTCTAAAACTCTTTCTCTGGAGGAGGCAGAAATGTAAATATTTTACACTCGCTTATCATATTTAAACCAAGGTCTAAACTCGCAGCAGTAGTTATTAATCACAAAAAAAGAAACAATGAACTTGAGAGAAGAAACTATCTGAAGCTTTTAAACATTTGCTTATTCAGTCGCCAAACACCACTTAACGGTTTAAACTAGTGCTAACAATACTGAAAAGAGGACCAATGAAGAATTCCCTGAACATAGCAGTACTTGTTTTGTTAGCATTACCTTAACAGTGCCTTCAAAACAACGAAATGTCACATTAAGGACAGCAAAACGTGATACTCACAACTTCTGTCACCATAAATTATAACTGGTCTGCAAAGGTTTGCTATTTCGTCCGAATATAGCGAATTTCAACCAGTTTGTCATCGTTTGTGCTCAGCTGTCAACGTCTTTACATCGCAACTGACTTGGCGCTTAGCGTTATCAACGTATCCAATGGCGCATGCGCATACTAACCATACCATGAATGCAAGATTTCCAGGCATAACAAAGCTGTATTTTATTCCATTGTTAAGGAGCAAAGAAGAAAACCCATATCTTCATTTTATTACATAGTAACATATTTGTCTTAACTGTTTCATTTACTCATCACATTGTAACATAATACATATTCATACTTCAAAAGTTGATTCCCATCTTATTAAATAGGAACTGAATAAATACTCATTTCTAAACTGAGTGGCCATAAATCCTCTTCAGGTCTCAAAGGTGGACATCAGTTTAACATAAGCTCTCCAAAAACCAGGTTTAGGGACATTGGACCTTTCCTTCAGCGCCCCAACAATCTCTCTCACACACACGCACATAACACCTCCCTCACCAGACCCCCAGAAAGACTATCATTCATCCCGCTCTCACACGTTCTGACGTATACTGCAATATTCCTGCAGTTAGCTTTGTGACATGTTTTCTGTAGAAATGCTGTAGATTCGGTGTACTGTTGTTGATGCACAAAGTGACCCCGGTGGCAACACACTGACAGTGGTTGAGCTCAACGATCATTCTATGCTACACTATAAATACTAATATCTGCGCATGTTATCAGAAAAAAAAACAACCAGAGAGCAAGCAGGAATATAATATTACGAACACTGCCTAATTCAGGGTCAGAACTGGAGCTGAAGCTGTGACCATCGCACTGACAGATTTAACCAAAAGGAAGGATTCTTGATTTTAAAAAATGGCTGCAGTTATATGGAAACTGCATGGATCTAAAACATTTTTAACCCCTATTCCCAGTCGTTGTTGTTTTTTTTCTTTGTATTTTTTTTTCTTTCGCTCTTTTTTTTTAATTTTTTTTATTTTGCTAGTCAGAAATAACAAGCTAACTTAACTATATTACTTTGTGCATTAGATCCCAGAATGCTTGGAAGGTATGGATCAGAAAAAGCAACAGGAACGAAGTGGAAACATTGATTTCAGGGTAAACAAAGCTTATTTTTTTCAAGTGAAGATGACAATCAGGCATTACAACGTAAACAACAATGAACAGTAAAACAAACAATACTGTCTCTCCTTTCTGTATTGCACAACTCAAACTAAATTACAAATCTGACTTCCTGATTATCACATGCCTTCAGCATTTCATCTGATTTGCAACACTAATATGGAAATTATTTAAAGTGGCTGGTTTTAGTCAATGACTAATGAATGAAGTCTGTATTGCAATAAAATATGACAAGTGTATGATGAGGTCTCAAACAAATGTACAGAATAAAACTTACTTCAAATTAAAGACTTAGCTAATAAACATCCCAATTAATCAAATATTTCTTAGCAAAAGTTAAGGGGACGCTTTAAAATGGATGTCAAAGCTTTAAAATGTTGAATAAAACAACCAAAGGTATCTTGATTTTTATTCTAAACACTCTGCATCTAAGGAGCGTCTTGGTTCAAAACCCTTAATTACAAGCAGTGATGAATTATTTACAGCTTAGACATAATAAATCAATTCTAGTAGGGATTTGTGAAGTCCAGCTGTGACAAAAAGACGTCACATGTAACGGACACCAAAGCGTTTAAGTGAGACAAGTCAGCGGTGGCGACAGGAGCTCCTTAAGCATTTATGCTAGCCGTTGTGTCGGGCACTTCTGAGGCTTTGTGACACAGGCCGGTGAAATAGGTTTCAGAAAGAAGAAATAAAACATTAACTTGTTGGAAACAAAGAGTCTAAAAAAATAAAGTTTTGTTAATTCTCTGCATTTATAATTTCATTTTTCCACACTTTTGGTTCAACCTTCCGCAACGCTTCAGATAATTTTAAAGAAATTAAATCATGAAAGCACTATGTACATGCAATCTCCGCATAGGTCTGCTCAGTTCAGCCAGCCAGGAACGTGATAGATGTGTTTTTGAGCAAGTAGGTCAATCATGATGCACAGCCAGTATGGGCTGCCTGCAGATGGGGCAAGTGTTGTTTTCAGAGAGCCAGCGGTCGATGCAGTGGATGTGAAACTCGTGGGAGCAAGGCAGGCGGCGCAGCTTGTTGCCTTGGGCATACTCATTGATACAAACACTGCACGCGCGGCCCATCTCCCCATCCAGGCTTGCCTGGCCATAGGTACGAGTGGATAGATTGTCAATCTGTTCTTTCGTCAGGCCCCTGGGGTGGTCATCATCCTCTTCATCACTGAGCAGGAAGAAGTGTGCCAGCCGCAGGATGGGCAGAGTTCCATTTTCAACCAAGTTGTTGGTGTCTCTGCTGGTGGCCCGGCCTTCAGTGGTGCTCACTATCCCTCCACTGAGCCTCGTCTGCCCACTCTGGTCTCCTTCATTTCCCACCAGTCCAGACCTCTCCTGATCGACCCCGCCAGTGCCGACCTGGCCAGCTGCATTCTCATTTGTATGTAGATGACTGGCTGCATTAGTGTTATTTATTCCACTAGCATCTGTGTGGCTAGGTGCAATGGTTTCAGAGTCTGCTTCTGTCTCCATTAGAGAGCTCAGCTCCCCAAATCCAGTCATGATCTGGCGTAAGATAGAACGCAGGGCAGTGGAGTTAGGCTCTCCCAGGCCTGTCTCACTGATGCGCCTTAGAGGGATCCGAATAGTGCTCACATAGGTGCGGATTCCAGCTCGCTCGGAACGTGAGATGGTGCGCCTAAATCCACCGCTGTCACTTTCAAATGTGACCGTATTCTCGGCAACGCGGGCCCGAGAGCGCGTTCTGCTTGCGATGCTGTCTCGATCACGGTTCTCACCAGGTCGAATTCTTCTCACCTGCAGGTCCAACATAATGGTCGGGTGCCGTCGCACCCCTGAACTTCCTGCTCCTATAACATGGGATTCATTCTCACGTTCTCCTGTTTCTACAACCGACTCAGTCTGAGCTGCAGGTTCTGCCACACTCTCCCCAGTTTCCATGGAAACAGAGCCTGTGCCACTACCTGGCTCAACAGTGTTCATGCTAGAGCCACTGACACTACTGCTTGATGGTGGAGCAGTACTGGCAAGGGGAGCTCTGTGCAAAGGGGAACGGCTCCGCCTTGATAAACGGGGTGAAACTACAGCCCCTGCTGCAGCCCTGCGCGCACGCCCGCGTGATCGAGTCCTACTAGCACGTGATTCATGTCCCACTGCTGGGGCCTGAGACCCAGAATGAGTTGACACACGAGGACAGTCTATAGAAGCAGATGAATCAGCATTCATCTGCTCTACTTCTATGTCTGGGGCTTGATGTTGCAAAGCTGGAGCTTGATCAGGAGGGGAGCTAGGAACATTAATGGGTGGAGCTAAAGACTGTAGAGTCCCCCCTCTCCTCTGAGTAGTCGCAGGGGCAAGTGGTGCAGGAAGTGCCGGGGGATTCATAGAAAGAGTGGTAGTGCTGCTGCGTGTGCGTCGTGTCTGCATCCTCCTACTAAGGGCCGGCCGTGGGGTGGGGTACGGGGCTGGTCTTGGTGTAGTTGAAGGACGAGTGGTGGAAAAAGAAGACGCTGTGCGTATAGAGGGTGTAGTTGTGTTTGGACCAGACACTGGAAGCTCTGCAGTGTCCGCAGCTTCACTATGCTCGCCCGGCTCAGGCTGATCATGGTTGATGTTGATTTCCAGGCTAAAGCGGAATTCTCCACTATTAGGGTTTGTCCGGCTGACAGCGCGCCAAGTCTGGTTGCCACTTTGTCCACTGCGAGTGGCGTTACCGGTGCGTCTGAAAGTGTTCAGCCATTCCAGTAAAGAATCACCATTGGAAGTTTCTGCTCCGGGCTCTGTGCCCCCTACAGACAAACAAATAATAATTCTTAGAATGTCAACTAACATGCTCTCTTACAAAACTCATTCTTATGTAAAGTAAAAACTCCAGCACCAAAATGTTGGGCTTTCATGCTTTGAATTTTACTTAAAGCCATTTACTGAGACATATTATAATTTTTTTTAAAAAGACCAGAAAAAGAAATCAGATGTTCCTGTCTCTCCTTCGTACCTGCACCTCTTCTCCCTCCAGCCCCTCTTTCTTCTCCTTCAGCACTGCTGCCCTGCTGTTCTCCAGCATCAGCAGTCTGCAAGCGCTGCTCAGTACCAGGCTGAGATGACATGCGCTCCTTTGCACCATCCAGACGCTGCCGGAGCTCCTCAGCGGTCACCTCCCCTGTGAAGCACAGATCACTAATAGTGGTTAAAGAAGAACTACTCCTGCTTCCTGCTTCCTCACTGACAGCACACTGTCTTCATCATGTATTGTTATTTTGAAAAGGCTACATAAAGCAGTCATCTCAACACGTTCTCAGGAGTTTATGTTCTCACCAGGGGTGCCAAGCAGATTGCTGTCTCTCATTAAGCGATACTCCTCCTCACTCAGTTCATTGATGAAGTGATAGTATGCTTCCTCCCGTCGAAGACGTTCTGCCTGTCTCCGCCGTTCATCTCCCCCACCAGGAGGGTCCATCACCGTGAGAAGTGCTATCAGACAAATGAGTAATCGTATCATTAGATGAAGCCACCAACTAAAACATTAACATTTGTCATACATAAAGAGGGAAATGATGTGTCATATAGCAGCTGCACAGCCTCTGTTCAAGTCTATAAGCTCATGAATCATTGGATTTGATGCTCAAAGCAAAGCTGTCTAAAAACGATTTGATTCACTATTGGAGAGCTTCTGAATCAACGTTTGGTTGAATGTGGTGCAATTGGTGATGTGTGAGGAGTAAAGCATAATAAGAAGTATAAGAGAGAATTCATAAAAACTCCACCCTTACAGTTTCTACTCCATGGTCAACATCGGCAATTCAGACAACGCCATCCATTTTCCATCGAAAGACTCAACCAGCAAGAGACTGAAAGGGCTAACCTGACAGTTTTAAGTCCGCTGTAAATTCAACTGATATGACACAAAACATGCTCACGCTCTTCGCTGCAAGGACCAACTAATAATCATCCAAACAACGGCGTGGCTTTATGAGAATTAATATCAACCAGCATACACGAGAAGCTACGGAAGGCCATGTTGAAGGCAAGGGGTATAGGGCAACAAAACTGGCGTTGTCATCCTGGTTAGCCACCAATCACGGGCTTATTTCTATTGACCGACATGCCAGAGATCCAATCAGTGCACTGCAAAGGCGGGCCACGACGAGCTAAACGGAGGTATACTCCATGTAAACGCAGGGCAAAGAAGGAAAGACAAAGAATCTGCTCAGATTTCTGACATAATTCGATAACTGACATGTTAATAAAAAGCAGTGTTTAATTGCTATGCTGGTCCATCAAAATAATGACTTACGCAGAGCTTTCAAGGATAAAAAGAGTCATCTGTCTGCGCAACGCATTAGTTGCTAACCGAGGAGTAGCGAATTAGCTCATCTACCCGTTAGCGAGTAGCAGTCTGGTGTTAGCTGAATCAGCAGCGACCTGTGAGGCTGAATAACTCTTCTGATTAAAACATGAGGAACAGTTCAATATAGCAGCAAAGGTTTAAGGAACACAACATGTAACCCTAGCACGTTTTTAGAAGAGATGACAGTAACAGAAGTGTTGTATTACCTGACAAAGCAGCGGTAATATGGACGTTTTTCACTGCTCTCTCTTCACTCTCAAACCAAGATGGGACCAGTGGTGCTACGTGACATCCTCCGTCGGAAAATAACCAGTCAGGTTACATTGGTTCCTAAGTTACAAAATTCCTTTAAATTTTGTGCGGAAAAAAATAACAGACCGTAAAAAGAGAGAATTATCAGGAAAAAGTCGGGTCATTCTACAAGAGACGTAAATTTCACTGGAAATATCTTGGATTTTTTCTTTTTTTTAAATAATATTAATAATCTGAATATTTTGGGTGGAAAATTCAAAACTTTCATGATAATAAAGGATGTAAAAATGATAGTGTAATGTCTTTTAAGTGAAATATTTTAATATAGCGTGTTTGAAATCGGTGCAGTTCTCTCACTCCACACTCTTCATGTTTGTGTGCAAAGAGCAAAAAGTCCTGTTTGTGCATGTGCAAATGGTGATCTGGAGCATGATCCAGGGTGAAAAAATATATTTTCCCCCAAAGTGGATGCATACTTTTTTTTGTTAATGTCGATTTAGATTATATTGTTGAACCATAGCATACCCCTATCAGGGACTTACATGAGCTGGATGTGACAGGACCTGACAGTCAGCCCTTTTACCTGTCATTACTCAATACATATACATTCTAGCGTATGAGCTATAAGAATGAAACATGAGCTTTTAGTCAATATTCAGATAAATTTGTTGGTTTTAATATTTTTTCCTTCTAGGATACCTCAGTGGGACACTAAAGTATCCTTCGTGTCATACTAACGCTGTGCCTAGTGTCAAACACAAGGGATATTTTAGTGTGACATTACAATTTGAAACTGTGTATTTGCAAATGTTCAGAGTATTCTGCTGACCTTGCATTGTTTTCAACAATTATTAAGTGCAGCCAGTGCTGGAAAAACAAATTAAAAGGGTATTTGTGGTCGTCTTGATGTCTTTATTAATATCTAGTTGGTTATCTGTTTTTATGTTTCTACATGTTCTGTTATACCTGCATGGCTTGTAGTAGCTTGATAAAAGGCCAGTAACATCTTATTGATTTGAGCACATGGCATTAATTACTACCCAATGACGAATCCAACAGCACACATAGCTGAGCAAAATGTTTTATTTTTGGCCTTTATCAGAGAGTAAGGAAAACATACTACGAAGTAATGATAGAGTGAGGAAACTCAGAATGATTAAAAGAAATTAAGAGTTTGGACGGGTGATAAATATAATTGCAACCCAGGGCTCGGTCTAAAAACATTTTTTTAAAACTATTTTTATTTATTATGTTTTCTTTTCATTTTCATTAAGAGTCAGTATTTTACAGCGTACGATTCTTTTCCTACAAAACCACAAATTAGGTAACCCTACTTACATTAACACAACCATAGAAAAAGTCAGAGAAATAACAGTCTGTGTGTAGTATAGGACCAGCTTTTATGTTTAATTGGATCACATCGCTCCGAAATGTCCTTCGTAATTATGAATTTATTATTACCCAACATTTTTTGCATAGCAAAACAAAACTGTATTCTCTTGATGATAATAAAAATAATAATGATGATGGTTAGGCCTATCCACTTAACTGTACTAACGGAGAACGCGTAGATATATTTTCGCAGCTCTTTCGTTTGATTAAAATGTGAGACAATGCAGCAACTTTCTATTTTCTCAGTACTGCAGTAATATTATTCTCCAGACAGTAATTGCAATCCACGTGGTTTGATGATCTGTCTTTCCATTTTCTGTAGTTCTTCTTTCTCTGCTGCGGGTACTTCTTCACGACGTTTTACGACAGTGCCGTGCGTGCATACGCCGTCGTTACGGAGTGAAGTGCGTCTCTTTGGAGCAGATACCGGCTGAGAGAGAAACGCAGCAACCACATAAAAAGGAAAACATTTTGAAAATTCAGGGCTCTTATTCCAACCGGACTACACCCGAGCACCGCGCACCTTCTCCGGTATAAACAATCTGGCCCAAAACTTGATGTGGAAGCTGGAGTGAAGGAAGAAAGGGCCACGCTGGGGAAGGCAACTAGCTGAATTTCCACACCGAGCTCGTTGGGGTGGCCCAGTTGCCTCCCAAGCGTCGCTTTTAAAAGGGAAGGAGCGGATACATCTGGCCCAGACATTTGTGAAAATGGACTATGATTTCAAAGTGAAGCTGACCGGCGAAAGAGAGCGTGTCGAGGACCTGTTTGAGTACGAAGGATGCAAAGTGGGAAGAGGCACCTACGGTCATGTATACAAGGCGAAGAGAAAAGATGGGTGAGTTGATGACCAGCAAGGCCTCTAACCAGTGAACCCTTCACAAGCCCCCTCCCTCCCTCTCTCCTTCAAATGCATTTTAATGTCTTCTTTAATGTTTCCACATATCATAGCTGCTTTATTCATGTGCAGAGGAGGCATATCGGATATGAATGCAGAGAGGCATCAAGGCGACGTGTTGAAACAGCACAGGCTGTCAGGATCCTAAAGAGGCTTAGTGCATTGTTCAGAATAGAATATTCTGTTGTTACAGCATCTTAAATAAAAGAAAGAAAGTGCAAAATGCAACATTAGAATAAGAGATAATATAAAATAAAAAAAATACAATTTCTATAAATTTTTATCAAATTAAAGAAAAAAATAATATAGATAAAAAGAGCAAATGTGCAGTACTACTATGAAGGACATAATGAGAGTTCAGTTACATTAGCATCAGGCAGGTGCTGATGTTGTAAAGTTATTGCAGATGGGAGGAATGACCTGTGGTAGCTCCGTCTTGCAGAGTGTGTGTCTTTAAAGCAACTACAGTCACATGCAGCAGGTGAAAGGGATTGTTCATAATAGATGCAAGCAGTACGAGCATCTGTCTCTCACCCACCTCCTCTGTAGAGTTCAAGACCCTGGCCCTCCTGACCAGTCTGTTAAGTCTCTTCCGGTCCTTCTGTGTGCTCTCTGCTCCCCGGCACACCAATGCATAAAAAAGTACAAAAGATTCCACAGTATCATAAAATGTCCTGAGCCGAGTCCTGCACACTCCTCTGCACAATCTGTAGGTCTCGACCATCTTGATGTCCAGACCCTGGATGGTCATTGGTGCAGTCTGGGGTGTCCTCCTCCTGTGGAAATCGACAACAATCTCCTTCTTGTTTAAAAGCTCTGACATATGGTCCAACATCGTGGTCTAGTGTTGAATTCATATTGCAATCTAAAAAAATGCCTGTTTTGATGATCATGTTAAGTCATTCTGTTTTAAGAAGAATAAAAATCGTACAAAAATCTAGCACATTTTAAGATCTGTTACTGTTCTTAGACTTTTGTGAGACCCTACTGTAAAAACACTTAAAAAAAATACTGTAGCCAGTTTAACACAATTTCATACTTTAACTTTTTTTTTTAACCAGCACTCTCTTCTTACTTTTAACCATATCCTCCCCAGCTCATGTTTTAAATGCGATTAGTGGCAGGATTCCTGTATTGTAATGCAAAAAAAAGCCCCAGCTGGAGCTGAACCATAAATCTTTTGGTACATCAGGAACAGTCCATATTAAGTTATTAAACCCTTAATTTCCCTTTCGTTGTTTTCTAATGTTATCCATGTCACAGTCTGTACAGGAGCTGTATAGAGCAGCCTGAGCTACCATGCCCATACTGGGCCCATTATAACAGCCGGGACATACTGGCAGCCGGATCCACACAAAAAAAGCCCTAAAGTGTTTAAAGATGTTTGTGTTCACACTTTAGGAGGGTGCTGTTTATGAGACTCTGTGAGCTCATTTGTGCTGCAGTAGTTGGACGGGGGCTGAGGAGGCACAAAGCTTGGGTTTATGAGATGATGTAGGCCAGAGGGGAGGGTGGAAGGGGTTCTTCCAGATTCATTCAAGTAAGAGCCAGTCTCTGTGCTCTGTTTGTCCCTCGCCAGCTGCCAGACAGGGCCTGTTTCCTTTCCCCTTCTATTGTTTTGAGCCTCAGAGGTGAGCTTGATTACACAAATCTGGAGGTAATGCAACTCTGCCTCTTCTCAGACTCCCCGTGCCAGCTGCCAAGTGCCCCCCTTTATGATTCGGTGCAGACAGCTCTCGGGGGGCTCACAGTCTGCTCTGGTGTTGATGTTGCTCCCTCTCTCTCTCTCTGTTTTGTAGGAAGGATGATAAGGACTACGCCCTCAAGCAGATTGAAGGCACTGGCATCTCCATGTCAGCCTGCAGAGAGATTGCAGTAAGAAATGCTTGGCTTACTTTGTCCCTTTGTTTGGTCTGTCAAAAGCTCTCTCTTAGGTGGTTTATGTAATACATGAATCACCTTCTCAAGGTTGCTTTTGTTAAATGAGCTTCAGAACATAACAACAGAGAGACTTTGATAATACGATGATTACATCATGTATGATAGACAAAGTGACAGCAATAAGTTTTTTATGGTAATTAGACGAAATATTTCCTGATTCTTGGCACACCTTAGATGTTTTATGAGCTATTAGAACAGATTTTTTTTATCCATTCATGATTTCTGCCTGGGTCGCTGAACGGTTTGTGCTTTGCAGCTGCTGCGGGAGCTGAAGCACCCAAATGTCATCTCCCTGCAGAAGGTTTTCCTGTCACACGCAGACCGTAAAGTATGGCTGCTCTTTGACTACGCCGAGCATGATCTCTGGGTAAAAACGCACCAGCATACACACATCAAACATTTGAGCTTCATGTCATAACAGACATATTGCAACATTGCCTTGCTGAATATGAGAGAATGACTGTGATTTCATGCGCAGACCAGCACACATGAAACATGCAGATTTCCATCCATTAAAGATCAAATGTTATTGTCGGTTAAGACTCATAGTTTACATTTTGGTGATAAATATTGTATTTTCATCTTTTCTTGCACACAAGTGATTTCCTTTTTTATATACGAGGGACTTAATCACAGACTTTCCCAATAGTAGAATTACTCACAGTGTTGGTGCATACTCATGCACAGCTTGTGAGGAAGGACTCTGAACACGGTGCTAATTATGCGTTGCAATCTCTCAGTAAAATACAAATACCAAGAAATATCTGGTGTTTAATAGTCAAAAGGCTGCTGGATATCAGTCGCAGGGAATCAGAAGTGAGTTGAAATACCATTTCTGCCACAAAACTGCTAAACTCACATTCCTTCACTAAGGAAGTGGAAACACATGCCATAAACATCAGCCTTACTCACATTTTGTATCATATGAATGCAAAAAAAATAAAAAAAGAGAAAAAAGAAAATTATGGATTTAAGCAAAAAGTTACACACTAACCGCAACTACTGTTGTTGTCTCTCTGTAGCACATTATTAAGTTCCACAGAGCCTCCAAGGCCAACAAGAAGCCACTTCAGCTGCCTAGAGGAATGGTCAAGTCTCTGCTCTACCAGATCCTGGATGGCATCCATTACCTCCACGCCAACTGGGTCCTCCACAGAGACCTTGTAAGAGGATTGGGGAGGGAGAGGGGAGGAAAGGACAAGAAAGAGGGAGAAAATACTTAGGTAGAAGTGGGACGGGAAGATTGTTACTGGGCAGAGAATCTGTGAGATGCTGTGCTCTTCTTGTGCTCAGATATGGATTTGAACCACCTGTTTTCACATGTTCCTGTTTGTCTAGTGCACAGATTAAGTTTTGTCTTGTTCTCAAGAACACCAGTTTTAGAGTTATTTCAATGAATGATTATGATATCAGAGTTTAGATTTAAGATTATTTTAGTTCATGTGAATTGAAGAAGCTTTTGGCTCCCATATTACCCCTTAAAAGCTAATTTACAGATTTTTATTCTTAAATAGACACTCCTATTCTCTTACTGTCTGAATAATTTTCAAATGGCAGGCTTTCTTCTGGGTGAAGTGAATGTTATTGTCCACTGGAGGGCGACAACAATGAATTTTGATCCCATTTTGTGTGCAGGGCTGGAGCGTCTTTACCCAACTAATCTGAAAATATCACTGCTATTTTTTGCCATTTTGTGAATAATTGAATGTAAAAAATATTAAAAGTGTGTGGGTTTGTCTTTTGTGTTCCTCAGAAACCAGCAAACATTTTAGTTATGGGTGAAGGGCCAGAGAGGGGGAGAGTAAAGATTGGTATGTACGATCTCTTCTTTTCCAGTTTGAAGATAAAGTTTTCTAGCATTTAACTAATAATAGTGTCTAACCTTCAGCCGACATGGGGTTTGCCCGACTCTTCAATTCACCGCTGAAGCCTTTAGCCGATCTCGACCCTGTGGTGGTCACCTTCTGGTACAGAGCACCTGAACTGCTGCTGGGGGCTCGGCATTACACCAAAGCCATCGGTAAGAAAATGTTCCTCTACCATCTGGCTGTGATTTATGAAAGAGGATTAGGGCTGCTAAAAAAACAACAATATATTTGTTTGTTATTATTTTGTGAAAAAAGTCAGAATTCTGAGATTAAAGTCAGAACTCTGAGTTCTGACTTTAATCTCAAATTTCTGACTTCAATTTCTGCAGTTTTGATTTTATATCTCGGAACAGTAATAAAAAAATTATTGGATGTTATTTTTTTTGGTTTTCAGTGTCCCTAATCCTCTTCCGTAGTGAAGCTTTCCTGATCGAACAGAAATACTCAGTAAACCATCTCGGGTTTAACTTGGAGTCTGCTTTTCCACTTTTCTTCAGACATTTGGGCGATTGGCTGCATCTTTGCAGAGCTGCTGACTTCTGAGCCAATATTCCACTGTCGCCAGGAAGACATTAAGACCAGTAACCCTTACCACCACGACCAACTGGACCGCATCTTTAATGTCATGGGCTTTCCTGCTGGTGAGGGTTGATTTTTGTGACACCTGAAGGGAAAATCATAGAATACACATCCTGATCCTTTATAATCAACTGTGTACATTTATTTAAAGTATTTTATTCTACTCAAGGGCCACTGTTGCCTTGCTGTGTTATTTTCCTCATTCCTTTTGGGCTCTCCTGTAGTCTGAGAGCATCAAACCACTGACACAGTAGATGAAGCCAAATCACAAACATAGAAACTTGTTCTTGCACTGTTACATTTGGGCCTATATTTTCCAGTTCACTTAATCTGCCTCTGAATTGTTTTCTCCCCTTCCACCCTCTCTGCTGCTCTGGTTGTGTAATTCCCTAGCCTGTCTGATGGATTTTGTTTTGATTCTGCAGGGAGAGCTGACCCTTACAGTAGTTGCAATCCCTTTGCGCCATTTTGCAATTAAAGTTATGATGTGTTTTCACAAAAGGCTTGCACAGGATTGATGTGAAAGAGAGAAACAGCATACAGAAAGGCAAATCTTTTCAGCTTTATATTAAACGAAACAGATGTCAAAACCAAGGCTCAGTATGTTGTTGTTGTAATAAGAGGCTGTTGTGGGGAAATCACAAGCATCCATGCTTAAAAAGATCCTAATCCAGACCCAACAATCTATATAATCTGTTCTTGAAGGGAGGGAGGTTGTGACGTGTTATAATCTCGTCTTTTCCTCATTTGACAGATAAAGACTGGGAGGACATCAAAAAGATGCCAGAACACTCCACGCTGATGAAAGACTTTAGAAGGAACACGTGAGTCTGCACAGCTCCAATGTCCCAGTTTTTCTCAAGGATCAGAAAGTCAGAAAGCATAGTGCTGGTGTCTGCTGGCAGAAATACATGTCTGAGTGCTGTACACGGCTCATGTAATAGCTGACGACTTGATATTGATATAATTTGCTCTCTCTATCACAGATACACAAACTGCAGCCTTATAAAGTACATGGAAAAACATAAAGTCAAACCAGACAGCAAAGCATTCCACTTGGTAAGTTCATCTTTCGCTGATAGGGCAGCATCAAATAATGTTCTTGTTTCATGGACATTAGAGTCGAGTCATAACTGTGGCCCACTGACAGATATTATGCTGTAGAAATTATATTTTTGTGAAATGACTTAAAGCTGCAGAAGCTGCTCACCATGGACCCAATCCGTAGAATCACATCCGAGCAGGCCATGCAGGACCCTTACTTTTTGGAGGAGCCTCTGCCTACCTCTGAGTGAGTCACATCACACACATGCATGCAAACATATATATCTGAATCCAAAATGTCTATGTAGTGCAAATAATAGTTCAGTTTACTATTTACCAGGAATGAAGTTGATGAGCCTCTTTTGTATTTGTGTTCTTCAGTGTGTTTGCCGGCTGTCAGATTCCCTATCCAAAGAGGGAGTTCTTAACAGAGGAGGAACCAGAGGACAAGGCAGACAAAGTGAGACATCCACATACTCCTCCACAGACACTTATATCTTTAATATACTGTACACAGTTCCATCTCAGCTTTATGAACACCTGCCTAGGATTGCAAAGGAGGCTTTCTTATCAGGTCAGGGCCAAAACAACCCTGATCTAATAAGACATCAGCTCCACCAGATCTTTGAAAATATGCTGCGATATCTGGCATCAAGACATAAACAGCAGATCCTTTGAGTCCTGCATGCTATGAGGTTGGACACCCATAGATCAGACTTGGTTGTCCAGCACATCTCACAAGGGTGACTTTCTTCCTCTGACCCTGTAATCCAGTTCTTACACATCCTTAAAGGCTGGATTATGCTTTCCGCGAGAATGTGACACGTGGAATCAGCACGAGAAAATGCATGTGGCTTATAATTTTTAACACTCCACATTGCGTCTGTTCCCAAACTGCAGGAGGCGATGTATCACGGGCGGAAGATGAGAATAGCCGTGGATTTTTCTTTTTTTTAATGCAATATTATCTCATAATAACAACTTATTATTTCGTTATCTAGATATAACAGATCATTTTCTCATTATAACAAATTAATTAATAATGTGTATCTTGATTTCAATGAAAAATCTATGTCTGTACTCGTCTTCCACAATCAAAAAACGCATGTCTTCTACAATACTAAACTGGTGCAGAAGAAGTTGTTCACAACATATTTTTTTCCCCAAATCCTTGTCTGCCGAGTTTGGTTGCAATTTTACACTAGGAATTGTTCATCACATGGTTATCTTGGTGATCTTTGTGCGGTGAATTCTATAAATGCCAGTATTTTTTGTACTTTGGACACGAGGAGCTCCTGTTCATCCTCGCGTCTCCGTGCGGAAGTTAGAAATTTACGGATGTGCGCGACATGAAATTTTTTCAACATAAGCCCTTTAAGCTTGGTTTATGCTTGACGTGTCCATAAGGTCTGCACGGCTTCATTTGGACGAATGATGTCATTTAAGCTGCCTCGCCTCTTGTGGTTATAATATCATGGCTGACTGGGGAACATCATCAGTTAGACCTGAAACATGCAGTGAAATCTTCCCCACTTATAGAAGCACTTTTTGTGTTTTCTTTTCACCTTTAGAAAAACCAGCAACAGCAACAGGGAAACAACCACACGAATGGGGCGGGGCACACTGGTAACCCTGACAACAGCCATGCTCAGGGTCCGCCTCTGAAGAAAGTGCGAGTTGTCCCGCCCACCACTACCTCAGGCGGCCTCATTATGACCTCAGACTACCAGGTAGATGTTTCTCTCTTTCCTCATTAATGACAATTGGATGAATACTTTCTGTCTCTATTTCAGTGTTTTGATTCCAAATTTAACGCGTGATCTCTTTCTTCCTCCTTGCAGCGCTCCAATCCACATGCTGCCTACCAGAATCCTGGACCAAGCACATCACTGCCCCAAAGCAGCATGGGATACTCCTCTACCTCCCAACAGCCGCCTCAGTACTCCCACCAGACCCACCGCTACTGAGAAACCCCTACCATCCATTCATACACACAGTTAAACACACACATATATATATACACACACACACACAGCCCTCACCATGCCCACCTGAACGAATGTACTGAGGGATGTGGGGATGTCCAAGGCTACAAACCCCACCCAACAGAGAGCACCTTCTCTGCAGCAGTCTTTTAGGCCTGAGTGACAACACTTCTTCAAGACAACACACCGTTAGCCCAGTATTACAAAACACCGCTACAAAGCAGAACCTGACAGGTGAAACACGAGGCAGGAGGACGGGGAGAATAGACACAAGAATGGAGGCCGACTTTTCTCTGTTTGCCAAACCAGGCAACAGATGATGGCTTGGTTTTTGGGGGACACATGTTAATTTTTGTGTCATCTCCTCTTTCTCTTCACCTGTCTCCGCACCTACATCCCAGCCCTCCTACCGTCAAAGCTTGGAACAGACTGAAAGCTGCTACGTGACTGCCAGCATTGACAGATTCCTTGTCCAACTGTCCTCCTGTTTGTCTGTTTTGTTTATTTTTTTTTGTCTGTCTCTTAATTCAGTGTGTCTGTTTTATGTGTGCGTGAGTGTGTGTGGCCCTATGAGGGCCTCAGCTGAGGACTGAACTAAGCTGCTGTGAAGCATGCTGGGAGGATGTGGAGCTCCCGCAGCTGTGGCGTTGAGGGTTTTAATAAAGGACAAAAAAAAAGAAAAGACAAAAAAGATTTTAGTAGTTTATAATTTAATCCGTTTTCATGATTTTTCGTTTTCATGGCAAGAAGGGCAGAGCAGCCTGTGATGGCTGAGTGCTCAGCCGCTGTGAGCAAGCCTTACAAACATGACGACAAAACAACCAATCGCATGGAGGATTGCAGTTGGAACATGCATTGTACTGTATTGTATTGAAATATTTTACATGAAGCAAGTATCCTGACAATAAAAGTTGAAACCCTGGTATTTGTGATATATTTGCAGCATGTATGTGCAACTACTCAAGCAGCTTTTCACCTTTTAATCACTTTTTTCTTTATTTTTTTTTCTCCATTCTACTTCACAAAGTTAAGCTGCTTACCATTTCTCAGGAATTCAGACAAACTCCAACTGGCATGCAGAGTTTGAAAATAATATCCTGGGAAAATAATCATCTTTGCAATTTTAACATCAACCAGGGTTGTTGAAATATCCCTTTCAGGTATTTTCTACCACTTTAAGACACCTTAGTGCCTGTAATTCAAGTAATACTAAGGTTAAAGGCCTTATTGTACAAGGCATAAGTAAAATGAAATATTCACCAAGAAAAATACACCATAAAGTGACTGCGCAATGCATTTTCTATTTAGTTTACTTAATTCGTTCTTTAAACAGAGACTTCACATGACAGATGTCAGGCTCTTTGGATAACTAAGATGTTTTGCCCAGCATTAAACCTGCATGTCAGTAAATATTGCTGAGTAACTCTATTGATCAACCAATCAGCTTATGGTTTAAGCACAAATACATTCAGCCAACACAGCATTACCCTGATTGAGCATGCCATATGAATCTTTTCTGTCTAAACTGAGCTACTTTCTTCATAGTCACGTACGTGACTGATTTCCTATGCATTGTGTAATCAATTATAAATGCTACACTGACAGCTGTATGACAAATGCAGGTTGTGGCTTCCAACCCCTTTTCCAGGAATAGAATTTGCATTCTCAAACATAAATCTCCCTTTTCCTTTCTTAAGCCATGTTTAGAGGACTAAATCCACTGCTTTCTGATCACTTCCCCTGCTTTGATGGCTGTCTTCTCTCTCAGACTGTTTTTGTCTACAAACACACCTGAGAGAAGAAAGCTCTGATCTAAGTATAGAAAGTCCTCCCATTGAACCTCTTCCTGCAGGATGCTGGTCCAGCTATTTCAGTCTGTTATACAATACTACTCCTGCTCACTCTCAGCATCACTGCCTCAAGGAAAAAATCTTCACTGCTCACATTTTTATTCTACCACTATTTATTTACTGGAGGTCTTCGTATCTCTAAAATCCCCAGAGGCCTGAAGTTCAATTTAAAGCCCTAATAATTTTGACAAGGAACAGGACCCAGATAAGTGAAGAAAACCCGTTAAGCTCTTCAGCAACGCCCAACCGTGGCTCTGCCTCCTCTATTAGAAACACTGCTCCCGAGATAGGAAGCTTCCCTGTCAATCATTCCATTGAGATATTCTATTGGGTTATGAAAACGTCCGTCATGTGAGAAAACCCAAACATCGAGATTTCATTGGTTGGCGTGCTCAATGGGCGTGTCCATGTCCTCAAAGGATTTTTCCCCAGAGTGGCCAGACGGGCTGGGGGACACAGGATGGAAGAGCTAATAGGAGTATCTAACGGGACATGCGGACGGGCTGATTTCTTCTAATATTTCATTTACTGGTGAGGGCTTTATGATACTTTTCTCAACGACGAATGTCACATTTTATCAAACTAGTGAATTTGTTTGGCTATTATATTTATTATACTGTAAATTTTTGGACTAACAAGTCGACCACTGGACATGAGCTAGCTAACCAAGTGGTCAGTTGAAGCGGACCCCCAGTGGGGTGTAATAGACGGACTCTCCGGAGCCGAAACCTGCCTTAAAAATAGGACATTTCACCCAATTTAATGCAACTTTGACTAGATAATTGATGTTGGTTGTGCACAGGCGCGCCTGTCAGTTTGGTAGGAACCTAGACAGAAAACGGCTGGTTTACTTTCCTATAAAACTGACTGATATTCATGGGAACCGGGGTTGATGAACAGATGTGGGTCAGTCCATCAGTAACGGGAAGCGACGGTGCGGAACAGTGATTGATCGCGGTTGCCATTAGTTCACGCCTGTTTGTATGTGTGTGTTTTAATGCGAGTGTGCGTGAATGTGCGTGTATCAGCCGATGGTGGAGGGAGAAAGGGAGTGCGAGTGGAGAAATGGAGAGTTTTAAGGCATGGAGCACTAAAATTTCATACTGTTTTTCAACTTAAGCCTTACTTGCATCTCATAATAATGGCATTTAGTAAATGTTGAAAGGAAATAAAACGTTAAATGATGTAATATAAAGAACACAGATCTCGTTAGAGGTACTGATGTATAAGAAGCAATCTGCTACTCATAACTGAAAACTTATATTTATGCCACATTTAAATTTATAAGAAAATACGAAAGCTAGCTTCTAATTATAGATTTCTCCATCTAACCAGCAGCCAAAAGAAACATTTAATTTCTTATTAATGACTTATTATAAAATCTGCATGAAATAGTTAAACTGATCAAAAACAATCTTAAAAAAAAAAAGGAAGTCTCATTTGACTGTCTCATCACTTTTTTTCTCAGGATCACTAATTTGGGCAACAACAATTCACACTATGATTGTTTAAGAGCCAATTCAAGCAAATATTGGTCCCGTCGTGACAAAAAATACACCCACTGTGCAAAAAAAAAGGAAGGTTAAAGTTAGATCTCCCTGGCCTTCTCTTAAGGATTCACTATTCAGTACCTCTCTGCCCCAATAGGAACAGTATCATTAAATTTTCACCACTGGAGCTCTGGAGTAACATCAGGCTGAGGAGAGGTTCCTTGACAGGCGCAGTGTCACAGCAGCAGTATCTTTACGTCATATTTAGGGCAGTGTGACCTGACGTAATCCACGCTGCATAATTCATAACATCAGAACAAGCAACACAAGAAGCTGTGCTCAGTTTATAAATCTGTAATGACTCTCCTTTCAGGTCTTAATGGAGTTCTCACTTTAGTAGTGAAGAAGGCTTCTTCCATCTGTGTGTTTGTGTGTGGGCGTGGAGATGTGGGCATCGTGTAGGAGACACTAGGGAAGTTTATTTTACCCTGAACGCAGCCTGGATGTGCCCCCTCTGAGGATCAAAGACGCTTCTGCTGCTGAGGAGACTGTAAACATGCTGCTAATGGGATATCTGAGAGGCTACCTGGTGTGTGAGAAGCCTAAGTGTGCTTGTTAGGTTGTAATGAATGAACCACATGACCGAGTGAAGCTTTGGAGTGAGAATCTGGAGCAGAAAGCAAAGCCTTCCTCTGTGGTGTTGTGGGTGAGTCAGGCCAGCGTGGAAACTTCACTCTCTCTTTCTCGCTCCTGTCTCTCCAAAAGTGAGAGGAGGATGAAGGAGGAGAGCTCGCTTGCTGTGCTTTCTTAGCAAGAGTGCAGGGGGGGGGGGGGCCTTAAAGAAGGTTGAAGAGGAGGAGGAGGAGGAGAGGGCGGGGGAGGATGCATGGGAGAGCTGGCGCTGTTGCCGTGTGAACGGAGCTCTATTGTCCCGGGAACCTTTCAGTGGCTTCCCCGAGGTCCCTGTTTGTACCCCTCCCCCACACACCCCCACGACACTCTTTCCTCCTCACAAACACACACACTTTGTTCACCTCTTAATGTTACCCACAACCTTTTCCTCTCCTCCACACACACACACACACTCGCACACTGTCGACTTCAGCGTCTATTCTTTCTGTCACTTATCCCACGTGGAGTCTCTCTCATGCGTGCACCCCTCTCTCTGCCTCCACTTTCCCCTCATTTCTCACAGGCAGACCAGGCCTGTCCCCCCACTTCCTCCTCCCTCTCCTCCTCCTCCTCCTCCTCCTCCTGCTCGCCTCATTATTTCGCCTCATTGGTGTGATTGTCATCCCAGCCAGACAGTTAAAGCAGAAACATGCAATCTTCTCATTTGCATCACCGCCTTCCTCCCATCTTCTGCAACACGAAGCCCCGAGTGTTACATAAATGTTTACGCAGGCTGCTAAATCCAAGAAGCTCCATCCTAAACCCCGTTCACTTGATTGTTCTCAGTGTCCTTTGTGGCAGCACATGATGGTGTAATTTTACCCTTTTGTTTTCGCTTATTGGCATGAAACTCTTGAGTTCGCAGGGGGTTGCTGGAAAAAAAAACGAGGCCAGATAAGGACTTGGTTGGTGGGATTTGGCTTCTGAGAACAGAAGTGTCTCTTTTCTGTCTTTGACAGCTGTAATGACACCATCTGTAATTACAGAAGTGTCCTGCTGAGACTCAAAGCAATGCTACTTGCTCTGTGAAGATATTAACCCAGCTTCCTGTTTGGTAATTATTCATAAACAATAAAAGATGAATATTTAAAACCACTAAGTAGACCTTTATTTTGAAGCTGCAGTGAGTAAACAAGGATTTAAAAGGTTGTTTCTACATCAAATAAAATCTCTGAGTCGTATTTCTTGTACCTGTCAGCTATTATTAGCCCGCTGTCACACAGCCAGAGCTCCTGTGTCCGTCCAGTCTGTTTCTCATTGAAGCGATCACGAAGAAAAAAAAAAAGTCTGGAACTGTCATCAAGAGTGAATCTGTGAATTGTTGAATCTGGAAACCATTGTGCGAGAAAAAAGGATTCGTTTGCACACAAGTTTCCATCCGTCTTGCTCGTCGCCCGCTTCTCGAGCTGTATTGTTCCGAGCGAGTGTTTTGGACAGGAAGGTGAGATGGGACGCAGGGAGGACCAGGAAACAAAGGCCAGGCAGGGAGTGCAAAAACAGGAAGCAGGAAGACGCCCTGATAAGATGGCTGCCCTGATGCAACCTGGGATTTCTCTTTGAGTAATTGTCTTCTGATCCACAGAAGTCCATCAAAGATAACCAGGGTTTAATTCAGATTGAAAGGTCAGCAGGGGTTCAGAGTTCAACTTGGGATGCTTTAATCATCTGGGTCGGTGTCAGGTGTCCACCTTTCATTCCCGTTGGAGTTCAAGTGTTCTCCAGTGTTTCCTGAGTATTTGGATGTTTGTATGACCATATCCATGTTTGTGTCGGGATTCCAGCTGGGCCAGTGACAGACCAGCGTGGGATTAGCTGGCATGCTGTATCTTCCTATCTCTAATGCTTTAATCTCTCAGCGGGTCGCCACCAGTCTTCTGGCTTTTGGCTTGTGGACGTTGTCCGCTTTCTGGTCGACAGCTCGCCAAATCTTAGCTTTCACAAACACAATGCTGTTTACGAAGAGGGCGTCCTGAAGAGAGAAACAGAAACATTTTAGACTGACAGACAGACTGACTTTAATCCAGGTGACATGAGGCCAAATGGTTCATTTGACAGTGAAGGTTGCAGACCCCTGCTCCATATTAAACCAAACTCTTGACTCTGCAGTTGTCTAAACTTTAAGTACTGTCTGCTTTGCTTTAACTCTATAGTTAAAAAACCCACAGCACTGTCTGCAGCGTTTCAGGATCAGTCTCAGGATTGTCTGTTGTGGTTTGACTCTGGATCAGGGGTGAGCAATTAATTTTCACAAAGGGCCACATGAGAAACCTGAATTGTCTGAGGGCCGCACCAACAATAACTTGAACTTGATTCTACTCAATATTAACTCTTTCCTGTTGTAAAATGCAGGTAGCCAAATATTTTGATTATCTGCTACCAGTAATCAGAAGAACATGGATATTCTGTAAATATGAGAAGCAGTGGTGTAGGTCAAAGGGGAAAATACTCTTATAGAGGTAATAAACAGTAAAAACAAAATGCATAAGTGTTTCATGTTATGTTTAGCTTGTAAGTCTCCACAAATACTAAAAAACTTTATACGAAAAACAATAACTTGAATTTTTTCATCTCGTTTTACCTCCTCAGTGAGAAAAATAAAATCAGTCTTTGGCTCGAACAAGTGCATTAAAATTGGCTGAATTTATGAGTCAAGCTTTTCAAAATAAAAGTAACATATTAAATATGCGTCTGTTCTACTTCATGATTGACCTTATACTGGCTAAACAGGGGGTCAGATGTGGCCCTTAATTTGCCCAGATTTGCTCAAAATGTAACAGTTCTCAGCACTGTCTGCAGTGTTTTTGGATCTATAGGTTACAAAACTCTCAGTACTGTCTGCATGTTTTTGACTCTGTAACTGACAAAACTCTCAGCATTGTCTGCAGAGTTTTGGGTTATAAAGGTAACAAAGCTTTCAGCTCAGTCTTAAGCGTTTTTGGATCTATAGGGAACAGGACTCTCAGAACTGTCTGTAGTTTTTGTGAATGTCGTTGACCAAACCTTAAGCGCTTTTGAATTGAAAGTTAACGTTTTCAGAATTGTCTGTACCGTTTTGACTTTTTTAATTGACAACTAAACTCTCAGCATTGTCTGCAGTGTTTGTGAATCTATAGGTAACAAAACTCTCAGTACTGTCTGCACTTTTTTGAGTTCATAGCGGCAACAACTCTCAGCACTGTCTGTAGAATGTTTTAAGTAACTTTTTAGGTACCAGACATTTTAGCACTGTGCATAATTTATGACTCTTATTGACAAAACTCTCAGTGCTGTCTGCAAAATGTTTGGGTCTTGAGATTACAAACTTTGTGTGTGTTCTGCAGTGATTTTTGGCTTCATGGATAACAAAACTTTCAGCATTGTCTGAAGTGTTTTTGTAACTATAGGCAACAAGACTCAGGAATGTATTCAGTGTTTTATGACTGGAGTTGACCAAACCTTTAGCACTGTCTGTTGTTTTTTTTTTTTCGCCTTGTAGTCGAGTCAAAAACACTGCAGACAGCACTCATCAGTGTTTTCAATCTTGTACTTGACTTTTTTTTAATTGTCTGCACTTTTTTTGAGAAAATCCTGAATTTTTCTGGACTTCTCACATAAATAAATGTTGTTTTTTTGTTATCGATTTATCATTACATTACTTCAGGTTTTGTTCTGCTGTTCTGACTAAACAACAAAATAACATCCTGTTCTTCATTTTAACTGCTGGAAGCTGTAACGGGCATGTTCATTTTTTCTGGTGAAAAAAAGTGAAAAAAAGAGCAAAAAGGTGTTTATATTTAAAAACCAATGACCCCAAACAAACTAAATGAAAAGTCTGTAGTACATCTGTCTGTGATATTATTGATGTGTGTTTCCTCCAGCTCTGTGTCATGTGTTTTCAGAGTGTGTGACCACAGCCCGTGGGGGCTGGTCATCCCCCCATAGACTGCAGACCGGATGCTGGCCAGCATCTGGTCTCCTGGTCTCTCCATTACGGTCAGTGTCTTATTAAAGGAGGTGAACAGGATCTCAAGCTGTGTGTTTGTCTGCAGGTTGTGTCGGTGTGACGCCTCGCCATGCCGCTGGTGAAGAGGAACATCGAGCCCCGCTACCTCTGCAGAGGGGAGCTCCCCGATGGCATCGGCAGCGAGCTGGAGTGCGTGATGAACAACACGCTCTCTGCCATTATCCGTCAGCTCAGCAGCCTGAGTAAGACACACACTGAACACACACTTTAGCCGTCTGCGAAAAGAAGATTTGGGGTTAAAGTTTAGAAACTGGAGCACAGATGAAGTCTTTGTCTGATGTGAAAAACCGACTGAAACAAGAGCAACCTCAGGCTAACCCCGAGCACTTCAGAATAAAGACCGTCTCCTCTGTTTGTGGAGCCTCTTTGTAGCAGGACAAGATCACATGCTTTCATCATTAATCCTAAAGCTGTGATTGATTTGGGGTTGTCATGGTTACAGGGCCTGGGGTCACTGGGATAGCAGCAGACTTACAGTGGCCTCGCACTGGGAACATGCAGGGTTGAAATGTAATCCTTTTAGATAGCTCGGCAAAAATGAACTTATCCTGACAGCTGCTTGCAGATAGTCTGTGTGTGTGTGTGTGTGTGTGTGTGTGCTTGTTTGTCTGAATCCATGTGTGTTAACTGTATTTGAGTGCTGCATTGATTGTTCTGCCCACCACACTTGAATTCGTCACACAGATTAGATGATCTATCTTCCATTTCCACGTCCCCTTTTAATAGCCTGTCGATAGTTTTTGATTTGTCGCCCTTTCACGGTTATTCTTCGCCTCGGCCGCATTTATTCTCAGACTAAAAACCAGTTCAAACCTTTTTGCTGCTCCACTTTTTGGCCCGACCATATCCTTTCTGTCTGCCTCTTATTGTGTCAAGTTCCTGCGTTGGGAGTGGGCCTTTCAACAGCTGCTGCGGGGGCTATATATAAGTGCTGACAGGCCCTCGAGGGGAAAATCTACAGACTACATACACTGTTTGTGCGTGTGTGTATGTTTATGTGTGCGCGAGTGTGACTGAAAGACTCCTCAAGAGAGGTCAGAGTTGACCCGGCCCAGCATGCCGGATCTTTGATTCTTCCTTCCTCCACATATTTTTCCTGCAGCCCATCCTGTCAGCAGGAGGGACGAAAATAGCCCAGTGAGTTTGTTTGTGTGTGTGTTAGCGAAACCACCTTTTCAAAAAACATTATCAGAGTAATATTTAGATTATTCTATTTGAAATTTAAACCTGTTGAAACACAAAACTGGATCATATTCATTGATCATCACTTTCAATTTTTTTGTTTATTTTAAATTTTTGCCGATACCGATATTAATATTTCTGTTATGGTTGATAACAGATATTTACCAACAATGATATATGTTATAAAAGATAAAGTTTCTGAGATGATTAAATTTTGTACAGACTGAAAATCAGGCAAATTGAATTTTTGAATGTCTTCCTTTATTTTCAAAACATGTTTCACAGTCAAATAAGAAGGTTACAGGGCTACCATAAACACAAGTAACCAACAGTGTTACTGTTTAGCAACTCTCACTTGTAGTGAGTGTGTGATTAAACTTTCAACTCACAAAACTCCTGTGAGAAAGTCTGGATCATAAATTACAAAAAGGATCATGAATCAAAAATAATATCCTGACAAGGTTACCTTAACAAACTGACCAGTATCCATGGCAACCTCCTCCTGACACATACACAAACAGCAACTAGACAGATATAAACAGTTGTTAATATCGACCCAGTTTTACTCATTGGACTGATGCCGATATGTTAAAAAATGACTAACATTGGCCGATACAGATATTGATTATTATTATTATATATAATATTAATGCCATCGTCCATCCCTAATTTTTTTACATCATGAACATTCAAGTTCAGAAATGCCGCGTAATAATCTTATAGTAATACGTTTAAGAGCCGTGACAGAGTACTCCCACAGAGTTTCTAGCCTCATCATAGCTTCTGAGCTGGGAAGAATAAACTTTTCCCCTATCAAATAATTTATTTTAAGAATAGTAACTAAAAAATTGTGCTTTTATCAAGCTTCAGGACACATTCAGGTTTCAAGTAGCTGAGCGGATCAAGAGCAGATGTGAAGTGCTCTGTGAAGAGTCTCCACGACAGGACCAAAATAAATAAATAAATAAATAAATAAAATAAACACAAGATAAAGTGACCTCCTCTTTGGGTAAAATGCACTGTATGTGCCTGTTCAGAATCAGATTTATTGTCAAATAGTTTTTACATTATAAGGAATTTGTCTTGGTCTTTTGGTGCAATAGTTCAAAAAAGTGTTTGCATGCAAAAGTGAAAAATGAAATAAAGTACATACAATACAAACACTGAGAGAAGATAAGATCAAAATATGTACAGAATGGGAGTTTTTTAAACATCATCTCTATGCAGTCGATATCTGCTGCGTGCAAAAAGTATTTTTTTGAACACATGTACGTGTTACTGCTATGAAAGATTTACCTCCTCCCTTCTTGTGAACACAGGTTAGGGAGATCGAGATTTACCAGATTTTATGAAGACTTTACTCTCTGCTGCTCAAACAATGAGAGTCTGGGCTTTTTAATGGGAAATAATCAGCAGGCGATTAAGTCAGGACAGAATCAGGACTCTGAAACAGCAACTCTGAGATGAAGACCCTCTTACAAAAACAGCCTTTAATAACTTCACGGATCAATACAGAGCCTGCTGTAGGGTTTCTGTAGTCAGCATGTATTTAAGTATTAATGAGAAATGCTGCTTTATGGAGCCGTATAAGATACCATTTCCTGCACAGACTCTTAGGACTCTAGTTTCACATCGTGTCACATTTTCTTTGTATCGATTGGCCCTCGGTCTCTGTAGGGATTTATTTGGCTCCAGCAGATGATTAAAGTCTCCCTCTTTCTCTCTCTTTTCTCATCTTTCTCCCTCTGTGTTGCTCCTGTCTAGGTAAACATGCAGAGGACATATTCGGTGAGCTTTTCAACGAGGCCAACACATTTTATCTGCGTGCCAACTCTCTCCAGGACCGCATCGACCGGCTGGCCGTCAAGGTCACACAGCTGGACTCGACCGTGGAGGAAGGTGGGTCAGATGTCTCGATGTCTGAGAGAGGAGAAGTCGTGACTCAGTGTCTCATATTTAATGTTTTTTTTTTCCCTGTTTCTTTCTTTGTATTTCCTCAGTTTCCCTACAAGACATCAACATGAGGAAGGCCTTCAAGAGCTCCACCACCCAGGACCAGCAGGTGGTGTCCAAAAGCAGCGTGCCCAACCCCGTCCGAGAGATGTACAACCTGAGTGACAAGCCTCCACCGCTCAACATCCTTTCGACTTACAGGTTAGCACTGCTGATACATTCACTCTCACCAAATACGCACTTTAAGAGAACTATTATTTAAGCTTTATTTAACAGGATTATTTTAGTTACTTCAAAACTAAAACAGAATCAAAGCAATCATTTACAATTAAACTTTTTTGGAACATATTTCATGTTATTTTTTATTTTCTTATCTTTTAAATTTGGCTCTAAATTATAATATTACATAATTTTTATTATTCATGTTTTTATTCTACTTTATTCTACATCTGTCCACTCCTCTCGGTTTCATTTTGGCTCCTTTCTGACCTACTTTCACAGTGAAACAGCATTTTTTTTTTTCTGCTGCAAGTTGCTCACTGCTTTTACCCTGTGTGCTTTCCTGGTGCATTATATATTTAACACTCCTGGCTCAAGTGGGAATCAAGTACAACCCAGACAGCACAACACATTTCTCTCCCCCTGTCTCGCTACTTTTTCCACTCCTGTCACCCACAGCTCTCGATCAGAACTTCACAGCTCTGTCAGTGTCCTCTTCATCTGCAGTGTTCATGTTTTAAACCCAAACTTCGGCCCTCTACTTTGTCTGTGTCTGCAGGGATGACTGCAAAGAAGCTCTCAAGTTCTACACCGATCCCTCCTACTTCTTCGACCTGTGGAAAGAGAAGATGCTGCAGGACACTGAGGATAAGAGGAAAGAGAAAAGGAAGCAGAAGGTACAGATGTTTCCCTCCTTTCATCTTTCACTTCTCCTGCCTTTAAGTTACTTTTTATAGTTGGCTCTAAATAAGATGAAATATCTCTGAATCTCTTTCTGAATCTGTCTGTCAGGAGCAGAGGCGTTGTGTGGACGGCACGCTACAGAGGGAGGTGAAGAAGGTCCGAAAGGCAAGGAACCGTCGCCAGGAGTGGAACATGATGGCTTTAGATAAAGAGCTGAGGCCGGACCATCGACACACTATCCACCGAGACAGAGGGGCCTCCTCTGAGGGCTCGATGTCTCCAGAGAACAGGTGGGTCACATGCTGGGCATGAGAGCTGAGAGCTTCTAGGGCCCTTGTCAGTCATGAGCCCATAGAATAACATTATTTTTTATTATTTGAGAAATTTACTGTTAGGGACAGTTCAGATTTCACCGTCCATCTTTCTGTCTTTTCCAGGGGTCACGGTCCCGACCAGCTGCATTACCCCAACTCTATGAACCATGCCGGCCACGCCCACACCTACTCAGGTCCTCCACCCAGCGTCCTGGCAGCCCAGCTGGCGGCAGGTCACGGCCCTCGTGGAGGAGCAGAACATGATAATCGGGGAAGGACCATGATGGCCTATCAGGGCGGGACGCTGGGCCGCACTCACCACCACCACCAACAGCAGGTCCCGCTGCCTCCTCCACCCTCTGAGGCTATGAACGGTGGTTCCATGTCCCTCCCACCTATGGACTACAGGTACACAGAGAGAAGAAACATCACGCTGATTTACACGCAGGTCGATCAACACTGTTAATTTGGAGCAACTTTATAAAATCTAATCTAATCCAAATCTAGTTACTGTCTGATTCACTCTAACAGAGTTGTCTTGAGGTCGTTAAATGTCCAGTTTCACAGGCCACAAAAGGCTCTACTTGAATCCAGTCCTGTGAAGTTTGAGCTGATGCTGCCCTCTAGTGGATCAGACTCGACCCCTCTGTACACACAGGCTGCTGTGTTTTCGTTAACTTCTGACTCCTTCTCTTTCATGTTTTCTTTTTTTCTTTTAGTTTGGATGGTTATGCAAACACCGGTCCTCCTCCCCCTCCTCCAGCCCCTCTCATCCCCTCGGCCCAAACCGCCTTCGCCTCACCCCCCGGAGGTCCCATGTCTCCGGGGCCGATGATGGGTGCAGGTGGCTACGCTCCACCTCCACCGCCTCTCTCTGGGGCCCATGCGGCTCCGCCTCCTCCTGGTCCTCCACCTCCTCCTCTTCCAGCTGGTGCCTCTCATCCCACAACCCACAAGATGTCTTCCTCTGCTCCTGCTGAGACCGCGGCGGTCAATGACGCCCGCAGTGACCTGCTGGCTGCCATACGAATGGGTAAGAGTGTGTGTGAATGTGTGTGACCATCATATACTTAAAACACAGGCATGTGTAAACCAGTGAACAAACCAACACTGATTTAAAAGTTATTGCTCAAAAACATTCAGCCCCTTAAATCAATATTCTCTGCTTTTCATGTATTATAGTTTGTTTACTCAGAGAATTGAAGAAAAAAATAAATGATGCATGTTATTTAAGCTCTCGTCATTCGGCTTATAATGAAAACATGTCAGAAAAACAACCTCCTTACTTTTAGTCGTATCTTTGAAACTCTAAACAAGAAGTTTAAGGGTGTTAACAACAGATTTAAAGATATCAATTACCCCAAGAAGCTAAAGTTCAATGTTCAGCTTCTTTATAAATCAAGAACTGACTCACTCAGGATCTCTCCTGTGTGTATGTGAGCGACTTCTCGTCCGTCAGAACACTAACACCCCACATTTTCTTTATTTTCCTCCAGGCATCCAGCTGAAGAAGGTACAGGAGCAGCAAGAGCAGCAGGCGAAGAGAGAGCCAGTTGGAAACGACGTGGCCACCATCCTGTCGCGACGCATCGCCGTCGAGTACTCGGACTCTGAGGACGACTCCGAGTTGGAGGACAATGATTGGTCGGATTAAAAGCGACAGATAATTGACACACAATCAGTGGATGACACAGTCACTTGAAAGAATACCCAATAGCTAAAACACACATGGGTTGTCACATACTTTGTTGCTGGAAACACACACACACACACACCTACACACAGTCACATGCTGTTGGTTGGTATAAGCTGAATGGTCCAAAACTGGAAATCTGGGGGTGTATTCAAGATGCATAAACACTGTAAAAACACTAATAATCTGCTGTAACGCTGACCACTTTGAGACATTAACACTCAGTTTAATATATGTACCACAAAGCATTGTGAATACACCCCAGTGGATGTTTCTCTACCTGTTATAACACTATAGACACCCTGTGAAGGTGCTTACTCTATGTATAGTCCGAGCTTGAGAGTGCTAGTGCTAATAGAAACTTTCCTCTTGAGCTAACCAATGTATTCGTCTTTTTTTAATGTTTTTACTGGAACATTCGTTCGCCATAGATCATGAGGCAAGTTTTTAACCCGAGAATAACTGTACGTGAGAACGGGGTCAGGCCGCTGAGGGTGACGTCTTGTTTAAAAATCATAGACTGTATGAAAAGCTGGATGATGTGTCTCCAGCTTCACCTGTCGGAGCAAAAGTGAAGCCAAAACAACCCACGACAGAGCCTGAAACACATTCAACTTGATGATAAAATGGCAAAGATGCTCAGATTGGTGCAACCTAAAGACTTAGACAGAACTGTCTGTCTACCTCCTATGACATTGTCACTACAGTGGATGGCAGAAGTAGCGGTGTTGGCGTTAGGCTTCAATGCATTTTGGTCGATAGTTCCATTCAAGGTGTATCAGGGAGCCATAAAAGTAACAGAAAGTAACATGATAGAATGAATCTAATGAACACAAATCAGTAGGTTTTCAGTGACTGTCATAGGAGGCCAGTCATCTCAAAAGCACTCAAAAAACAGACTTAAGAATTGTGTTATTGTCTCATTTAGACGACCTTGCTGGTTTTGTCCCTAAGTTTCCACATTTCAGTGGTTGTTGTGTTTACCAAATGAAATGTTGACTTATCCAATCATTTTTCCTGCAACAGACATGAGACGTGATCCTGTGACTGAATTAAGAACTGCCAGTTCTTTAGTTATATGGCTGTGATCCACTTTGGCCTTCTTTCCACATCGAGAGATGAATGAAACGACTTCAGGGCTGTAATATTAGCCTTGCTTTTCCTATGAGTATACTCCACTACACAGTACAGGTGTGAGGTCATGAGTTTAATATCATCGCTGTCCAATGAAAAACGGGGATCTCCACCTTTGACAGATCTGACTTTTGACAGAATACCAGAATGTCCACAGTCTCCCCCAGCCACCATCAGTGTCCTGTCTAACACCTAACACCTATCTCATCCTGATGTCCCTCCCCAGCAGGAGGGGAATTTAATGTCGAAAACGCTGCATCGTTTCTTTCAACAAAGTATCTAGTAGTCCATTATCACACACAAGCGCTGTAATTTCCTAAAGCCAGACAGACGGACTACCTGCTTTTAGATTATTGTGACTTCAGGGTGAAAGCCCAAGAAAAGCATTGATCAGGGTAATGTGCTGTGTGGAATCGTAGAACCATCTTCTATCAATCATTTACCAACGTAATGGGACATAAACCAAGAGACTCAAGGTTCATAATAACCATCACTCCAGTGCAGTATTGAAACACGTACTGTGTGTCAGTCACTGCTTACTACAATACAAGTCCATCTGAAATATGACACGGTCCATAGATGACTCTATAAATGTGATGGTTTCAATCCAGGTCTTATATATGTGAAATCACAGTATTTTATGTTTATTTTGAAAGTTGGTACATGAGAAAAATGAGTTTTTTTACGCTCCTAGAAAAAAGGAATTTTAGAGGTACCTTTTTTATTTCAACAGACAGCCAGGATAAGTTGATTGCAGTTTACCGTGAGGAATTTGTGGACAATACAATCATTTAGTAACGGCATCCTGTAAGTAAGTGGCTCCCAAAGTATATAAAAAAAGCATCTTTACAATTGCATATTTTTCTGGTGACGGCAGGCAGACGTGGCATCTCAAAACAGCAAAACACTGCAGCCAGTCAGCAGAGAATGCTCTGAATATTTTGCCTTCACTTTTGGGCAGCTGTCACCTCATCCATCTTTTGATACAGTCTGTGATATAAATATGATAATATTGATTGAGCTGTCTGTAATCAATAACTGCTGTGTGGGAGGGGATGGGAGGGTGGTGAAGTGATGTATATGCTAGTGTGAGCTGTGTAACCTTTGACCCAGAGACAAATAAAATGAATGAAGGATCATCACGAGGCCAACGTGACTCTTTCCTGCTCTACTGTCGTCATAGAGACGACACATACCTGGCTTTAAGACTTCAGTTTCCATAGTAACCGTACAGCTAAGAAAGAAGTTACCAGGGAAACAGAGGAGTGTGAAAAGGGAAGGGAGGGTGAACAGATTAGTCAGAGCAAGAGTTTTTATGCACAGCACATGTTTGTTTTTAATACAAAATTAACAAGATCTTTCAATTGAGTGAACTAACCAAAGCAATAAAAAGTACAACTAACACTTTGGAAAAATAGACACCACGTTCACATAAAGGTTTTTTTTTTTTCTCCTTTTTTTTGTTTCTTTTTTACAATATCTCAGTTAAGTTAGTGCATGTTGATTATCATTTATATGTTTCATTTTGCAGATAATTAATTTGTTGTGCCATTTTCATCCAAAAAATAAAGTGCATTTCACATTGAAAACTACGCATACGTCTACACAAGATGCTGATAACTGTGGTGTCCTCCTGTCCCCAACTCCCACCACTCCAAAACACACACACACACACTCATACACGCACTCATACACACTCACTGGCCCTTGAGTGTTTTGATATTTAGCTCTAGATAAGTAACTGTCACAGACGCCTCCTCATTGGCTACACATTTTCTTCAAAACTGGCTGCTTTGTGCACACTCAAGCCGACTAGTATCAGGACTAACAGGCGCGTGTACACAGAGAAGTATTACATCCAACATCACAGTCTTCATACTATTGGTGGATACAAAGCCCTTGTTCACACCTGTTCAAAGTCTCAACAATACTGCGAGGGAAACATTCGCGATCAGAGGAAGTTGTGGTCCAGTTTTCCTCAGCCTGTGCAGCCAAATCCGCTCAGTCGTCCCTTTTCAAACCGGTGCATATTGAAGCAGTGAAACCTAACAGAAGTATTTCTACATCGATAGCAGAAGTGGAGAAACGTCATTCAAAATAAATTAAATAAATAAAAAAGGTGCAACCCAACTCGTCCTCTAAGTTTGCCTGGCTTTGGTAGCACCATGCAGGGTGGTGTGAAGTCCCTCCTCTTCAGCATGCCATATTTACAGAAACAAACGAGAGGAGGGGGATTGATAAACAATTTGATTATTACTACATTCAGAAAAAGGCTTTACAGCGCCGTTATATCATACAACATCAGAATCTGAAAGAATTCAGGCCGGACTGAAGTGAAAAAAAATATAACTTCTCAATGAATATAACAAAATAGACTTCTCTCAAAAGGTAAAGGACAAGAGTTTGTGATGTGTTTCGATGTGCCAGCCTGACCTGTTGGTGCTCATCCAATAACTACAGGCTTCAGTCTGACACTGTGCACAGGTTCACAAAGACAGGCTGCGCCTTAATGCTTAAAAAATGCTGCTTCTCTCACTCCCTCGCCGGCTTATTTTTAACATTTTCACCTGACCTGAGGCTTTGTAAACTGCCTGGATCAGACTTTCAGAGACGTGAAGCAAGGAGAAGAAGAAGAGGCATTGTTTTTTTGCATTCGGACGCAGCCTTTTTTTAGCTCATAGAATCATTCAGAGGTCACTTAGCAGACGCCTTCTTCAACCAGACTGGATTGGTTCATAGAATACAAGTGATAGACGAAGACGGAAAACACAGCAGGACTAGGATCTCAGTTCATTCAGAGTCCTTTCTCACTTTGGCTTGAAGTGCTGGAGCTTCTCAACATCCCTTGTCTCATCTCTCAAACAAAAAAAAAAAAAAAAAAAGCTTGACAAACACGTAACGAGGCCACTTCTCACAGTCGACGGGAAGACTGGCAGCATTATCCTCCGAGGTCAGGGGGTCAACAGGATTTTAGTTCCTACACAGGCCTGTCTTTAAGACCCCCGAAGACAAGGAGACAGATTATGGTATGCTGAGCTGCTGGTTCACAGACACACACACATGCACACACCCAGAGGCCATGCAACTCAAACCATATGCACAAAAAAACACTCCAAATCACACATATGACACTAAAGGTTACAGGACGAGTCAAACACTCACAGAGAAGGGCAGAGGCAAAACAAGAGGGGCCACATCCTGCAGCCGATTCAAGATGTTTCTCTGCAGCTTCACTTGTAACTTGTTTATTTTCACACGTAATGCGGCTAATACGGCTCTTCACTCTGCAGGAAGGAGTCATGGTGTGACATGGATGTTATTGCTGTCTGAGTATTGCTGCACACTGACACAACTCCATTCACAGGCAAGTTATTGCTGACATGATCCGAAAGGAACACAGCTGGACTTACAGTTGGGATTGTAAACAAATCATAAGTCCAAAACGTGGTGGGAAACTGTACTCAGAGCAGCTGAACGGTGTGACATACATTTAAACTGAAATCAGGTTTAAAGTGAAGCCGTCAGAATGCCTCTGACCTTCAACAGAGACAGAAAAGACTTTAAAATCTGCATCTTACAAAAAGAACGCAGCTTTTAAGGACATCCAGTGATGATTGTAGCTCGTAGACTGTGATTAATAGGAGGTTTACCGTGGTACATTGTACACAAACTGAGTTATTAGGGTCATGATGACGCCAGGGAACAATCACGTGGGACCCATTACTCTGAACTCAGCAGGGGGAAAGATCTGTTCTTGTTGCATGCAAATTACACAGAAGTCTTGCATGCAGATCTGGTACCATGACTGGTGAGGCAAAAAAAAAAAAGGGTCATTAAAATGGAAATACATTCAGATTTTGAAGATTTCCACACTTTAATAACTAAGTGATGTGGTTAATTTCTATCTCATATACATTAAACACTTTGTGTTAACCTTTTATAAAAGACTCAAATTTGTGATTTTGATCATTATTTCCAGACATTCAGACACTTGACAGAAGTCAAGAGCAATCTCCTTTGACAAAGTGAAAGAGGACGGGTACAGTGTGGTTACATAATCTGAAAGGCTTATCTTCGGTTTGGTGCCTCTGTTAATCATAAAAAAAATGGACGAGGGGGTGACTGTGGGTCTCCTAGGGCTTTATCCCGAAAAAAAACGAGCTCAATGAAAAAACATTCACGCATAATCCGTTAAAAAAATAAGACAGAGGAATTCAGGAAGGCAAAAAGGGGGAGAAGAAACGTCTTGATTTCTCTCTCGGCGTCTGTGGAGAGGACGCAGGGCGCGGATCAGAGGGAGCCGGGTCTATTTTTAGCACTCCGCGGCTGTTTAGCTTTCGACGCACGTTCAGAGTGCAGCAGCAGAGCGCCGTGATGCTGCTCCAGACGGCCTTTATGTGGAAAAGCCTGCGTATTCAGCCGCGGCTGCCCTCCTCTCCTCTCCTCTCCTCTCTCCTCTCCTCTCGCACTGTTTTGTTAATCTGCCGTGCGCTTTTACACACGCACAGAGGAGCAAACTAATAATCCCCTCCCTATTTGAGGGGAAAACAAGCACGTGTCAACCAAAAGATCCCGTGCTGTTAACCAAATGCACATTCTATATACAGCTGCTGCCTGTAACACGTGACGCACTCGACGCTCTCTGCAGAACAGAGAAAGGGCGTGGCACGAGTTGAACGGGAGGGGGCGGGATGCTGCTCCGCGCTGAGGCCGCCTTTGCTGGGGAAGACAGTGAGATGCTGTGCCCTATGGTGACTGAACAAAGGAAAAATACGCCATCCATTAAGGTGGGCTGTGGATTTTTAACCAAACCTCTTCTTCCAGAAACATCTCCAGCCTGAAGTGGAGCCACAGCCTTCTCCCACCGCCCCTGACCTCCCCTGCTGCTGCTCGCTTTGACACCAGACACATCCAGTGAGGAGCAGAGCTGACCCAGGGCGCCTCTCTTTTCCCTCCTGGGTCTGCTCGCTCACACGTCACTAGGGGTCCTCGCACGGTGAGCCACACTGGCGGGCACACAGCCGCAGCACACCAGCCACAGCGCCTTCTGGATCTCCTGGTTCCTGAAGGCGTAGATGACCGGGTTGATGACAGAGTTATAGGTGGCAGGCACCAGGGTGGCGTAGGTGTAGAGCGGCGGGTAGGTATAGTCAGCAATGAGGGAGTAGACCGTGAAGGGCATCCAACAGGCAGCAAAGGTACCCAGGATGATGGCCAAGGTGGACACGCCCTTCCGTGTTGTGACATAGTGGGGCGTGGCAGCCAGGAAGTGATGCTGGAGGGCAATCTGGTGAGCGTGGCGCATCACAATCTTGCAAATCTGGACATAGAGTTGCAGCATGAGGCCGAAGAGGAGTAAGAAGGAGACAGACAGCACAGCGATGTTGTTCTTCGTGAGAGGCCGCACTACGCTACACGTCGCCTCCTCTTCCAGGCAGTTGACCCCTGTGACCGGCAGCAGGCCCAGACACAACGACAGTCCCCACAGCAGCACCAGCATGGTGTAGGTGAAGGCCGCTGTCCGCTCTGAGTTATAGGTGAGGGCGTAGTACAGAGACAGGTAGCGGTCGATTGTGATGGCCAGCAGGCTGAAGACAGACGCGGAGAAAGAGGCCACCACCAGGCCCACTGTTAGCAGCTGGGCTGAGTCGGAGCGGACCAGGTAGGCACAGGTGAAATGCAGCACCAGGCCCAAGCCGGCCAGCAGGTCAGCCAGCGCCAGGCTGCCGATCAGCAGGAACATGGGAGCTCTGAGCGCCGGGTTCTGCCAGATCACCAGCACCACTAGGGCGTTCTCGCAAGCTATCAGAGTCCCAGATGAGCACAGCACTATGTCCCAGGGGTTGACCAGCAGGGGGAGCTGGCTGGGCGTCAGGGGGTCTGGTGGGAATGTCCCCAAGCTGGTGCTGTTGTCTGTGGGTCCCCCGCCTCCACTGGCCCAGGCTGTGGGGTCAGGGGTCAGCCAGCTGGGGTTGACCGCTGGCTCTTCACTCATTGTGCCCCCCGTCTGAAACAGAAAGAATACTCCAATGAGGGGCATGAAAAACACAAAAAGACTCATTTAACAGTGACAAAGAGGAGCATAAATTAATCCAAAACGTGGTTCTGTTTGTGTTTATCTTTCTACAAAGTGGGGGGTCGGATTACAAAGTGCCCAGGCCACCTCTGTGCACGCCTCTGTACTGTGGACACCTGCATTCCAAAACATCAACAGATTTAATCCAGACTGATGCAGGCCTATAATACATGCATAACATGCAGGACATTTGAGAATGAGCATAAAACAGACTCTTTAACTCTGGTTTTTATTTAAATTTATATATTTTAATCAGAATACGAGTCAATTTTATGAAAAGTTTAGCTGCAGACAGTTAACAGGTCACGTTTGTTCTCTCAGGATTGTCATCTGCTATCTGAACAAGTCACACCGCACATGATGAGCTCTGTTCATCAATCTGTTTATCAGACTATGAACATGGAAAATGAAAACCAAATCAGGCTTTGCCGCAAATTTCAGGCCACATTTCCGAACAGAAAATGTCGATAATCCTTCACCGGCACCGGCAATAATTCACGCAGCACACAGACAGACTGTAAAGTGTACCGCACCCGACATGGAAATAAAACCTGTCCGCCATGCATGCACCTCACACTGGTGACCATATGGTGCAGCTTTATCCTCCATGCACCTTGCATCCTAGCTGCTCCACGTCAGCAGAAGGATGCTAGAGGGGAAAAAAAGCGGGGTGCATTTTTTTTTTTTTATCCCCTATGCATGTCGAGGATGCTCCATAATCCCAACCCGCCGCCGCCCAGCCTACCTTGACTCAGTGAGGTGACGCTTTGACGTCTAAATGGAAGAACGGCAGCTTTGTATTTCCATGTTATTGATAAGGATGGTGCAGCAGCGCCGGGCGGACACAAGCACAATCCCGGGAAAGGGAGGACTGGTGGTCGGGGGTGGGGGATGCTGGTTCTCTCTGCAGCCTGGAAGCGGGGATGATGGAAGAAGAAGGAGGAGAAGAAGAAAAGAGCGCGAGGCGGCTCTGCCGTTAACGGCGCATCGCCGTGGACTGCGGCTGTGCGTGGAGCAGCGGCGGGAGAAGGGAGGAGGGGGGAGGAGGTGTGTGAAGGGGAGGGGGGGGTGATGGTACAGGAGGAGTCCCAAATGGGCCAGACCTCTAGAGACTGGTTCAGTATAAGAAGGGAATGTCTGGTCTCAAGGACAAAGACAGGTGTGTGTGTGTGTGTGTGTGTGTGTGTGTGTGTGTGTGTGTGTGTGTGTGTGTGTGTGTGTGTGTGTGTGTGTGAATGTTTCCAAACCTTTTAAACCAGACTTTTTCACACGCCAGACTACATGTTGCTACATCTTCTCTCAACCCAATCCATATCTCGGCTCACTTGAAGAATCAGCTCAATAAACTGAGAAGCTTTCAGAGATTTTGTTGCCTCACTTAAGTTTCAGGTCCAAAGACTCGGCCCTCTCCTGTGACGCCCTGCTATTCTGGTCGTGTCTGTGCTATTAACAGCATCCCTGATGTGTGTCACCACCAACCTCCTCCCCTCCCACCCTCCTGTCTCTCATCTGTCCTCCATCTTCTCTGCCTCACCCCTCCATCACTGCAGCTCTGCCTCAGACACCTCGGGCCGGTGGGCGCCTTGCTGATGTGACCAGTGAGCTGATCACGCCTTGTGTCGACTGTTTTCCCCTCTTTTCCCTTCCTGGAGGGTTTGAATGGATTAAAAATAGCTCCTGTTGCAGTGGGAGAGCAGCTCTACCAGGCAGCACCACCAAGAGGCGACGTTGAGCTGTATGAGTCATCAGTGCGCACCTGTGAGGGACAGAAAACAGCGCACCCTGCCTCAATCTTACTCGCTTTATTTCTTTTCTTTAAAACAGAAAATGATCGCTTCACAACAGGCCTTTTTAAGCAAACCCTCACGTTAAACTTGCCAACACCTACAAAACGGTATCAAAAGTGCACCATAGTGTTAATACATCTTCTCAAGGTCTAACATTTCCAATGATAATATTATCCTCTTGTAATATTTATACAAATACCATCCTGTACACTGTAGAAATATACAACCCAGTGTGCCCCGTCACACCCATCCACCTTTACATCCATGATCAATAACATGATCTGCTCTCGGTTACTCCCAGTGCAGAAAAACAATGTGGGGGTGCAGACACCAGGCCAATATTACATTATATGAATTATTAAATACCCATTCGACCCCACACCCAAGGCAAAAACTAATACAGCACTCATACGACTGACCAAAATCTGTACAACCCTCATTCATGGTCTGTTTTTTAAAAAAAAAAACAATCGAAACACAGTTTTCATTCATCGTCTCAAAGTCCAGGCAGCGGCAGCAGCAGCGGCAGCAGCATCCAGCCAGAGAGGAGGGGATGGAGGGAAAAAAAAAAAAAAAAAAGGAAGGAGGGAGGATATAGGGGGGGTTTGCTTCCAAGGCTGAGCTGAGTGCGTAAAAAGCACGAGTATGAACTACAGCTGCGCGATCAGGTGTGACACCAGGCGCGCTGCTGTGGTGCGTTTATGGTCCGCTGCTGCCCACAAAGAGGAACAGAGCGTGTCTCCTCTGGGGTCTGTGGTGAAGCATGCGGCTCCACCGTTAGTCTCTCGACTGGTAAAATAGGATGTAGCCCGACTCAGAGTTCTTGGAGATTTCGGAAGTGAGACCGTAGAATTCCTCTATGGCCTGTGCGTCGATTTTCTACGAGAACACAAAGACGACACGAAACAGGGTGAGAGGGGGGCAAACATGTCAGTGTTTACAGTGACTGCTTCATAAAAAACAAAATTAAAATAATCCAGATTGAATCGCTTACCTCCACGATGTCATCATCAAACAGCAGCCAGAAGTCGTGGCTTTTTACGATGGCGATGTAGTGACCTCTGTTTGGACCACTGAAAAACAAATACAGGAGACAGTATTAGCTCTACTGACTGAACTTCCTCTATAACATATTAGTCTGACTGAGGATCTCACACACGCCTGTGGAGCTCCCACACAGGTTCTTTTTACTTACTATGTAGAGACTGTAAGACTGTGTAGGTGTGTAGAGTGAGAAACTGCACCTTTCATACATTTTGTTACTTTGGAACTGCACAATATTGAGCAGTGGAGAGTGCTGAAGTAAGTTAATAATCAGTGTTGAAAGCAGTCATTTATCTGCTTTTAGTGAGCAAAAGGTGAGAAACATCCAACAACTCAGCATCATCTTTTATAAATGAGCTCATTTACAAGGTAATATAAGCCTGTGGCCCCCAAAATAGCAGCTCTAGACACCGGTGACCCACTGCTAAGCGAAAAACACTAATAGCTGATCAGTATAGGCTTCACAGGGTTTCACTTGAAAAAAAATGCAGAGAAAAAAAAATCTGCGTTTGTACGGAAACGCTGAAGGACTGAAAAAGCTGTAGTATGCATACACGGCCTGTAGATGGCGATATAACTGTAGAGTCTTTTGGTAGTCTGCCGCCAAAGAAGAGGCGGGCTGATCGTCTGGTGTATATATATTAAATGCGTCTTATCTGAGAGCAGAAGTGGAGCAACAGATGAACGTTTTGTTGAAAGGCAGTCAGCAGATTCAGCAGCAGAAGCACAACCCGGTAAGTTCACCATTTAACCGTTGTTGTTGTCCGGTTCGCAAAAGTTCCCACAACAAAAGTGGAGTGCGCACGCGCAAAACGGAACGTGACATGCCATTTATACAGCAACGGGGGCTGCAGCGTTATAGAAAAATTCCACTCTGGAAGGCGCTTTCAAAAAGTTGCGTTTTAAGTCGGCTGAAACAGTGTTTCCGTATAAACAAGAGGCCGAAACGCAACAAAATTTATGTGTTTTACACAAATACCGTTGTCTTAAAACGGGGCCTAAATTAGACTACCTATGTGCACATATCGCTGTGTCCCCTATATAAATACACGACTGCGTCGTTACTCTGGCTCAGTGACCTCGGGGTCTTTAAGCAACAAAGAAATTTCAAACATTTTCTGTTTTCTTTGTATGGTATAAAAAATTAACCTCTATTTTTGTTTATAATTTTAAATGCAATATGCATTTGTAAATGTTTTTTGATTTTGTTAGGCTTTTCACGAGGGCCCATCAGTTTTTTTGCAAACCCCCCCCCCCCCCCCCCCCCCCCCACACACACTTTTTTTCTCAGAATAATAATTATAAAAATTATTGGAGGGTTTTTTTCTGTGGCCCTAATCCGCTTCTGTACTTTCTTGTGTCTCTCGTTACACATTTTTTTGATTTCCATATCAGTGCTTTTTAATGTTTACATAAAGGAGATCAAAAAGCAAGTAGAACTGAAATCATCAAAGAAACTACAATTCTGACCCTATTCGAAACGCCACACACATCTCAAACTAGGGGTGGGATCACTGCGAAACATTCACTGTATTTGGTCTCTGATACCAGACATGTGGCCTTCGATAACAACATCAGAACATCTTTAATAACAGAGTTCAAAACGCTCCATGAGGGATTGAAGCAGCGACACGGTGAGGGAAACTGGAGGAGAAATTCCTGAGAAGCACTGAATTACTTTAAAATGAAATACTGATATTTGGTGCCAGTGATATGATAACTTTACAGCATGAGCCAGGACGACAATGAGCTGCTGTGTTCATGTTTCATCACTCCTCTCTGTACTCAATCATACAGCAGCCTGAGTGACCCGGCTGTAGAGCTCCTTAAAGAAAAATAAAAGAGCGGCCAAGTGACAAAAGCATGAGCGATCAAAACCGTTTGTAAATTTACTTTTCAGATATTTTCTAATTGTCCACTGACATCTTTTTCTGAAAAGTTCATCATTACGCCTGTGATCATACTCTCACACAAGCATGTTGGACAAAAATAAGAAGTGATTTCACACTGAAAGCATCCCTTACAGCTAGGCTTCACTCTATTTTTACCAAAACTTTTTTGTTGTTGTGTTTTGAATTTCTCCCAGGGAAATCCCAAATGTTCTCTCGCCTGAAATCATGACATTTCATAATACAGCTCCCTCCTCTGACAAAGACCTCAGTGAGTTGGAGCTCAGCTCGAAGAGTGAGGAGAATACTCACAGATAATTTACATCCCCACGACTCACCTGCTAAACTCCAGCTGAGTCTGACCTTTAAATACATTTCTTTAATGAATTATTCTCAGGCAGAGCTGTGCGGCGTTGGAGTCCGTTTCAGAACCCGAGGAGATCCGTGTGTACAAACACAGACAGACAAACTCCCACACACTGTGGAGTTGTGTTGAACTACGACGGACGAGGCTCTGTGGTTTCTCTCACTTGATTTAAATCCTAACAACTTTTTTTCCCCCTTCAAGCCGACAGGTTTACAGCACATTTTTATAAATAGAACATTTTTCCGCCTGTCTCCGGTTGCTGTGGAGACGGTCATAAAGGTGTTGCATTCTGTGTCTGCACCTACACACCTCCCACAATGCACCACCACGGCGACCAGGTCGTAGAGCCTCTCGGGATTGGTGGCGTCCCCGGAGGTGTTGAAGAGGCGGAGCTCCAGGGGGAAGACGACGCGATAGGAGAGCTTGGTGTAGCGCTGCAGCTGCTCCATGTACTTAAAGCGCTTAAGGTGCAAAGCCAAGATCATCGGCAGCTTCTTCACACGCATCCTACGACACCAACACAAACACAGCGTCAGGCATCAGAAATGAATACTAACAAACTCAAATGGAGAGCCCAAAGATGAACCGGGGTACTGACCTCTTGTGTGCCTCCTGCTTGCTTCTACATTCTTCACAGTAGTATTTGTACTCACTGCACAGAGTCTCTGTGTTACTGAAACCTCTGAGAGAAGACAAAAAAAACAAACAGTGAATATGCAGTTTGAATTCTGCATCTACAAATGACTGATTCAACAACAAACCTCTACAGTCTCCTTAAGTTTGTGAAGGACACACAGCAGGATTTTTCACCCCACAACTGTCTTTTTTAAAAGTCATGCAAAAAAGTTTTTTTTTCTATCTCAGACTGATCCTTTAAATCCCAACGGACTCAAACATCCCTTACTGAGAGATCTGTGCAACCTTCTTCAAAATAACAGATTTACAAGGATGCAGCAGCCTGTGAAAATGATGCTACTGTGCAAGTTACCTCCTCTGAATAACTGGAGACTAAATTACTGAACATTAAATAACAAAGACAGGCAGGAAATCCACCTTTTCTTTCATAAGCTGGAACTATAAAAAGCGCTCCATTTTTGCCTCAAAACAACTTTTCCTCGGCTCCAGGTGAATTTTTAGTCACTTAACTACTAATCTCCTCAAGATCTGAAGCAGCTCTGCATTTAACTTACCTGAGGCAGTGTGTGATGGAGGTATTCTGTTCTACATCCACAGACAGGTCCAGAAAGTCCTCATCTTTGCTGCTTATCTAGAGATAAAAAAATGCAGCAAAGTTTGGATTATGATTCAAATATTTATTGCTTTACTAAGAGGGCTGGACATCAAAAAAACAGTCATACCGTCACCTTTAAACTCTTATTACTCTTATTTTGTTTACTTGATTATCTCTCCGAACAGCAGCAAGGTTCGGGCTGAGATTTGTGCCACGAGAAACTGAATTTGAAAAGCATGATCCAAAATTGTTCCCTGTACTTGTTTTTGCATCACAAGACTGAAACACAGGACTTAACTGTGGCAGTGAGAATCTGTGTTGAGGTCCCCCACCTCAGAGTGTCGGTAATTTAAGGAATATGAGGAATACAAAGAGTTCAATTTTCAAGTTGATTAAGTACAATTTCAAAGCAAATAAATTTAATTTCAAAACATCCAATTCGGTTTCAGATCATGCTTTTCAAATTTAATGTAATAATTCAAATTCAGTTTCTTCTGGCACAGATCTCAGCCCACAAGCTCAGTGTGAATATCAGAACAGTCCCTTCATATGAAATAGTGATCGTCCTACCGTTTCACAAGTAAGGCAGCGTGTCTCATTGGTCAGAGTGCCTTGGAAGATCTCATGGACCCAGGTGGGAGCGGGTGTTGCGTTGCTGTTGTTGTTCTGAGAGTCCAGTGTGCCGTTAGCAAGGCGGCCATTGGTCTTCTCCTGCTTCCTCTCTTCCTGAAGCAGATCTGCAATGGTGTTGAGCAGGTAGTTCAGGAACTCGTGGGCATCCTGCTGCATGTAGTTGTCAAACAGCTCTGAAAAAAAAAACAGGGACTTTAAAGATCTATTTCAGCTATTAAACATGTTTAACAGGAACTTCAGGGTCCAGCTTTATCAAGACCTTCAGGACAAGTCAGCAGCCAAGAATTTTAACCACACTCACCATTCTCCTTTCGCAGCCGTGTGATGAATTTCTTAGGTGGTATGACGCCCACTTTCCTTTTCTGGTTGGCAATACTGTGGAATAGGTCAGCCAGACAGGTGAGCAGGTTCTCCTTTCTCCGAGGCTGACTGCGGTACGCCAAGATCTTCTCCCGAAACGGCCGGCAGAAGTACAGAGCCTGCAGCACCGAGTTGCAGTAGCAGGTGTTCCCAAACTAAAAGCAAACAGTGAGTCAGGTCAAGATGTAAACAAAACAAACAAACTTCACAGTCAGTGTACTTTTCACTCACATTGACCAGGCCAAAGTAGTGCTCATTGACCGGAAACTGCTCAGATCCAATCTCTTTCTCCAGAGCAGAGGCATTGGCGCCCTGCAAACACACATAGAGAAAGGCAGTGGGTTCGTACATGGTTAAAAAGAAGCTTGTGAAAGTGGATGGGAACAGCTTTGCATTTGCAAGGTTATTCATTGCCGAGATAAAACAAAAACTAATGGCTGCCACCTCCACTCTGCCCTTTACAGCCATTAAAACTAAAAGCATGCATCATCTTTACAGACCTGTCCCTGGCCAGCGCTTACACTGATTTTACAAGGTTCACAGCATTTATTATGATAGAAAATGTGAATGCGCAGATGTTAGAAAGTAGAAATGGGATGCTTTGGGTAGGAAGTTGTGATTATTTGTTGGGGGCAACAGAAAAGAATGCATTTTGTAGTCTGCAACGAAGTGTGCAGAGTGGACATACACTTGGACCGGGTCCACAACTGCGCAGCTAATGTTAAACAATGTCGTCATAGCTGCGTTTATAAGATCTGGTACTTTGTCAAAGTCCAGCGCAAAAACTTAAGCATTAATCACCCACACGTACTCCAGATGAATCATTTCCAAATCTGAGGTCATCCGTTTTCCAGCTGTGCTTCAGTGCTTTAAAATCTGCAGCACTGGTTTAGCTTCAGTTACCTTTCCGTTAGCTTGTTAGCCGACGATCCTAGATGCAGCAGGTGCGATGTCACTGTACTCGAATAAAGTGTCACATTTATTCACCAAATAAGTTGCCAAATTGTGAGCCGAGAAAGAGCCATGTCTTTAAAGGGCCCGTCTACTACTGTTAGCAAAGCGAACAGAGCAGAAAAGGCAGTGGGAGGCTGCCTATGTTGCCCTGGTCGGGAAAACTGCTTGGCTAGCACTGACAGGATTTTACAGCTTACATGTATTATTCCTCGTTTTATAAGGAAACGTAAGTGAATCCACGTTTTCAAAATCAACCTATAATGAAATAAATGCGAGTATGAGACTGCAGTGCACTTACCATGGTACAAAAAGAGGCAAATTTGGAGACTGTCATTAGCATTTCCATTCGGCTAGCGCCATCTTCCACCACACAGCCGCGCGCTGACAGGACTGGGCTGACTCCCCTCGTGAGATTCTGCTGAGCTCGCGACTGAAAGTCCAACAGCGGCACAAATTAAGAGCATTCAGTTCCACTTTCTTCCGTCTTCGCCTTATCACGGCCGTTATAATCCGCTCCTGCTTTTGAGCTACGACTGTCACACGAGTGTAAACTCCAAGCCTTCAGAGTAGAGCTTATTTTAATCTAATAAAGTAAGTTGAATCAAAAACTTTGTTCCGGATACTCTCCATGTTATGAAAGAAATCGTCAGATTAGCCTTTCATGAGTTTTGCGCATGCGTATCATTACAATTACTTTGATGTTATATATCTATCCTCACAACATACACACAAAATGAATGTAAGGAGTAAGAATAGATAAGGGATTATAATATAAGGATTTTTATCTTTGTGTTTTTTACTTCACGTCAAGCATCCATCACAGATGATTAAGGGTCACTATTCTTCAATTTATGGGGGGCATTATTTTGGTCCAGGCAATATCTTAGTCTACCTCTGTTGTATTTTCACAAGGCGGAGTTTGGGGGCCTTGAATCTCTCTTTCCGCCGTACCCGCCATCTTGTTGAGACCGGGGGTAAGAGCCTCTCTCCTAAAATTCAATTTTGTGCTTAAATATCGCAACAGACGTGTAAAGTTGTACATATTTACGCATCGCAGATTTTTTCTTACACATAAGTAGTTCCGTTTTGTATTAAAAATGCCCCATTGACCTACACCGTTCGTTGAATGTGAGTAGGAGCAGCAGCGTGGCTCTCCATGTGGGCCTTGCTGACGGTGAAACGTTCATTATAAGCGTTCGGTCGCCTCTAACACAAAGCTAACACGTAAAAATCATCTTCCTTATGACATTTTCATTATAATCCAGACTGTTTTTACGAGTAGTAGAACGATATCACAGCACGACAAACACCGTTGACTTCTAGTGTTTGCGGTGTCCATTGATGCTAGCTCGAGCTTTAGCAAATCTTGCCAGACTAAATTCGGGTGGTTCTGCGATATCTTGGTTTCATGATTTTGTTGATCCTGTGTTTGAAGCATTTTTAGTCTTGGTTTCTGTATGTCTCTTTAGTTAGGGTTGTCATCGGTTAATCACCAAACAGTACTAAATAAATCAGATTGAATGTTCCGTAGAGGTACAAGGAAATTTGACTCACTGAGCTAGAATTTCATCCCATATGCTGGTGTGCTGTTTGTCTGTTTGATAGTCAAATTCAGACTCTGTCCGAGCTAACTTGGATGTATTTTCTCTCAGTAATCAGGCATCATGACGAACACCAGAGGCAAGAGGAGGGGGACGAGGTACATGTTTAGCAGGCAGTTCCGCAAACATGGTGAGTACAAAATAGCATTTTAGACTAAGATCATTCTTTCGACTCTTTTCTAAATTCGGCGTGTGAGTAGTTTTACTCTTAAAAATGACATGGCCTGTTGCATTTACTCCACAGGCCCAATTCCTCTGTCCACATACATGCGCATCTACAAGAAGGGCGACATTGTTGACATCAAGGTGAGATGCAGGGTTTGATTTAGATTATTAGCTAGAGAATTAGCAATCTTCTGATGCTTTCACTACATCTCAAGTAAACTTGAAATTTGTTAGATGTTTTTAGTGAAAAGTTAGATATTAGATAACTGAGTGGTGTGCCTATGTACTGGAGACGATCAGGAGTTATGTGGGTTTTCAGGAGTTTTTCAGCAGCTCAGTCTGCTAGAATTAAACAATTTAGGACTTTTTTTGGGGGGGGGGGGGTGCTGTGCCTGATTTCTTGTTTTCAAAAACTGAAGCTTGAGATCTCTCTCTTCAGGGCACAGGAACCATTCAAAAAGGAATGCCTCACAAGTGCTACCATGGCAAAACAGGACGCGTTTACAACGTAACCCCGCATGCTGTTGGCATCATTGTCAACAAGCAAGTCAAGTAAGTGGGACATGGCATTTTATTTTGATTATCTGTTTTAAAGCATAAACAGTAGATCACTGATTTATTGAAACGTCACCTTGTTGTTAAAACCTAGCCAATCCTGCCGTCATCAGCAGCAGTAGTATAAATTTTTTTCTTCCTTTTTTTTCCTGAGACCTGTTAAACTGAGGTTCAGTTATCAGCTGTCTTTTCAGTTTTCTCCATCATCATACAGGGATTTTACCCCATTTTCACTTTGCCACCAGGGCTGTTTATGTGCTGAGTGGTCATTCACGTGGGGGAAAGTATTCCATCCTTACGAACCCCAGACTAACTCCTGTTCGAGCTGGGGTTGTAATGAGGAGACAGCAGAGAAATGCGAATGTTTAGACAACATTGCTTTGATCAGTTTTCATGTTTATTGGTTGTAATCTCATTTATTTCTCTGGCTCTCCCAGGGGAAGGATCCTGGCCAAGAGGATCAACGTGCGTATTGAGCATGTGAAGCACTCAAAGAGCAGGGACAGCTTCCTTCAGCGTGTCAAGGAGAACGAGGCCAGGAAGATGGAGGCCAAGCAGAAGGGCAGCTGGGTGGAACTGAAGCGCCAGGTATGAAATTGTTTCTGTTGTGGATAGCTTGATGGGTTATTCCCCATAAAGATGTAAAAAAAAAAAAAAAAACTTCTGAGGAAGTGTCAGCTTCACATCGTATCATAGCATCAAATTAAAGTGAAACTTTTCTAATGTGGTCTGCTTGTTTTAAAATTTCTGTCATGTTTTTCTGTTTCCTTTGACATTTTTATTTTGTTGGTTTTTTTATGTCATAACTGAACCCTTGTCTTGTCTCCTCAGCCTGCTCCTCCTCGTGACGCTCACTTTGTCAGCACCAAGAAGAACGCACCACAGCTGCTGGAGCCCATCCCCTACGAGTTCATGGCATAAAAAGCTCAAGAAAATAAAAGATATTTGTACACACTCTGCTTGTCGAACTGTCCTTTATTCTGATCTGTAAAATGCTTCTTTATGCTGTGCTGTTGCTCAGTGATGATCCTCCTCCTTTGATGACAAATGAAAATAACTGCAATTTTCATTTCACCGGCGATCTGAGAGCCACAAGCATTTTACATTCTCAATCCCCCCTAACCCCATATCAGATAATCAGTATTTTTTTCTATTTGTAGATCAAGTTACTAGCTGAAATCTAAGACTCCTCATTTAGGCAGACGGTATAAAAAGAACGAATGTCATAACATCATAGGACTCGGGTGATTCAGGGTCCTCCTTTTGTTAGTGTTTGATCACAGAGTAGCTAACTGAGACTCTCGAATGAGGTTATTATAAAAGGTAATCCAGCAGAATTAAGGATTATTTCATGATAAATTTAAATGTAAATTTTCCTCACTTGGGTATAAATCAGATGCGAGTACATTTCATTCCACATACAACTGGAAGGATCAAGAGATCAATACTGAACAAGAAATGGAGAAGTGTCCGGAGAGTTGCAGCCAAAGTTGGAATTTTGTGGTTTCTATTTAATAAATCATAAAATACTTTGTCCTGAATTTTGCGGGGTCACCTTTTAATTTAGCATTTTTAATTAGTTTTATCTATTTTTTTTGTTTTAAATTTCAGTTACGTTTTAATTAGATGGTTTTCTGGTTAAGTTCAGTTTTTATTTGTTGAAAATGCTCAAATTTAGTTTGTCTTTTTTTCAATATGGAATAGTTTTCGGAGGTGAGATTCAAAAATGTCAGAGAAAAGCATTTTGTAACAAAAGATCTTAAAGGATCATACCATTTTTTAAGAATTATTTACTGAGGAGAGATGTACAGCTATCTGCATAAAACAATCAAATGTGTTACTGGTTGATCTCTGACAGGATACAATCCAAGTAACCACTTTTTGGTAAAGTGCTTTTTTTTTCAGTTAACAAAGTTGTTTTTTCCACCCCTCATTTTTGTTATTCTGTTAGTTTTTGTTCACTGAAATAACCTTACTATGAAAATTTGTTAAAAACTTAAGGCCCACGTTACTTTTGCTGTGACATTTGGCATGTCAAATGTAATCTATCAAAGAAATTTAAAATTTGGTGTAACATTTGTATAAGCCTTGATGTTTTTTATACATCCACTGAGCCGTGAGGTCCTTTATTATGAGCATTTCTGGTTGTTTTGTAGTCAGGAACTCTTGATAGTATAACTCTATTTAGGGTTATTTTTTTCTCATAATATTTTGTAAACAAAACAATGTTTCTGAGCAAATTCAGTGGTGAGACTTTATTTCTTAAAAGCAGCAGAGAAACTTTTTTTTTTTTTCAAAAAATGCAAATAAAGTAAATATTGTCACTGTAGCATTAAAAAAAGTCAAGAACGTGTAGTTGAGGATTTGATATACAACATTAACTGGTTCAAAGGAAAAAAAAGTTTTTGTGGAACTGCACAAAATCCAGTGCTGTCCTTGCAGAGGGTGTGCATTAGGTGGCAGTGTGCACCACCAGGACACATCTTTCAGCAGATTTACTGTATCAAACAATTTTATAATCTCCTGTTCTGTTGTTCAACCTATTATTAACAAAAGTAATCTGCTTTTCTCTGCACAGTTTATTTAAAAATGAACCCAAAGTACAATTAATACCTGCAGTTTTAGAAAGTTTTGCTAGTCATTTCCACTCTTTTCACAGCCTTTCTTTATTCTGTGCAGTTGGAATTCATTAAATACATGTTTACTGAATGTAGCTGATATGATCGGAAACAGTTTATATCAGTGTTTCCATCAAGACATGCTGGATGTATTTTTTCTCTTTCTTGGAAAGTATAATAAGACTGTTTTCAATCTGTGTGTGTGGACCAATGCTGCAGTGCTGTGTGAGTACATGTGTGTGTGGGTCACTTAATGTTTGCTGTTTAATCAGTGGTGAATGGCTGGCTGGTTATGTGACAAATAGGTTATCTCATCCCACCTCAGTACTTTACCCAATATTTACACGAATTAGCAGCAGTTTACAGAGATAGGGCCAGCAGCTGACAGGATGAGGTGTGTGTGTGTGAGAGAGAGAGAGATCAGGAGGAAAAAGGGGAAAATTTTGAATCAGTTCAAAACTTTTATTTCATTTCTGTGGGTACATGAGTTAAATTAGTAAGATGAATCTCTGCATCCATTGCCCTGATTTTCTAAAGGAATCAGGTCTGTACACAGAACATATGTTGTAATCCTCTTTGTGTACAATAGTAATCAGATAAACCTGCAGATGTTGTCTTTCTTCACCCTCCTAACCCCGCAGGTCTGGGGTCAGGGAATTCAGAGCCAGGTGTTATCAGGACCAAGTTATCAGTATCCAACAACCTGAGGAAGAAAAACTCGTGAAAAAAATCAAATGCAATCAATCAATCAATGAGTGTGTTGGCAGCCAAAGCTCTTTGTATTGATTTGAAGGGTTTGGATTTGGCTCGTCGTGTTTGGATGAAATGGATATTCACACAGCTCCCTGCTTCACACCCTGAAATGTCTGTTTCCATTTAATACGACACCTTTAAATGCTCTTCCCATGTCATTTATTACTTTAAATTTTCCCATTTCTCTACAGTAAGACCTTTGTGTGTGTGTGTGTGTGCTGACATACCCTATGTGTGGCACTGACTCATGGGAGTTACTGATTGAAGGAACAAAAAGTAAACAGAGAAGCAAAGAAGGACAAAAAGAGGGCAGAAAGACGAGGCCTGTGGATAAAAGCCGTGAAGCACTATGAACTCCTTAATCACACACATTTGACACACACAGATTGAGTCTGTCAGCTCAGTCTGCAGCTCAGAGCAGCCATATCGACCTGGAGTGTTACATATTAACCCCACACACAAACACTCACAAACAGTGGATTATAGGACATGGACACAGACAGGCCTGCACGATGCAAGAAGTGAGTGTGGAAATATTGTGCTACATCAAGTGTAGACCAAATAGCACAAGTGTACAGTTTTAAAATACTTGGAAATTGAGTTTTACATTCAATTATTGAAAAGTTCTAAAGTATTTTGGTTATTTTTGAATCCACAGACCTCACTGGTACTGGAGCCTTAAAATTACTTGTAAATAGTTTTAAAGAATTGCCAATTATGTGAGAACAATTTCTTGCCTAGTTTCTTACAATAAGGACTATGTCTTAATATAATAATCTGAACAAAATTTTCTTATCACACTGGCAGATTCTTTTACTCTTTAAATTAATTTAGGAGAATTTTTTGTTTTTAAACATCTTAAATTACGTTTTTTTCCCTAAACTTGTCAGGTGAATTTGGCTCATATTAAGTCTACTACAACATTTTTTAAGATAAAATAAAACAACTGGGTTTGCTTTCCATTTCACAGTGGGAATGTTTGAAATGTGTTGTTTGAAAGTGGAGGGGCAAAAAAGGTGAACGAAATTAAATATCTTAAACCCCTAAACAGGGGATTTTTTTTTACTTCTTTATTTAAAAGGGGACAGCACAATTTCATAAAACACAGGATTACACATTTCTAGATGAATCAGCGTGAAAGTTCAGAAAATTAACAAATATCCACAATAATTTAGACATTATTATTATTATTATTATTATTATTATTATTATTATTATTATTATTATTATTATTATTATATTTTTTGTAATTGAGGTGAGAAACCTTTTACACATCGCGAAGCCTGATCATCCCTTGTACTCTCAATAGCTTTCCATTGCTCTGAAGAGTCAAACGTGACTGGGTGGGACGATATGTGCACATTATATTTGTGTCTGCGTTAGGATAGGCCTGAAGGTTTAACAAAGACAAGAGGAAATCCCAGTGCAGGCCAAACATGCTGTATCTGTGTATGTGTGTGATAGGTGGAGTGATAGTCTGTGTGGTTATCAGAGACAGAGGGGGGAGGCATGGTCATATGTGAATATTGGGCCAGCTGTATTGATCCTGGCCCTGACAGCAGAGTGGAGGGAACCGGATGGGAAGAGAAGGAGGTTGATAACAGTGTCAACTGACCCAGGTATGCTCACCTGAAGCGTGGGAGGGCAGCGAGGTAACGCCCAACAGGCTCTCAATAGGCCTTATTCACAAAAGTGAGTCAAAGGTTTCATATGAGAGCAAGGCATGGGTGCACAGGGTTAGTGCTTATGTTTGGACAAGAAGATAGTGTTATTAGCTGGTCAGGTTTTTTTTCCTTAATCCAGAATATGTTCGCCTTTGTAAGGAGTCATCCAAACCTTCAAAGAAAAATATTGGCCACATTAAGAAGTCATAAAAATGTAGCCTTTCAAAATAAGTACAGCTGCTCTTATAGCTGTCTCTGACGAATTTGTATATGTGCATGTTTGTTTGTTTTTTTAATACTGTAATCAAGTGTTCAGAATCATAAAATGCTATTACTCCAAGCAGCCTGGTGAATTATTTAGTATCTATTGACTGCTGCTTTAACTAAAATGTGGTTCAAGCATTGAAAGTGTAATTCTGGCAATTTCTTTTCTGAATTAAATTCAAGATTTAGCAACAGACTTGGTCAGGTATGACTAGCTAACTAGCTTCAGGTGACTAACATACACAAACCTAGATTCTTCTTCTGACGCAATTTACTATGTTGACAACAACGGGCTTAATTTTTGTTTGTTTCAGCAGCTATAGCTAAACTGAAACTAATTTAATTTCGTCACATGGCCGTTTGACCTTTGATAAACAGCCGTCAATTACAGCAAACGTTTGAAAAGTAATCCACTGTTTAACGGTTAGCCAAGTTAGCAAATGCTCATAGAGTTAGCCTGCTTACTATGTGTAATAATCATACAGGCTGTACAATAATAATAATAATAATAATAATAATAATAATAATAATAATAATAATAATAATAATAATGTAAAGTGGCTAATATTAGCAATGAACCTTGGACCCTTGGCCAAAGGCTGGAACAGTGACGCTCATCAATATATTAACTTCAGCATGCCACCTTTCAAAATGTATAATTTCTCTCTCGGAGGTTAGAAATACCCGTCTGAAGCAGATTGAATTAATTCATATTTGGTGGTTAGGAAGGCTTTTCCTGAAGGCTAATTTCTAACATCAATAAATTTTTGCTATCAGAGAGCAGCAGGGGACGGATGATAAGATCAAGATTAGAGCAGTAAATACTCTGTGTGTGAGATTAACGGAGACAGACAGTCGCCTCTCTCCATGCTTGCACACCTCACCCCCGCCCCCCCCCCTACACACACACACACACACGCAGACCAGTACAACAGATGGAAATATCTTCTGCAAGGAGCCTTGGTGACATTTTTAAAGCCCAAATCAATCAATGTGAGGGGGAAAAAACTCAAGAACTTTTATGATGTTTGAGTATCAGTATCAGTAGTAACTAAAACGTTATATCACCTGTAGGCGACACCTTAGCAGAGCTAAAAGGTTTGTTTTATTTTGTTTTGCATTTGTTTTTTGTTTTCTATATTATTTTTTGATAAACATAAGGAAGAGGACCCCCTTTCCTCCCTAAATGGTACATTCCAATTACATAAATTGATCACAGGTGAGCAGCTGGTTGCAGACCATTTAGTGTTCTGCCCCTTAACTACTAGTTTTGTGTGACCACAACACCACATCTGACCTCTATTATTAAAGATGGGGGAAAGGTTGCAAAGCCAAAAAAGCTATGTTTGCTCATTTTCTGACTGTAAAGCTAAATTCACTAAGTCCTGGAAACTCGAGGCTCATCTTTGCAAACACACAGGGCTGGTAAGTGGTTCAGACTGCTAGAAGTCTAACAGAAATATGAAAAGACCCGGTGCGTTATTTTCAGTCATATGTCTCCCTGAACTTAGAAACCGTTCTCCTGTGAGAGCTGTGACAAGAGCTTCTGCACTCGCTATCAGCTCACCAGACATAGGATCAATCACAGTGGAGAGAAACCCCACAAGTGAGACACTGCTTTAAATCATAATAAATAATACAAACAGCTTTTTTTTTTTTTTGCCATGTAGCATGTTGCCATTTTCTCCACTCTGGATTCAGATGTCTGGCTGAAGGATGCACTGAGGCTTTTGTAACAAATAACAGCATGAAGAACCACATGGCCCAAGTTCACCAGCATCAGAAGAAGCACTACCATGTAAAATAATACTGGATTTTTTAAAAACATTTTTTTAAGTATGGTTTTCTTAAGGTAAACAGCCTTGTTTTTTTTGCTTTTTTTGCCTTCTTTCAGTGTGACTATCAGGGTTGTGGAAAAGATTTCAGCAAGCGGAACCAGCTGAAAGCTCATAAAGGTAATCACCAACAGATTCTACCTTTTCAGTAAGTGAATACATAACAAATACAAAAAAAGAGATCGTTTTGTGTTTTAAGGTTATTTTCGAGCTTAACAGACTTTTCATTTGACTTGTGCTGTAGTTGTTCTTTTAGTGGCTGTGAAAGAGAATTTCCCACTCATGGAAAACTGAAGCATCATGAGGGGGTGCATGCAGGTTGGTGGCTACCCAGATGGCTTTTTTAATATATTTTCATCAAACTCTAAACCGTGTGTTTCTGCTGGAGGTTACCCTTGTGCAGACGTGGAGTGCACCTTTCATGGAAAGACATGGACAGAATATTTGAAGCACAGAAAGGAACACAAAGGTTTGAGCTAAGTGCTGAAAAACAGAAACCATGTTACATACCTGTCAGTGTGCTGATGTGAGCTCTTTGTTCAGTCAAGGTTCAGTGTGGAGAGTGTAAAAAGCTCTTCAGCTACGCTTGGTTCCTGCACCTGCATGAACTCTATGTTCACTCTTTGGAGAAGAAAAAGCTGTTGTGTCCCAGGAAAGGCTGTGAAAAGACGTTTACTCGCAGTTTTAACTTGGAGAGTCACATTCTGGGAGATCATGAGGGCAAGAAGCCGTTCAGCTGTGCGTTTACTGGCTGTGGGAAAAGCTTTGCTATGAAGGTAAATGCACTGCACACATGTAGTGAGTAGTAGTCAAATACAACAATATGCTTTATGAATTAGTGAGTTCTCAACATGCTGATAGTTTTGTTTAAATGTGATGAAGGTTTTTGTCTTAACGAGTTCTTTATATCCTGAAAATCCCCAAAATGTTATCAAGTTTTTTTACTGCATAAATTCAGTTTACATGAGTATCTAATCTTCTTCCTTGTGTGTGGAATATCCAAACCAAAAGAGAAATATTCAAGCGCTGAACTGTATCTCGGTAGACACTAGAGGTTTCTTTTTGTGACTTTTTGCCTAACCCTTACCTCCAAAACTGCTGAAACACTGTTTAACTGGTCTCATTCTTAATCAGGAAAGCCTGTGGCGACATGGAGAACTGCACAACCCAGCAAAGAAAAAACTGAAGGTAACGCGTCCTTGTGAACTTTTTACTCCGGGAATGTGACTTTCCCTAACTCCATTTGTCCTTTTTTCACATTTTTATTTATTTATTTTTTTAATTTCCCCCTCCAGAAACTGTATCCTAAAAAGTACCAACCGTGGCGTGTTGCAGAGCAGCTCAGACTGGCTGCTGCAGCCAAACGATCCGAGACCAACAAGCTGGCTGCCAAGCTGCACAATACAAGTTTATAGGAAGACAAACCTCAAGGCCTGTGTTTACAACTCTTTTCTTGTATGTGCTCATTTAAAGTTGGACAAATTCTGTGACTTTTATTTTTTGTTTCAGCTAATATGAAATAAAGCCTCATTATCTCAACATGAGCTGCCTGAATCAGTAATTCACTCTCGAGCCGTTAATCCTCTGGAGGAAATGTTTATTAAACAAACAGAACACACATTCACACACATGTATAAAACTCCAGCTGATTGGACAGCTGGCTGTCATGTGATGAGGCCTAAGGGCAGGTGAGCCCCCAGCGTGCGGCAGGTTTTCTAATAAGGCCTGAGGCTGATTCAGCTGGATACAGCGCTGGTGTTGCAGACAATCTTGATTTGAGTGATTATAGGTCATTCTCCTAAATGACAAAGGATCACAGGCTACTGTTTTTATCTACCTCTACCTGCAACGATGCATCCACCTGAATACAGCCAAGGATTCTACAACTGCCTGGTGAGGTGAATACAGCACAGATCACAGCCTGTTAACAGTTGCAGTACCATTCCTCCCTGCTGGAGTGAAGACAACATGACCATATGAACTCAGCAGTGAGTGAGAGTGCAGTCTGTCGAGTGACGTGGCACGATCTGGATCAGGTCCCACCTGGTCAGGACAGACTCGGTCCTGCTGGGTTTACTACAGATCTGGATGCTTTTGGTCCTAGATTAAGCCCGGTATGGAGCGATGTACAGTGGCGTGTACCAGTTCACTTTGGCCAAGGTTGTTCCCAATATAGAACATTCTAGATGGACTCAGCGCAATGAGGATCTGGCCTGCTTACACCAAGCTGCCAGGCCAGGAGACCACAGTAAGTGCTACCCGGCTGCGCTGCTCCTTCAGCATGGGGACCAGCGCTGAGTGGCTCATCCCTGCTGTCGACAGGCCATTCACTGCCACGATCATGTCACCACATCTACAGACACCAAGAGATGAGTCAGTATGGATTACAAGAAGGACGACATCCTCTGAATTATAGAACATCATGAGTACAGTTTATTAAGCGGCTTAAAAATGAAATCTGAAAACGGGACTGAAGTTGATTGTAAAGAGACTGAAATCAATTCTGAGTTTCTTAAAGGCAGTTTCTGTATTAAAACATTAAATAATACAATAATATTCATTAATTTCAGCAGCTCAAACAGGGGTCTTTGAGAGTAAACTACATTCCATATAAAATTTTAAAAAATAAAATCAAAAAAAGAAGAAAAAAAAAAGAAAACACATCGGAGGTGCTGAAACTAACAAATCATTGCTTAAATATTAAACAACACTGCATTATTCCATTTTGAACTGGTGTTTCCAGAACAGCTTGGTTTCAATGAGCTGACGTCTGAATGTATTTGTTGTTTTTATTGTGTAACTGTTTGCTGAAACTGTCTGCTGCTGCCATGCCAGGTCCCTCTTGAAAAAGAGATTCCAAATCTCAATGAGGCTTTTATCTGGTTAAATAGAGGATATAATAATAATAATAATAATTTGTGAATAGTCAAAATTTTCAAATTTGCTAATTTCACAGACCAAATGTCAGTGATTGGATCAGCCATCTGCAGTTCTCAATACAAAAATCAGACTTTTCTTCCTGTTACAGGAAGGGGCTTATTTTTGACCCAACATTTTATGACGTGAAATAAATTCTTCAATTCTTCAATGTGTAAATTTGAAAAATATTAGTGTAAATAATGAACTACATAATAAGTAAACATTAATCAAGCTGGAGTTAATAATGCATTGGTAGGGTAGAGGTTTGTGACTTGAAATAAGCTACAGCGCCTGTTTGTTTGTATCCTGGTCCAACAGTGCAGCTTACTGGTGTAAAGTGTTTAACAATGGTCCTCTATATAACAAGGCACCATCCAACATTGACCTACACAGACAATTCTTTAAATAGAATCCTTTTTTTTTGTTAATCCGTGGCCCTTCATTTTTAAAACTGAGAGGTCTCTTTTAATCCTCTGTAACAGAAAGGTCCCCATACACTATTATTTTCTGTAAAGCCAGACGAGATAAAGGAAGATGAGACTCAGAGGAGCTGATTTAATACTGTTCACACTAGCTTAATGTTATGAAAATTTCAGATTAGTGAGTGAATCCCTCTTCCGACTGACTTTTACACTTTTCAGACCTGTTTTTCCTTTGAATATTAACGTTATTCTTTTGTTCATGTCCTCTGTGTCTACAGGTGTGTTCAAACAGATTTAATTCCAATACACTGGTTGTCATTTCTGTATGACAACAGTTCAGATAAAAAGGACATGACAAAATGCTCGAGCACATCTGACTTAATATCTTAATGGGAAAATGATTAACGTATGACATGAACTTCTTACTTTATTTAAAATTCTAACACTTAACCAGAAAGACAAATATAAACATACAAGGAAACGCTTTGTCGGTCTTCTCGTGAACTCTGTGGGCGTGGTCATAATCACGCCATTCTTATCACACTCCTCCTGTAGGTCACTTTATCTACTTGCTATTGCACCACAAAGTCACGGCTAACATAAGCCAAAGATAGCAGCTGATCACTCACTTGAGGCGTCCGTCATAGTATGCCGGTGTGCCGAGGACGATGGTCTTGATGAAGAATGCCTGGTTGCCATGGCTCTCCTCGTATCCCCCGACGATGCTGAAGCCCCAGCTGCCCGGGTGGCTCCTACGCAGAACAATCTCATGACTACTGTGCAGGTAGCTGCAAGAAAAGAGAGGAGAGCAGCATGAGTCTTCAAAGGAATGCTGACTCTGTTTGAAATGTCTGTTATTGGTCTATAAATCTGTTTCTGCGGTTAAAAGTCACAAAAAGTGGCCTTTTTTCCACCTAAACCTCGAAACTCAAAAGTCTTCAAAGTTAATCTAGAATCTACTCTTTGAAAACTGCAAGGTATGGCCACCATGGGTCTCTGTGATCTCTGAGTGCTCACCTGGGTAAGCCCAGCCACATGACCCACGATGGGGACCAGTTGGCATCAAAGTCGCTCTCGTGCGTGTGAGGCAGCAGCTCGTCATGGTCGTGCTCCTCCAACATGCTGACCTCCAGCACCCGAAGCTGGACGGAGGGTGAGGCAGCGCTGGCCTTTAGGGTGCCCACAGCTTCACCGTGGCTCAGGTACGTCAGATCCTGTCCATTGATGCTCAGCAGGACGTCACCTGAAGAAGAGAGAAGAAAGCTTGTGATGTTTTTGATCAAGGTGACCTTCTTGTAATTTCCGAGAGGGCGCTCACCTCGTTTGATTCGTCCATCTCTTGACAAGCAGCCGTGCGGTTGGACGCTGGTCACAAATATTGGCAGCTCCCCGCTCTTGCTGCCCCGCCCTCCTGCCACCGTCATGCCCAGAGACTCGTGGGGCTCTTTTTTCACAGTGATGTGTTTCTCCTTACAGGTCACACACTGGGAAAGGTCCTGGGATCACACACACACACACACACACAAAAATATAAAAATATATTTAAACATTCCCAAGACATCAGCATAATCACAAATGGGTAACATATTGTGCTCACTCTGTGGGTGCTGGTGCGAGAGAGATGTATGGGCACAGGACTCGGGGTGGAGCTGTGGTTAGGCAGGAAGTGATCAAGGCAGTAGAGGTCTCTAGTGGAGCTTGATTTCGGTGGAGGAGGAGGAGTCGGTTTGCTTGGTCGCCCAATCATCAGGTGGACTCGCTCTCCACTGGCCTAGAAAGTCAAAGTCAGTAACTTAGAGACGTCATGTTGATGACTTTAAACATTAAAGTACCCAGAAGCAATTTCAAAGGCCTCACCTGTATGATCTGTGCAGCCTGCTCCGGGGTGCCGTGGCGTAGATCCTGTTCATTAACTGCTAACACTCGGTCGTTGCTTCGCAATCTGCCATCCTTTGCCGCCAGGCCACCATCCAACAGATCCAACACAAACACTCCTGACTCATCTGTCCGCCGCACCAGCTTGATGCCGAGCTGCTCTGACGAGTCCCTCTTGTGCAGAGTGATTCTGAGGGTGGCGGGGCTGGACGGGGCGCCCTCGGGGGTGGAGCAGGGGGCGTGGGGCACGGCTGGGGTGGAAGAGGAGGAGGAAGAGGATGGAGGGGCCCGGGAGGCACAGCGTCGCTCCCTAAGCACAGTCAGCTGTAAAGTGGTGCAGGGACGTGCCAGAGTGGATCGAGCAAAACTGTGGGGGACATTACTGATGTCCACATTGTTGACCTTTGAAGAAAATAAAGGGGGGGGGGGGGGGGGGGGGGTGAAGATCAAAACAGGAGTTGCAGACTGATTATATGAACTGAAGGCACAAAGTTGGCTCTGTTTGGGTCTCCTCGTACTGCACAGCGCAAAATTTGGTTTATTAGCCTCAAAACCAAAACATCAAGCTATTAGAGGCAGTTATCAAAGAACCCATAAATCACCTTTCTCTCAATAGTAACCCTTTGCATTTATGACAGTTTATAGTAATTTTCAAAAACACAATATGCTCGTCTTTGTACGCTACTTTGAACATTTCTTTGTACGCTTTCTTGTATGCTAATTTGTAAGATAGCTTTTATGCTACTTTGTTTGCTACTTTTGTGCTACTTTTTGCTACTTTGTTTGCTACTTTTTTTTGCTAATTTTTGGTACTTTGTTTGCTACTTTGTATTCTACTTTATATGCTACTTTTTTGGATACCTTGTACACTTCTTTGTTTGCTTCTTTGTGTGCTACTTTTATGATACTTTTTTTGCCACTTTTCATACTTCTTTGTATGCTACTTTTTTGCTAATCTGTTCGCTACTTTGTACACTTTTTTGTATGCTTCTTTGTTTGCTACTTTGCTCACTACTTTTTACACTTCTTTGTTCACTTCTTAACACATCTCTTAGCCCAGATTAAATGTGGTATGCTGGCTTCTTTACCGTCTTAACAGCCTCTATCTAGTCCTGCATCTTCAGATGTTTTTAGGTGTTAAGTTTTCTTTAAAAAAAAACAAAACAAAAAACATTGATAAAATTTAGAGGAGGTTCCAGCAGGTGAAAAGGGGAACTGAAAAGTATCGAAACCACATGTGAAAATTTCCTACCTGCAGTATCTGATCCCCAGCCAGCAGCCTCCCGTCTCGTGCGATAACTCCATCTCTGTACACTTCCTGAATCACGATGTTGATGAGAGGCGTCTCATTTCCTCCTACTATGCTGATGCCAAGCTCAACATACGGGTTTGCTCGGTGGACCTCTATGGCAGTTATCTCTCCTTCAGGAAGCGAGGGCAACTTCACACAGCCTTAATAGACAAACAAATCACATTACACGGCTGAATTCTACAGGCTAATTTCCACATCCCTCGAACATAATGCTGCCTGAATATGATTATCCTGACATATAAGGTTACACTGCAGGTGAGATACGCTGCAATACTTCATATCACTGATCTCTAGTACTCAGGAGGTGATGTCATACCTTCTTCAGCAGAGAGAGGTGGAGACTCAGGGCAGTCCCATCCGGAGGAGGTGGAGCTGACAGAGCGGAGGAGGTGGATGCATGGATTACTGAGAGGCCGCTTCACCCTTGGGACCACACACTCCAACCCCACCACACCTCAAGAAAAAATAGAGACAGATGAGTCACAGGTCACACTGCACGGGCTCTACTGATGTATAAATCACGTGAGTTTGGATAAAGGAAGTAGATTCACTCACTGTCTTCTTCCGTGCTCTCCTCGAAGGCCGGGTTATCAAGGCCTGCTTCTGTCCACATTGGCCCATTAGTGCTGGTGTTGTTGGGTCCAGAGGGTGGAGAGGGTGTGCGGTCTCTCAGGTCTGTTTGCGGGGAGTGGGGGGACCTGGGAGGGCTGGTCCCCGTCCCTCGCTCGTCCCCACTCTCACATCGTGGTCCCTCCACACTGGTCTGCTGGCACCTTGTCCCAGGACACCTTACAACAAGCAACAGGTGTAAGTTTGTTAGTCCGTCACAATAAGATCATTTAATTTATTTTTTAAATAAGTCATAGAGGGAAGGCTTTTATTGGTCAAGAAGGACATTTTGATAGCCAACAGCTTTTGTAAAATTTCAGTTTACATTTCGTTAAATTTTCAGTTCACATTAAATTTTGCAGCGAGTGTATTCCATGGATTACTTGGGTACAGGTTGGATGACAGGTTGGAAAAATCATCTCAACACTCTTCCAAACACTTCATCCCATCAGCTAATAACTTTCACTCCAAATGCATCACTCATCTATCATTGCGCAGCGAAGTGACACTCCAGGTTCTGATTACTTCTCTAACAAAACAGCAACAGAAACACTAATAATCTGCCCTCCAGCGGCAGTGTAAAATGACAGCAAAAATTCTGAAGCAAAACACGCGGAAGCACTTTTGTTTTTCAGTGTCTTTGTCACATTTCTGACACCTCACACATAAAAATCCCAGTGGTGGAGGGATGACATCATCCACCCTGGCTCTGAACATTTCAAACAATGCACACTTTAAAAATCAGATGTAATTTGAAAGTGTAAGAATTTCACAAAATCTGTGCTTGACTTTAAAATGTTTGCCTTATCCAGAAAAGACTCTACTTTTGTTTTTACCTCCCCCCTCTCTTTTCCACAGCATTTTTTCAGGTTTTTATGACTTTATTTAAGGAGGACTGGACAATAGATAGATTAGGAACAGGATGAGAATGGGTAGTGACGTGTGGGAGAGGTTCTGTGTGGTGGAACCCAGCGCTCTAAACACAGATATCTCGATGCTGTGCCTCCTTCCCTGTTCCCTAGAAAACTCTGATCATCCCCACATCCTAACTCCAATCCTCGTTCATGTGAAGACATGGTTGTCTTTAGCTTATCTGCCTATTACATAGAGCTTACAGGATATTGATTCAGCAAATTTTCTATTTCAATAAGGGCTTGTATGTGTCAACGATTGCAACAATGCACTGCAAAAACTGAAATCTAAGCTGGTGTTAAATTGTTATTTTTAGTTAAAAAAATGAAAAGAAAGAAAAGTGAGAAAAATGTCTTATTTCAAGTTTAAAGACAAAAATGATGTCTCAATTGCTTGTAATGAGAAACAAACAATCTGCCAGTGATAATTACTCTAATTTAAAGAGACTTACCAAGCAATTTTTTTCTTACTCCATTGGTAGATTTCTTTTACTTGTTACAAGCAACTCAGACATCATTTTTGTCAGTTGAATTTGGTTCCTATCAAGTAGAATGAGCCACTTTTAACTAAAAATAAGACGAAAACATTGGCTTAAATTTCAGTTTTTGCAGTGTGGTGTGCTCACACACTGCGAAAAACTGAAATCTTAGGAAGTGCTTTTGTCTTATTTTTAGTAAAAATGTCTTTTTAGACTTAATATGAGCCTCATTCACCAGACCAGTCCAGAAACATGTCTCATTTAAAGATATTTAAAGACAAAAATCAGCTCAGAATTATTTGTAACAAGTAAAAATAATCTGCCAGTGGAGTAAGTGAAAGTTTCTTGTATTTAGACATTATTCTAAACCTGACATGTAAATTTTTCTTACCCCACTGGCAGATTTTTTTACTTGCTGCAGGTAATTCAGACCTTATTTTTTGTCTTTTGATATCTTGAAAAAAAGACATGTTCCTGGACTTGTCTGTTGAATGTGGCTCATATCAAGTACAATAAGGCCATCCTTACTGTAAATAAGACAAAAACACACTTGTTTGGATGTCCGTTTTTGCAGTGCACGCACAAGAGTGCTGTGTCTCTTTCACACACCCAACACATGTAGACTTCTTACTTACTGTCTTACTGCCGTACACATTAGAATCAACAGCCTGACAGCGACGCTAACATGCAAACATCATTAGACAAAATGTTTGTTCTATAAATGAACAGGAGGACTGCGATTGTGTGGGAATGTTTGTGGGTGCATGGGTTTTAAATGTTCACATGCTTTCCATCTCACACAGCACATTAACAGGCTGATAAAACATAATTTATTCTTTCTAAAAATACATTCAGAACACTCTATAAAGATTCTGCAGTGTTGCTGTTGAACCATTATCAGACCAAAGGCTGTAGATATCCAGATTGCGGTTATATAAAACAGAGAAACCCAGCAAATAGATACAAAAGCTAAATTTAATGATAATTAAATCACTAGATAATAACATATAGGTCAGACTCAAAAAAAAAAAGAATCTCCACAAAAATAAACATAAATGAGGTGAAAATGGATGCATCACTTCTGTCCTGGAAATAGAAACTCCTCACAGGAAAATGATTAAAAATAAACTCAGGCGGACAGACTCAAAGGATCAGAGTGGTCTCACCCTAATTGACTGAGGTGTTTACTTTGAGAGGCGGCTACAGTATGAGCTGGTTGATTTAATATCGAGCCCCTGTTCATCCTCTGATGATCAAAAAAATCTTGCTATCCCATGATTCTTCGCTTCTGCAAAAAGATCCAGTCAGTAAATGGAGTTTGCTTTGTGATGTGACCAAATCAAATGTTACATATCTCCCTGGTTGAATTCTTTTTATCAGATTCATTTTCTATCTATTTTCTCTGTTCATGTTCTATCTTTTTCACATTCATTTGTCCAAATTAGTTCCCAGCAAGAACAAAAGGAAGCAGTCGAAAAAAAGAAAAACATGTTAACGTCAGTGATAGTTATGTAAAAATGTAACAGGTCATCCTTGTTGGAATCCTAAAATTTAAACACTCATATAGTCCTGACACACCTTCATCGATAAAATCCTCCAGCCCACCTTGACCGCTGTGCAGCACTGCAGCCTTGCACTCTCTCCTTTTAATCTAATGCCCAGTGATCTCTAATCGTCAACATAAACAATCTTGATGGTCCAAGTCGCACAGCAACAGCCACCTCTTGGCTCCTGTTGCTGTCTTAAACCTAAGTCTTCACATTAGGGGAGCAGTGAATGCACGTGGTCAACAAAGGTTTAATCTTACAAAAGAATGTCACGTTAGTCCGCATGGTGACCTTGTTTGATCCGCCTTAAACCATCTTCTCTTGTCTTCTCGCACGACACGATGTGTGCAGCCTTCGCTCCGATGGAGCCATCTGTTGATGTTATGATTAAAAGGCCTGGACAAGGAGACTGACAGTCCTAAAGGGTAAGTGAACCTTAACAGAAGTCTTACACTGGAAAAAAAAAATCTTGCATATTTTTCTCTTTTGTAGTGAGAAAATCTCATTACACATAATATAAGCCACATTCATGTGCCAAGCTGAGTGAAATATTACAAGCAAATCTAAAAGGACAAAGGAGAAAAATGGCCGCCAGAAATGAGATGCAATCACTTGTTGCTTTTTTTAATCCAAAGTTCCTTGGAACGACATCTTATTCAGACCTTACATTTTGATTGTAGAATCTTTGAATAACATCTCACATCCCAACCTGCCAAGTGAGTCTTGCTTACATAAGGTGTGTTGACAGATTTTGATGAGAAATTAGACAAAACACACGTTAAGATTTGAGTTTTTGAACGTGAATTTCAAAAGACGAAATAAAACCTCCTCTCACAAATGAAAAGTCAGAGGCAACAAACCCTTACTCACTTTAATACACTCAGGGGTTAAGCTGAGACAGCTTTACAGCTTAGGGTGGCTAATGTTAGCTTAGGTAATGCTACCTCAATTTAGACAGATATCATTCTTCCCTGACTTTCTTCAAAGTGAATTTGCTTTTATTTTGATTCTCCTCCATAAGTGTTACTCTCACCTTATGTCACCCATTCATCCCATAATTATCACTTGGAACAAGAGTGTTAATCGCATAGAATAAGTCACAGGATGCTTCAGAGACATAATACCGTCTGTCTGTGGCGGGGTCTCCTGTAAAAACAGCTGACTCACGAAAGCTTTTAGCAGCACGTTAGCGATCTTGTTAGTGTGAGCTTGTTAGAGAAAATCTCTTTGATTGAGTCGAGGTGTTAGGTGGAGACAGGATTTCCATTCGATGAGCGATGGGTGACTGCTTTGAAACAGACACAATGGAAGCTTGTCCCAGAATCAATACAGCTCAGTGTTCGCACTTTTAAAGCTGAAGTTTGACATATTTGAGGCATGTTGTGACAAGAGGATTTGCAAAAGTTAAACCACAATCAGCTGAGTAAATCCTTCAGGTGTTTTTATCCTTATCTCCATCTACCTGTGCATCATTGGCACTTCATCCTTCAACAAACTGACAACAAGCTGCCTTGTAGAAACTCTAAAGCCAGACAAACACACACTGCCTCATTTTACAGCGTGATAAAGAGCAACAGAACAAAACAGAGCAAGAATCAAGAATCAAGATGCTGACAGAACAGAAGTCAAAGACACCAGTGGTAGAAAGATGCAGCTATGACACCCCGTGTTCACCCAGCCTGCTTCTTTGGACTCACCACAGACCCGGGTTGCCTTTGGCTGTCTCGCAGAAAAAGTGGTTGAAGAGGTCTCTGGTGTTGAAGTTGCTCAGCATGATTGCAGACTGAGAACATGGAGCTCACGGTCAGCCAACCCATGACTGCGGTAGGGAACCACTAATCCCAGTCACATGATCTACAACCCAGTAATCCCCTCAGGGTTTCACAGCACCTGGTCCAAACGGGCCAAAAGCCAAGACGTGAGGACGGGCTGAGACGCTGGAGGTTAAGGATGGCGGGTAAGTCTGAACTGATCTGGACTAAGGACTGTATTAAGTTCTTGTCAGAAACAAGCCAACCAGGAGATTGGACTGGCTTTGAATTCAACTTAAATCTTTTAAGGTTATTCTAATACTTTGAAACAAAAAGTAGAAAATATTTATAACAGTTGTTCAGAGCCAAAAAAAGACTTTTGGTGTCAGACTAATAACTTTACATGAAAAAGCATTAAGTTTACTTTAAAGGGAGACAAAGAAAAGAGCAGATTTCACGCCACTTCCTGAGGTAGCATCAATGAATTGTGTTTAAATTTGCTGGACTTTATGGCGCTAACTACATGCAACTCCAAAAAACTCATCTGTCAGCTCCAACACTGATAATCTGCATTAATCTAGAATGTTCTTTGAATGCTTCTTGTCATATGCACTGTGTTTTTGCACTCATGAAACATTCATCTGTTCTGTCTGAATGCTACTTTTATTACCTGTGTTTCAGGTGTGCCTCCAGGTCACATCTTGGCATGCTGAGGGAGCAGACTGGGGTTAAAGGGCACGACACAGACAGCTTGTCCAGGAGCTTGTGTACCAGGATGCTGGACCGGCGACACGCCTGCAGCTGCAACCGCGTCCGGTCCAGTGGGCAGAAGTCTCTCTCTTGGAGGAAGCTGCGCAGACAGCGAGCGCAGAAGGTGTGTCCGCAGGGTGTGTCGAGCGGCTGCACCAGCGGCTGCAGACAGATGTGGCACACCAGGTCGTCGTCCACCTCCAGACGGTAGTTGTAGAGATGGTTCTCCCAGCTGCGGTGGATCTGGCCGCATTCAGGACACAGAGCCTCCAACGCTGGCTCCAGCGGCCCGGCAACAGCCACCTCGCAGCTCGGGCTGCCCATCTCTGCTCCTTCCTCGCAGCTCAGCTTTGGCACGAATGACTCCAGTGGGGCAGCAGTGTTGGGAAGGGGCACACACACTCCTATCCCATAAGCTTCACAGGATGAACAAGTGGCTGATGGTACATCACCCTGCAGGTCAGAGGGCAAAGCAGGAGGGTTAAACAGCTGTTTCAGACAAACAACAAGTGTCTGATTATGTGCCCGTGCATTTATTCATGTGGCAAATGCTTTGTGCACGTGTACCCACGAGTCTGCATGCGAACGGGAGAGTGGCACTGTGTGTATATGTGTGTGTGTGTGTGCTGAGATTATGTATTGCTGCTCCTGTCCACTAATCTGGCAGTATAATCTCTCTTTTGCTCTCGCCTGCTGCAATCTTCCAATTCCACAGAGAGGGAATTATCTGGGATTGAGGCAGAGAGAGGACACAGATCAGGGGAAGTTGGATTGGGAAAGCAACAGAAAGTGAGGAACAGTGCCAGCAAGAGGTGGGAAGAAACGAGGGAGAGGAGAAATGATACGAAGAGAAGAGAGAAACAGATTAATGGGATGTTTGAGTCTAGGAGAGAAGAGAGGATGAGTCGAAGAAGGAGATAAGGAAATAGTGGGCGTTCTCTTAAAAACCCAGCAGCTAACTTGATATTTCTGGCTCAGGCTGTGTACAGATGCACTCAGTCTCCTCTGCAACAGAAGGAGAACATGCCTACAGCAAAGTCTTGAAATAAAGCACTCACTCCACAGAGGATAGAGCTAATGCACTGAGCTTGCCCATCATTTCCACAGTGTTTCACATCCACAGCCATTCAGTCCTTCAGACGCTCCATCAGCCGAGCCCCCCTGTGGGCCCGCCTGCTGCTGCCGGTAGACAGCAGAGGGCGTGCCTCAGCACACAGAGGGCCGGCCAAGTCACACTGACTACCTGCCTCTGTTTCCAGCTGGGGGTCTGCTCCTGTCTCCATGACGACCTGCAGCCTGTTCTGTTCGGCAGGGCTTGACATTCAGAGTGTAGCTGGAGAAGGATGCAGAGGAGCCACACAAAAAGATACACTCCTCTCAGCAGGATGCTCTGCTCCTCCCTGCTACAGCCTGAAAGCTTGTCATACAGCGCGGATAAAGATGAGAGCCCCCGTCTCGTCTCCTTGGCGACACATTTCTGTGACAACCTGTCTCTCCTGTCTCCTTGGCTACCAGACCGTTAGTTACTTATTTCATCCTCCTTTAAGTACGTGCTCCTGTCTGTCTGTGTGTGACTGGCTGCTTGTGTCTCTATCCCGCAGCTGGACATGAATTAATCATGAGGACACAAGGCTTCTCTGTTCCTATAACAAAGCTGTGACATCACCGCATCTCTCTCTCTCTCACACACACACACACACAAACACACACACTGACTTGTAGATGTGCAAACGTAAATGTACACAAGCTAAAAACACTCTCACACGTCTTGCATGGGGCTTTTTAGGTACTGGATCCTGCAAATAGTCTTTATCAATAAATAAAGTGTTCAGGTTTTCACTGTGGCTGCAGTTTAAAGCCAAGGCCATGAAAAGCACTTAAATCTATTTTAAACACAGCTCAACTGTGTAGCAACAGATTCCATCACACAAGTCAGATGAAGACTGATAAATGCCTGTGAAAAATCTCTCTCTTAATCCCACTGAATGTGTGTTTCTGTCTCCGTATTGGAGTCCAAACCCATGCTGTTATTGTCATTGTTTATGAAAAATGACAGTCTTGGCCCTGCACCTGTCCCAGCTCATTCACTGAGATATGACAATCTTCTCTTACAACTCAGACCAATCCATAAACAACCTAGTCTACAAGAATGACATTTTTAAAGAAGATAAGTTGGTGTTTTAGGCCACAGATTTAAAATCTCAGGTCCTGTCGGCTTAGCCTACATTTTCATAAACCCCTTCTCGTCGTCTCTTATCTTAAAAAATCCTGAAAGGCTGATATTCATTTACAAGAACAGGCCTACTGTTCTGGTTTAAAAGGCTGCTTTTTAAAAAAAAAAAAAAAAAAAAAAAAAAAAGCAGACAGACATGCAATGATAACAACAAAAACTGGCACTTTGGTAGACAATTCCTATCATTTTTTTCGCCGTCATTGTCCCAAATTACCTTGGCAACGCACCAAATGAAATGTCATGATCTGTGAGCTTCCCGCAGGCGTTGAACACATTTGATTAGACAAGAGCATTTTTTTAATCATTGCCCCCATCTGTCTGACTCCATCCCGCCCTCCACGAGCGGAAAAAAGCCAGGACAGATGAAGCGACAATGGCAATATCAATGCACAGACATCCACACACACTGACACCGTTCATACAGGCACTGACTATAAGCGGTCTGTGATGTTACCTGCTCCGGCTGCTCCTCCGCGCCGTGCACTCCGGCCCCAAAAAGGGGGGATGATTATTAGCTGCGGGACCTCAATCACGCATTCACCGCAACGGCCCAGTCCGCAAGCCCGCACGAAAACGCCCCCGTGCCTTTGGCGGCGCTGGCCCCGCCCATTACTGTCCGTCAACGCTGCTGGGCGGGGCTAACAGCTGTCAATCTAGAGCACAACCAGTGCGGACTTCCAAATAGCCTGTTTAAAAAGGCCCCAAAATCAGTTTAATCATTCCAAATATGCAGTGCATTAGTGTTTTTTCCCCAGGAACAGTTCAGCGAGTTTTCACTGAACTATTACTTTTAACAGACACGTACTGCAAAGTAGCATTTTTTTTATCTGATCTTTTACAGGGTTGTAATCAGGGGAGTGGCAGACTATAGGTGTTCTCTCTGTCAGCTGCACTTCTCAGTCTGTTTATGGAGTTTGACAGCAGTTTGGTTCATTTTAACAAGCCATATCCCATTTTTCCCAAGCTGTCCCCAGAGCGGGAACTTGGCACATAAGGCACACTCCCCTGTCCCTGTTTCTTTGGTACAATAAACTTGACAACTTAAACAGGAGATGATGGGTCTTTAGCCAACAAAAAGTCTTGAGTTTTTAAGTATACTACAAAACAATACTTGGAAAATAAACAAAACTTAAGGATATCACAACAAAACCCTCTTAGGCTGAGGACATGGTAAAAGAATATCTATGAGAGAGAGTTTGGTATTCAGGCAGCACTATGTAAGTTTAATGAACGTGATAACAGAATGGTTTCTAAAAAAAGAACAAGCATAACATTTTACACTATGATCCTGTTTTTAGAAGTGTTGCATAACAACTGATGGCAACTTACCTTCTTAATCTCTCAAGGAGAGGATTTAAATTGTAACAAATGGCTTGATTAATAGTCGATTAATCTTCCAGACATACAAACTAGATCTGTAATTCATCATTAAAAGAAACTTGTAATGACATTAAGGAAAATAAGCTTTCATGCAGGTGCATCTTATTTAGTTTTCATTAACAGATTCAATAAGTTACTAATTTCATTAATCCAGAGAAGATTTAAAGTCTCCAGATATTAATGTCAACAAATAACTACATAGCTTGAAGCCACCATGAGATATTGCTGTGGTTAGTGCACTCAAGACAGTGCTACTTAAATACATGCACAAAACCAACATCAAAATATGCTTAGTCTATAAAAAAATTCAAATCTCCTTTTTTAACTGTATTGATTAATTCGCTTTTTGTTCGACTTTAGGGCATTATATACAAATATCTATGAGTGCACTTAATTTTTAATTTGGGGCACATGATCTTTTAGGTCCTTGTCTATGAATGTGTTCTTCTAATGAAGCTCGCTTCACAATTGTTTAAAACGACCAGGCATCGCATAGGACCACTAAAATGGGGTCCTCATTTAAAGGACCTACCTTAGATGTAAACAAGAAAGATGTGCGCTAATTGACAATTAAACATCGATTTTTTCCTGAGTTAACTTTGGTTTTATTTCTTGCAACGAAATGGGGGACGACAACGAGCTGGAGAAGTAAGTTATTTTTTGTTGTAAATGTTCATCCCACCCATTTAGCTGCTTTATGGACACAGATGTAGCCAGCTAGCTAGCCCCCCGTAACCACCACTGCAGATGGATATTTTTGGTAGACAGCTGTTGCATTTTGTGAAGCAAATGTGTTGTGGTTGTAATGAAATCCTTTCCTTGTAACTGCAAATATGATCGGCCTTAGTTGCCTGGTTAAAGGTCGGCTATATCAGTAAGTGTTCTCTGCTGACTCAGCAGCACAGGTCAAACGGGGACACTTCTATCCCTCATTCACTCACTAATGATTCACTCGCTCCTTTACATCAGGCGTCACGTCGTATTCTCTCACTTAATTAAATTATTCTGCCCTTGGCTCCCCCTTGAGGTTATGTACCATCTCTGTCCTCAGCCTCTCCTCCTCACTTGACTCACTATCTGTCTGTTCGTCTGTGTAGGCGTGCAGTGGAAGAACTGCTGAAGGAGACTGACCGGGCTCGGGTAAGAGCAGAGACCATGGGCCCTGCAGGATGGTGAGTACTGGGTTTGACATGTCATCTGTATCACCCAGCATATATCACTCATGTTTTAACATTTTCCTGTTACTTATCAGCTCTGAAGTCGTCACTTTTTGTTTGGCTATCATTTTGTTTTGGAACATTACTGTTGTTTTGCCACAATCTAAACTTAAATATATTTCCCTAATAGCTAAGACTATGGTCTATGTTTAATGCTTGTATTGTAAAATCAATCAATCAATCTTTATTTATATAACACCAATTCATAACAAACGTTATCTCAAGACACTTTCCAAAAGCGTTAACAGGTCTAGACCTGTAAATGATAATAAATCTTATTAACAGAAACCCAACATCAAGACAAGATAAGAAGTCTGATCTCATCTTAACCCACCATGAGTACAGCACTTTGCAACATTTAGCAAGTTACAATGGCAAGGAGAAACTTCCCTTTAATTGGCAGAAACCTTGGACAGAACCAGACTCATGTTAGACAGACATCTGCTTCGACTGTGTTGGGATTAGAGAAAGAGAGAGGGAGAAAGAGAGACAGACAGAGACGGAGAGAAATATAAAATTGTTTTAATTTTGTCATTTTGTTTGTTGCTTGAATCTAAGTGCTTTCTTTTAGTTGAATTTTAAATGTGCACTTAACTTTGCTTCTTTTTGATTAATTATACAAATGCAAGCCAGGTGTTATTTTTTAATTTAAGCCATTTATACTGCAGATTTTATTCAGATACAAATGATAAATTGAGATCAAGGCCTCTTTCTTTAACATTTTACATTATACAAACACCAAAGCATAATCACTAATACTCCTGCATTTCATCATTTCCCTGTGTAACCAACCATATACATGGAAAATCATAAAGAATCTGTCAATGTACTGTTGTGAAAGCATAAAATGAAAGAAAATTTGTGTGAAGTTTTTTTTTTTTTTTTTTTTTTACATAAAAACTTTATTTTACATTGAAATCAGCTGATGAAAAACCAGTTTTATGGCATGTAACTTCTTTAGTGTGGCTGAGTCAGAATTTGTTTATTATCCTTTCAAAAACATGTCCACGATTCGTCCTTATAAACAAAAGACAAGCTGATGCTTTGAAAAGAACAGTTATCACCTCTACAAGTGTCCAAGATGTGTAACCTGAAGGCTCACACTGTCAAAATGTCAAATGCTGAAAACATCATCTCTTCACTCTTCTGACAGGTTGAAGTGTCCCCTGAGGAGCACCAACAAGCGTTTCCTCCTCAACACCCTGCGCTCCACTGGCCTGCAGCAGCGCACCAGTAAGCCCAGAGCCGGACAGTCCTCCACAAGAGGGCGCCTTAGGAGAGGCGACTCCCCAGATAGAAGCAGAGACCGCAGCAGAACACCTCCCACAGATCACAGGAGAAGAGGAGGACACACAGACCATAAACACTGTCATAGGGACAGCTGCAATGACAAAGATAAGAGGCATGAGAGGGACAAAGATAGGCACAGGGAAAACAGAGATTGGAGAGAAGAGAGAGATGACCAGCCTGAAGAGAGACACAGGCGGACTGTCTGAGGAATGACTTCTCTCACTAATTTTATAAATGACCCTCCTACAGGGAGTGGATAGTGTCAAGACTGATCTCTGACCAGCTAATGCACTTCACAGACCTGCTCTGTACAGGTGGCCTGGTGGAACATGCAAGGAAAAAGAGGTTTACTTTTTTACTCCTTATTTTGTTTGAGGGGTTGTGATGAAAAGGTGATCATTTTTGATTTTTTAATTATTTTGAAGATGCTCACATGGTTCTCCGCAATTTGACAGACTCCAAGAGACAATTTCTTTAGCCTCTTTATTTGTTTTAGCAGATCTGGATCTAAGGTTACAGTGAAAACTACAAAGTGACTTAAAGCCTAGAAAATTTTAGTTTTAATAAAACATTAAACAAATCAATGCCGCCACTCCTTCCCATGGCTCCTTTTTGGTACAAGTCAGTCTCACACACAGCTGAAAACTTAAGCTCATTAATTATAATATTTACATTATTCACTGGTCATAGTGTTTACATAAGCCATGTTGCTGTCTCCACTGGGTATGCACATTTTGCCACCTGTCTAACTTTTTGGCAGTTATACAGAAACTACCAGAGAGACTTGTTTGTTAAAGGAGAAAAAAAAGAATCTTCGTCCATTAACAACAGCAACCTTATTAGTAAAATACAATTCATTACAGGTAAGCTCAATGCTTTACATTGAGAATAAAGACATAAACAGCACTGGTAGGATAAGCTGTTAAAAAGTAGTGGTAAATGAGAAGTACTTTAGTCGTTCAACAATCATGGTTGCAATAATAACTAAAAATTTTATAAGATTAAACTTGTACATGCTATTTCACGTATGATAGCGAGTTCTAGAAAGGCGGATGGACATTTGCTCAACTGTTAAGTATGTTGTAATGCAGTTTATTGCTCTCTCATCCCCTTGGTTGTATGTAGGCTATATAGTCTTTTATTGTTCCACATTTAGAGTGTCTTCTAAATGTGGTCACTTTCAGTGTATTTGGTCATGAGGTCTGTTCTAACTGAGTTCAGGCTACACGTCTCGCTTCGGCCATTACAAGTATTGCTGTGTCCGTGCAGTCGGCTGAAATGCGTCTTTAACGCCCCTCATGCTTCATAAATCATGTTCATGTCGTCTCGCGTGCAGCATAGCGCCGGTTAACCGTTTCCTTCCTCTTTGAAATAATGATCAAATATAAACACCATCAAGCCATAGAGCAGGGGGTGATTTGTATAGAACAGGTTTACTTGTACTTTATTGCGCCTCTGAGAGCCCATTAAGATACCGGGGAAAGTGCCATAATTGCTTTTGAAGAACTCAGAGCAAACAGTCTGTTGATGCACACTATCAAAGTAAAAGCCCTGTCCTCTTTTATGGTTTACAGGATTTACAAGAAAAGTGCTTAAATCACTCTTATTGTGTTGTGCAGTTTCGAAGTATTGCATAAACGCGCGGTTGAGCTCGCGGGGATGGGTTCATGCTCCACGCGCAAGCCAGTTAATTGAGTTCTGTTGCTCACTTCAACATAATTGGTTTACCACGAGGGCTGCTGTTTAATGGACTGAGGAGACACCTGCAAAAGGCTAATGGCTAGCAAACAGTGTGAGTGCAGCGAGCGCGTCCACTCTGTTTGTTAACGCGCGAACCAGTGAGGGAGACCACGAGGGCTAAATGGTGTTAAATGACGCATTTACGGCAGTGTAATGGGTACATTTCGAAAGTCAGGAAGAGGAGACAAAAAATGCTGAAAAGAATTCAGTGTTTTAGGTTTTCATAAAAGTTTCAAAGACAGCTGTGTCTCCATCCGGGTGTCTTATCTCACAGGTCAATCAATGTTTGCGCCCATACCTATCGATTTTTCAGTGTGCACAGGAGAGATATAACCATATAAAGTGTCGATGCACCATTGTTTGAGAACAATCGTGAGAAACGTGTTTCTGTGCACGCTCGTGTCTTGTCCACTGAGGCAAACACAGGTGGATGCAGGTAAACGTTGACAGGGTGGCGCTGATTCGCACGCCCACTGCCGCCCTGCTCAATTTAGTGAAAAATCCCACAAGCTGCAAAATATCCTGGAAACTGAGAGAGCTTTGGGTCATCCGTTAAAGCAAACAGTGAAACCAATGGCTTTGTCGCTGCTGGGTCACATGGCGGTAGAGTGACACACCTGCGTGGAGCCGTGTGGGCCCTGCAGTTGAACCACGGACAGGTAGAGCAAAAGGTCCGCGCGCGGAGACTAGGCGCAGGTTCAGATACCAGTGCATGTGCGGGTCCTGGGGAGAAGCCATGAATCGGGAAGATCATTTCTACCCTTCCCAGGTGTTTAAGGACTCCTGCGCCTTCCAGAGATCCCACCAGGGAGAGGACTACAGCCACAGCCCGCCGCCCTGCCTCTACATGAGCCGACAGGGCCACTCCGTTTACACTCCGCCCGCCATGGGAGCCCTTGAAACGACCAGTCTGCCTGACATCGTCCCGTCTCCTTACGGTCTACCTTTGAGGGAAGAACCAGGTGTGCCCCAGCTCCACCATCCCCACGGGCTCCCACAGCAGCAGCCCCCTCCTGGGGTTGGATATGGAGAGACTGGGGAGCAGAATAGATACCACCTCCCTTTTCCCTGGATGAAAACCACCAAATCTCACTCACACACCTGGAAGGGACAGTGGGCAGGTAATCTCCTCATAATAATCCCATATTTTTGCAGTCATTATAGGAACAAAACATTGATTTGTGAATCTGACAATAATAATACTGTCATAAATAAAACCAAAACTACCGAACATTATTCTCACCTGTGAATGAGTCTGAGGTTCTATTTGAGGCCTCCAGAAACATTATGCAGCCCCTCAAAATGAACCTGATGGTTCCCCCATAGAAATTTTTGCATTCTCTTATACGTCCCCTCGCAACACCGCTGTATTCACCAAAGTTTTACTTGTTTGAGTCTACTCTGTCAGAAAGCTTGGAAGGTCAATGCTTGCTTATCTCAGGCCTTTTTTTTTTTTTTTTAATGTAGCTTTTCTCTTCGCAGTACATTTTCTCTTCGCAGTACATTTTCTCTTCGCAGTACATTTTCTCTTCGCAGCACATTTTCTCAGCTCGTTATATAAATATTGAAAATTGAAGAATAAAAATTGAAGTTGTAGTTTTCCAGTAACGGATTCTCTTCAGAGAAAGGATGCCCCCAACCTCAAAAACAGCTCACAGAAACGAGCTCATAGAGTGTGACCTCTTGTCTGCAAAAGAAAAGTTTTAGGGCGTTAAGATGTAATTCTCTGTCACGTATTTGGCGTGATTTTATCTGTAATAATGCGATACTGTGGAAATTCTTATTACATATATGTAAATGTATTTAAAACATCATAAGCATGCGGGCTATTTTAACAGCTTATAACGATGAAATATGAAAGATTTGATATGCATTTAAACTATCAATGGCCGCACGCTTAATCAGTTGAAATAATGTTTATATTGACTGAAAATATTGTTCAAACGTGCTTTAGAACAGAAAATAATAGAACATACTGTATTGATCCCGGAAGGGACATTCTGAGTCACAGCAGCAAACAAAGTGTAAAGTGCAAAAATTCCAAGAATATATTAAAAAAATAATACAACAGATGTCAATTGGAAAAAAAATTGGATAATCTCATAGAACTTTAAACCTGCATCAACACAAAATTCATTGTCAGTTCAGTGTATTCATTCAGTGTATCGCACGTCTCTGATTTATTGGTTTATTTGGGTTTGTTATTTAATTGTACAACTTTTAGCACTGCATCACTAAACCTGACGCATGCGTATCAGCGAGGAGAACTCTTAAATTTAGGCCAAATTTATTGTAGTCCATACTTTTGAGGGCTAATTTTCGGATGTTGTGTCTGGGATTATATTATTTTATATTTGCTTGATGTCCGACAGATTATGTGTTCTTTCCTTTGCAAGTTGTCCGATACGGGGCAGTACACTCCGAGTTCGTTAAGTGTGAATTAAAATGTTGTGTATTTCACAACTTTAAAGAAGTGTCAACATGTTTTAACAACACTTCACAATAATATACCTCAGTAAAATCAATACGTGCACTTTTTGCCTACATGGCAAATCACAGTCTTTGAAGCCTGTGAGAGACTCATGTTATTTCAGAGGAGTCCTGAAACAGTCGTAACTACGCAATAAGAGGAAACAAAAATTTTTAAATTTGGAATTCATCTCAAAATTTCAATCATAGATCGCAAATATCTTCTAAAGAACAAATCAGAACCAGCACTTAACAGAAGTCCGTGTTTGGAATCTGATGAAAGGCCAAGATCATTCATGTCCTCAAACCTGTTGCAACTTCAAATCAGAAAAAAATATTTGTATTTTGGCTAATCTTTGGTGGTTTTGAGTTTCTTTCACTGGCAAATAAATGTGGCTTACTGTGGTTATCTTTGGCAAATATGCACTGTGGGTTTTTTATGTAACTATGCGCCTTTTATACATATTTCCTGATTTATAAGCCTAATAATTAATGACTAATTTATTATACCTTGCTTGCTTCAATAGAATAAGCCTTGTATGAAAAATACATTTCTATTTACTTTGTTGCTTCTTTTTGTCTCCAGGACCGTACGTGATGACAGAGGCCGAGGAAAACAAACGCACGAGGACGGCCTATACACGCGCACAGCTCCTTGAGCTCGAGAAGGAGTTCTTGTTCAATCGTTACATCTCGAGGCCGCGGCGAGTGGAGTTGGCTCTGACCCTGAGCCTCACTGAGCGACACATCAAGATCTGGTTTCAGAACCGGCGCATGAAGTGGAAGAAAGAGGAAGACCGGAGGAGAGCGAGAGGGGTCGACCCGGACCAGGACTCCTCCATCACATCTGGGGACCAGGGGGAGGCAACAAGCGGGGTCTCCTCTACTAACGGACCCCACACCGCCTCACCTCCTGTCTCCCCGCTGAACCGTCACTCCCTGTCTGCCTCTGGACCCAGAGAATCCGCATAGACCTACAGGAGGACCGCGTGACATGGTCTCGGACTCATCTACAGTTTATTTCCCGAAGTCCTCATTGGAAGGCTGGAGTTTTTGAAGAGCGAATCTTGTAATACCTCAGTTAGTGTGAGAACATGGGGCCAGATTTCAAGGACTCTCCTGAATTTGATGGATAATATTAGCCCAACCAGCACCCAAAAGGACATTTCTTCAGCCCACTTAACCATTGAACGCTGCGAGCTTTTGGGGGCACCACATGGCATCCTTTGAAAGCCCAAACTGTTTACTTTCACCCCCTTTTAAAGACAGCAACAAATTAAGTTGCATAAACTACTGCACGCTGAACTAAGTTATACTGGGCACTGTTTGTCCAAGTGTACGGATGTATATATGCATTAAATGGCTGTTTACTCGTATTTAAGCAGATACCGTGTAAAGTTTTAATTTAAAATCAATCACACAGATGTTTTATTGTTCTAACTTTTAATTGTAAACTATAACAGATAAATAAAACACATCATAATTTTGGCCTGAGAATAATGGAAGTCTTTATTATCTGGTGGTTAAACTGGCACAGCAGAAATCCAGCATTCACAACTTGTTGGGAGCGTCAGAAAGCACGAGCGCCTGTAAACGCAGGCGACATATCTTCTTCACCTCTGCGATGCCGCGCGCCCTTTCTGCAGCGTGCTCGTTTTGGCAGCGCTCGGACAGCTGACGTAATATGTTGGCCTTGTCGTTCATCCGCGCGCAGATAACGAACGGGAACCCGAAACGCAGCTTGTACTCATCGTTGAGCCGAGCCATGCTTAAAGCTTCCACAGAGTTTAGAGCATCCATTCCGGCTCTTGACTGCTCCTCGCGAGACTCCCGAGTCAAGGTGCCGCTCTGGAGGTCTCTGCCTGCTAGGTCCGGGTGACACCTGAGAATCCCCTCCTTACCTGGACACAAACGGTGACTGGCTTTTTATACTTTTTTTTATATATATATATATATATACAATAAAACAAACTCACCAAAATATGACAACAACCTAACAGAGAACGGGCCATTGACTCACCTGATTCCGGTAGAGCATCTATGAACTCACTGATTGCAGTCTCCAAAGCTGCCAAATTAACAAATGGACGTTTCGCCCACACAGCAGCTGTTATGAGGGGGCATTTCTCCACTACGTTACCGAAAATATTCACGAAATCCTCGTAAGGAAGAGCATTTACTGCAGAGACATCCATACCTCATGCACCTTTGTTGCAGCGCTTACTGCTCTTCAGACAAAACTTTGCACTGAAGGTCAATGAACTTTTGGCCACACACAAAATTCCCTGCGTCAGAGTTAGCTGTTTCTCAATATTTATACTTCAGTCATACTTCTGGACTTGCGGACTTGTGATACGTCATCAATTAAAACTCAAGTGACACGCAGATCAAAACAAGTTCGGTCGAAGTACCCGGATGTGGACTCATCCCGCCCCTTTTTTACCAAGTCTGCTGTCGGATGTAATTTGAGCGGACTTTACAGTTACAATCCCACAATGCAATTCGTCTCGTCCGACGGGAAACTTGTGCAATGGCGGAAGAGAAGACGCGCAGCCGTAAGTAACCATTGCTGCCGTTTAAAAATGTGAATAAGATGAGTTGGGTAGAATTCATAGATAAAAGTATGAGTCAACCGAGTCAATCAAGTTAATTATACAGTCTATGGAGTCAACGGACTGCCAGCAATGAAACCGAATGTGACGTACAAGCACGTAGAAGTGGACGCTTGAAGTCCGCTGCTGTCACAGTAGTAGTAGCTTGCTCTGCGTTCTCCCGTACCTCTGAACTCTGGAACGACCTTGCCAAGTCTGTACCTCATGGAAATGCAATGAACTTTGAATTGAGAAAGGTGGTTGAAATTTTAAGTCAAATATTGAGCTCGATTGAGCTCTAAAATATGCAGGCTGTGCTCTCTGGCGCCTCTTCGTGTGCAAAGAAGGAAGTTTATATCATTTAAATGGTAAGCAGGCTTATTTACTGCACACGAGACTTAATTACTGAGGTATTCTGTAATTTTAGCAATGGTCATTTCTTTTAACATTATGAAAAGTTTATTTATTACAAAGAAATGTAACAGAAAACAACGTGAGAGGCAAGAATCAAATGGAAGCCCACCAGATTACACCCTCAATGCCTCTAGTACTATTTATAACATGCATATTTATTTAAAAAGCATGATATATTCCTAAAAAGCATTTAAAAATGTATAAAAAATTTAAAAGAGCTTTAAAAAATATCTTGACATAGGATTACACAACAGATGTGCTACAACACAAATAGACAAAGACATTTCTTCAATAATAGTAGTTTGAGGCTTCATGTCATAAGTTGCATAGCTGTATATGTAATACTCAAAGTGACTACAACATAGAGACAAAAAATTTTTTGCCCCATAGCTGCCACATCATATATACTGTCCTGAGAGAATCTGATGTTCTTTGATGTAATCTGTTCTTCAGTTTAAGCTGCACGGTGAAAACTCAGTAGAAAACAAAGTACTGTACTCCGATTTTGTCATACTAAGATGAATATAACCAATACATTATAAAAGCCTGATTGCTTTGTTATAACATTCAATAGATTAAACAGAACTATTCAGATGGCTACCTTAGAAAGATTGTTTAGCAAGCCACAGTTTAAAAACAGTTATAACTGTTGGTTACTCTTCGTTTGATGTCTCTGGAAGCTTCTCCTCAGCCGCCATAGCATCTGCTGTTTCTGCTTTGTCCCGCCTCTCAGTCACTTGAGTTTGATAATCGTTAGCCGACTGTGTGTTATCCTCCTTCTGTGTTGCCAAGGCAGAAATGTCCAAAATGTCTGCTGCATTCTGGTAGACGCTGGATATCTGCCCTGTCATGTTGTGGTAGAGCTGAAAGAGAATGGATTTGGATGAAGATCACATACTTTATATATATTTCTTTAGCTGAAAAGGATAAAGCCTATTATATGTTGGTCTTCTCTACAGGTTTACCTTCTCTTCTCTGTCCATGAGCTGGTCACACATGAAGGAGACCAGTTTGGAGAAAGATGGACGATTGCATGGATCCAGAGCCCAACACTTACACATCATCCCATACCTGGAGAGGACAACCATGGAAGAAAGGGGATTTAAAATTGAATGATATTAGATCCTAGTTTAAGAGTTAAATAACAAACATACATTAAAAAAATTAAACATTCTAAGATCATGTTTAGCATAACCCAAAAACCACCTAAGTAAAGAGATATCATCAGCTGAATATACAAAAAGCATCAACAGTAGGGATGGAATAAAATATCATTATGGAAATTAGGGCTGGCCAAAATATTGATTAAATTAATTCAAATTATATTCAGCAGAAGATTCAAAAAGTTAAAAATCAAGATTTTTTTCTTGCCTTAGTCTGATTGTAAGTAGTTGCAATGTTTGAAAAAAATGTACAGTTTTCATGATGGAAGGCCCTGACAGGTTTTGCACCAGGACTAAGGGCTTGTATTTTTTCTTTTGAGAGTGAAAAAAATCAAATCAAATCATAAATCGAGTGTTGTGGGAAATTCATCTGACTTGTGTGACACAAATATCCGATTGCAGAAACAAAATACTGATATCTCGATTTAAAAACAATACAGCACTCAAAAATATTTACAATTACTCTGATATCAAGATTTATCAATACATGATTGTTAAATATGGGATGTATCAGACAATGCAGGATTGACATTTTAATCCCATGCCTGAAGAGCAAAACATGTAATTTTAGAGAGATTTTAGTTTAATTTGTGAACTGTTAATATTTTATGCACAGTTCAACAGTTCGGTCTTAATAAATGGAAATACCCAATCTTAAATATAGAATTCTAAAAATATCTGGTGTGAAACCCGCTGAAAAAAACATCCGTCTTTTTAAATTTGTTTACACTGGAGTTTAAAAAAAATACCAAGGAGTATTTTACCATCTCAATTTCTTTTGTATTTATAAAGTTCTCAGAAAACCATAATTCTCTGATAAATTTGGTAATTTGTTTAAAAGATGTAAGAAACAAATGTATCAAGTACCAGAAAGTAGTACCAGAAACACTCGATTAAAAAACAAATTAATTCAAAATTGAGTTAGCATGCTGTAACAGCGTTTACGGAACATTTATTTAAAAAATCTAGGTCTGCTATTACTGCTCCTCTCAAGGTGTTTTTACTTTGCAAATTATTAAAAATATCAGCTATATCATGGTACTCTACAGAGTTGGTTCTCTGTGTTATAAGATAATGCATCCTTTGACTCCAGAAACATAGAGATTATTTACAGACATAAAACACCTACACAGCTTCGTCAGCGTAGTAAGGACACTCCATCTTAAACCCTCGCTCAATCATTGAGTAGAACGTGTGATCCACCTTCATGCCTGGGTACGGAGTAACACCTGAGACCATGACGACAGACAGACAGAGCCAGGGTTATTCAGTGTGCATTAAGCAGCTATGTGTTGTTTTTTTAAAAAAAATACTGCTCATGGAGTGCTGAAGAAGAGTACCTAGGGAAAAGATCTCCCAGAGCAGGATACCATAAGCCCAAACGTCACTCTTCATGGTGTAAATACCCTGAAAGGTGCTCTCTGGTGCCATCCACTTCACGGGCAAACGCACCTGACGGACAACACAGACATGTCAGGTTTTAGACATAATGAAAAATACTCTGAAATAAGGGATTATTAAAATTAAGTGCCGTACATTTCCTCTGACAACATAATTTGAGTCATTGTCGATGTCTCGAGCCAGTCCAAAGTCCCCAATTTTCACCAGTCTGCTCTTTGTTACCAACACGTTTCGAGCTGCCAGATCTCTGTGAATACACTACAGACAGATAGATAGATCAGCTCAGATCAGCAGATAGATCAGCTCAACAGACCATAACACTTAACTTAAATCAATAAATGTGTCTTTTTGTCCCTTACATTCTTAGAGGAGAGGAACTCCATGCCTTTGGCGACCTGGAAAGCAAAGCTGAGCAGGTCATCAAACGTCAGGGTCTGCAGGTCCTCTGCAGGATCGTCTGGATTTTCAAAGATCTCTAGTGCTGCAGATCATCAGTTAGAACCAAACATAATAAAATCAGCGAGCATGAATATGTTGTTTTAAAATGATGCAAATAGGGAATTTAGATTGAATGTTTCACCCTCAAAGCTGTCCATATCAGTGGAGTTAAGGGTGAGCAGGGCGATGTCCTCCTGCCCTCTGGTGGTGGCAGGGTACATAGGCATGTAATTAGACACTTGAGAGTCCCCATCACTGAGGGAAAAAAATGTAATGTTATGGCATGTACGGTAGAGGATTAGGGCCACTGAAAAAAAGATCCAATTATTATTATTGTTATTATTATTATTATGAGAAAAAAGTCAGAACTCAGAGTTCTGACTTTAATCTCAGAATTCTGACCCTTTTCTCAGAATAATAGTAAAAAAAAAATTGGACATTATTTATTTACTTATTTTATTATAATTTTTTCAGTGGCCCTAATCCACCTCCATGGGCATGGTAACTTTATATATGATGTCTTTTTTTTATTGCAAAATGATTCTCATTTTTCCACACCTAGAGCTCTTCCTGAGCTTCAGGTTGTGATACAGGCTGCTGAAACGGTCCTTGTTGAAAGCTTCAGTCACAGACTTGTGGTAGTTCTCTCTGTTTGTCTTTAGGAAATTCAGCAAGTCTCCATAACAGCAGTACTGGAAAATCAGGTATGTTGGTCCTATGAAGGGAATACCAGTAATCTAAGTAACTCAAAGCTTAATGTTCGAACTCTGTCGAGCATTTGTAAGCACTTGGTGAGATTTTAAACATTTATAACACACTGTACCGTAGCCGTAATCAGTACTTTTTTATTTAGTTTCTGCACATGCAAGTAAACAGAAGCAGAAAACATACCTGCATCTGTGCACGCTCCCAGAAGGTTGACAATGTTGACATGATGACCAATGTGAGTCAGCATCTTGAGCTCTGACATCAGGGCCTCCTTCTCCACAGTCTGGTGTTTCTCTGAAGGGTCAAATCCCACATCAGCTACAGAACTGACCTCCATGACATTTAAATCTCTCTCCTGGGAATAAATACACCAAACACTGACCTTTAAGCATCTTGACGGCCACTTGCTGAGAAACTCCAGGCTTGCTGATGCCATAAGCTGTTGCCTGGACCACCATGCCAAAAGCTCCGGAGCCAAGCTCCTTACCTGGAGGACAAATCTCTCTGAGTATATGATCACATTTTCAGTTTTGAGAATGTGACAATAAAAATAATTGCTAATGGTCTTGTTTGCTAAAATAAGTTAAGGAGACTCTCGTGTCAGTCAGGAAACTTCTGAGAGGAGTGGTACATAAATGATGAGCTCTTCCAGCGCTTATGTCTTGTTTCACAGCTAAAAACAGATGAAGTTTGTACCCAGCTCCAAGTTCTCTCTGGGAAACTCCCAGTTTTTGTTGTACTCAAATTCCTTAAAGTTGATGTAGATGTAATCATTGTCATTGGGTCCAACCATCTGGATCATCTGCAGCTGGGGCTGATATTGAGGTTTCTGTTGAAAAAAACAACATCAATTATATCCTCTTGTGAGTTTCATCTGTGTTTAATGTGTGTAACAGATTTATGAATGGGTCGTATGTACCTTCTTTTTGACAAAATATGCCAGCACTATGCTAACTACTGCTAATGCTAGCAGGAGAAGCACACTGCCAACTTTCAGTAACATCAAGCCACCGCTCTCACCATTTTGAGCACCTGAAACCAACAAGAAAGGAGAGTTTGATCATTGTCATCAAAATGTTACAAAAGTTAATTTCATGATATTATGATGGGGACTGGTTCTCACTACCTATAGAGGAGAGGAATGGAGGTGGGTGGTATATTGCCAGCTGGGTTTGGCACCAGGAGCCGACTGAGTTTGTCAGGCAGAACCTTACATTGTGCCCTCCCACAAGGTTTTGACTCACAGAGCTCGAGATTGTCTTGCTACATGAGACATTTAAGTCTGATCCTGAATTTATTTCTTCCCAGGAAGACTCCGACTCACAATCACTAAAATACAACAAGCAAGAACTTTCAGAATTCTGAATCTGAGAACAATTCAAGGCAGCAGATTGGACAATTAGTGTACCTATTATTGGCTGATGGGCAGAACATCAAGGAGTAATTTGCAGGCACAAGACTCATAGTCTTGAAGGTAAAGGCGTTTTCAACCTCATCAGTGCTGAATTTGAACTTTGGTGGTTCTGAAAAAAGTCAAAGGATAACAAGATTATAGCTAAGATATAATTATGCAGAGGTTTTATAATTAAAGACTAAATCTATCACCTTACCTACAACACACACTGACACAGTCTTCATTTCTTTTTGTCCTCCAGCCTCCAAGTGTAATTTATAATCCCCTGTAACGAGTGGCTTGCAAAGCTTCACAGTTCTGAGGGGAAAGTGTCAGATGTTTAACATGTTCAGAGCGTATTCAAGTGGCACGTCGACTATAAAATATCTCATACAGTATAAAAAAAGAATAAAAAGATCTGTTTAAAGAGTTTGTTCCAGACACTCAATGTTTTGCACCTACCTGTGTTTTGTCACCCACTCGTCCCTGATACATTTTGTCACAGTTTTATCAGGAGCTTCCCAGAAACAGTGCTGGAGCACCGGGTGGTAGGAGACATGGGCTCGCAGACAGGTGATTGAGGCACTTTTAACTGGTAGATTCTTCCTCTCATCCAGCTGGGCAGTGAGGAAAGCCTCGGCTGAAGAAACACAAAGAAAAAAACTTCCATACAAACCGGTCTGAAAATGTATAAAAGTAATCCCAGAAAGAAGTAAACTTGGATTTACGGACCTTGTACGTTAACGTAGACAGACTTCACTTTGTTTGATGGACTCCTGCAGGTGTAGGTGTCAGTGTGATTCACACTGACTGATGCGATGTACAAGAAGGTCATCATACTGTCGTAGAGTGTAACATTTTTTATGCAGATCTGCAGCAGAAACATGATTTAACTCAAACCTCATGTTGCTCAGGAAGATTGCAGTTACCAGGTTCTATTTTTTATAACATTTATTCATCTATTTATATGTTCAAATGAAGATTAACATAGAAGGAATCAGTGTACCTTCTTTTTGACTTTTGCAGAGCACTCAAATGACCATCCACTTATTGTTTGGTCTCCCATCTTCCACACAGAGAATGGCCCTCCATACTTCTGTACCGTGCAGCGAAGCAGCAGAGATTGACCAGGGCTCACAGTCACATTAGAAACCTCATCTTTTTTCATGACCTCAGTCTCCAGGTCTGTAAAAACATGTTCAGTCATTCTGTATTTGCTTTATTACATTTTTTTTCCAGCATGACTAAATAGGGGAATCTTCTTGGCTTTAGATAAAATTCTTCTGGGAAGTATTTTAGTATTTTTGAAAAGCTTTTATTACCATAATCATACAGTTGAGAGCACTCCTGCCCCTCATCATTAGTAGCACAGCACATAACTCCTTGAGCGTGATATTCATTACTAGATATTTTGCTTCCACTACTTCTGCTGTTTGTTGAAATGGTCTGGCCTTGTTTGTTTCTGTTGAAAAAGAGGAGAACTTTAATTTACTGAATAAAATGGAGTTGAATTTAAACCATTTTCAATCAGTCTTTTAATTGTGCATATGTGTGACATAAAAACACTTACCCGGACCATTTTATGGTCGGCTTTGGGTTGCCATCAGAGATGCAGGTGAAGTAAGGGGATGCATATTTCTCATCCACACAATTTAGTGCCAGATTTGGTTTTGAGGGACGCTCTAGAAAGAAAAAAACGTATCAGCAAATTCAACTGGCAGGCGTTGGTAACTGGCAGCCAACAGGCCAAAGCAACAATATTTCCCGGTAACGATTTCAATGATTTCTTTAATTTATTTACAACACTACGATGGTCAGTGCTGGACACAAACACGCCACAGACCAGAGCATGAGCATGAGCATGAGCAGAAAGTGGACACCGACAGGTGTTGGAAGAGAGTCATGGCAGTTATCACCTGCAGGCTACTATACTATTTGGCAACAGGACACAGACAACAGGTTAAGCAATTTTTCTGTCAATGCTTCATTTTGCACTTTCTGGCCTCTGTCTAGAGCAGTGAGGCCACTTTGAAGGTGCCATGCCAGACATAGTTGTTTTCTATTCTAATTTGTATGCTCTGTTTTGGCTCTCAGCTTCTGCCTTCTGAGCTTCCATCCTTTGATAGACTTTTTGCTTTGAGCAAACTGTGCAACTGTTAAAGTACTGTTAGTGGTCATCCATCCTTAAAATTAAAATTATACACACATAGGCCATAATTTACACTATAGAAAGGTAAACGTATAATTTTGAAACTCTCATGGGCCAATTATGGATTTGCTTATGCCCAACACACGTAGTGATTAATAAAAACACCTTTATTACTTCATGCAGTGCATTGTGGAAAGACACTCTGTGGTTGTTGTTTTTGCCTGTCTGACATAATCTAACCACAAGGTGGCAAAGCAGAATGAGTATTTTCAATCACACATTGTTATAGTCTTTCAAATTCCAACTGCACGATTTCAACTCCATAAATTAGTCGTTTCATTTGTTTATGATCTGGCCCGCCATCTAGTGGCTCAGAAGATACTTGCCCATGGACAAGCATATTTGCATACACCTGGTAAAGTGTAGTATGGAGGTGCTACTCACTCATAACATGAAGAGAAACAGTCGTTGAGAAGTTGCTCCCATCGCTGCTTTCACAGCTCAGTGTGTAATTCCCCGAGTCTCCCTCAGAAAGAGGCGGAAGGACCATTGACTGACTCCCATTTCTGATGGTTCAGAGAAAATTCTCAGTTTAACCCTTCACAGGTTCAAAAGATGGAGGAAATACACCTAAATGCAAGGCATTCACACGACAGGCGTTCACTTACGTGCTTACTACAGGTTCTGCTTCTCTGCTCCAGTGGCAGACAGAGGATTCAGAGAAGTGATGGAGGGGGATGACAAGTTTCTTTCCAACAGTCACTTTTACACTGACAGACCCAGACACATTCAGATAATCGGCTGGAACAAAACATGCCACCTAAAGACAAAACACACTGTCATCACTCTGCAATTAAAAGCATTTGGTTTGGTAGCCTCATTCTATTAATTACGAGTGAGACTTCATGTAAAATTTGTCTGAACAAACCTAGAGAGCTTTAAGGTGGCCATGATGGGACCAATCAAACTCTTGTACAAACCTGTGCAACTACTTCTATTTAAATTTCCCAGATTTTGTTTTTAATTTATCTTAGTTGAGTGACCAGACATGTAACATAAAGTAAAAAAAGAGAATAGATTAAGTCAAGTGTGAGCTATTTTACATCCTCTGGCTGCTGGGCAGTTTTGTTTTTCAGTTTATGTAGTAAATCAAATACAGGGGCACATTGTTAAGTCTTTTTTAAAATACTTTGTTTCAAGTATAAACATTGCATTTGAATTGTGGTGGCAGAGACAACAAGACAATAGTGTAGTGTTTATGCTGGACAAACACTTTTGCAAGAAGTAAACAAAATATAATCATATGATCACATATTTATATATTATTATGATATCAATCATTGAACTGTTTTATTAAATGTATTTTCTCGTTACGTATTAATACTCATGAAATCTACATTAAACCAAAAAGACATGAATGACCAATAAGTTTTTCAGTTAAAACACCATAGAATTGAAGGCTAGCAATTTTTACCTCATGACTGGGTATACAGTCCGGAGTCTGCACTGCCAGACCATCAGAGGCAAGCAGCTCAACAGCACACAGCAGGACAGCTTGACATACAAATACAAAAATGTAGAACAAAAACAAGCAAACAAATAAAACAAAAAGTAACTATACATTTAAGATGTGTTATGAGTTTTGGAACATTTTAAATCCACCAAAATAAAATAATCTTATGAGGTTGAAAAACTTGAAAAAAGTGAAATGCAAATAATATTTAATTTTAGATAAAAGTAAAAATCCTCCAGACTTGTTTGCCTAGTGATTTACACAAGTGATATACATATAAAGCTAATATATTCTGTTTGTAAACGAACTTCAACCAATTTAGTTCTTATATCAGAAACACAAAGTTTAAATACTTCACAGTTTTGTGTTTACTTTTTGTAATGAGTATATGTCACTATGATCTCAAGGTTAGTACAACTATCCTCATACTGTACTGTTTATTTGAAAGTTAAATCATATATAAAAAAATACATTTTCAGTAGACTATGAATGTCATTCTTGATACAGGTGAATATTCAAACACAAATAATCCTGTCTGGTATAAGGAAGTAAGAATGAATTGCTCAAAGTTTTTAAAATCATAACCACTTTACCCCTTTTCATAAGATTTAATCTGATGCTGCAGTGGCAACTATTCAGTCCACAGATTAGACTTTGAATTGATCTGACTTACCAAAAATCATACTTGTCTGTCTCAGCAGTGATGCTTTTACATGTTCCTTGGTCAGTAAGCTACACTACTGTGTTAAGTTTAGGATGTGGGTGAATACCTTTTAAAGAGAGGAAGTGTCACTCGATGACGCAGTCTGTCACGCTTGGCTGCAATAAGCATGCAATAAGTGCTATGTAAAAAGAGGGGAAATTAATCGTAAAACATTTATTAAAATTATTCTCTTTTGAGATTAAAATAATAATTTAATATGTCCTGTTTAATGTGCTTTGACTCATAGGGTAACTATTCCACTCAATTAGAGAAGATTGGAAAAGTAGTCTCTTTGAAATCAGACTCGTCCTGCCTCTTGTAAATCTTTTATAATTTCTAAAATATCAAAATTAGCTTCACCAATTCCATTATTTATCCCAACTCGCGGTCTGGTTCCCAATATCAAAATCAAGATTGTTAAATAATATTACTAATACATTGTCATTTGGTACAATTTAATATTTTTCAATTTGGCAGCAAAATAATATATTTTTTTACCACACTGACGACGGGACAAACTGATTTAGTAGAACTGGTTTAATTGCAAATGCGCTTTAAAAGATCTCTCGCATAAAAAGTTTCGCATTCGCGTTATGACCGCGCAGTGCATTGACTTCCATCTGCAGCTTGCATGTGCAGCAAGCACGCAACGCTGCCAAACGCTGTACCCACAATGCAAAGCTATGCTAGCTGGTCCCTAGCAGAGCAGCCTGACTGCGAGCAAAAACAACAACAGGCTACTTTACGAAGACAGCAGCTGCATGGAGAGCGACAATAACGACGACCAGGAGTCCACACATGCATTAATATTCTCGTAAAACGAATGCATATTAGCCTTATAATGTGAGTACTGTAGCCAGTTTAGTTCTCCTCACCAGCTGAAGTGACATTTTAAGGAGAAAGTGTTTGCAGGCTAGCTGGCTAGCTCGCCAGCTATCTGCGTCTCTCTATGTTTGAGTGTCTTCCGGCAGCAGCGGCGGCGGCAGCAGCGGTGCCATGAACAGTGGACTCCCAGCTTCAGCTGCTCCGCTTGGGGGTGCCGGAATACCCAATGTCAAAGTGAAATTTTGTCGATATTACGCGAAAGATAAAACCTGCTTCTATGGAGACGAGTGTCAGTTCTTGCACGAGGATCCGTCCATGGCAAGCCTGCCGCTGCACGGAGGCGGCGGTAGCCCCGTCCCGTTGTCCATGGCCGGTGGTGGCGGGACGCCAGCGGGGTATTCCATCGGTGGCTCAGCGGCGGCCTGCCCAGGCGGAGGGACTGGTGTGTCCAAGAAGAGTGAACCATTGGGGCCTGCAGGCACGTCTCTTGAGGGGCAGCTGTTAACCAGTAAGTGACGGTCACGGTTTCTAAAGGCCTCACATGGGGTGAGTGACTGTGACTTTACTTTTGGGCCTTGTGGGGCTTTGTTAAAATTTAGCCCGAGGATTTCCTGAGGCCTCTTCACCCAAAACAACGTGGTGTACGTTTACAAGCCGAATATTATCCAGTGCCTACTGTATACAAATTCAGCCCTAGCTGGTACATGGGTACTTTTTTCACATGTGCCATCGATTGTGATCTTTAATAACACATAAACTACCCAAACTGTTGCAGGTCAAATGGAGGAGGCCTGCTGTTTGAGTGTGACAGCTGTGAGTGGGCAGAATCCGCGAGTCACTACTGTTAGCTTTTGTTGCTATTAGCTGGCTAGCGTTAGCTTAGTAACTTAACCAGCGCTATTTTATCAGCAGTGCTATCCTGTATCGTTTACCGGGTGTACTTTCAGATGCGTTGTTAGTTTGAGAAGTTATTTCAGTGTTTTTTGGTTAATTTAAGACATGTTCCGATGAGCTGTTGTGTTGTTGTCAGAACCTAAGTTTCATGTTTGCTAACATTAGCATAGCTGCGCTAGTGGTTCATGGGGCTTTTTACCCCAAACGTAAACAAACAAGTGAGTAACTTACCTTCACGTGCGGGTCAAATACAGTTACTTAAGCTAATATGAGGACAGGCAACGGTTGCTTCAGTATTTAATAAATCGGTACTTGTAGTGTTTATCACCCCATGGCATGATACAGAAGTAGCTCATTAGCAGGTTTGGAAATGTTTACATGCTTGATTATGAAACTTGCGGTTGGTTGAGCTTGCACTCTGTAGATCAACCATGTGCATGAGAAGGCCCTTATCTCATTTACGGTGCCAACTTGTCACATTGTTATTTCTGTCAGGCTGAACTTACCATTAGTAAAACTTTTATTTTTATCGTTCGCAGTCCCAGGGATGGAGGGCACAACCCTGACTGATGCCAATCTTACCAACTCTTACTTCAGCAGCAGCTTTATCGGGGTCAATGGGTTTGGAAGCCCAGCAGAATCAAAATACTCAATGATGCAGGTACACAGAAAGTTAAAAAATGTACATTCATTGAAAATATTGAGGACCTCTTATATGGTTTGTAGATATATAGGTTTACATGGTTATATTGCTATTTCTGTTGTCCTTGTACAATCAGAAACTCTGTCTTCTGTGAAATGTATTAAATGTTTTTGTACTCAGCGCATGACGACCAGCAGCAGCTCTCCCAGTCTGCTAAATGATGGTGCCAAGAACTATAGCCACAGCACTCATGGTAAGACCCCAGTAGTACATAGTAGAACAGCTCACATTTATTAAATACTTAAAGTGCCACTGCAATGATTCTTAAACTATTCGGTCTGCAACAGATCCAGTGAATTCTCCAACATCCTCGCTGTTCAGTGATTTTGGTGCTCTTAGCATTTCCCAAAGGAGGAAGGTGAGCACACATCTGTCCTTAAGTGACTTTTGTATGAGCACAGCAAGCACTTAAAGCTGCAGTAAAATTAGTGAGGTAGATTTTGACATTGTTGTTCATGTGTGCTTGTGCCAACAGACTCCTAACCCGGCAGCAAGTGAGTTCATTCCTAAAGGAGCTCCACGAATGACCACCATGGCTCCGTCTACTGTTCAGGCCTTTCCCTCGCCTATCTTCCCACATCCAGGCCTCAGCAGCTCCACAGCTGCTGCGCTGGCTCCAGGTAAGGAAGTGTTACTGAGAAAAATCACCTTCCAATATTGCTCAGTTTTGTTTTCCATCTGAAGCTCTGATTTTGGGTCAGTTAATGAGTTTGAAAATCCCCTGTTTTGTATAAACACACATGCTTTGCAGGTGTTTTTCAGAGCTGATAATCTCACCCGGTTAATGGTGTCTAACCTTTCTTTTGGCCCAAATTATAGGCATGTCACTGTCTGCGGGATCTTCACCTCTCCACTCCCCAAAAATCACACCACACAGCTCGCCTGCTCCTCGTCGGCGGAGCCATACCCCAAACCCTGCGAACTACATGGTGCCCACCACTGCATCTGACCCGAATACTCATATAATCCAGAAAGAGACCGTAGGGGGGACCACCTACTTCTACACAGACAACACGCCAGCACCAATGGCTGGGATGGTATGTGCTTCATAACAGACATTGTTCTTCTTATTTTCATCTGAACATCCAGGCCAAAGCTGGGGACACACAGGAAGCTTAAAAACATACAGAAACCTGCACAGAATATGTCATACTAGCCTTCTATTCAAATATTTTTTTACTACATTTTAAGATACAGGAGTGTTTCTTTCTTTATGTGTAAACACTCAAAAAATGTGTTTTGAATATTGGGTGTCTTTTCTAAAAACTGACTGCATGTTGCATCATACAACCTTCCTAACAGGTTGGAAAATCTCGTGTATGTTTGGTGCCCCCGGTTTTTCGTTTCTTAATAAATAGGAAGTTGTGTTTTTCTGGTTTCATTGCAGGTGTTTCCTACCTACCATATCTATCCCCCCACTGCTCCCCATGTGGCTTACATGCAGCCGAAAGCGAACGCCCCATCCTTCTTCATGGCTGATGAGCTACGACAGGTAGTAGTCTCCTCTCGCCATCCTTTTTGTTTTAACACACAGTATCTATTTCCCCTTTGTTACTGAATGGGATGCCCTTTATTCCTCCTCCAGGAGTTGATAAACAGACATCTGATCACCATGGCCCAGATTGACCACTCAGAAAACCCAGGTAAAGGGTCTATGTTCATGTCACAGTGAAGATGTCAAAGTGTGCAGCAAAATGAAGATGACTGGATGAAAAACATTTTACAGTTTGTGTAAGCTGTGCCGTGTTTAAGAGAAAAACAGTATTTAGTGTAAAAGTTTGCTGCTCTGGTTTTGGTTTTTAAGTAAACAAACCACCATTGCTTGCTTAAACCAGTGTGGGGACGATTTCCTCATGTAAGCGTGAAAGGCAGTTAAAATGTGAAGTTTGTGGTCTCTGTGGGGTCTACATGCAGTTACACATATTCTTTTTCATGTCACATAGCATTGTGCAGTGAAAACACTTCAATATGCAACAAAAAATGGTTTCTAATACTCCAAACAGATTGGATGTTGGTTATGGAGTTGTTAGACTAGTTTTTGTTTAACTGTGTTTGTGTAGCTTTATATTTTTCTTCACTCTTGTCATCTGAAACTCCTTACGTCGCACAGATGTACCAGCAGAAGTGGACAGCTACCATAGCCTGTTCCCCCTTGAGCCCCTTCCCCCTCCAAACCGCATGCAGAAGACCAGCAACTTCAGCTACATCACCTCCTGCTACAAGGCGGTCAACAGCAAGGATGACCTGCCGTACTGCCTGAGGAGGATACACGGTAAAAAAAAAAAGTGCAGCCAGAGGAAAATGTCTTTCAAAACAGCAGAATGCAAATAGCACACATCCGAAAGCCTCTGAGACGAATCCTGACCATTAGGGTTAATGAGAGTCAGGACATAAATGAAACAAATAGTTGCTATTAAATGAAGCTGGGCAATGAAAATTAATGTTTTCCTCTGTCAGGAATAACTCAAAGTTTTATTTCCCCTCTTAAGGAAATGATGCACAATTGAAAACAACTTTTTTAAAAGCCAGTATTTTTTCTTTTTAACATTGCTGGGCTTGCGCAATTTCCTTCTCTCATCAAAGTAAACGTGAAATGCTGAAATGCACGTTCTGTTTGAAAGCAAAACAGCATATTTTGAAAATTTGTCACAGCTTCTGATGTCCGTCTCTTGTGTTTCTGTAAAATTTGTGCAGGTTTCCGCCTTGTTAACACCAAGTGCATGATGCTGGTAGACATGTGGAAGAAGATTCAGCATTCGAACTCTGTAACACTGAGGGAGGTCTTCACCACAAAGGCCTTTGGAGACCACTGTGAGTGTGAAATACGTACAACAAATGTATTTGTATGTTTCTCCAACCTTGCTACAGCTGGTTGAGTTCATTTCCACTATATGACGTCGCTCCACTCAACAATTGCAGCAGTTAATTTTTCTCACTTCTCGCTGCAGTTGTTGTGGGAAGTGTCTACTACTTGGTTCTTATTTTGGTATCACGATGGTAGAGGTTTCAAGCCCGCCTTGCTACTGATACTAAAGTCCAGTCATAACCATAAGGTTTGGTGCAGAGGTGTATCACACTGTACAGCGCAGACCTCCAGGGAGTGTAAATCCAAGGTTTCCACATTTCTTGAGAGCAGGAATGCATCACACGTAGCTTGTTGTGTCCGAGATCGAATGAATGGATATAGAACAAAGACGTTCTCAACAAATTACCTCAAAACATACTGAGTTTAACTTTTTGTTTCTTTGTGATGAACTTTGTGATCATCGTTTTGTGCTAAGACCCTTCCCCCACATGTAGCTGAAAGCACTGCTGTCAGTTCCAAGCAGGTTGATGCATTACACTGTTGCTGGTTGCTCAGTTTTCAAACCTCTGACTCTTTTCTCTCCATCTTTTCCTCCAGCATTGGTGTTCTCCTACGACTTTCATGCGGGTGCAGAAACCATGTACAGCAGACACTTCAACGACCCAGCAGCAGACTCGTACTTCACCAAGAGGAAGTGGGGTGAGTTGGTCGACCCTCTGCACCCCTCTACTTCACACATAATGTGTTTGTTTGCATGCGTGCTAGTGAGGTCATGGGCCAGGGTTTGTTTTGACTGTATGTTGTTATGCCTACATACAGATGAGAAGCTTGTCCTACTTTGACTGTTAGCCTGCGTGTCTGTGCAAGAGACAGGGGGGGGAAACTGTGGCTGAAACTGATCCTAAGACAGGTGCTGCAAGGTCCACCTACAGGGATGCAGACAGAGGAAGCAAAACCACTTTCACAATTTGCTGTGTTGAGTTTGTAACCAACTCTTAAATCTCACTGTAGTGTAATTTTACGAGCAAACACACTTGAAAAACATCTCTAATCACTTAATCACGTGGTGCTGATGTGTTTCTGTCTGAAATGGCTCTGAACAAACACAAGCGTCCTTGGTGTGAAGTTGTGGGTTTCTTGTGCTGTACACACCCTAACACTATCGCTTGAATGAAGTGACCCAGCCCTTATGTTTGTTGGTATTACGGGACATTGCAAGCGTTATACGCACACAATTTCTGAGAAGACTGAGCTGATATCCAGTTTAGCTTTGTTTTGATGAGAGCTAAATGATTAAACCAACAAGAACAGAGAACGTTAAATATTTAGTCATGTGAATTTCTTTGACTTTGATTAGATGAAATGAGTCATTTAAAAACCAAGGTGAGTTTTCTACACTTTTTGTCATTCAAACCGTGGATACTCTGTTCATTGGGAGGACCAGCAGCAGTAAAATAGGGTCAAACTGACCGAATACGATCCCGCAAACTTGTGTCACAACTGTAAGCAACATTTTCCTGTTAAGAGGAAGTCGCTGGCAGTTTTAGGTTCAGTTCAGAAGTAAACCCTCAGGCTGCATTTGTGTGATAAGCATCTCTAACACTCTGTGTAGGACAACATGAACCCCCCCCTCCACGGCAGCATGCGGGCCTGCTCCCTGAGTCTCTGATCTGGGCCTACATCGTCCAGCTCAGCTCGGCCCTGCGCACCATCCACACTGCCGGCCTGGCCTGCCGTGTCATGGACCCCAGCAAGATTCTTATTACTGGCAAGACCAGGTACACAAAGAAACCCAAGCAGAAATGTTATTCAGCACGAGCTGAAGTTCGCTCCTGCTGCAGAGCTCATCACATGAATCATAAACAGTGACAAACTAAATTTAAATTTCCTGTCTGAAAGTGTTGGTATGACTGCCGTGTGTCTGTGCACAGTCCGCTTATTTTAATGACCTGGTTTTCTCTGCAGGTTACGGGTGAACTGTGTTGGGGTGTTTGATGTCTTAACTTTTGACAACAGTCAGACAAATCATCTTGCCCTGATGCCACAGTACCAGGTACTTTCTATTAGTCAATTTGTACCATCAAAAATCCATTTCAGATTATTATTATGTCTCTTTAACAACTATGGCAGGACTTTACAGACACCACTTTACTTTTTTTGTGATTTCTTGTGTAGCAAGCGGACCTAGTGTCACTGGGCAAGGTGGTGCTGGCGCTGGCTTGCAACTCCCTAGCCGGCATTCAAAGGGAGAACCTGCAGAAGGCCATGGAGCTGGTGTCCATCAACTACTCTTCAGACCTCAAGAACCTCATTCTGTAAGAAAAGAGGGCAGAGCAGCATGAAAGATTATTATACTTTGAACTGTTTTATAATGGTTAAAGGTAGGTGCAGAAAAAGTGATGGTTTAGTGGACAAGACGTCCATTGTAAATTTAAGATGGACAAAAAGCACAAATACGATCAAAGAGGCCATTGGTGAGATAAGGAAGTCAGATTCTAACTGGGTGATGGTTTTCAGAGATAGTAACGTGTTAATGTGATCATGGTTGAGTCGTCGTCTCTCAATCGGAAGGTCGAGGGTTCTATTCCCAGCTCTGTTCCCAGCTCCTGCAGTCACATGTCGAAGTATCCTTGAGCAAGACACTGAACCCCAAATTGGTCCCACTGTTATTCAGTGGTGTGTGAATGGGTATGGATGGGTGAGGTGAACTGATGGTTTCTTGAATAGAACTTCCTCCCATCAGTGTGTGAATGTGGTGATTGGGTGAATGAGATTAGCAGTGTAAAGCGCTTTGAGTGGTCGGACAGACTAGAAAAGTGCTATAAAAGTACTGGTCCATTTACTATTTAATGTTTCACCACCTCCCCGCCAGCCAGTGAAAAAAGCTCAGAAAAAAATTCAGGTATTTTCTGCTTGTAAATTATGTTCTGTTTTTTTTTTCTCCAACCGATCAGGTTTCAGTGCAATTTCAACAGTACAGTACTAAAGCTGAAAAGATCCCCTTATCGGCACACACTTGTTTTAGCACATCAGCTGATAATAAGTTACTTCCTTCACTCACAGACAAAGGCAAGTTTATCTGTAGAGCCCAATTCACACACAAGGCAATTCAGAGTGCTTTACAGCAACATAAAAATCACAAGATTAGAAAAACAATGAAATAGAATAAAATAGAAACATTTCATAAAACATGAAAATAAACTGAATTTATTTAAAAATGAGAAGTGCAGTAAAATACTTTCAGTTGTATGCAAAGCTAAACGGAAGTGTTTTCAGCCTGGATTTTGAACATCGTCACAGTTAATCACAATACATAAAGATCAGTCAAGATCTTTATTTACCCAAAATATGCAATTCAAATAAAAACAGGCTGCTTCATTTCATCCTTTTTTAGTCCTTCTGTTGATCGGTCAACAGGACTGTCACGTCTCAAGTCACAGTCGACTTCATACACACTCTACTTTCTAAATATCTTATGTGTTAACACCTTTTTAAGACTTTTATCTGCATCATCACTTGTGTATTGTGTTGCAGTAGATATGTGTAATGAAACTTGTGTGGTTGATCCAGTAATGAGATTACTGTCTGCGGTTAAAATGCAAAACATCCTGCATAAATGTCATAGCCAGGGCTGTAACTCTGCTAATAATGGACCTGATAACCTCTCTGATCTCAACCCACATTTTGATGAGAGTACAGACTGAAGAATTTGTCATCTTTTACAGAAATAACAAATTCTCAGTTTTACTTCTTTGAAAGATGTTGCCTGAAATCTTCTGCAGTTCACACTCAAGCTAAGATTGAATTCAATGAGTCAAAAAAAGAAGTGTAAAAGCTGCTGTGGTCGAGGATAAAGTCATCAGACGGATGTGCTTCACATCCATTAATGTCTTTTAACTAGAATTCCATCACCTCACAGCAGCTCAGAAAACCACTAATGATGATGATGATGCCACCACTTTCAGGTACCTACATCAGATTAAACACCTAAGAAACTTTGTTTGTTTGGGTTCGTGCAGGTATCTGCTGACTGAACAGTCTCGCCTTCGCAGTGTCAATGACATCATGCCCATGATCGGCGCTCGGTTTTACACGCAGCTGGATGCATCGCAGATGAGGAATGATGTCATTGAGGAGGACCTAGCGAAGGTACGAGACTTTTTTTCACAGCTTTTTTTTTTCCCCCATAGAGCATGCACCAAGATACCGGGTAACGCTGTTTCTTCTCAGGGTGATATTTTGGGGGATAGGTCATGCCCTATTTTTAAGTGGGAAGCTGTGTGCACACAGGATGTCAAAGGGTGTATTTGCTGTAGCAGTCTTCTGCTTCACTTCTGTTTCGCCATGTTAAAGCCCAAATGTGTGAAACAACCAACCCTCACTTCATCTTTCTTCTCTTTGGTACCCCAACTTCCTTTTTTCAGTGTGACTCTGTGCACATATGTCACACAGAATGGTTCTGCTTGGTGTTTTCACCTCAACTGATGCAAACAAAGATTTCTATTTCTGCCTCTATCAGACGTCCTGCAGATCTCACAAGTGGAGGGAAACATGAGTTTAGAAAAAAGCTAGCCACAAGAGATAGATGTTTTATAAAAATAAAAAAAAGGCTGCAGGCATAGTGTGTCTTCTTTGTCCAAACCCGCCTGTGATCTAGAGATAAAGATGCTGCTGCAGTTATCAGTCTCTCGTTTTGTGCTAGAAGAGCTTTGTTTTGTTGCCCGCACTGCAAAAACTGAAATCTAGGCAAGTGCCGATGTCTTAATTTATGTAAAAACAACTTATCAGGCTCAATATGAGCCATATTCTCCTGACAAGTCAAGAAAAATGTCCTCTCTCAAGATATTAAATGACAAAAATGACACCTGGATTGCTTAAAGTTAATCAAAATGCAAATGGAGTTAAAAAAAAAAAAGCATTGTTTAATTTCTTGTTTGAAGACATTTTTGTTTCAAAAACATTACAGTTTTCCGATTCTTCATAAACTTTTGCTGGGATCCAGTTTCTGCAGAGGCTCGCTTTGTTCTCACTGAGACCGTAACGTGCGGTAGGATATTCTTGCGATACTTCAGGTTTCCTTTGCGGCCGTGTTTTTGAAACAATGGAAACCACAGTCAGTCAGTGGCTGAACACATTGATGTCGTAAAGGTTACTTAGACCATAACCAAAAGGTTCTGTACTTTTTTAAACACATGATCAAATGTGAGAACGTTTTTCCCTAAATTTCTTCATTTGTAAGAAATGACGAAAGATTTCCATGTTTCAGCTGGCCTTGATTGTTATGGTGGCTCGATAGGCAAAAAAATGGTTATTTTGACTTTTTTTTTAGATTGTACAACACTCGACAAGTCTTTTACTGTACAAAACTCTATGTTTTATACTTTTTGAAGTATTCAAATTTAGAATTTTAGTTTAATACCTTAAATTTCTGAGGAACCACACCTGAAATACTGACCACACACATTTCGAGGTGATTCAAAACTAGATTTACGCTAAAGAAAAATGCTACATCCTTCAAATTTTCCTTAAAGAGTAATAAAACCCAGAACTTCACAACCTGCTTCTTTGAGCTTATTACTGCACATTTTTCAGTTTTTATCCTGGTACAAAATAAATACTCCCAAATATTTGCAAATAGTTTCAAACAAACCATTGTAACTCTTCAGTTATTGATCTGAATCTCATCAGCAGGTTACACAGCTCGGTTAATGTGAAAAACACCCTGAAAGTTTCAGCTGGTCTCTGTTACAGTTTGAAAAAAAAGAAATCAACAATTCTTAGCGCATCAAACTGACGAAATACAGATTTTTTTTTTTAAATGGACAAAAAACATGATTTTCCTTTTCTTTTTTTTTTTTTTAATTAAACCTTTTCCACCTTTCAGGCCTCCTCTAGGCGAAGTGTGATTTGTTGCTGCTGTGTGTGCTTCTTCACATCAGCCTGATGTCTGCCAGGAGGCATCATTGATCCTGTTGGAAACCCTTTTTCAAAACTTTAAATTCCCGCTGCTGAAAAACTCTGTTGAGCTGAAGAGTTTTAGAGAAACGAGTGTGTCTGTGCTGAATGTTCAAAGGGCCGGGTTCAAACCGCCTGATTTGTCCCACAGGTCACCGGTGTAGCAGCCTCCCTCAGAGTAACTCAGTATGTATTGAAAACTGAGATGGTCCCACGATCCAATGGCCCATAGAAGCACAAAACCATGATAGCTTGATTAGTTGTCACTCCTTTTCACTTTTTCCTTCAGTGCAGAATACGTTTGACAGACAGATACAGGCAGAGAGGAGGAAGAGAAAGGAGCAGAGAGGCAGGAGTAAATTTAAACCACAGAAGTGAAAGGTGAGCGACGACTTGTTGACAGTTACTGCAGCCAGCTCTCTAAACAGTCCAGTAATCCAGCTGACAGTAAGATGTGATAAGTTAAGAGTTTATAGAGTTAAGTTAGAGGAAAACACAGTTTTTTTCTGTATGAGTTCCAGAAAGGAGGAAGTTTGTTGTGGAGCTTGTGAGGAAACCAGAAGTCCAGTGACGGGGAGGTAAAGTGAAGTGATAGGTTTCAGTTTCTTAGTGATCTCTGTAAGCAGGTAGAGTTTTATTTCAAAAGTACGTCAAGAATTATCACAAATTTCTCATCTTTAGCACAAGAAATCTTACATTTGTTTCCACTTCTTGTTTTCTTATTTGGATGATAAATTAAACAGGATTTCTTCTCTCCAGTTGTCACAGCAGCCTTATAGCACTCTTAATTCTTTGATGTTACAGCAACTTTACGATGATTATCATGAAATTGTGCTACCTCTCAGAGCCTCCAGAATATTTCCCCACTTGGTGATTTATCACCTAATGGAGATGAATGTTTGGTTTTGTATTTTTTCCCCAGGAGGTGCAAAATGGTCGTCTCTTCCGCCTGTTGGCCAAACTGGGCACCATCAACGAGCGGCCCGAGTAAGTAGCACCCTTATAAAGCTCCACCTGTTTGCTGGACTCGTTCTGTGACTTTGTGCTGTGACGTGTTTCTGTTTTTGAATCAGGTTTCAGAAGGACCCAACATGGTCCGAGACGGGCGACCGCTATCTGTTGAAGCTTTTCCGGGATCACCTGTTTCACCAGGTGACGGAGGCTGGAACGCCCTGGATCGACCTCAGCCACATCGTCTCCTGCCTCAACAAAGTCTGTGAACTTTTCATGACAACTCTTTTATTCTTTAAAGAGATTTATGGAAATGAACAGTTGGCTGTGTATGGGTCACGCAAAGTGGCCAATCTCATGACGTCATACTTTAACCCTTAAAAGCCTGACCCGTCAAAAATAGGCAGAAAATTCAAATTTTTTGGAACTGAGATGTTTATTTATCCTTTTAAACAAAATCCACCAAAAATTGCCATATCGTTTTGTTTATGATCTATTTTTTGCATCAAATTTGACAGTAAATATGCAATAATGTCTTTTCTGCATCGAATGAATGCATATTTTCCATATTTTAAAAGTAACAATTTAGATATTATTCTTACCACAACTTAAAAAGTGTGTGGATGATTTCATGAGAACAGCTTTTTTTTAAAAGGGCCAAAATGCAACTTCAGCTGCCTGTAGTGAATTGATAATCCTCAAGGGGGTAGAATACATTTTTGAAATTGTGTTAAATAAGTTTTTCATGAAAATATGTATCATGATGATGAGATAGAGGTCTTTGAAACTCATGAATCAAATCTGATATTTTCAGCAATAAAAGCAAAGGAGGAAGAACATGCACGAGAAAATAGAGTCAAAGTCTGACTCTTTCTGGATGCCCTCCATCTGGAATATCTGAAAGTTTGAAATCCCTCGGCACTTCAGAATGATTTAATTGGGCCTCATTTTCTTCTTTGTTTCTCAAAGCTTACAAAAAAATGGTGGTTCATAGTTCAACACCTGTTTTAAATGACCAGAGTCTAAAGGCAGCCAAAAAAAAAAAAAAAAAAAAAGAATTGAAAACCCTGGTACATTTAGCATCAGTCGCTGGGTCTTCCTGTAGACGGCTCTTCCTGTTTCTCTCACCTCTATTGTTCTTCTGTTGAAGTGTGAAGCTGTCAAAAGCTCAACTTCACGTTTGTGTGACCGTTAGATAAAGGTGCAAGAACCCTGACCAGCTGCTACAGGCTAACCACAAGGCCGCAACCAAACAGTACCGTACTGGTGCCCCCCTGTGGTCAACCTGAAGATCTAATTTCACGTCTTTGTTTTCACTCAGCTGGACGCAGGCGTTCCTGAGAAGATCAGTCTAGTGTCTCGGGATGAGAAGAGCGTCCTGGTCGTGACCTACTCAGACCTGAAGCGCTGCTTCGAAAGTACCTTCCAGGAGCTGCAGGCTGCCGCCTCTGGCTCTCTGTAGCGCCCTCTTGGGGCCAGGAAATGGGACTGCCCGGACCTGGAGCACACTATTGCACTACAGGGGGAGGACCAGGCTCACGGAGATGACATCAGCATGGCGAAGGCAGCGGGGCGGGGCTTCGTAAACCTCAGTCACATACACTGACCTTGTCCACCAGGAAGGCTTTTTCTAAAGTGTATTTTTTTTAGTTTTCCTAAACCCCGCAGCTGAAAATTGTACGACAAAAGGAACAAAAAAAAAAAGGACGAAGCAGAAGCTGTGACGAACAATTACGAGAACATTTTTTTAGATTTGGGGAACAAAACGAGAAACAAATCATGAGGTTTTGAACATTTTCCTGCTTTTATTGTTTATTTCTACAGTTGGGGGTTATTTTTCTGAGGAGGATGCACTAAGATTTTAATTTTTTTGTTATTTTTTTGTTACTTTTATGAATCTGTGTGAGTGGCCTACAGGGTGAACTCGAGCTCAAGTCACACACACGGACACGAACACCAGAGCAGACTAAGAATGAAAACAAACAGCTTTGCATTCACTGCGTCACTCTTCCGTCTGGAGACCACACCTCTTCATTGTGACGCACTGAGAGACGGGACGCACCACTCGAGGCGCTCGATGAGGAGGGATGGCTCCTGGTTATGAAACAGGCCAGCCTGCCTCTGCCTTGGTTGTTGGTTCCTCCTCAGAAAGGACAAACCACTTGGGTGGGTGGGACGGTTTCTTAAAACTGGAAAATCTATGAATTTCTGACCTTGTGGTTCAGGAACATCAGGCTCATATGTAAGTATGGGATGCGTTTTGGGCGGGGGGGGCTAGCATTGGTGGGGATTCGAGGGATGAAACGTGGTTTTCTTGGCACTGAAGAAGGGGTGTCTTCTCCTGATGTGTTTGTTACATATGCAGCAGCAGCAGCAGCAGCCTCTGGGTAACGGACGCTACAGTCACATGAACTGCTTGTGGATGGGTCCTTTTCATTTGGCTGTCTAGCACTTGGGTGTAGCCCACGGGTGGGGCTTCTGTTGAGGTGGAGCCACAGCTGCCTCTTTGTGGAATGTCTTTTTTTTCTGTCCCCCACCCGTCCTCCCTGCCTCCCACCCCCCCTTTTCTGTCTCACTTTTACTCTCCCCTCTCCTCCTTGCCTCTCTCCATTTGAGGGAATAAAGTGACGCTTTTTGTGATTTTTTTTTTTCTAGCTGGGTTTTCTCTTTGCTCAGATATTGTGCAGAAATGCATGATGGGAAATTGGAGGGGCAGTTACTTTTTGCCTCAACTCTTTGTTATTCTGTGGACCAATTCCAGCAGGGGTTTAGGGGAAAGGGATGATGGGCAAAGGAGAGAAGAGGAACAGGGCACTGGGCACCAAAAGTGTTTTTTTTGTTTTGTTTTGTTTTGTTTGAATTTTAAAGATCATGATATTAAAAAAAACGTGCTGGAGACAATGCAGTGGCGTTGGGCTGCTGCGCTCACTCGGATGGCTTGGATTTCTCTCAGGATGTCAAACAGCTGGAGGGGCCCGATGATTGAATGTGTTTGGCTGTCATTGGCCGCCCCCTGTCCAGTCAGATAGATGAGCTATGAGCAGAGTGGGGTCTTTGGATCGAGGTTTTAAGAAGTTAACGGCATTGTGGAGATCATGCTGGGAGGGGTTCCATGTTGCCCTTAAGCACAGTCAATAATCAGATTATAATCTAAGATCTTTTCCCAAATTCAGTCTTTAACTCGACTGAAGGAATCTGGTGCTTTACCCTGATGAAGAGTCAGTCTGAGCTTCGACACACCAGTTTTTGATTCATCTCTCCTCGCCTTGTTCTTTGTAGATTTTTGGCTCATTTTTGCAAACGTACAACAGAGGAAAAAATAACCAGAATAACACACCATGATTGAACCACATCACATTATTTTATAAAATCAAGGAGCAAAGCAGGATAAAGAAAAGTATCCTGGCTGTATTTGAGGGCAACCGACCTGCAGGGTGAGTTTGATCATGAACTACTTCCTGTTTTAGTGACACGAACAGACAAAAACATATTTGGTGAATGTGGTGCTTTAGAAAAACCCTCAAAACAACAAACAGAAACACACACACACACACACACACACACACACACACATACATACATACCCACACACAAGCTCTCCAACACGGCCTACACAATGTCAGTGCTCATATCACCTTCTTCTTCCACATCACGACACACACTCCACCAAACATTAGTGACGACCTTCTTCTCCTGCCCCACATGGACACACCTACAATCACCATCGAAGTATGTTTTATGCCCCTCTTGTGTTTATTGTCTCAAATTTTGCAATATTTGTGTGTACAGCAGTATTTTAATAAAGAATACCAAAACTGATCATACGTCTTGGTTTTTTTTTTTTTCCATGTCCACTGAAGACACGAGAGCCTTAAAACTAAAACCGAACTTAAGAATCAAACTAAGTGGAAATCAATTACTCCAGCTGTTTTACTCTACAGTCTTGTGTTAAGTCATGTGTTGGTCGAGATTTTGTCACAAAAGACCGAAAGGTTGATGATAAATTTCTATGTATCCGTTATTTGTAAATCTTTCTGATGGGAAGCTGGAGCCTGTCTTTGGTGCCAGCGAGATCTTGACTTAGAACTCACCGTCTCTGTTAGCCAATCACGGAGCTGACGGAAAAACTCAAATTTCCCCGCAGGTGTAAGTTTCAGTTCGGTTTACACTAGACAAAAAATTAAAGCAACACTTGTTTTTGCCCCAAATTTCACAAGCTGAACTCAAAGATCTAAGACTTTTTTTCTACACTGCAAAAAACTGAAATCTTAGGAAGTGTTTTTGTCTTATTTTTAGTAAAAAATGTCTTTTTAGACTTAATATGAACCTCATTCACCAGACCAGTCCAGAAACATGTCTCATTTAAAGATATTTAAAGACAAAAATCAGCTCTGAATTGTTTGTAACAAGTTAAAAAATCTGCCAGTGGAGTAAGTGAAAGTTTCTTGTATTTAGACATTATTCTAAACTTGACAAGTAAATTTTTCTGACCCCACTGGCAGATTTTTTTTACTTGTTGCAGATAATTCAGACTTTATTTTTGTCTTTTAATATCTTCAAATAAGACAAATTCCCGGACTTGTCTGGAACATCGAGATGCTCAGTGTACCTTAGGCTGGCCACAATAAAAAGCCTCCCTGAAATGTAAAGTTTTTCTGTGATGGATTAACTCGGCAAAGGAGAAGCGCTCTCTAGCATAGATTTTGACAAAATTGTGAACGATATCCGAGAGAAAAAGGCTTTTTGTGACTAACATCTTTGAGTTCAGCTGATGAAAAACAGGAGCGAAAACAAGTGTTGCTTTTTGTTCGGAGTGGTTTGACAAGCACACTGCAAAAACAGAAATCCAGGCAAGCGTTAACATTTTTTTTTTTCTCTTTTTTTTAATCATAAAATTGTCTTATTGAACTTAATGTGAGACGCATTCAGCTGACAAGTCCAGAAAAAATGTCCCTTTTTAGACAAAAATTACGCCTGAATTGCTTTTTAAGAGTAAAAGTTTTTCACGTTTCCTAAAATGAACAATGTAACTTTTGTCTTTTAATATCTTGAAATAAGACTTTTTTTTCTGGACATTCAGGTGAATGTGGCTCATAACAAGTTGAATAACTTTTACTAAAAATAAGACAAACATTCGATTAGATTTCAGTTTTTGCAGTGCATGTCAGGATGCATGTGAGGATGCCAGTAACTGGAGAGAACCAATCCCTGCTTGGGAACTTGCTAACCTGACTCACCCCTAAAAATTTAATCTAAGAAGAGGATTTCTGTATTTTTTTTCTTTTGAATATTAAAATGTTTTTTTTTTTTGAATAAAAATAACATACATAGTACTGAAAGCTACGGTAGCTCTTTTTTGTATAGCTTGACATTGACATCTGATTCAAGAACACTGAAAATTAAATTCATATAACCTCTGCTTTATTCATGCATGTAGCTGAAGTTACAGCCTAATAAAATGATTCCAACTGGCTTTAAATGTTATTTTAGTACCAGTAAAACTGCACATGGATACCACCAATGAAAGAAAACCTTTATTTATCTTTACAGCTGTTAGATTTCAGCGAGCTGCTTTTCATGAGTTGGCAGCTAAGTGTACAAAAAGTCAAAAATATATGTTCGTATAAATACAGAGAGCTACATCCTGTCTAACATATATTTTAATCAGTGGATAGTAACTTTTTCCAGCATACAGTGGCTGTGCAGGAGAAACAAATATGTCATACAGCAGTGTTCCTCGTTACAAAGCATGAGGTACCAATACAATAAGCTTGAGTACTGTTAGGTCAGTGAATACATTCTGCTGAGTTTAGCAGGTGAGAGTTGTTATAGCTGCTCTAAGAAGAGGTGTGTGTGGTGATAAAGAACTTTTAAAACAAATGGAAGCCAAAGAAAAGCAAGAAGCCATGTCTGTGTTTTATCCAGAGCCGATGTCTTAGTGTAGGTGAAGTAGGAAGAGAAAAAGGACGATTTTAAATCGAGGTAGAAAAAGTAAGATGAGTTCTGATTGGCTCGAAATGGACAGCAGGAAAGAATATGTTATACCCTGTGAAAAACTGATAAAGACATCAGCTAATGCTAGAGGGAGGGGTAAAGGAAAGCAGAGTTGTAGTCTGGAGGAGGGGAGCCGCCCTCGTCGGATTCCCAATCAGACGGGGAGATGGACGGCTCCTCGTCGCGGAGACCTTTGGTGTCGTTGGAGAAGAAGGGCACCTGTTTGTCTCGACGCTTCGTGAAGGAGAGAAACCTGGAAAGTAAACACACTCAGCCATTATTTTAGGCATCATGAATAATTTATTTTGAATCAAAAACTTTCATCCATCAGTCTAATTGTTCAAAAACTAACAACAGAGATGATGCAGAGGAAAGCTGAGCCATCACCTGCGGAGCTTCCTGTCGTTGGTGCTGTTATTCCACATCAGATGCTTCAGCTCCTCAGATGGCAGCACCATGCCGCTGTCGCTCTGCTCATCCTGAAACAAACGTGATGCAATCAGCTGATAATCAAACCCTGGAAATGTTCAAATATCTGTAAAGGTCAGGTGATAGTGAAGGTGTTTTCTTACGTCAGGGCTGTCAGGCTCTTCACAGGGGAGCTCCTCGAAGATCTGAAGTGTGTCCATTCCTCTCATGTAGCTGGTAAGATCAGTCAGATACAGGCCCATGAAAAGAAGTTTCCGCTGTCTCATTCTGTTTCCTGTTGTGTCTGAATTTAGTTTCAGCCTCACACACTCTTACCTCTGTGTCTGTCAGTTTATGTTCTTTACAAATGTGTATCTTGTGTGAAAACATGCTAATTAAAACCTTGATTCTCTGCACTGGTTCGTATAACGTTTCATTTTACATCTCATCCTTTACCTCAGATTTGTGACTGCAAGAGGGTTTTCTTTAATAGTCTCACTCCGACCCGTGTCCTCTGCCTTGAAGGATCCAAGAGGAATATAATCCTTCCCGTCCTGAAAGAGAAGGAATCAAATTAACTTACTTATAAAATATTTTGTCTTTTTGTGCTGATCCTGAGGAGATAAGATCCCAGCCTGACCTGCTGAACTCTGTCCTGCAGCAGGTCTCCCAGGGTCTCCACCAGATCTGTGAAAGTGGGTCGATCTGAAGGGCTGGCCTCCCAGCATGCCAGCATCGTGCTGTAACTGCACAAACACACACATACACACGCCCAATAAACTTCACAAACAAATCACTCACATAATTCATGCTCTTTTTTAAGTTTTTGTTCAGCTGTTAAATTATGATCACTCACATCTCAGGTGTGCTGTATTCAGGTGCTCTCATCCTCGTCCCCTCCTTCAGCCTGTGGCAGAACTCTTCATCAATGTGAAGACCGGGGTATGGAGACGCTCCTGTTAGAGAAGACCACAGCAAAAAAAGAAATATGTGAAAAGGAGCTTAAAACTAAGCTCGGTGTGTCAGATCATGGAGCTTTTTTGGTTTCCAGCAGCGTGGTCGGAGAGAATTTACCCAGAGAGAAGATCTCCCACAGCAGGATGCCAAAGGACCAGATGTCGCTCTGAGTCGTGAACACTTTGTCAAAGATGGACTCTGGAGACATCCACTTCAGCGGGAGACGAGCCTGTCAGCCAATCAGATCACAGGAATGAGGAAAAGATTTTGTAAAATTATTCATCCACATTTGATTCAAACATAGATGAATCAAAATTTAGAAATTTACAGAGATTTTTAAACATTTTTGAAAATGTAAAACAAGCGTCCTGCCTGCAATGATCTTCAATGAGATGCTGCAAAATACCTTCTTTCAGTAACAGGATTAAAAATGGGATCAGAACTAACACAGAGTTGAGTTGAGTTGAGAAAATCATTTCTGATATTACTGCTTATGCATTTTAAATCAGTGGTTCCCAAAGTGGGGGTCGGGACCTCTAGAGGGTCATGAAACACTGATAAAGTGGTCGTGAAATGCTTCACAAAATCAAAAGCTGTTAACACTTTATATTTCATCAGTGCTTTTTAAAAATATTTTAAAAAGGTGAGTTACTTTTTTTATAATGACATGCAAACAGAAAATTTTGATCTGTTTTCCACATTTCTTTTTTTGCCTCAAGACCCCCTGAGGAGACTAAAACAGGGTTTTAACAACGCTATCAGTGACGACAGATTAATTTAGGGAACACAGATTAATCAGCTAAATTAAATCATTCCAGCCTTGTTTTCACTTCTGTTTTGACTCTCTTTGGATTGGCCAATTAGTCTATCCTCACAGCAGAGGGTTCGCTGGTCTTCGGCACCACTATTAGGGGTCACGGGCTGAAAAGGTTGGGTATCCCTGTTTAACTCTACAGAGCCCAGCGTAGCGATACGATTTGCATATTAAATTTTGTTTGGCGGTAGATTTGAAATCTGATAAGATAGATCAATTATTCTTTTTTTTGATAAATAAAATCTGAGGAGTTACATTTTCATACTGTGTTTTCAACATGTCCCTTAGCGCCATTTCCTTCCACTAATGCGTTTGCAGAATTCAGTATAAAGCATAAACAACAAAAATATTACTATCCAGACCAAGGTTGTGATGGATCGCTTCCTGCGTCATCATAATTTTCATGTTTGCAGTTTTGAAGGCTACAGTCATGACATTTCTATATTTAGAAAAATAAGCATAAAAAACATTTATTTATTTCATTTTTAGACATTTATTTAGTTAGTCTGGACATTTTTTTAAAGTTTTGGATATAAGAGTTGTGTTGATGTATAGCAAAACTTTTAAACAAAAAGTGACACTACAGCATGTAAAAATGTAAAGATGTGCTCTGGCAGACTTGGTTGATGAGGGTTAAAATGGCAAAAAATTTCCAAAAATTAAAAGCTAAAATATCTTCAGTGTGATGTCTCAAGTCAAATATGCGACTCCCCATGTCTGCCTGTCGTCATCAAGGCTGCAGAAAACCTTATATGTATGCATGATGTAAGCCTTAGATCTGCTCAGTTACTCACGTCTCCCTTGCGGACGTAGTCGGGGTCTCTGTAGATGTCTCTCGCCAGGCCGAAGTCACAGATCTTCACAACTTTATTGTCAGAGAGCAGAATGTTCCTGGCTGCCAGGTCTCTGTGAATACACTGAGATACAAACAGAGAGTGCACAAATACATTTATAAAAAAATTTGAACCTGCAAACATGCCACTACACATACATCAAGAGCAGCGTCAGACCTTTCTAGAGGCTAAAAACTCCATTCCCCGTGCAACCTGGAAGCTGAAGGAGATGAGATCCTCCAGGAACAGAGGAGAGCTGGAGGAAGATTTTGGATCTAGTTGGAGAAAGAAAAGTAAAGTAAGATACAGTTTGATTCTCCCAAAAGGTATGTTTTCATTCACCTGATGTCTTACCTTCGTTATTTGTCTTGTTTAACTCATCAAGATTTGTGTTTTGGCTGACACAACGTGCGCTTCCAATCTTCCCTCCAGATACCTGAGATTAGGATAAATCGATTCACCGTTTGAGCTTGTGAAGACAGAAAACTGAACCTTAAACTTAAAGCAGATTACTGTCAGATCTTGATACCCCATGTTTTGTTGTTGTGTCTAAAATTGTAAATAAAATCAGGAACTGGACCCCCTGCTCAGAGCAGATAACATCTTCTAACCTCAACAGGGCTGCAGAAGTGACTTTTTAAATGTATGACAATGAAGTTGCGTGCAGCACAAGAGGCAGCACAAGGAGAGGTTTTGTGCTCTCTTACACGTGTGAAATACATGTGTGAGCTGTGGAGGTCCTGTTTTCTGCAAAACTATTCTCTGACCCACGTTTGATCGTGTTTGGAGATAAATGTTGAGGCTGATCTCACCATGTTGTTTACAAAGACCTCTCTCTTGCTCTTGAGGAAGGCAGAGAGGTTTCCATAGCAGCAGTACTCAACGATGACCATCAGCGGTCCTGCATGCACAGAAAACACACGTTGTAGATCAGATGAGTGGTGAGCACAAACACACACAACATAGACACGGAAGGTTCATTTCCCTCTGCATACACGGAAACGACACACACACACACACACCTCCTGGCTTTGTGCACGCTCCCAGCAGGTTGACCACATTGAGATGATGCCCGATGTGGTTGAGGATCTTCAGTTCAGTCATAAGTGCTTTGTGTTCGCTGGCTGTGGCTCCCTCTGGTGGACAAAATGAAAACACATGAAAAGATAAGTGTCAGCATTTTTTCTGTCTTAACAGAATTTATTTAATTTTCTCTGAACTTCAGGGAAATAATCTTGTACCTTTGAGCATCTTAACAGCCACAGTGCTGCAGCTGGTGGTGTTGTCGATACCAAAAGCAGACGCCTGCATCACCTTACCAAAGGCCCCCCTGCCCAGAGGTTTTCCTGAGGAGAGGGAGACGGAAAAAGAATGTGAGTGAGGCTGTTTTCTTTTTTTTGTGTCTAACTGAGCTCCTTTATCAATTAATATTACGACCCATCCTGGAGCGTGAGATGCTGATAAGAGAAGAGCCCATCAGCAGTCCATTTAACTGAATCCCACCCTGATGATAGTGAGAGCTGATTACTTCCAATCAACACAGTCCACACACTCCCTGCTGCAGCTGATTAGCTCAGCACAGACAACATAGACACAAAGTCTGATTAATGGAATGAGAGTCACTCCCAATAATAATCTGATAAGACCTGTGAGAAAGTCTTTGTATCTATTATGTGATCTTAAAAATCTTCGCTCTCTCGCATCAACAGAAACCCTCCCAGTTCTTCGTGTCACAGTCGAGGTCAGTTATAGTGAAATATCAGTTCAGTATCTTTAAATAAGGAAGTGAACCTAATTTGAGCCGCTCCCGAGGGAACTCCCATTGGCTGGGGTCGTACTGTAGTCTCTCACACTGCTCTTCTATTGGTCCCTCTCCGGTGTCCAGAATGATTGACAGGTACTCCGGCTTTGTGTGTGAGCTGCTGGGCTGTGGAGACATACAAAATATACAAAAACACTTTAGAACAGCATACATACACTGTGTTGGTAAAAAAGGAGGTTACTCTATATCATTATGAACATTCTAATTGATGTAATCATTCTTCATGTATGTTCCATGAGAAGGGTAGTGTGGAGTAAAACTTTAGTATGCATGTGACATTCACTGTCAAATCTACTCTGATGTTTCAAGATCTGTGCATTATTCAGCAGAACTAAAGTCTAAATTTCAGTTCAAAGAGAAGTAAGGATGTTGTTGTGCGATCATTAAAAAAAATCCACCAAACATGTAACATGAATCTGTTTGATCATAGAAGAAAGAACTCAGTCTGTAGATTCTCACCTGTTTGAGTCGGCGTATGAAGAGTGTCAGCAGTAGCCAGAAGAGAGTGGCCACAATGCAGGTGCAGGTGAGTGTGGGGATTTGTAGAGATGAGGCTTCTGAGGGGCCTAAAAAGAAATACACTTCACTGATTCCTTTGCTTTAAATTTGCATTTAATTATGTTCCCTATAAGAAAAAAGGCCTTGTTTGAGCTGCAAGGGACTCTGATAATCGCTACATTTGGAAAAACAAAAAGAAATCACTGCAAAAAACTGAAATCTTAGGAAGTGCTTTTGTCTTATTTTTAGTAAAAATGTCTTTTTAGACTTAATATGAGCCTATTTTCTTCTTGTTTCAACACTTGCTTCCCACTTATTTCTATATTTCAAATTCTTATTTCAAGATTTCTATTCAAGTAAAATAATCTTGCTGCATGGACAAATAATTTGACTAGTTTTGAGAATTTTTTGTTTTAGAAGTAGTGTTTTTATCTTGTATGTAGGCTCCCATTTTGCTATGTTTGAGCCCTTTTTTAAAGTGAAGAAATAGAAATGCAGAGCAAAATGCAGCACAATCCTCACTATGAGGATCTCGCAGGCTGGCCCCTTCCAGAGGAAATAAAAACGGGAGACGGCTTCCTTCCTGACTGATCTGAACACAACAACACACGGCCACTCCTCTCTCGACCCAAACTTAGGAGCTTGACGTCCACTTGTGCCACGGAGTCACTCAAACTGAGCATAGCAGAGCGGCGCAGGTGGTCCTGCCACCATCAAACGTATGGGCCGGGATATGTGTGCACGTACAGTATGTGTGAATGAGGAAGCTGAACAAAAGGTCAAGAGTGTCTCAGATTGGGATTATGTAAGACTTCTCTTTGATCAGTGTTTACTCAGACGTCGATAAACAAACCCATCACCTTCCATTAATAGTCATCCCACCATGCCTCTGTGGTAAACACTGTATCTATAATAACAATGTGATGCAGCACACTATATGCAGCAGTGTTCAGACCATACCTCTATTCAGAGAACTGAGAACAATGGACGTTCAAACATGCCCATACATGGAAGAGACTTATCTTTGAGAAGAGGTAAACAAAGCCAATCAAAGGCAGACATGCTAAAAAAACACAACTTGTGGCAAATACATACCATTGACCCAAATATAGGCAGAGCTCTCTGCAGAGCCCCTCTCATTGGTGGCCTGGCATGTGTACCTGCCCTGGTCCTCCACTGTGATTCGATCAATGTGGAGACTTCCGTCTTCTGATGATATGATGATACCTATAAAAAGATGGGACAACTCTTACAAACCAGAACACAGCGATAGCTAACGATAGCATGTTTGCTTGTTTTTTTACCTGATCCCTGAGACAAAGCGTGTTCGTCCTTGTACCATGTGATGGTCGGAGGTGGGATGCCTACAGACGGGCATTTGAGTACCACTGAGCTGCTGACGTTGATGACACAATCTGTCAAGTTGTCGAGCAGCACCGGAGGCTCCAGAACTAAAGAAAGAAAAACACAATAAAAACAGAACAAAATCCAAACTATTTCAAGAAAACAAAACTTCAGAGGAGAATATAGACATCTGTTATCACTCACCTATCCATAAGCTTGGGATATTACACAGAATAAGATGTTATTTAATTTAAACACTTTAATGTAGCTGTTGATAAAAGTAAATAAGTAATGGTCAGGTTATAATTACATTTTTCACCTGGGGCAGTAGAAAGAAGACTTTAAGTTACACATTAGCATGTTTGCTCGTCTTTAAGCTCTGTTTTTGGTCTCCACCAACTAAAACACAACCATTCTTTGTTTTATCTGCTTTTTTTCCCCCAAAGTTATATTCTTGGGCTTTTTATGTCATGAATTGGAAAAAAGCACTATAAACAGGGAGCGAGATTGAGGAGTGACATGGGGAAGGGGCCACAGGTTGGAAGTGACATTTGTCCACCTGCTTCATTCTCTGTACGCGATTGAACTGCCAACCAGTGCCAACTTTGCATTTTTTTTTTCTTTTATACTGCTAAAATCTACTACTTCCACTAGCCGGCTGTGAGCTGTCTATCTGCAGTGGCTTCAAGTTGTTCAAGAAAACCAAAACTAAGCTTAAAATCTCCAAACTATTCAGTATAATTGACTTTGCTTTTGTGCAGCTGCAGTTATTTATAGACTGTTACAGTTTGGTCATGAAGTGAAACTAGGCTATTTTTTCCCACTGTTTTCTGGACCAGCGCCACTTTTAAACAATTATTGTGCACTAGTAGTGACACATTTTTCCGTGAGAGTGGCCTTGGCTTCAACTTGTGAGTCAGCTGACGTTTAGGTCCTCTTGGGTCCCTTACTTACTCCTTGATACAAACTCTTTTCTAAAAAGCGAACACAATGCAGTGTTTCATCATGTGGACAGGTACAGGCGTGTGAATGCTGACAATAGGCTGAATGCTGTTTTTTGTTTCCTTGTCACACACAAATAATTAAAATACAATACCCACACGATATATTATAGCCAGCTTTTTTTTACCCCATACTTTAATTTTTCCTTAATGTTCCCCTTTTATCCTTTTGGCTCCTCGATTCCTTCTTTCTCATCCTCGTGTCTCTCTAGTAATCCCTTTGTGAGGATCCCAGGGGAGGAAGCTGACGTGTTGAGCGCTGATTGTATAGTGAACAGCAGTAAAAGACATGAAGAAAAGTCACTTAACTAAGGCCACTGATTGTTGTTTCCCCTATCTTCCTCCAGGACAACAATTGATGATTGTCCACGGGGGCTGGGGCCTGACAGTGTCTGATTGGCTGATTGTTCCTCAGGCCCTGTGTGGGGGCCTGTAAATGTGGCATTGTGGGAAGTGCCATTGTATGCTCTTCCTCCAGACAAGGGCTCATTCCCACGTGAAAGAGGTGCTGAGCTGAAGCGCAAGAGCAAAGGCAGGGTGGGGCCCCAGGAAGTCATGGGGACCCAATTCCCAAGCAGCCAAACTTTGTGAGAGAGCGTGGATGCTTGTTTGTTTGTATGGATGTTTAATGTGTAAACAGAAAACATGGGGAAGCACTGAGATCTAGGGGTGAGAAAACCAACCGATCAATGCATTTGAATTTAGTTTTACAGAACAGGTTCAAGGCCCTGACAGAAGTCACTTGGGGCCCTGCAACAATAAATATCCCAATTCCAGGTCTGTTTAAGGGGCCCCTATTGACCTAGATAATGAAACCTGTGTAACAGGGTATCAATTTTCCTAACGTGATTTGTATAGAAATAAAAAGGCTTGGATCATTTGAAAGTAAGAAGCAGCTGACTGTGCAGTTGAACAGTGAGCTCAGAATGATGACCCGTCAAGGTTACATTTTGTCAGTCTGAAATAAAGTTCTATTCAATGACTGGTTATCTATGGAGACAGAAAACCATCCATCCATGCATCCATCCAACATCTTTACCACTATACCTAACATTACATTATGATATGATATTATAAAATAAGATACAATACAATACGTTACCCTTTGTTAAGTAACATTACGTTAAGTAATGTTATGTTAAGTTAAAACCTGATATGTTCCAACAAGGTACGATACGATAACGATATTATAAGAAAATAAACAACACATTACGTTATGATGCAATATTACATGATACATTATTATCAGCCTTATTTCTGACTTCCCATGGTTTATAGCGGTTGTTGGTTTTGTTCTTCCAGTTCTGTTTACGTCAAAACCACAAAGCTGATGATTTTAGCCAAGCTGTCATACTAGCTCTAATAACCGGCCTATAAAAGCAAGAAAAGGACGAAATTAATAAAAATCTGAGGTGAATTCATAGTGCGAATGTTTTGAAAAGTTGAAACTGAGTCCTGTCTAGCATTAATAATTTCATGCAAGATGTTTTGAGCTAGCTTGCAGGCAGCGGTCAGCCATATCGTTGCAAGGCAACAGGTAATCGTTAACCACTGGCATGAGTAATTATCTGTCAACACCCATAGGCTTCTGAAGAAACAGATGGATATGACCAAGAAAGATTTGGATACTTTATGCTACAATACATACGTTATGATATAATGTTACGATATGATATGTTATATAACGTAATGTAAGATTAGTTTACATTTTGTGCTTTATCAGTTATGTTACGTTATGTTACGTTATAGTACGTTATGTTAAGATACCTTACATTACCTTACATTATGTTATGTTACGTTGCATTGCATTATATTGCATTGCATTATACTACAATAAAGAATGGACAGGCTGACTTCACCTTTTACCACTATACAATTTTGAAGCCAACAGTGAGAACAGTGGACATATTTGACATTTGCACTTCTCCGATCCGGACTGTCTTGGAGGGAGTCTGTTACTTCTAAAGAGCCATTACGAAGAGTTTAAATATCATATAATATAATATCATATAATACAGTAAATATTTATTTTAGTTTTATATGAGGCTGTTATGAGAACTGGACTTACTTGTGACTACCACCTGTACATCAAGGTGCACCTCCTGTCCAGTGAAGATGTGACGGGTTGAGCATCTGTAAGCTCCAGAGTTCCTTGCTGTCAGGTTGCTTAGCAACAGGTCCAGAGTGTTGGAGAACTGCCCTGATGTGAACTGCAGAGTGCTCTGATTGGAGCTCCAGGACTGAACTGTTTCGGTGCCATTTACTAGCTGCCATGATAACACTGAGTACAGGTATTTATTGGCTGCACAGGTGAGATGGAGGTCTCCACCCTCTTGAGGCTCCTCCTTCTGCCTCACACTAAAGCCTCCTGGGATGTCTGAAGGAAGAAAAGAGGAAACATGAACAAAATATAAACCTGCTAATCTCCTGTTTGATGGACTTGCCGTCTCCATTTCTCAACATGTGAACGTGGATCCTGTCTGGTGCGTGAAACCAGAACAAGCTGATTGGACCAATCCTCCATTTATTGAACCATTGGACGACAATGTTGAATAGCTATTGTGGGTAAAAGCAGTCCGTGGAATACAGTGAAAAGGCCTTTTATTTACTTTAGCCATTTGAAACTTCCTGTGGAAACGGCTCAAGAGTTTCCTGATGGCAGATAGTGTTTATCTTTCCCGAACACCCCAAGGCCTCCCGAAATAAAGCGGACCTGCCAGTCCAAGGAAGTGCACTGCACAGGGAAGTGGTACGATAAGAGCCCCAGGTTCCTGTTTCGCTCTCCCTCATAGACTAACAATCTATGCACAAATACACATGTACACACTCAACAAATTGACACATAAAACTTACCTGTATTCCCAGTAGTATGTGTGAACTCACACCAAAATACAGTGTGTGCACAATTTTCATCAAGTCTTTCCACCCACTTCAGGGTTTCTTTCTGTTAAGACTTCAGAAAAAATGTGAAGATCTGTTACTGTTACTCTAATTCTCTTTCTAGCTGTGCATTTCTCTGATCTTATTCCTTTAGTCTGACCTATGAATTTTTAAAGTGTATTTTTGCATTGACATTAAAGAAGGTGTGTTCTGCTGTATCTTTCCAGAATACATCCTTCCAGCGAGTTTCGGGTCAGTAAAAATTTCCAGTAATTCCATTGAATAAAAGCTAAGCTAACAATGGCAAAGCATTGAGTGAATCAGCTGAAATGCATGAGGTTTAATGAGGAAGTAAAGTGAAACAGATGACATGCATGAGACAGGAACCAGTTGTTGAAATAAAGACAATTCTCTAATCCGAAGCTGGGAGGGAGGTGAGGAAGGAGCAACTTTAAATAGATTTGTTACTGTAGTTTCTTAATCAATCCCAGATGTGCAAACGGAAAACAACTCCCATGGATTGTATATCTAAAAAACATGATTCATCCTGTTCACCTGTGACGTAAAAGTGGATGTCTAGCTGGTCTGTGCCTGCAGAGTTGGAAGCAATGCAGCGATACACTCCAGACACAAAGGCCTCTGCCACAGTCAGGACCCCCACCGTCTATGAAAACCAAAAACATCCTCATTAACAGACCGGCACTTTGCACACCATGAAAAACAGACACACACACACACATATATATCCATGCACACAAGCCAGGATTAGGTCTGTTACCTCTGCCATTGATGGCAGGAATCATAATTTCCATTGGCCCACTGAGCAGACAATAGAGGTCTCTGAGCCGGACCTCCTGCCCACTTCCAGCCCAGTGGGCAGCACAACATGCAAGCTGTCGATAAGTATTTATATAAGCATGTGTATGTGAATATGTGTGTGTACCAAAGGAAGCAGTAAAATTTGTAACATTTAGGCTTAAATAACATTTGGACAAAGTGGTGCATTTTAGGTCACTTTTGATCACAGTATATGCATGTGTTCATTGTTATATCCTTCCTCAGAGACAAAATCAAGTTCTTTTTTTGATGAATTCACAGTGGAGACTTAATTTTATTTTATGTTTTACTTTTAGTCTCCATAACTTTCTATTCCTTCCTTACAGTGAGCTAACACCCCCCCAGACACACACACACACACACACACATAATCAACGAAGAACTACTCTGATTCTAATTAAAAACATACTTTTGAGCCATATAAAGAGGCTCTTTGTGCTGTAGCCCTATTTTAAACTGTGCATTAATAACATATATTCCTAAGGTTTTGACTTGAGCGCGTCACCTACCTTTTTCTTTCCCTGAAGCACTTCCTGTCTGTGTGTAACACTCAGGATGCGGTTGCTTGTGGACGTGGCTGGGTCTCTCTCCGTCACAGGACCCCATAGTGAGGAAGACTTTGGACACACACACCTTGAAAGATGAGGAGGAGGATGCAGAGGGCTCAGCTGTGTTAACAGGAGTCATTTTACACTGACACCAGGTGTGTGCATGAGTGTTTTTTTCAGCTGTGCGCTGCAGGGGGAGATCACAACATCAGAGAAGCGCCTTGATCATCACCGTTTGATATTATCCTCACTAACATCATCATAATCACCTAACCATTTTTATCAACAGCATCACATCCTCTTACCCTGTCCTGTCGGCTGACAAAAGAAAATCTTTGACTGCTTTGTTCAACTGGATTGTTCACCCATGGAGGATGCAGAGGTGTTATTGTCATCCCATGAATCAACTTCCTTCCATTCTTGACAAACCATCCAACATTTCCAGGACAAGAGTTCCTGTCTCCAAATCCATAGATTACATATGAGTGGAGCTGTGGGAACTGGACGTTGTGCAAGATGCTTTTTGGTATGCATACTCTCAAGATGTAAAACTTTGGAGTCATTCGGGAGCTTGGATGGGGCCTCAAACACCTAATACACTTTGAGCTCTATAAAAACGATGTGAAAGAGCTAGGTTTGTTTGAATAAGACTTGTTGAAAATAAGTAAAAATTATCAAAAAATTATCAAAAAATATCACGGCAGTAAAAAATTTACTGCCGTGATAACTAAACAAGCACATTAACAAATAAAAGTTTTCAAAATACTAACGTTTAAATGATCAAATACCATTTCAGCAAGATGTATAAAATAGCTAGCACATTGTAAAAAAGCCTCCTTAATTTTGATGACACCTGGGTCATTAAACATTGCAAACTATATTTGTGCAAACATTTAAATTAAATAAGGGTTACTTATTTTGACTGGGCAAAATTAAGCATTTTATTGTTATATCATCAGACCTTAAAATTATAACTAAATAATTACTGTTTGTTTTCTATTACGCTTTCAGTATTTCTTGAATTTACATTCAGTTACCAAGCTCGCAAGTCCACCATTGATAGCTAACTGAACGACAGTTCTCGCTTGTTTGAGCTAAAATTTTGACGTTATTTTCTTAATTCCCGACCTGTAGTTGGAGAAGTTCACAATATACTTCCTTCATTCGGGTTAAGTCTTGGAAACGGCGAGACACTTCTGAAAAATACAATTTTGGTCGAGTGCTCTCTACAAGAGGCTATTTATGTAGCCAGCTAGCCTTAAGCTAGCTAGCCGTAGTTCGTTGCGTAGTAATCAGGAGGCAGCAATAGCTGGAGACCGTATTGTACTGTTCGCCCAAAATTGCGAACTATCTCTTAAGTCTTAAAGAAAAACCAAGCTTCCTTTAGTTATGCAACTTAGTTTGATGATAATGATGACCATTAGATTTTAGAACTATGGTGACAATTAATGATCTTGTATGAACAATACAACCGCCCAAGGTGCTTGCCTCTGCTGCCCTAAATTAACAGTAAATTGACGGTAACCATTTTTTTTTTCATGTTTCTGTAATAGTTAATCCTCCAGTATATGCAAGCTCTATTTAACGCCAACATTTTTTTATCCACAAAAAGCAGAAAGAAAGTTGAGAGCATTATTATTTGTAGGTTTTCAAATTACAGGTATTTAATTTTGCTCCTTAACAGAAAATATGTTTTAGCTTTTGATTGTTTTTGTTTGATTTCTGACGTCTGAAGGAAAATCTCTGAAGAGCAGAGTCAGAGTTGAAGCACTTCATAGTTCTGTGTGGTTTACTCATTTTTATGACAGGTGGTCTGATAAATTTTTAAGCCCTGTATGTATGTGTGCATTCATCTGAAGGAAATGTATTATTTAGAGCCTATGCTTATTGTAAACTGTAATTTCCTCTCTGTCCATTGATCCTGTGTGTGTTTATGGATGTGTCACTGTGTCTCTCCGCTCTGTCTCTGTCTGTATCCTTGTCGTCATCCTTTTCTGTCTGTCCTGAGCTCCGCCCTGAGGTTGGTTCCTCTTTGCTCCCTGATTGCTCTTCCTCTTGGCATCTAAAACGCGGCTGCCTGAATGACCCACCCTGTGTATGACACTGGAGGCCTCACACAAACGCATACGCAGACACTTACAAACACACACTCATGCCACAGGCAGTGAGGATTCCAGGGAACACTCCCACGCCTCTCAGGTAAGGGTCCTTCACTCAAAGCAACATTTGCACACAAAAACAGGATTAGTTAGATGGATGTGTTGACATAAACAGAGTTAGAAATGAACTTGCATGCATACACACATTCAAATAGACACATTCAAACTGTGTGCCTGCCAACAGGGTGAGGAGCAGCCGCCAGGATATATGAATGAACTGTTCAGTTGTGTATCAGTGGGGGCCATCTCCTGCTTCTTCTTCCTGTCCGGTTTCTACTGCCTAAAATACACTTTTACTGTTGTCCCTGTCTGTTCCTGTTGCAACCCCAAAATAACCACAGAGCCGTATAAACCAAACACAAGCGTAAACAAATATAAGCAAAGTTTAATGCAAAACACAAACAACGGATATAACACTTCAGTACATCTTAACAGATTCATACAAAGTTGTCAAATACTGTCATTCATCATATGCAAGTTAGTTGTATAAAATTATTAAATATTAGATTCATATATTACTCATAGAACATCTGTATACAAGGAATGAATCACATTGGGAAACACCCGTAAAATAGGACACACATAATCTTCCTGCACACACACTTTCACGCTTACTTTACACACACAAACACATGCATAAATGGACTTTGCTTTATACACTTGAGGCACTCATTCTATTTAAAATGACCTGTAGTAGCACACACACTTGGAGAATTGAATCAAAGGGCTTTTATGCTGACATCATTTGACATGGGGACACACTACAACACAGGGTGACAAAACATGATGGAGGAAGTCATAGTCTCTGGTCAGTGGAGACTTCCTACATGGTAGGCGTCTGTTGACCATCAGTCTTTTTTAATAGAGAACTGTAGGCAACCCATAGTGGACAACACAAAGCTTGTCCTCCTTCCTGTTTCGCCCATCCAAAGTGAGCACATTTGACCCTCTACCAGCGGCTAGAAATCGCAGTAGAAACTCACAGCTTTTGTGGATGTCAGAATCAGATCAGGGCTTGGGACAGGCACGGTTCATGCACCCATTATAGTACCACTCTAGGACACAAATAAACAAGCAAAGCAGCTCCAGAAATGTTGCAGGTGGATGGATGGATGGAATTGCACTTCTTCTGGCTCAAAATGTCTGTGTAATATGAAACTATCATGAAACTACAAGTTGGCTGGGTGAAGGAAGCACTCGAATTGGGAAATCAAGAAAATAAATAAATAATCAGTAAAGCAGGTGCCTTTATATCCTTAGTGATGTGGCTTTTTTCCTCTGTGTTCTTGTTTTTCATAGGCGCCACTGCTCAGCAGTGTTCAAAGTTACTTTCCCCACTTTCCTCATCAGTTTAGCAAGAACAGGATCATCACATGGGATCACTGGTAATGTCACTGAGGGTTCTGGCTGCTTTGGACAAGCACTGATGATAGTGAGGAGCTGATGGGAGAGGCGATAGAGAGTTGTTCTTCTGTAGAGGTGGAGGATGCTGAGTTGGGGTGGAGGGCAAAGCTGGTGAGGGAAGGGGCTGTAGAGGTATGTGTGGGGGGCAGCAGAGTTGGGGAAGGGGTGTGTAGGGGTAGTGGGTGTGTTGGGGGGCCTCTCAAGAATAGATCAAGCTCTTGAGGAAGCGGACTGTGCCACGTTTGAAGACGAAGGGACAATCACGCTGCTGGGAAGCGTCTCGCGTCGGAGAGGAAGCCAAACAACGAGAGGAAAAGCGCTCTGATTTTCGCACAGGAAGCCCAGTGCGCCTCCTGCCCGGGCTAGATAAGAGTGCTGCAGTTCCCAGGGCCAGACCCAGGAGTGGGCCCAGGACCCAGGCGCGAGGCCCCCCATCAGCCTGGCCCAGCCCGGTCCACCATCCCTGGGCCTCCTCCAGCGCGGCGTCAGGCTTGTGGTGCAGCCGGGCTGCAAAGAACAAGGGGCCTAGTGAGGATCCAGTCATACACTGGTCTACAGAAACATTCAGTACAGACACTGAAGCAAAACCAGAACCAGAACAGAGCTTTACAAAGGACCATAAATAAGACAGCAAAGGGGCCAAATAAAATCTGCTAACAAACCAATGTCCTTTTTTTTACTTTAACACCATCAGGTTTGATGTAGCATCAGGTTTTCATCTGAAGGCTGATGCTTAGTTATGTCATTAACTGCACAGAGAAAAAATGGTGTCACCTTTTCAATGCCATTCAAACAAAAATTTGAAACTGAATTCAAAACCCAATCAAGACTTTAATAAGAGTCATCTGTCACAGGTTTTGTAAATTGATCATTAGACTATTTGGATTTGGGCAAATTTCCTTTGTTAGCAGATTGCACGTGGCTTTTGTGATGAAACAAGAAACTTGCACTCACACATATTTTACAACATGAAAAAAAATTCAAAAGAAAAATCTAAAGACCTGAATAAATGTTTGGAAAATGCAACAGATTTTGTTTGTTATCACTTTTCCCTCCACAGGCTCGGTTCTAACAAGAGAGACCAGTAACTTTAGCATCACCTGCCAATCACAAAGATGTTTGTGTACATTTTTTAAATGTTGGGACAGACGGATGGAACCACTGTGTAATAATCTCGGCATGGAGCCATGTAAGAGTGCAGGGATCAAGGGTCAAGTACACGCATGATGTCAGCGAGTCGTAGAAAGGGAACTGAGCATGGGCGGCTGCTGTGGTGCTCTCAGGTAATACTTAACCTTTCTGACTTGGTCATACGTAACACAATACAAGACTGACCCTCAAGAACAACTCAATCAATGTTTCTGCCAAGTGTCTGTGCATGTGTGTGTCTGAGTGAGTGAGTCGACTAAATGAACTGTCTGTCTTCATCCCTGGGTTGGGCCATTTCTCATGAGAACTTTATATATAGTGTTTGTGTCAGATATAAGAAAAGCATCACAGGATGCGGTGTGCAATCACAATAATAAACAGGCCTCTCACCCCGCGTCCTGCTCAGGAAATTCATTAAATCATAGCGTTTGATTTGGAAACCAACAAATCGTGACTGAGAGCACGGAACTGCCTTCTATTGAAGTGTGTTTTTTTTCTCTGTCCTTTCAAGTCTGAGATACGCTGTGTACTGTGTCTGTGAATGCACCACATGCACACACACACACACACACACATGCACGCACAATGACACAGAGGCAGCACATTTGTACGCAGTTAAACAAACATATGGAAAAGGACACATGGACAAACAGAGCAGACATATGGGGAAAGAGTTGCACAAGCAAACACGTAAACACTGATATGATGGAGCACTCACTCACACATACACACACACACACAGACACACAGGTAGACGAACACACACACAAACACAAATAAACACACGCATTTTCACACATTCCCGCACATGAAAGGCCCTGAAGGCATCTGTTCTGGTTACAAGGAGGAAACGTTGTCTGAACACATGCTGTATAAGACAAAACATGTCTCGTTTTTCAAAATCACACACACACACACACACACACATCCGCACACACACATCCACTAAACTGTACATTTCTGTAACAGTTTTGCATGCATTTAACTTTTATCCTTAGCAGCCAAAATTGAAAAAACAAATGACTAGCATAATTTCCATTAGCATTAGCAACATTTAGCCCTAGTTTGAGTACAAAAACAAATTATTTACACTGTGGGAAACTATATTTTGTCATTCCAGCTGCTGGTATGCAGTGGCTACAAAGGGTAAACCCCTGAATGATGACATTCAAACACACACAACAGTTAAAAAACAAATACAACAATAGAAACATGCGGAAATTAAAAAGACTTTTTTTCTCCCCCTGGCTTTAAGCCTGTTTGTCATGACAGCTGGATGTGCAGGTTTGTTTGGCACTTGTTGATTTGAGTTTTGTGTGTTGTTGTCTTTGTTTTTAAAATGTATCTTTATTGTGTTTGTTGATATTTTTCTGTTAATTGCATTACTTTCAACGGCATGTTTCCACAGCTGTATCTGTTGTGGATTATTTTATGTTTTGAATTGACATCATTTGGAGATTACGCCTCATAGAAAATGTTTTGGGTTTGCTGAAGCCAGTTTGTCCTTCTTGGCCACCATACTTTTCTGTTCATTTTTTTTTTTAACTTATCAGTTATTAACTTTGAGTCTTGTGGTTACTTACAGGCCTTTGGATGGACAAGGATGCCAGAGCCACTGGATGTGAGGAGGGGGAACCCCATGGGACGTGCAGTGAAGCGCTTGTCTGTTTCCTTGTGGCACTGAGCCTGGATCCTGTGGTGTTACCGCTTTCTCACCTATCTGAGGACTCACTGCCAGAACACAAAAACCAGACAGACAAGAATCAAAGTTTAAAAACTGGCAGAGAGAGAGCTTAAGGTAGTATATCAGTAAAGTATTTAACCAAGGTTTCTCACCATTGACCACAAGTTTGAGTGTTAGATTCTGGTAGAGCCCGTGTTCCTGGATTCGTACCAGGACAGTATACTTCCCAGCATCTTCCTCTGCTACATCTCGGATCACAAGGGAATTCCCATCAATGTGGTATCTGGAACACTGCTCTGCTGCGACCATGCCATCCTTCAACCTGTCAGAGCGAAAAAGAGACACTCAGCAAAGTGTTCAAAAGAAAGTCCAACTAGTTAAGAACACAGATCCTCTTGAAGACAAAGTTTTGAGAGAGGATCATCAAGTTACAGAATTACTCGGATCAATGGGATAATGAAACATGATAAGCAAAGTTTGGTTGCTAAAACAAACCGCGCCTGGTCTTTTCAAGGAAATGGTGCTGAGGAAGTTTGCCAGAGATTAATATAGATAAAAGACTTGGAGGCAAAAACAGGGTGGGAAACTGAAGACAAAGGGCTGTTAGGTGTGATTGAAGGATCAAAGTGAGCTCTTACCAGATGACCTCAGGGGCAGGGAACGCTCGTAGTTTGGGGGTGATTCTGTACGATTTCTGCCCAGCTTGTACCTCCATCACAGACCCATGTCGGGGCTTCAGGCGAATAAACGGATGGTCTGACATGGTAGACACACATGAATATATATATATTTTAAATTCAGACAGCAAATGAAAGTGTTTGTCAATGAAATATAAAAGAGTAAACTGTCTGTATGTATGCATTTTGATTATGTAAATGAAGGTTCGTTCAAGAAGAGGGCACTCACCATAGACGGTGACAGTGACTTTCTGTTGTTTGGTGTTGTCCCCACTGGAGACACGACATGTGTAGAGGCCTCGGTCTGAACGCTGAAGCTTCGGGATGGTCAGAATATTGTAGAACAACATGTGAGTTCTGTGTTTCAGGAGCCTCTTATATGTGGAACCGGTGTTGTTAATCTGAGGGTGAGGAAGAGTGAGCAAAATGAAGACTGATGGCAATGAACACATGGACCAGAAACCTTTTACTCACAGCTTTATTCTTGGAGTATTTTTTAGGTGAGATGGAAAGCTACAGACTTTTAATAATAACTAACTCAAAGGTCAGTCCAAGAGCAGATAAACTGAGATCTGTTTATGGGCTGAGATTTGTGCCACTAGCAAGTGAATTAATTATAATATTGAATTTGAAAAGCATGGTCTGAAATCAAAATTAATGTTTTGAAATTGAATTTATGTTTAAAAAAATGAGCAGAGCTGTGCCTCTGATTGGATAAACTGGTGATCTTAATATTGTCTAAACTGCCGAGTTAGAAAAAAAAAAAATCACCCCCCGTACAGTGCATGCCGTAAATCAGACGGGAGACATTCTTTGTACCAGGCTGTAAATATGTTTATTTCAGCTGTGGAAACAGCTTTTTTTTTGGCTTGGTGTGTATGTGACTTCTGGTAATCAAGTGGACACTCGCCAAACTGCAGATTTTAGCACTTCCGCATTGTCTCATATTTTCAGACCAGAGGTTGTTGCTTGGTCACAGGCCACTAGATACACACCCCTCCCTGATTGCTGCAGGGTGTCTCCTCCTCTTTCGGTTATGGAAATGACAGATGCATATTTTGCCTGTTAGGTGAAAATATGCCAAATGCTTGACCCCACACCCTGGGGTTGCATAATTCATTTGATAGATGTTAATGTTCAGAAAAGTTGATCCGCTCATTCTTTTCCAAATTAGTGACACATATCTCACCTCAGCACAGATGTCCACTGCAACAGTTGAAGCGCGCGAAAGCCATCATGTCAAAATAAAATAGAATTTAACTAAAGCTAGAAGCAGACGCAAAGAGGATTCCTGTCAATCTGTGCTCTATTACTCTTCCTCACAGACAACAATGACGTAATGGTTGTGCCACTCAGAACTGAAATTGAATTATAAACCTGAATCTGAATTTATTTTGAACTGAAATAGAATCTTTGTATTTTTGAATGTAAGAGAGTTGAATTTTCAAGTAGGTTAAATACAATTCAAAACAAATAAATTCAGTTTCAAAACATTAAATTTGATTTCAGATCATGCTTTTCAAATTTAATACTATAATTCAAATTCAGTGTCTAGTGGCACAAATCTCAGCCCAAATCTGTTGATCTTAAAAGGTCATTTGACACCTGAACCTGCTTTCTTATTTCATTCAAAGTCACTCTAATGTAGGTCTGACCTTTCCAGGGTAGTCCCAGGTGATGTTGACTCTGGTGTTCAATTCCCCGGTGGCAGTGCAGTTCAGTACCAGCCTCTCTCCTTTTAAGGCCTGCACCGGTCCACTGCTGTTCAGATACACCCCCATGATGTTACTCACTGAGAAAGGACAGAAGTCATGTATCACAGGAGGAAGCGTGGACAGCTTAGATACCACTGAAAAACCCCTAAACATACATGTACATGAGCTGATTCACTACCAACCTGGTCTGTGCACAAAGTACATCTGTGACTTGTGTGTGACACTGTCAGTGATTGTCTCGCAGTAGAAGAGGCCGATGTAATATAAGGTGGGTGTTCGGATGATAAAGCCTTGCTTGCTGTTCCAGATTATGTTTCTTTGGTCTGGATTCAGGCTGTGGTTTGGGAACTGTAGGAGGATGGGGAAAGAGAAAAAATTGTCCTTCAAATGTTTGACAGTTCAACAGTAACCATAGTGTCAATGCCACAGTTTCAGCCCACCTACTAGCAACTGATATCTAAAACAAGTCAGTACAGAGATCATGGAACAAGTGGGTCATGGTAAGGTTCGTTACTGAAACCATAACAACAAAGAATAATTGAAACCACAACAAATGCAAATGAGGAAGGAACATGGTCACATGTAATGTAAAAAACTTTCAAATGTGATGAAACAAAGGGAAAAGAAACAGTCCATCATTTTCTTTTGATTGGCTGTCAAAAGGAACAATCATCTCTTAGATATTGGTGATTAACTGTCCAGTGTACTTGAGTGGATAACTTTTAATTTAACCTGCGTCCGACAGAAAAGGTCATGATCAGAACAAAAACAAGTGACAAATAGCTTGACACAAGTCTATGTTGATGTCTTTCAGAATCTAAAGAAAGTCTTCTCTAAGAACTCATGAATAAAACTGAAAGATTTTGACACACAATACCTCATTGTTCCTGTTCTGGTGTATTTCACATTGCTTTGGAATTTTACCCAGTCAAAACCTGAAACTAGTTATGGCTGCCAAGCAGTTTCCAGCTTACTCTTTTTACATTTCTCTTGAGGGGGATTTTTTTTTTGTTATCAGGAAAAGCTCAGTTTTTATGGCCTACATCTTGAGATGTTGTTGTTTTAATCTGGTGTCTTAACCACTAACTGAATAATATGTGGGTGCAAGCTTCATGATGTCACCCATTTGTTTGTGATACAAAGTTTTGAAGCATATCATCATCCGAAGCTTTAATGGAAATGCTAGAAAAGTCTGTCACGTTCGTGTGAGGCGAAGAAGTCAGCTTTGAGACTGACAGCTACAGGGTGTTTGTCTATCAGTGAAGGTCAGGTGAGCTGTGCCTCAGACTAGGCAAACTTGTTGTCATCATATCTTTTTAACTGCCAAGTAATAAAACAGAAAATCCACCCCATCACTCAAGGAAATAACCTCAAAGGTTCTGCATCTATAAGCTCTGCTTCAGCCAAAACCCTTTGTCTTATTTAAAGTAAGAATGGCCTTATTATACTTGATATGGGCCACACTCAACAGACAAGTCCAGGAACGTGTCTTATTTCAAGATATTAAAAGACAAAAATAAGGTCTGAATTACCTGCAACAAGTCAAAAAATCTGCCAGTGGGGTAAGAAAAATTTACTTGTCAAGTTTAGATTAATGTCTAAATACAAGAAACTTTCACTTACTCCACTGGCAGATTTTTTTTTTAACTTGTTACAAACAATTCAGAGCTGATTTTTGTCTTTAAATATCTTTAAATGAGACATGTTTCTGGACTGGTCTGGTGAATGAGGCTCATATTAAGTCTAAAAACACATTTTTACTAAAAATAAGACAAAAGCACTTCCTAAGATTTCAGATTTTTGCAGTGTTAATATCACCTGATATTAGTGCTCTAGGGTTAAAATCTAAAGCTGAGAAAAGTAACAGAAGGCTCACAATTTCACTATCTTACAGACATCTAACAATGTGAAGAGGGCAATAAGCGAGCAAGCATTTAAGCACATTTTCAGCTTACAATGATGGAGTAACAGGTGAGGGTATGCAAATATACGTAGAAAAAGAGAAGAGGAGACTGTTGCAAATTATAACTCAAAGGACAGGCTTACATTCCAACAAGCTAGCAAGCGATAACAGCAATTCATATGAGCATCAAAAGGGTGAGCTAGCATGAGGATATCAAAAGTTGGGATGCTAACAAATGCAGGAGGCTAAAAAATAAAGCGAAATAGCTTAACTTACGTGGGTAAAATACAAGACTGTTGAAATAGCAACAGTTTCTGTTAACATAATTCAAATTTCTGTAATACTACTGACATAAATGAACTGATAAATGAAGTTAACTGTCATGGCTGCTAGCAGAACGAATTGCTTTAGCCACAATTCAGACCTCTCCAGAATCCCAAAGTTGTGAATATCCCAACGCAGGATTCAACATTTACTCCTCTCTGGAACAAACAACACATTTAGTTTAGGATTTTTATAATATTTTTGGATCGTTTTAGAATTTGGGGACATTTGGTGCCAGTTTGGGCTCAAAAAAGAGAGCCTTTGGGCTCTAACATAGCTTTGAGTTTTGATTTTGACTTTTCATGGTATCTGTGCAATTTTTGGTCGCACCAAATTTAATCATGGACTGAAAAATATAGTCAAAAGAATCTACCTGACAATACTCACAATACTACCTCTACAATCTTAGTTCTGTAACACTTGTGTAACCTTGTTGTTTTCTTGGACGAAGCCTCGAGGAAATGTTTACGAGAGTTTCTTTGACATAGTGGAAGCCTCCCACCCACTCTCAAGGGAACAGGTAGACCCTGACCACCTCCATGAGCACACGCAAACACACACTCACAAACACACACATACACTCCCCCCCTCTCCTGCACCCCCAGTGTGAACTGACTGATATCCCCCCTCCCAGAGTGAGGTGACCCTCTCAGACGCCACTGAGCTCTTCCTCCTCCTCCTCCTCCTCCTTCTCTCAAGCCTTTGACAGCCAGCCACTGATAAAATGCCCTCAGTGCCCTCAGTGCCCCTCTTTCCAACTTGTTCCAAATGAGAAGAAGTAAGATGGAGGCAGAGAAGAAAACAAGAGGAGGAGCGAAGAAGTCAGAGGACTCAGGATACGAGAAACGTGACTCCAGTCCATCTCCTCGCATCCTGTTACTACAGGATATAGACATTTGGACTGGAACCCCAGGTCGACCCTGTCATCCCGGACCTCCTGGTCACTTTCACAGCGAGAGAGCTGAGAGAGAGCTCCTGGGTATTGTTCCCGATGACAAGGGTCATATTAGAGATCCAGGCAGAGTGCAAATTCCTTCCAGGAAAAAAACACTCCAGAGGCTGTGACATTGAGTGGATTCCTGATTCAGAACAACCAGTGCAGGGAGAGAGGAGGGAGATGGGGGAAACTATTTTTAGAAGAGTTACTTCAGTGTTCGTGGGACAATAATACAACATGTCCACGTCCAGTTGTGTCTCTTTCAGGATCAGAATCTCATATTTGCTTTTCCTGCATTCAGAAACCAGATATTTTTAAAGTATTTCAAGTATCATTGTCTGGTCACCAAGACTGGACCACCTCAACAACTGTAAAATATATATCTCAAAAACTGCGGAGTGGCTCAAAATGGTTTTTAATTTAGACATTTGTAATCTCAGAGTGAAACTGAATAACTACAGTGGTCTTCACACAATTTATCCAGTGGGTGATAATTACTTTTACATTTGCACAAAGACAGCAAAAATCTTCCCATCTTATCAGCTGCAGCTGTGTGTTTTGTTTTTGGTTTGGTGGAAAGGGTTTGCAGGTTGAGAGCCGTTTGTGTGGGTGTTGACTTTGAATGTTGTCAAGTAAAAATGAAACTGGAACAAATTTACACCCAAATGTAAGACTGGAAAAGTGTTTTGGGGAAATACTGAGTTTCAGTGGAAGGTAACATGTTTGACCTCATGGAGAACATTCAACTGGAAGAGTTTAATGAGAAGCTTTCTATGACACCTGTTCAGAAATCTTATTATATAGGCTCTTCTAGCTGCTGGAGGGAGTGTGGCTAACAGGAAGCAAATCACTACCACTTGTTTTGGGCTTGGCCTTAAATACACAGCTTCTGGTCCAGGATCCATTAAAAATTAATCTACATCTTTAGTTTAGATTTACCCTTAAATGGGACAAACTCTTCATCGCTAACTTGCATTCATCCACAAAATCTTTTACTTTTAATTTGAAGCTTCAGATTAAATGAATAGCTTATATCTCCCCTAAACTCCTTTATTTTGTTTAATATGGTTCTACTTTAGCTATTAAACTCTGTATGCCTTGTTTTTGTATTTGTTGTGGAAAACCACCCCATGTCTTAATATTTATCTTTTTATTTGAGTTTTTTTTTGTTACATTTTCATTCATTTATTATTTATATTTTTTCTTTTTGATTTTTTTTTCTGCATAAGTTTCCATCGAACAACATGTACAAATATTTGTGTGATTGATTGATTGATTGATTGATTGATTGATTGATTGATTGATTGCTTGATTGATTGATTGATTGATTTTCAAAGGAAATTGTTGATCTTTAAAGTCAGCTGATTAATGTCTTCTCTTAACCTGGAAGTCTTGTATGTCCTTTTCCTGTATACACACGCAGGACTTCATCATAGGCTTTATGTAACCTGTAATATATCGTAAAGTAATTTGAGTTCTTAATGAGCGTCACCTCAGAGTACGTTTATTCCAACTCAGTGATGGTTCCCTTTGACATACAATTAAAAAATCCATCCAATGGCCTTCTGTGGGTTTTCAAACCCCTCCATTGTAGTTCGACACCCAGAGCTTCCTACAGTGACGCACACTCTGTCATATTAATGATCAGCCTATGTGATTGAAGAGAATGACTCTTCTTTGATCTGCGGGGCAACAGTAGCTCCTTCTACTTCCTCCACCAGACTAACCAGCTGTTTTAAACATCAGCGTAGGGAAGTTGGCAGCCAGAAATCCTACTACAAGAGGTGGAGGGTGAGATGTGGGAAGTGGAGCTGGCCAGGGGCCAGTGGGGCACTCCAGACCCCACGTCCTGTCTCCAGAGGTGGAAGCAGTGCCAACAGGAGTGAGTGGGCGCCACTTGATCGGAAAAAGTCAGTAATGAAAGAAGGATCTATAGAAGAGTTTTTTTGCAGATTCAGACACACGCAGATGGCAAAGACCCTGTAACATTGTTTCGTTGGCTCCCTCACTCAGCACTCAAGGACCAACACTTACAAACACATCCGCACACTTTCACACATATCCGCAGACGGACGCAAACAAATGCACGCACACGCCACAGCCTTTTGACTGCCAAGATTAAACTACGTGCTGAATGATCTGCACAGGGAGAAAAAAATGGGCCATGAATGTAAGAGCTGGTGGAAAAACGCTGGAGAGGTGATGAGGTGCAGAGGATGTGAGGAGTGTAACAGAGAAGGACAAAGTGTAGATCTGAGATTTCTCCTGTCAAGTCATTTGTATTTCACCACACTCACCTTTACCAGTGTGGTGGTGGTGTTGGGATGGGTGACCCGGCAGGGGATGACCAGCGGCTGCTTCTCCTTCATGTACAACACATCTGGGCTCATAGCCGGATGGTCCACAAATGGCTGCTGGCTGTCTGAAACCAAAGAAGAGCGGTCAGGGACACATATGGCACACATGAGGAGCATGGAAATCTATTTTAGAGACAATTTCTGTCTCACACACCAGCACGTCACAAGAGTAGGATAACTAAAATGTGTCAAGAAGATTTCAGGGAACTGTATATTCTTTCTTTCTTCTCTTTTCTTTCTTTCTTCTCTTTTCTTTCTTTCTTCTCTTTTCTTTCTTTCTTTCTTTCTTTCTTTCCTTCTTTCTTTCTTTTCTTTCATTTTCAGGTGTAAAGCTTTGGTTTTTTTCTGACTTCTCTGGACGTTGAAGTATTTTCGAAATACAGCTTCATCAGGTAGTTTTATTACTTTAAGTTCCTTTGAGGAGGTTTAGCTGGTTACAAAAAGGCCGATGATCATACCGAGGTATTTTTACAACCTACAAATAAAAACAAAAACTAAAACTATAGAATATTTCTAAACATTGTTTTAAATGAATGAACTGGTTCACAGCACCTGAAATGACTCATTTTATATGTTTTCTGGGGAAAGAGTGATGAGACTGATCCAAAACAGCAAAGAGATAAGAGGTTATGCTTTATCTAAGAGCAGTTCAGTAAAAGTAACTCACAGGAATTTTCAAAAACTGTATTTTCAAGTCATGGAAAAGTAACAAAAATGTCAAATTCTGATATCGCAGAAATTGTTTGATTTTCAACCAATCACCATATCATTAGACAGAAATCCACAATCTCAAACTGAAGATGAGAAAACCCTGTTGTTTACTTGTGCAGATTGTGTTGTTTAGAAGAGTCTGCTTGCTGATTTTGCTTGCTTCATTTCCTCCTTTTTGAACCTCTTAAACTGATTTTTTTTTCTTTTAAACAAACCTCACTTCCTTATCTCTCTTTTTTGTCAACCTGGAGAGGAAACAGGTCCATCAGTTAACTTGTAAGGTCTGCAGGTGTTTCACAAAGTTTACTTAAGCCATCAGGGGTTATAATCTGAAATTTCTATCAGCTGTGACTGTTACTCTGTTCACATGGAGTGACCTAGATTAGTTCCTAGCATTGATTTTGATCTCATATTATGACATCAAGCTCTTGAACGCGCCAAAGTAAGGAAATAGGACCCTTAACTGAAAGGGAAATTGTATCACCCCAAATAACTTGTTTTTGAAATGACCCTTTAATTTCATGCACAAACAGACAAGAAAAAACAATTACCCAGCCCCAACAAACACACACACACTTCCAAGTATCAATCCCAACAACAAACAAAAACAAACAGACACACACTCCTAAACACAGGCTTTCATTGAACACCCATTGAGCCGATGGCTGCCTGCAGTCAACAATAAACACACAGATTGTTTAGAGGCAATCAAACAGCCTCTCTGAGCTTTCTCCTCCCTGTGCGACTCCTCTCAGAGCTCGCTGCCATTGAAAAGTGTGGGTGTTGCTCGCTGTATTGTTTGGGTGTTATTCAAGGAACTCAAATCTCTGAACATTTGAACAAAAGTACCCAAAGGACCAGCGGACTGAGGGCTTCCTTCTCTCGCTTTGATTTCTAATAGAGGACTCAGGGAGGGAGGCAGCGTCTCAGCAGAGCTGCAGGCCAAAGTCTGAAGCTTAATGGACATAGCGACCTGAACGATTGATGGCCCCTGAGGGTCCTGTTGGCCAAACAGTAGCGTGCCCTGTGACCCTGGCTTCTAGCCCAGCTCTGTGCCAGGCAACCGACCCAGCCCAAAGAGCGTCATCCTCCAGGAGCACAGGAGCAGGGATCTCATCTCAACCTTTTCAACTCGCACTCACACACACAAACACTTCCACACACCTCTTTGCGCCACCTTGTAGAGACACAGTGACGTCCCCCTCAAGCACAACCCCCCTCAGAGCCTCCCCCCACCTCCTCCCTGAGCACAGGATGCTTCCAGCGAGGCTGAGCGGGGCAGATAAGGCTGATGCCCTGGGAAACTCTGCCCGGGGCCTGAGCCTTTCAGCAGCTGGGCTATTCCTGGCCTCGAGGTAGCACGTAAACGAAAGTAAAAAGAATTTAAATATAGACCACAGGGAGGTAAAAGGGAGGGGGAGAAACTGTGCCAGAGTCATGTAGAAGGATGTGTTGTTGGGACAAACAGTGTTTAGATATAATTGGCTCTCTGGCATTGGTCTGTATTTAGCACCCACTGCATCCTGTTTAACTTGGAGGTATAAACAATAAGCATGGAAGGTGGGGGTGAGAGGGCTTGGGGCTTCTCATTGAGAGTGAGGAAGAGTGAATTAGAGCTTGAGCGGGAGAGTCTTACCTGTGACATAGACATAAATGGAGATCTGTTTCCGGGTTTGGTGTCTGTATCTGCAGCGGAACTGGCCGGTGTGCTGGGTCAGACTGCGGCTCACCGTCACACTGCTGCAGTACTGCTGACCAGTCCGCCCACAGCGAGAATCCTCCACCTGCACCTGATCTTTCGGCAAACCTGAGGGGAACGCCCATGACAGCTCCCAGCGACCCCTGCAACAAGAAAAAATTTAGTGTGTGCGTTCAAGTTTGGTTTATGTAATAGGAAATGTAACTGATTGTTTTACCACCTTGTGTTGGAGGTTTGAGGAGTTAAGTTTCCTCTCTATAAATCTGAGTGCATTTGGTGGTTTCCTGTGCTTAAATCTGGTTATCAATCTTTTTTTTGGCTCTTGATGAAATACAACCGAAGCTACCCACACTGGAACACATCTGTCTACCTGAAACTCACCTGCAGCCGAGCTGAAGCGTCTGGTTGATGTCTAAGACCAGCTGTCGGGTTTTCACGTCCAGAATAGGCACGCTGTACTTCCCTTTGTGCTCTTTATCTGCAAAGAAAGACGAGAAAGTGACGACAGAGAAACATTACTACTTCACTTCTGATCTGTGCAGAAAGGTCAGAGATCAAGGTCAGCTTGTATGACTTCAGCTTAGAGGAATCTTTGGGGACATCTGTAGGATGTTTGTGAAATGAGTGTGTGAAGTCTCTGGACTCCATTGATGGAGGATCTTGTTTATGAATAAACTAATGTGGTTGTAATAATAGGAAACAGTGCAGATACATTCTATTGAGGATATTCTTAAGTCCTCCCTCGAGGCCTCCATGAGTCCACTTTACAAGGAAATCCTGGAAGACAGAACACTTTACAAGGAATAAATATTTTGATGGTTCCTGTAAGCTCTGTCCACCACAAACTGGACCAAATGGGACTCTGAGTGCAGAACCTGTCATGGTGGGTTCCAGCTCTGGAGCACGTCCTCCATTCAGGACACAGTATCTGTGACCCTCCTCAGTTCTCCACGCTCAGGACACTTGACAGCCTCTGTGGAAATGCGTAAGCAGTGTCCCTCTTGTTTATCAAATGGCGGCGTTTCTCCACTCGGTGGCTGAGGTTTATTAATGAGAGATAAAGACGCCTGTCTGTCCACCCTTCCTTCCCCCCAACAACAGCGGAAACATCATTCAGGGAAGTCTGTCCTTCACTCTGACCGCTGCAGCTCAAAACATTCCTCACAACACTTCTGCTTTTTTTTCTCTTCTACGATTGTTTGATGACTTGGATGAGAGTGAGTTTAACACCATGGCCCATTATTACCAGTTATTGTCAGCATCATTGTTCCCAGTGGATGCCCCATTTTGTAGGCCTGGTGTTACTCACACTACTACCACTTCCTATTCTATTTCCTTAGATTTCACAGTGTGTGTGTGTGGGGGGGGGCCGATTCACACACACACAGAAACACACACACTTAAACACACACACGCAGCCATAGCAAGTGAAGAGAGAGGGGCCGTCAGAAAGTCTCCTCAAGGCCTTTTTTTTGGGCCTTTTTAACAATCTGTGAACCAGCTAAACTATTGTTTCCAAATAATTTCATTTAATTTCACTGAAGTAAACTGAAAACTCAGCTTTTTTACACACACACACACACACACACACACACACACACACACACACACACACGCATACAAACACAAAATGAACATTTGTTTTCACACATTCCCTCGTTTGAAAAATGTCCTTCCCCTGAAAGTTGCAAAAGGAAATCAATAAAACTTAAAAAAAAAACTTAAAGTACTGGCATCTGAAGGAAAACTTGTTCATCATGCAGAGTTAAAGTTCAAAAACCACATGAGTGAGACCCTCCAGACTCACTGGTACCCAAACATGGACTCAAGACAATGCAAATGCAATTTAACTGAAACTTAGTGGGAATAGTGCAGTTTTATGTCGAAGCGTAGATTTTTTTTTATATTTAAAAGTTTTATTTAAAAAGGTCTTTTTTTAAACAGACATCACAGCCTCTGCAAGTGGTTTATAACTGAATATAAGGCATAATTACAAAAATCAAACCTGTAAAGATAAATGCATAATGATTGTTGCATGTTGTAAACCATGAGCCATTCTCTAACCACTTATTCTTTTAATGGGACGACAATCACACTCATTTTACAGTGTTTTTAAAGTTATTGTATTGATTTTTGATTCAGCGTTGACTTCTCCCTGCCTCAAAATGCCAAAAAGCTGCACTGTCGAATTGTCCAACCAGCAAGAAGTAAATCATGCAGTCCTGATTTTTTTTAATTGAAAACAATCGACACTTTGATCAAAAAGTATTTCTCAAATTGCTCTGACCTTAAAATATAAAGACCGTGTTCGTGTATTTCAGGTCTCACTTTCTGAGTCTAAACTTGTTGAAAGAAATATATATATATATTTTTTTTTCTCTTTAGCCATACACAACTTCTAAGTGCCCAATGCTAGCAGTGAGAGATCTGTGTAGCACATGTCTGCTCATTGTTTTAGAATAACGCGCAAATCAGAAACCAGTTCCTGCTCACTGGCTACACCATGACCCCTCGTTCATTTATAACTCATTAACTCCTATTCGATAAACTCCCAAGTCTCAGGAAAACAACGCCCTGCGTCCTGCTCCGCATGATCCAAACACATGTAACTCAGGATGGCGCTTATCTCCATCACTGCACGCGCCTCTCACAGAGGTTAACTGGTTGAATCGCCTCAGACGCACGACTAAACCGAACAATAAGTAACCGAGAGTCGCAAACGCTCCAGAAAGAAAAGGCACGTGTTTGCTTTAAACTTATTTTTCTTCTAAGTTGACAAAATTTCAGTGATTGAAAACATGTCAATTACAGAGTGATAGGATGTCCACTGAGGACCTTTTTTGTTTTATTATTAATAGTATTCAGAAAGGCACTCATGCGTAAAAACGCATTTTTATTGGTTTGTAAGTGTATTTGCGCAAAGTATATGGCGGTAACAGTAAAACCAATCATAACTGACACAAACCAGAATGAAACCAGTTAAGTCTTAAATATATAAGCACTAGAAGAAATATTTACTGCACGTGCCGTGTGCACCTTTCAGGGCGCTGCATCAACCAAAGCAAACGTCACTCACCTTTTCCAAAAACACCGTACAATCCACATAACAGGCAGAAGAGGATAAAGTTCATCATCTTTGAAGACTCCGTAAGCGCAGGTAACTTTTAAACACAACTCAAGAAACAAAGTTTATTCCTGCGGTTTGTGTTTTCCCCACTCCAGACTTTGCACGGCGCGGCGCACTTGTTTGTGGCGCTCAGCGCTGATTGTGGGTTTCCTGAGGGTAGCTGCGGGAGATCACGCAACAGGTCTCCGCGCTTGAACTCCAGTGCAACTTTTTCCCATCGTTTCGGACACTGGCGCGGATTTATACAGTTCCCACAGTGCAGCCACCGGATAGCGGACTTCCGTGACGTCCACCGACACACCCAAGGCGCGTAACAGCAGTCCCAGTTTAAGTCCTCCCCAGTGGTCAATCAACTGATCATTGAGAGGTCAACAAACTGTATTTATAAAGTTAAAAATAACTCCAGTTATATTTTAAAAAACTATTGAGAGTTGATTCCACCACGATCCAACTCAAAATCGTTTCTGTATGCTCTCTTGTGTTTAGCACCGCCAAGAATTACGCACCACTCAGTACCAGAGAGGATGCAGGACAGCTCTGAGCTGATTCTTGAGTTTACCCTGGAGTAGTAAACGGTATAATCAGCACGTAGGCACCGGAGGGAACGGGTGGTGTCATGACCAACCTGACAGTCACGTTCCTCACATTCCCAGTAGTCAATCCGTCTCATTTAGAAGCTCTCTGAAAAAGCATGTCACACATTCCGCAAAACACCGAGGCATTGATTTTGACTCTTCAATAGAGGTTATCTCAGTTCAGAGGTGACTTCAAAGCCCAATTACACAGAATAATGCCTTCAGGTGTGATTCATGTTACCTTCATTGATGGTTCACTGCCAGGCTGCAAAACACTACACTTAACAGGCGTCTAATTGTACGTCTCAGTCCTCAGCTTCAACAAGATGTCCAAGAAACAATAAGTATCATATTCCTCCTCAAGTGCAGTAACAAGTTCTACGGATGCATAAGAAATTGTGTCTTTAATATAAAGGCATATATAGTGATATCATGAATCCTTTGGGTGTAAGGTGCATCACTCCCTCAACAAATTAAATACATAATGGTGGAAAGTGGCCACGGGGTGGTGATGTAAGCTGGTTTTAAATCAAGAAGATCAAATGTTGAAAGACAGGTCGGCATCTTTCTGATCTGGTCCTCACTCCAGCACAGACATGGCTGTGATGCTACATACAGAGACACCATAGAGATAAATTAAATGAGGATACCACTGAAATGAGAAATATATTATGACCTCATATGGAGGGATTATTCACTCCTCTATATAACAGAATATACTGAACATAAGGCTATGTGTCAGATAAACTCATGATATACAAATGCACATACATACACATACAGTACAATAAGAGTTCTTTAACATATACAGTGAGCCACGGACACACAGATACAGTACAAGGACAGAGTTACGGTGCTGTGCTTGTCGAGGGAGAAGACAAAAAAACGATGTGATGGAAACACCTGACACACACACTTTCAGGGAGATTTGACAGGAACAGGAAGGAGGGTGGAAAGTTTCTACACACACACACACACATACACACACACAGGATAAGCAGACGTGTCTTTGGACATGTTGGTGAAGGGTAAGCTTGCCTTTAAGGTTGTGCAGAGTGCACTTTTAAAGTTTGATGAAATATTATTGCAAACATTTTTTTGTATTTCCAAAAAATAACTTTTATAAAAGGACAGAAAAATAGAGAATTTATAAAAGGCCTGTGAGGTGACTTTAGCTATTAGATATACAGTACTGTCTTATTTGTATGAGTGTTATGTAATCGAATGTGACATTAAATAGAACATTTTATGGGAGCCAATTTCTGCCAGCAGAATAAAAAAAGAAAGAGATTTGACCTTAATTAAATTAAAACACTACAATAATTGAAAAATATTGACCTATCACATCATTTTGACTTTATTCCACATGACTTTACCTTATTATGCCTTATCTCATATTTTTGACTTCTTATCTCAACTCTTTTTTTTTGCACAATATTTTTGCTTTCAATATCACCCCATTTTTTTCTAATAATGTTCTTTTTTTTTCTTCAACATTTTGAGCTCTAATAATTTTTATTTATCTCATCTTTTTTTTGGTATTTTTCATCACTTATCTTTCTTTCTCATTTTAACTTTTTATTCTCCTCATTTTAACTTTTTATTCTCCTCATTTTGACTTTTTGGTTTCCTTACAGTTTTGAATTTCTCTCATAATCCTGATCATGATTCCATTATGCTAAAATGGGCTAATCAGTACTAGGGAATAATACGCACAGAAGCAATAGTCCTGTGCGATTTTTTTAAAATCAGTATTTATGTCAAAGTAATTTAAGGAAATTTGTGATTCTTTAATTTGAATGCTGAACAAACCCCAAAATAATTTCTGAAATAAGAACATTTGAGCTCAAGTTAAGACCCCGTGTGTGCAGAGCAAACAGAAGTAAAAGCTACTTTTTATTCTTCATGACTGACTCGTCTTTGTTCAAACCAAATGTGTTTGTTATAAACCAGGATAAATTAACATAGATGCTAAGCGCAGAGTTGTGTGCATGTCAGTATAGTCACAGCAGATGTTTGGAGCTCCTCAGGCAGTAGGTGGGTTGGGTAGGCATCCCTCGCTGGCCCTTGTTGAAATGAAACACTCCCATAATGGATGAATTCATTGTCTCGCAATCATGGCAACAGTTTGAAGATCGACTCTAGATCCGACACCTTCGTCCCAAACCTCAAGTCTGTCATTACACTTCTGTCACACCTGTCCTTTAGTCTGCTGATGGATCCAGTCCGTGAATTTGACTACCTGTGTGTAGACGCCAGGACGATTAAGCCTCGCGCAGCCTTCGCCCCAGCTCACAATCCCAGCCAGGAACCACCGCCTGCCTCTCTCCAGACACACCAATGGACCTCCTGAGTCACCCTAGGAGCACAGACAAGCGCAGAGATAATCTGGATGTCAAAATCATGACTAAAAAGACGCATGCAAACACTTGATGATGAAGTTTTTGAGTATTGCTGTCCTGGATATCTGTTCTCCTCTCGGGATCAATAAAACGTTAACTTATCTTATTTCTCTACATCTATGGCTTACCCGCAACTTTTTTCCAGTTTCTCTTCACAGTATCAGAGAAAAATAAATATTTTCTCGCTTTGTCATGTTGCACATGAGAAAAAAATCATGAAAAATGTAAGAAAGGTCTCGGGTAAACGAGGCGTTTTGTGGTCATGACTAAAAGGTTACTCATGTCACAAGGTTTTTGATGGATCTGTGAATTATTGTGAAAGGATCAAACATTTTCCCACGAATCACTTCTGCAGAGAACCACCAAGCATAATGCGCACACTCACTTGGCAGGCATCCACTCCTCCCTGCAGATTCCCAGCACAAAGCATCCTGGGAGTGACGGCGTCATCGTACAGCTTGTTGCAGGTGTTCCTGTTGATGATCTTCACTGAAGCCTCTTGTAAGCGAGAAGCCAGTTCACCTAAAATTTAAACAAATGCAAAAACAACGTGAAGGATCTGAACGCTTCTTTATGACGCATGAGATCGGAGTTCTCAGGATACTTAAGGCTCTCACCGTCCTCCATGAGGACGCCCCAGCCTGTGACGTAGCAGCTGGTCCCTGTTGTGAAGGTGTGTGAGGGAGCAGGGACACACACAGGCTGCACCAAGTCGTTGAAGAAGATGGGGGCGCTGAGCTCGAGGAGGGCGATGTCATAATCAGAGGTGAACTGGTCATACTGTGGGTGGATGAGTATGCGGCGGATTGGTCTTGTTGCTGCTCCGTTGTTTCCCGTCGTCATGACACGCATTCCCATGTAGGCTCGCCATGCTCGAGCGTCTGAGTATCTGCAGACATGTCAGACATGAATTCACATGAGCAGTGACTGAATTCGAGACTTTTTCAGGAGAGCTTCTTACTTAATGGCGTCTGAATCCTGGAAGCAGTGAGCTGCAGAGATGAGCCAGCGGCTGGCGACCAGTGTAGCTCCACAGACGTGTCCATAGCGGTCCATCTGGAGGCTGACCTGCCACGGCCATGAGCCCGCCCCAGCATCAGAGCCGCCCACTATCTTAGAGCGCTTTCTGGGCCTGGTGCCACAGCCTGATGGGATGACAAAGACAGATCAGTCTGAACAACTGAGACTATCTTATGATTAAAAAAAAAACCTGACATGTGATGATTTGGATTTTGAATTAAACAAACCACAGCGGAGTTCATCTGAGCCGTCATAACAGTCTTTGACTCCATCACACTCAGGGTTCACCTTACTGACACACTTTCCATTGGCACATTTGTATGAAGATGAGGAGCAGCCTTTGTCTAAAGAGGATATAAGACATATTTAGGCGTGCTAGATCAAATTGCACCTGAAATAAAGCAGTCAGAAATACTCACACGCTCTCGTACAGTTGAACTCATCACTGCGGTCTTTGCAGTCAATAACACCGTCACACACTGATGACTTGGGCAAACACACCTTGTTGGAACACATGTGGTAGCATTTACCTCCTGGAAACCCAACACATGAGCTGTCATCAGAAAAAAAAAACCACACCACAGTACAAACACATGTTTCCAGCGTAAGCGCTGACTCACCACAGGTTCCCTCCTCACTGCTGTCCTGGCAGGTGCTCTGGCTAACACACTGGCTGCTGTGAGGCTTACACTGTCCGTTTCCACACAGCACCTCGCCGGGCCTGCAGGATGCTGCTACGTGTTTGTGTGAAAACACGCGGATGGAAAATCTCACAGTTTAAAACATCCTCTTTGAAATCATTGTTATTCAGCTTCCAGATGTGATACTTACAGCATCTAGCCTCATCACGCCCATCCAAGCAGTCTTTCACTCCATCACACACCTTCCTCAGAGGAATACAACGCCCATCACCACAGCGGAACTGGCGAGGACAGGCTGGAGGACAAAAGAGAGACAAACACGTACTCTCTGGAATAACTGTTCTTTAATTAGCTTGGAAAGGCCTGATTTACTCCACCACCTTTACTATTAAGTCTTATAACCAAAGTAACATGACATCACGATTTTTTTTTTTTTTTAAGAGCAGGTATGTTCAAATGTCTCACAAAACTACATTTGAACTGCTACTTGTATACAGCTATATTCTGTACATTCTGCAGTAACACAAGAACTATTACAGCTGACATGTTTAATTAAGTATACATCACAGTGTGAAAATGTGTTTAATAAACACAGTCTAAAAAAAGTGTTTAATTCTAGATCAGAACTATGAAAAAGTGCAGAAAAGTCAAAAATTGTGACACATGAAAATAGTTCAGAGTTTAAGGTAAGAAACATTTGGGTCTAAAAGTGTTGTTTGCCAGTCTTAAAACAAACATGATAAAATACAGATCCTGATCCTGCCATGAAAGAATCCTGACATAGTTTCCCCATATCGCCCCCTAATGGAGAACATTTTCCTGAGTTTGCTGATGTTTGTGCAGCACATAAAGACACAATCGAGGGACAGTGAGGTTTGATTTCCTAAGTCTGTGACAATGGTACAAGAATGTTTGACATCACTAAGTGACTGATTTTTTTATTTCATTTATTTATTTTTGAGAAACAAAATTGAGCAATATATTACTTTCACGGTTAAAGGGGCTGTGAGGACTATCCTGAAAAGCTAGCGTTTAAAGACTCCATTCCCCATGAGCACTAGCACCCACTGCCATGAGGACGTGATTCTTACTAAAGGGCTAATTATGCTTTCCGCACAAATGTGACACACAGAAAGTGGACACGCGAGATCCGCACAAGAGAACGTGTGTGGCTTATATGCTTTTTCACACCACGAGGCTTCCGTTCCCAAACTGCTGGGGTCAGTGTATCGCAAACACGTCTACCACAGTACTAAACCAGAGGAGAAGAGGTTGTTCACACAGTTTACAACATTTTTCACAAATTCCTGTTCTCTGCCAAGTTTGGCTGCAATTTTACATCAGGAATTGTGAATCACACGGTTATCACAGTGATCTCTGTGGTGAATCATATAAATGCCAGTATTTATTGTTTTTCGGAGATGTGCGATGCAGAAATTTTCCACGTGAAAAGGACTGTGCAAGGGGGCAAAGCTGTTAAAATGGCATCATTTGTTCGCACGAAGCTGCGTGGACTTCACGGACGTGCCAAGCAAAAATCAGGCTTCGGGCGTGCTTTTGTTTTGAAGCAATAGAGGAGGAAACAGGGTGAGAGCGGGGAATGACGTGTCGCCAGAGGTTGGACTCGAACCTGGGCTGCCTACTCAAGGGCTTTTTGCCCATATGGAGCAGGACCTAAACCAATAGGCCATCTGCGCTCCAGATCTTCTTTTTTACACTACTTTTCTTTGTTCAAGACAACTTTTTCACCGCATACAAAGCCAACTTTGTAAACTGAATTTGTCCTGTAGTTTAGTAACCAGCTATATTTAGCACTACTCACAGCTTTGTGATCTGAGACGTAACCATAATTTGTAATCTTAGGGAATCCAGGCTATGTCCTACCTACCAGCCAGCAAGGTGTTGTAATGGTGACTTCTACATGCCGTAATCAATCCAATGTGGGACAACCCAACCACAGATACTGAGAAATAGCATTTAAAAAAAAAAACTATTTTGGCAGTGAAAATGGCATTTAAAGTTGTGGATTACGATCAGACATGTATATTTAGATGCGAGACATTTTCAAGATCACTTAGAAAGACTTAAAGAAATAGGTCAGTAAGGCAACACTCACTGCCCTCTGGAGAAAAGGCTCGGTAGAGCAAGTAGAAACCCTTGTGAGTGAGAGATTCATCTGAATGGAAGTGGAGGGAGACAGGAGAGGAGTAGACTCTCTTCTTGCTGCTGTCTGACACTGGATTACACAGTCTAGAAACAAAAGAAAGCAACAACAGTACATTTAACTTTTAACTCACATTAAAACCATAAAAAAGATGAATTTTTTTTTTTTTTCCAAAACTTACTTGATCCCCCCGATGTCCAGCCAGTCCTTCTCACAGCCATCTGATGATGAATCCTGAATGTCCATTGTTACGATCGTCAAGGAGATCAAGTATCCAGGCAAAGGCGCCTGAAAAGCAACAAAAAATATGAAAAAAATTCATATGTAGGGATGCTGACAAGTACAGGAATGTCTTTGTTTTTTATTTGTGATTTTTAAACTCACACACGTGTATACATACTCATGTGGCTCACCCTTAAAGTCCAGATACAGTCCACATTAGGAGGGTAGTAAGCAGGGTAATAGGGTGAGGTGATCGAGCCGTTCCAGGAGGATATTATCCCTCCACAGACTGCAGGGGGAGACAAAGAGGCACAAATAAGTACAGAGAATACTCAGATGAGTGCTGAACGGATCCTGATCAGTTAGATTTATTCATGTAGCGTTTTAACTGAGGAGGTGTTGTGTGTGGTTTTATCTTCCTATGAAAACATTGAACCTGCTTTCGGGATAGCTTGGAAGTATGCTTTGAAGATGGCTCCATCTCTCTGTCGGCTGAAAGAAAAAGTGACCAACATTACATTCCCAGAGGAGGTCAGCTTCATGACAGGGGACAACCCTGAAACAGGCAGCCCACACCACCTGAAATCAAATGATACACAAGTGATATTTCACAGAGATCAGCACAAACGACTCCACGGATTAAAAAAACAAAACAAACATCATATGTTCTTACCTGGCGATGATCTTGTTCTGTAACGGGAGTAAAAAGTCATAGGCTGATAGCTTGTGTGCGGCGCAGCTTCCTGGAGTGGCACCATGCAAGGTGAGGACGACCAGTCGAACCACATGACCTGACGGCACACGAAGGCGCCACTGGTAGTACGGCTTCTTTGGACTCACGAGGCTCAGAGTGCGGTTGTTGCCATACTTGGCATAGAGGTCAAAGGACATGGCTACAGAGAGAAATATTTCCGTGTGAAATGACACCAAAAGAACTCACGAACATTTTCTAGCTCCCTGTTTTTTAGGTTCTGTGATTAATACATAAACTCCCAAAAAACAAACAAACAAAAATAAGTTGGAAGTATGCACTCCTCACCTTGGAAACCAAGCTGCCACTTCCCGCTCTGGATGCTGTTTGGGTTCTTACTCTTGTCTGATTTTTCATCAGATTCAAAGTCATCAGGATCCAAACCTACAAACACACACAGCACATGCAAAAATACTCAAGAGTGCTAAACAAACAACTAAAAGCACACGGTTACTTCAAATGTTTGCCTGTACATTATTCCCCCACTTCACTCATTGAGATCGCTCATCTTCACAGTTGGAACTGAGTTTTCCTCAATATCAATAGATAAGAAGAATCATATCTCCTTTTATAAAAAGAATAAGTTGGCCTGATTCAGAGCATTTGAGATATTTTGACCTTAAGACGGAGCCGAGCCAATATGAGTAGATTTTGCAGCTTGCAACGCCTCATGAATTCCTGATCACGATTGATTCTTAAATTCTTGCGTTGTATGTCGCTTTGGGCAAAAGCATCTGCTAAATAAAATTGTAGAATCGTAAATAGAAGGTAGAAAATAGAAGGTGTGATACTTTGAAACACAAAGAAGGCTAACAGCGTCCTGTTACTACACAGCTCAGCTGTTCATTCATTCTCTGTGAAGGAAAATCAAACTTTAAAGAGGGGGTATTGTTGCTGCATTTGTCAGGCTTTATACTGTCCCTCTGATACCCCCCCCCCCAAAAAAAAAACAAAAAAAAACAAAACAAAAACAAAAACAAAAACATTTTTCTCACACTGTCTGAGACACTTTGTTTCAGCTGCTGTCTCTTTAAGACTCCCTGCGCCACAAACCCCCTTCTCCTCTGATTGGCCGGCCTTGTGGAGGCCTGTCCGGGCAGAGCTATGGGCAGGCTGAGGTGTTTAAGGTCTTTTCCTCCAACATGTTATGAACCAATTAGGAGATCCTTCAGCGATGACAACATTATTTCAGCAAGTCTCGTGCTACTCTCAAAACTGAGCATTTTGCAGAGTTTACGAACAGATTCCAAGAATTCTTCAACATATAAATCTGTAGCAGTTTAAAAACCTGCACGTTTGGTTAAAACTTCTAGCATTCTTACTTTATATCCATGTTTAATATATGGGAAAGCATAAGACCCCCTCCTTAAGATTGTGGGTTGGCTAAGCAGACTTAAAGAAGAGTTAAGATGCCATCACTTGACACCTCTCTGCAGATGGCGTTCTATTTGTTCCTCCTAACAGACAGCGTGAGGCTAACTCCTACAGCTACAAAACCCCTGACCTCAGACGGAAAAAAAGAAGATGTAAACAAACAGTCTGCATGCAGTAAATGTGAAAGTACTGTTTGCGTGCACGTACCCAGCAGGTGGAGCATGTCATCATCTCGCTCCATGTAATAGCGCTGCTCATAGCGGCTGTCTCGCAGCACCTTGTTGCTGCCTGGAAGCCTGCGCTGCAGCCTCTCTGGACTGGACCCCCTGATCTCCAAGGCCACGTCATCTGGGGCGGAAAATTTACTCCAGTAGAAGACGTTGAGTCCTTCTGTTCCTTCACTGTCAGCACAGGGTGTAAAGCACAGCTGAGTATGCTGTTCTCATGCAGACTGCTCTTGTGTATGAATGCTGCAGGCTCATTGGTTGACACTGTGATGGAGCGGCATACCTGAAGGCAGAGATCCCTGAGTGCAGGTAGTAGGAGCTCCATGGTGAGGACTCGTAGAGCTCTGAGAACTGTTTCAAGGACAAAGAGAGAAGCACTGATGCATGCACACACTGGACAGCATTGGAGGTGTGACATCACGATGGTGCAAGTGAGGTCACTGTTCCTGTGTTAGCAACACATGAGCACACCTGGCCGAACATGCAGCCTGAGCTCTGTTTCAAAAGCATTGTTCCTGTGTGTGTGTGTGTGTGAGAGTGTATAAACCCTGCTGGTGTGTATGTTGACTCTGAGCAGCACAGAGCTCCATTGTGTCTGTACCTGCCAGCCGTGTAGAGGTAGGACCTGGGTGGTATGGGCTGCTGGCCTTGAGTTCACCTGCTCTTTAATGAACAGATGGCCGCACAGATACTATGTCCACTTAACAAGCCTGATAGCTCAGCCTCACAGCTGATTAAAGGAGCATTACACTGTATTACTGCCCTTACTTGAGGATTCAAATACCACCAAGAATTTGCAGATGAGCATTTGACCTTTTGCTCCAAAACCCAAATTCCCCCTCTCGTATCTGTGTTCCTAATCCCTCTGTCGTCCCATCCTGCCCTACTGCCCCTTCTCTCCCCCTCAGCCCCATCATCAAACCGTGGTTCTCCTCCTCTCTGTAGCGTACAGCGCACAGAGCGGCTGATTGTGTGAAAGCCACACAGACAATGTTTTTATTGAAGGCCTGCTCTTCCTCTCACTCTTGCTGCCTGGGCCTAGCTGGGCTCACAAATACCGGGCTTGTCCTCAGCCCTGAAAGGGCCCTGTCCCAGGGGGTCTGGGGGAACTCATGCACACACATAGACACACACAGTGTGCCCCAGCTCCTGTTTCAGCTTTACATTTAACACCACCAGAGAGACAGAGAGAGGGAGAAAAGTGGTGTGTGGAAAGAAAAAAAAACCCAGAAAGAGTGGGTCAATGAAGAGAAAAGGGAGTGAAAAAGAATGCAAATGAGGAAAACAAAAGAAGAGTAAGAGGGCAGTATTGTTTTGAAAATGGAGGAAAATACTGACCACCAGCCAAATTCGGTGAACCTTTCAAAATAAGAGCATCTCATCAGTGTTCCTTGGAGTGTACTTTAAAGGGCAGTGTCAAAGAGCATCCCACTTACATAATGATTCAAAGCCTGAGCCTGCAGGCGGAACTGAGGGGAGGTGGAGTCAATCAGCTCTGAGGTGAAGCTCAAGTTTGGGAACTCCACACTGCCACCGAGGAAGAAGACTGAAGAGGGCGGAGCTAAGAGGAGGAGGAAGAGGAGGAGGAGATGTAGAGCAGGTGAGTCAAAATAAACACATTTTAAGGAGAGGACAGAGAATGGGAACAGAAGCAGATATGTGTACTCACATGTTAAGAAGTGGAGAGTGAGTGCAACAGCGGCAATAAAGGGAAAGAAAGGCATGAGTCCTAACATCCATCTCCTCCACGAGCCACATGCTGGAGTTTGCCCCCCCTCCACTTTCTCCTCTTGCTTCGTGGGGGGGCTCAGTGACTGGGTGGGCTCCTTCAGCTCCCCCTCTCCCTTCCAGAACCAAGGACATGACTCAAATATCATACCAGCCTTTATGGTCTCAGCTCAAGTTGCTTCTAATTGTTTGGCTTTAATCTTTATGTGAGCACAGCAGAAGAAGAAAAAAAAACATCTGACAAAATCAATGAGTTTTTTTTTTCTTTTTTTTTTCAGGGCTGAGCAGACACTGATTTATTGAGAGTAACGGTGAGCATCTTTGGGCTGAAAGGATCTACTTAAACATTTAAGGGCTTGGCAGGATTCCCCGGGGGAGCAGACAAAGCGTGGCTGGAGGAGTCTGCTTTCCCACGGCCTGGCTCTGCAGTGTCAGCACTCAATCAAGTGGCTCACGCCGACCAGGACATTTATAAGACAGAGACCAGCCCCCCTCCTCACACCCCTTAGAGACGGATTTTACAATTAAAATGAACAATGCCTGACCCGGTTTTGATCATTTCACATCCTTAATCTAGTTTGAAGGAGTAAAAAACTCAGTTAACATATACAGATGAAAGAAAGCAGTCCCTTTGTACAGCAAAGTCCGGTTTGGCGCTGTCTTTTTACGCGCACTAAAAATGGCTCACCTGTGCAGCGGAGCAGTCTGAACGTCCATGCCCGGAGACGCAGTACACTTCACAAGTCTTGCTTTTAGGGAGAGCCCTCATAGCACTGTCCCGTTCAGCTCCGGAGAGGCGATATGCAACAATACCTCAGGCATAGAAGCGATGGAGAGAGAGAGAAAGTGAGAGAGAGAGGAAACCCCCACTGTCGCTTCCTTTGAATAAAAAAAAAAAGAAGGGGGAAAAAAAAAATGCAGAAATCCGACCTGAGCGGCTCGGATGCGGCGCGCATTCACCGCCTCCCGTTTACCTGCACTGGGCGGCAGCAGGTGTCACACGGAGCCCCAGAATGCAATGCGAGGGACAATGGGAGCACTATGAAAGGGTTCAGTCCGCACAGCCATCCGTGCGACAGATATTGTGGGCAAACTTCTCTGTGTATGCTGGAGAAAAGCAAGGAGGCACAAAAAGGTGCTTGAGGGAAACGTGTGCGAGGAGGTTTAACAATTGGAGCTAAGCTGCTGCACCCTCGGGTGCTCCACAGGGGTGCAAAGCAGGACTGAAACTGCAATTATTAATCTGGCACCAAACTTCAAAACTCCATTGTGAGGCTGGAAACGGGCTGAAGACTGACAGAGGACACCTGGGGATGATTTCAGCACTTATTGTCATTTTTTTAAAAAAAGGTGTATGTTGCTTTAAGAAAGGCACGGTACACTTTTTTTTTTCTACTGATGCTTTTATTGTCTGATGTGAATGACAAATATGTCAGATCTGATCTCCTGTCAGCTGATATGGCTGTAAATCCAGGAGGTGAACTTGTTGACCCTGGTGTAGACCCCGGGCAGGTTTGGTCGGCCACAGCCCGCCCCCCAGCTCACAATGCCAATGAGGAACCAGCGACCTCCGCCTGGGGCCTGGCAGGTCAGAGGGCCCCCTGAGTCGCCCTGAGACACAAAGAAAGAAGCAAATAATAATAATAAAACAGATTTGAAAATGTTTCCTGTTTCATATCTGCTGGTATAGATCTGAGCCCACCCTGCAGGCGTCCCGCTCTCCCGTGGACACACCAGCACACAGCATGCGTGGTGAGACAGGTCCATAGCTCTTCTTACACTCAGTCTGGCTCATTACAGACACTTCTGCCTTCTGCAGCACTGAGGGCAGCACTTTGTCTGCAAAAAAGAACAAGGTGTGAGCACTTAAGTGAGAAAGGTTTATGCATAACACCGATGTATGTGAAGAGTGCTGCAGACAAATGCAAGCCCATATAAAAGAGGTATGATATAACTTGAAATGACTGCTGTAGATTTAGAGGGTCAGGAAAGACAGTGTATGAGATGAACATAACACAGGTGGTAAAGTTTAAGGCTCAAACGTGACAGATCTTGTTCAAAAACTTGCATGAAACATGCAAAAGATAAGACAAAAACAAACGAATCGATAAAAATCAACAGAAACTGAGACTTATAGAAAATGGCATGTCAACTCACCCTTACGAAAAAAAAATTACATGCACATTCAAAGTTTTTTACTCACCCTCCTCAGAGCGGTATCCCCACCCAGTGACCCAGCACTGGTGGCTGTGGGTGACGGTGTGAGACGAGGGAGGAAGACACACAGGCTGCACCAGCGGGCTGAGGGAGGAAGGCCAGGGCTTCTTCAGCTGCAGCAGGGCGATGTCATAGTCAAACGTGTAAGCATTGTAATACTCGTGCACCACGATCCGCTGGATCTCCGCAACGTGTTTGGCACTGCCCTGATTCAGCATGCCGAGGTGAGCGCTCCAGTAACGTGGGTCAGACAGTCTGAAAGAGTCAGGGGTCAAAGGTCACGAGGGCTGAGGGTGTAATTAACTGATAATTAAGTAGATTAAAATACAATCAATCGAATGATGACATTTCTTCACCTCAGAATATTTTAAACCTATGGACAAAAAAAGATAATTGATACGGTCTTAAAATGAATTTCTGCCACACAAATTAGCTTTTTTTTCTCTCTTTTCTTTTTTTCTTAAATCCATCTCAAGGCCTCTAAATCCCATATGGATTAAAATTAAAAGTAAAAGAAAGCCTACTCTTTGAAATACTCGCATCCTTTATCCAGTTTGAATAAAAGCAGTGAGAGACGGTTATTAAGCTTCACATAAAGGATGCAATGACTGCACTCAGTCACTGGAGGTCGTGAAAATTTCAGGATTTTTTTTTTTTAAACAAAGTTCAGGCAGTATTGCAGACAGTGTTGACAGATTCACTTATAACTGACCTTTGTTTGCTGAAGCAGTGTGCAGCTGAGATAAGCCAATCAGAGGAGAGGACAGAAGCACCACAGTACAGGTTACCAGAGAAGTGGAGGCTGACCTGCCATGGCCACTCCCCCTCCACTGAATTAGCTCCGCCTACAATTCGCTCTGGTCCTGTTGATGAACCGACCTTTTTTACGACAGAGGGATGACCACAGGCTGAGGGGAACAAGACACACACACACACACACACACACACACACACACACACACACACACACACACACACACACACACACACACACACACATGACAACAACACAGATGGATCATGCTTGGTTTGTGCTCTGACATGCACTGTCACCTGTGGGACCTTATATGGACAGGTGTGTGCCTTTCCAAATCATGTCCAATCAACTGAATTTACTACAGACAGACTCCAATGAAGCTGTAGGAACATTTCAAGGATGATCCGTGGAAACAGGAAGCACCTGAGTGCAATTTTGAGCTTTGTGGCAAAGGCAGTGAATACTTATGTGATTTTTAAAGTTTTTTATTTAAAAAAAAAAAAAAAAAAAATTTTGAAAAATTATATTTCATGTTATCATGATGGGGTGTTTGTATAATTTTGAGGAAAAAAATTAATCTATCAACCTATTTCTTCAGAAGTCTATGGGTGTTGACTTCTGCCTGCGGTTATCGACTTCCAGTTGTCGCTGCAAGCTAACTCAAAACAACTCGCGTGAAATCATTAATGTTAGACAGGGCTCAATGTAAACTTTTTTTAAAAACATCCACACTATGACTCAGATTTTTGTTCATTTTGTTGCTTTCTTGTTTTTAAAAACCGGTTATTATCTCTATGGCGACGTAAACAGAACATTCAACGGGACGAGCAAAACCGGCAATTGGGATGAACTGTGGGTAGTCAGGAAAAAGTTGGATTGCATTTTGTAATGAGGCTGTGAATACTTTCTGGACACAGTGTATGTGCACAGTGTTCTTGTAGCAGTTTTCAGTCCCAGTGTGTAACCTGTACTATTCACGATGCTGACATGCAAAATCATGAGCATGACTATAACATCTGTGGGTGCCTCATTAAAGGGTGAACATTTGGGAGTGTGTGTGTGTGTGTATGCATCGCTGCAGTGCCCGTACAGTATACCCAGTACAAGCAAGTGATCAAAGACAGGACTTTTCCCATCATGGTGAAATGAGCAAATAATGAAGCCGCTCATACAGCTGCGTCACCTCAGAGCTGCAGGTCAGTGGGTTTGGAGCAGGCTGCTAAATGGATTACAAAATTACAACAACTTTCTCATAACTCCACATGAAGGATCTGACTGTGTAGGGCCAGTTCAATCCCTGTGCGCATAAGGCTTCATTAAGAAAGAGTTCAGGTGTGACCGAATGGGAGTGATGGTGGCCCAGGCTCAGAGTTAGTAAATCATCAAAGAAAAAAAGACACTTAAAGAGATAAAATATGTTTTTTAGTTGGATCGTGGCTTCAACTTATCACACAGCAATTAGACCTGAGTGCTCACCACAGTCGTCCTCATCGCTGTGGTCCTGACAGTCGTGAACACCGTCACATTTTGCGTTCTTCTTCAGGATGCAGGAGCCACTGTTGCACTGATACCTTATGGCAGAGCAGGTTGTTTCTGACAAAAACAAAGAACACACAGGAAATAAGATTTTATGTAGATTATGTTGCACTTTAACACAAGGAAGCAGGACACATTTGTACCCTGAGTGCAGTTAATCTCATCTCTTCCGTTGGAGCAGTCCGTCTCTCCGTTGCACACGAACAAAGGATGCAGAGGACTCTTGCCTCCGCAGTTCTTGGCTGGCCTTGCTGTGAAAACATAAAACATTTTTGTAGCTTAAGTTTTAAGACAACCATTTTTACTGAGCTTGCTGGACGACTTACAGCAGAAGACCTCATCACTCTCATCCTGGCAGTCGTCCAGACCGTCGCAGCGTCTGCTCTTCTCCACACACAGTCCTGTGGAGCACAGGAAGTGGCTCTCTGGACATGCTGGTGAACATGTGGGAGTGAGAAGTGGGATTATAACACACAAAAGAGAATCTTCTCCGACTGAGACATTCAAACCTATAAGATTGTTGAATTTTAATGTTAAAATTAAGATTTAGGAGGTTGTTCCAGTTGTTTTGGTACAATGAAACACCTTTCATCCAGTAACTCTTATTTCCCTGCAGCTGTTGTCATGAATCCCTCTCTGGTCGTGTGGTGCTTACGTTGGCTGATATTGTAGCTGCTGTAAGACGCCTGAAAAGGCTGAGCAGAGATACGTGAGCTGCAGCGAAACTCCACCTCTGGGTTGTTGTCTGCTATTCGAAACACGGTTTGATGTCCGATGTAGCTGCCACAAAAACTGCAGAGGAAGAGAAACCACCAGGAAGCATCACACAATGTTATTAATGAATGAATACACTAGTTTTTTGATAAAATTTTATGATTTAACATTAAACCAAAATTACATGATTTCATTGATCTTCCACCAGCCCTGGTCGCAGGCCTTCATGTTCTTTGGTTTCAGTACATAGTTTTGTAGGTGTAAAGCAACTCCTAGGTTTGTTTTAGGGGTCTGAAATGTAAACACAAAAAGGAAGTTAAACTATCTGAAGCTGTTCCTTATGAACGGGAATCACCCTCAGTAGGTTTGTCTGTGTGATCTACCTTAAACTTCCAGGTGCAGGTGCATCGTGGGGGCAGCAGGCTGGGGTAGAAGGGGCTGTAGATCTGACCAGTGATGTCAGGTTTTAGCTGGGTCTCAATTTGAGACATACAGTCTGAGAAAGAGAGAGATGGGATGAAACTGTCACAAAAGAGATTTTAAAAAAATCTCTTAAGTTTTATCCATTCAAATGTCTTTAAAAATAAATTTTGAGAAGGGAATAATAATTTTGATTCCTGACTAAGTTAAACCTGTGTGGACTTGGATAAGCCAAAGTGAGTTTGTGACATACTTTCCTCAGCAATAGGCTCAAAGTGTCCTCTGAAGCCTTTGTTGCCATGAGCCAGCCTGAAGGACAGCAGCATGACATTGGAGGTAGACACCAGCGAGAGCGAGGTGGACACTGGCTCACACAGCCTGAAGAAGAGAGATGCACTTTAATGGATGTGAGGTCTGATCTCCTGAGGAGAGAAACCAGACTCACCTGTGCAGAATGCGCCCTCTCATGGGCAGCAAAGCGTCGTACACGGTCAGCGCATCGTTCACACAGTCGCTGGGCTCAATGAGGAAGGAGGAGACGGTGAGACGGATCAGAGAGCCGGGGAGAGCGGTGAGTTTCACATGGCAGCTCACACCCCAGGAGGAGAAGACGTTTAAAGGGACACTCACCCCAGGAAGGTTGGCATACAGCTTTTCTACACACTGAGAACCTGAAGGGAGACAAAAGACTTCAAAAACAGCCAAAATTTCATAGAGGGAAGGTTTTAATTGAAGTTTAACACCTACCTGCCCCATTTGATGAGTAATCTGATCGCTGAACAGCTGAAGAAACACATAATAATCAATCTCTACGTTTATGAGAGGAATCAGGATGAATGTTTGACGACACTCTGACTCACCATTGATGAGGATAGAATCTATATCAACTGGAAGACCTAACAGGTATCCAACGGAGGACCTGTTCTTCATGCTGGTGTGAACTGAGTCCCTGAAAATGGCTCCCACACACTCCTCACACACTGCTGGGCTCTTCAGTCGAGGGACCACGAACACCATCCAGAAATGAACCAGCACCCCGCCTTTGTTGTTGTTGCTGTGCGAGAGAAAATGAGAGTTAATCAAAAAGAGGGTGCGGCGAAACTTAATCCCAAATATTCAGCAATAAAAGTCGACAGCAGCTGTACCTGAGATCTGAAATGACAGCCTGCTTGTAGAGTCTAGCCACTGAGGACATCTTGTACACATTGCTCACCTGCATCAGCAGACACCAGCAATTACCACAAAGACTTTCTAAGATCTCATGGTCAGCAGGGACCATGGGGTGAATAACAGGGTTACACTGATGCTTACCACATGTTGGATTTTGTTAGCCATGGATACAAACTCATGGGACTCAGCCTGGCGGTACTCGGGGACAAACTCCACATTGGCAACACGGAACATCCCAGCAAAGTAGGCACCACTGTTGCTTTCCCTGCGGACTAAGGAAACAAGACACAAGGAAACATGGCAGTACGCTCTACCTCCCCTCTACTTATATTAGCTAGCTTGCATTTTTCTATCTATTTAAACCCATTTTAAAATCTGTGATCATAATTCAGTAATCTTGCTTCAGTTTTAAGATTTACTCACATATAAAGACCCACAGCAGCGACCACATGATCACCACAACAACAAACACCACCGCCGCAATGATGAGAGCCAGATGCGGGATGTTCAGCAGACGAATCCAAAGCCTCTTGAGCCCCTTGGGCTTCCGTCGTGTCTTCCTGTACATCCTGCGCAGCTTCTGGAGAGTGTGGTCCACTGTGGCCACCTCCACGGACACATCTGCGATCTACGACCAAAGTGGTGGTAAATTTGACTCGCCCTTTCAAAATGTCATTTCAGTGTGCTTGTGGAACTAACAGGGTTTGGTCAATGATGCTGAAATAATGACATGATTGAAGCAGTGCTCATAGGAGGAGATGCTGACCACAATGCAGAGCACAACGGTGGCTCAGTGAGGAGCTCATGTAGGTTAAATTACCAATGGAACATTTAAAGGGCATAACCCTGCTGCTGCTATTCTTCTCTTATCACCGTATCTCAATCAGGTCAGCTAGTCTGCATTACTTATATGCTAATCAGTCCTGAATCCAGAGGACAGCGTCAAAACAAGACATTTCACAGATGTTCAAGAGGAAAGTGTCACATCAGGTCGTTGATTCATCACCAGTGATGTAAGCTTGTGTCTGTCACCAATGGTTTCCATGACTTAAATTCAGAAAGGGTTATGCCTTCTGCAGTGACTCCTTCGTATGCAGCCCACAGAGCTCATTGAGTTACCCAACGCCCATATATTATTCATTCAGTGTCATCCCATACTGTGCAAGCGGCACTTAATCCATCACAGGTTAGCAGTATATGGATTCCCATGAAGAAAAAAAGTTGAATCTGTTAAACCAGCATTTAATCAACCTAACATCACAAAATGTTTGGATTCTGACTGATTTGATCAGATCAAATCTTAAGGGTTTAATCTGGAGAACTAGTGATAATCCAGATTAAAGTGAGACAGAAGGGTTTACAGTTACTTTACACCTCAAAGCAAAGATTTTCCAGAGAAATAACACAGAATCTATGATATGTGTTGAGGATATACTCACACTGGCGACATCCTGTTGGGATGGATCATCATCTCCCCTTGTCGGCTCGTTCTCCTCACGCTCTGTGCCCATGACAAAGGCATGTCTTCAAGCCTCAATCATCTATTTACGTCTGGGTTTCTGATTAAGAAGAGGCATCCTCTTTTCAATTCAAGCAAAAACAGCTCCAGAAAAGCCCGTGGAAAGCCACCAGCCTACTGCTGAGATGCGCAGACGAAAAGACAGGTGTGTGAAACCAGATCCTTCAGCACAAGCGAGGTAGCCCTCTGAAGGTAACGCACCTCCTCCGTGGCTACAGCTTATGTTTCATTCATAAACTTCTCTCCAATTCACAAGAAGTTTTATTTAACGCCTTCAAACTCTTTTATATTCTCCGGGATAAAAAAAATGCAGCATTTCTCTGTGCATAAAAAAAATTCAAAGTAACATTTTCATTTGGTATTTTTATACAAGAGCTTTTATTTACAGGGTTAACAGGGAAGCTGAATGTGTCAGTTCATTTGTCCTCTGACCGTTTTGTGCTCAGAGTTGACAGACTCACAGCAAAAAAGGGTCCAGCCTTTGTCAGATAAACTAAAACCATGTTTGTCAATGTAAAAGCGGAATATACATCTTTGTCATAATTAACAATAAAAAAAAAAAGATCAAACAGCTGGGACGAATAAGACAAAGAGGGCGGGACTCTAAGGGTGAGCAGCATTTTTAACACATCAACAAAACAAAGAGTCAGTATTTTAACACTTTAGTCATGCCCCTTTCAAAATGTAGGCACCGAAGTTCAAAATCAACAACGACAGACGGAACAGAAACGAGGCACAGAAACAAAACATTCACAGGCAAGAAAACAAAAAAATAAAGTGTTCTTTGAGTCTTCAGGACGGTTTGGGTGTGCTCTGAATGCGCACAGGGAGGAAAGAAAAAGAGGACTGAGCACAGCCTCATTTCCTGAAAAAGGCGTTGCGGGTGATGCTGTACAACAGGTGGTAAGGCTTTCGTTTTGGGGGCTCGGCCAGTGAAAAGACCTGCTGCTGAGGCACGCTGGTTGGAATGGTGATGTGTCGCTGGTGAAGTGGGTGGAGGTTTTGGTGGTGTGATGGGACAGAGGCAGAGTAACCTGTAGTTCAAAGGTGAAAAGGTAATTGAGAGATATTCAAAATTAGAATGAAGATTCAATGAGATCAAAGTGATGAGCGGCTCAGCGGCCTTACTTTTGTTCTTTCCCTGTTTGGCTCTTCTGGCGTTAACAATGGCCTGTTTCCTTTGCTCTTCACTGATCTCCATGCCTGCCAAAGAACGCACAAACACACACCTTCAGGTCAAAGTATTCAGAACCACCAACATCTTCCGACAATCTCTGGCACCTTTTCACCCTTGATTTGACATTTACCCACAGTTCAAGTTTTGTGTCAGAAGTAACAGAAATTCCACTCACCCATCTCTTGGTCCTCCTTCACTCGGTGTCTTTCCTTGGCGAACGCCTGTAACCACCTCTGCTTGTCCTCTGCTTTCCTGCAGCACAACACACACATGAACTCCAGTGTGGAGGCGTTGCGTAGCCGCAGAGCATTCCTGAGGGTCAGGCCCAGGTCGGAGTCCCGCCCATCAGGCACCTCCAGCACCTCGGTCTGGTCCATATCCAGCCGTCCGCGGTAGTGAAGCAGGTCTCTGCGTAGGACGTCTTTCTTACAGAACACAAGCTGGTGGTCGAACAGGAAGAAGCTGCGCTGTTGCATTTTTCCTTGTCGGACAACTCGGGTCAGCTCACCGGAGTGGATCAGCTCTGAGCTGCGTTCTAGCACGTTGGATCCCTGCAAAAAAAAAACAGACATTCATTTAAAACATTTCATATTCCTAACCCAATCTCCCTTTAATTTACTAAAAACTTTCGCGCCCTTACCTCCCAGCGCTGAATGGCCACTTGCCAATGAGCAATAGTGTCAATACTTTCTAATCGCCTCTTCCTCTCGTTTATCAAACTGGCCACATTTTTCATCGCCTCATGAGCTTGACTCACTCCACTGTAGTCACTGCAATGAATCAAGAAGAGTAAAAAATTCAACAACAATGTCGTGAATATTCATGAAGACTATGAAATTCAACTCAGGCACATCCACACCTGGCCCATCACCAACTTATTAAATACTGGTCAATGCTAGGCTAATGCTATACAGACTGAAAGTACTGTATTGCCTCCAATATAAGACAAGTTTTTTTTCATTGAACATAATGTGGAAAAAAAAGGGGTCGTCGTATAATTTAACCATTGACACATGCTGAAGGTTGTCTAGAGTCGCTACAACTGCAACAGCAAAGAGCGCCAGCCAATCACAGCACAGACGCAGTGAGTGACAGGAAACAAAAAAAGGAGAGGTGTGCTGATCGTCCAGAGCAAAGTGGATCAAAAGTTGGGCAAGTTAACAGACAACTGAGGTGAAGTTTTGATGTTCAATGCAGCAGAGACATTAAACAACCATCAGGCAGCCAAAATATATGGAATTAAGGAGTGTAATGGCTGAAGATGGCGCATCCAAAAAGACTGCCTGAAAATTACTAACTGTAAAAGAAAAACTGATTGTGATCCTCAAAGTGTCTGTTTCCAAGAGATTAACAGGAGGGTGTGTGAGTTTGTTATTGAGAAAGGTATGACCATCATCAGAGCTCTCATAAGTTTTACATTTGAAATACAGATCTTAGTGATTGTATTTACAACCAAAAACAAAAGCGGTCTCTATTTTTTCAATAATTTTCTCAGAATTTCAATAAAAAAGTTTCTTTAAACAAAGTTAATTTTGGTTATCAGAGTCTTTTTGTAAAGATTGACCTTGAAAAGAGTGGAGTTGTCTTATGATCAGGGCTGTCCTATATTCAGATCAATACGGTACTTGCGTAGTTACTTGAACTCGTGATAAGTTGAGTAATCAAAGAAGCATCAAATGCTTTGCAACCCAAATGCTGTATTCTTTAAGTACAAGTGTAGGCTGGTAAAAAATTACAGATACAAGCAGAAAAACTTTTTTTTTTTACGCCTGCAGCTTTAAGTTTAAATAAGGATATAAAAAAACATGCTTAAAATTTCCATGTAAAGCAGTAACTAAAGTATTTGTGTGAAAAGTATTGTACATTAAGCTGAATCCCATGTAGTACCTGTGGTCTTTTGGGGTGTACTTCAGCAGCTCCCCCAGCTGTAGAGGATATTTACAGATCTTCTGCACAGGCGTAAGCAAGAAACCAGCGATGGAAATGTCGATCATCTGCTGGAGGAGCCTGCAGGCCTCAAAGAAATGTTTGTATTTTCCTGACTTCATGAGGCGCTGCAGCTCAGCACAGGCTGCTGGGTGAGTGTTACAGTAGTCCGAGTAGATAGAGAAGCCCTCTCCCTTTGAAAAGAAGAGCAACATTTCATGAAATTAAATCAACTGAGCTCCACAGTGATTAAATTAGTAGGAGAGTGGTTTTGTGTGAGCGTTCATTACCTGCAAGAGAAAACAGGATCCTATTTCGCTGAGGTGTGGTTGCTCTTTGTTGTACTTCTTCTCCAGGTCTCTGAGAAACTGCCTCTGGAACCTGTAGATGTCCTCGATGTTACTGAAGATGGTCTTCAGCTGCTGCTCAGTGAACATGTCTGGGTGTTTGCGGCACTGACGGATGTAACCCTGAAAGTCACACAAAAACAGTTTGTCGACAGAGGCACAGAGGATGGAGACGGTACAGATAGTGGCCAACAGGAGGTGCTGATTGTTAACTTTGAACATTTTAAGGTCAGATGCCGCTTCATGTTCCGTCACATTTTCTGCTTTTAAATAGATATGACAGACGCAGCTGCGTACTTCACAGATGTCTTTCAGGTGCTTGATGTAGATGCGTTCAGTGTTCATGATTTCTTGAACAACATTGGTTCTCATCTGTTCCTTGTGCTGAGTGCTGTGTGTGTCTCTGGGAGCTGGATCCTCCTGGTCTGCTACACTCTCCACACTCTCTGCACTCGAGTCCTCCTGGTTCACTCGCACCTGAAACACATCCACCAAACACAGTGACCTCCTGAGCAGCAGTGAAATCATCTCAACTCAAAGTTAGTTTTCTAATTCACTTAGTAATGCTGATTTTTTTTTCTCTAAAACTTCACAAATTTGTTTCTCTGCATATTTTGTGGAAATTAACAATGAAAAACTAAAATAATGACTAGACTAGACAAAGACTACTCCATATCACTATGGTAACATGCAAGTTTAACCAGCTCCTGTTCTGCAACTTTGATTCAGCTCCAAGCAATTACACAGCAGACGCCCATCTGCCAATCAAGTAACATCACCATGGTTACCGCCCCCTGCTTAATTAAGACTCAACTGTCAATCAGCTGTGGTCGCCACAGAAACTAGTTGAACCTCTGAGGTTTGAACCCTGCACACACAGCACTAAGAGGGCTGTTGAGGTTTGTTTGGAGCTAGGCCAGTTTAGGAGTCTTTTCTGTGCTGTTTGAGAGCAAACATGTGTTGGACACACGGGTCAGGAAGTCCACTTACCCTCACAAAGCTGGAGGGGAACCAGGCCTCTCTGTCAGCGACTCTGCCCCACCACCAGTCATTGTGCGAGGCGTCCAGGACATGGATAACGTCTCCAGCTTTGAACGCCAGCTCCTGCTCCTCCATGGTCACATGGTCCCAGAGAGCCTCAGCGTACACAGTGTGGCCGGAGCTTATCCACTGAGCAGCACACACACAGATAAGATAAACATACAATTACACGCAGGCTCAGCCCATGTCAAATATGGAAGATTATGTCTAGACTTGAGGACAGCAGGAGACGTCTGTTAAGTTGAACTGCAGCCAAACATTTTGGAACCACGCATATGAAAATGTTTCACATGGATATTCACGAGGCATGCATGCAGCAAATGTTGCATCATAAATTGGATGCACATTCTTGGAGAAGATGCCTACGAATGTTGCGACATGACAAGTTTCCCGCCTAAGCCCTTACCTCTTTGAGCACACACAGCTCCACCCCCGGCTGAAGGTAGGGCGTGCCATCAGTGAGCTCATCGAAGCTTCCCTCCTCCTCCTCACTCACACTGTCATCGAGAGTCGCTGAGCACTCCGACACACCATCTGCACCACAAACACAGAGGTAAAAAAACAATCCTGCATGGAGCTGAAAAACGTCTGAAAATGATTTGGAGAATCCAGAAAACAAGCCACAGATGCAGGCGCGCCCACACCTGGCTCAGTACCAACATCTCCCTCCAACACACTTATTGACATTCCCAGACTCGGCTTTTCCCACAGACTGAAGTGCGGGAGCAACAACAACCTCAGTTCTCACCGCTGAGCACTCTGTGGAGCTTACGCCGGCCGACGCGGTCCAGACCGATGGGGGTGCTCTGAGAGAAGGTGGAGGGACGAAACCTGGCTGACACCGCTCTGTAGGGGGGGACCTGATGGGAGGGGATCGGCGGCCGCGACAGGGGCTACAGAGGAGACGAGAAAAACAACCTGGGATTTAGGGAGAGCTCACTTTCTCAGGCTTGGGTCACCTGATGAAGTCACAAAGACATAAACCTACAGCCTCTTTAAAAACATAGAAAACCTTCAGTTACTTTAAACTTGTTTCCTGTTGTTTTTGTTTTTTTTAAGGAGGAATATTTTGAGCCTTTCTCACAAACAGTCGGATGAAGACAGGAAATAACTGACGGGTGCAAATAAAGGTACCTGCTCTGACTTTAATGGTTCCTGGGGTCAAGTTTGTCTGATTTAAATCCATCACTTTTTCATTCATACGCTTACAACAAAACAGAAAAGAGAATCAGATCACTTGCATTTAAAACAAGGAATTTAGGTGTGAGAATCAAGAGTTGGCAGACTGATTAGATATGTTATCTGTGATTCTCTATTTCACCTGATAAGTGCTTCAGATATAAACTGAATTTATGGTATACATTATAATGATGAAATTAAGCGTTTTCCCCCTGATTATTATACCTCAAAAAAAACTTTACACCTGTGGTTCCATCAGTTTTCTACCCAGTGTGCAAAGCACTCCTTAATTTACAAACTCAGTGACCCTCCTTTCATATTTTGCCCCTCTTTTTCTTAAACATAAGGTGATCTCGGGCAGAGTTTAAATTTAATTGCTTACAGAAGGAAGGCGGCCATCTTTCTCCTCTGCATCAGAAGAAAACATGTCCACGACTCCGATCACAGAGATCGGCCGCTGCCTGCATCCTTGAATGTCTCCGTTAGACGTGCTAAAGCTCTCAGGGCTTCCTCCATTCCCACTAACGTCATTTCCACTGCAGTCTTTGTGCAGCAACGTGTTCGCTGTCCTTTCCTCGGGGCACAGTTCTGCCACCTCCTCAGGAATGGAGTGCTTCCTGGAGACGAGCTGCGCGTAGTCAGAAATGGGCCGAGGTCTCGGACGCCCGCTCCTTCTTCTGGGCTTGACGGATGTTTCTGAGGACTCTGGGGAAGCATCTGTGGGCGATGTGGACGACTCTGAGAGGCTTGTTGGGGAGGCAGGAGGGGTGCTGCTGGTTGTTGGTAACTCTTCCTCTGTTTGAGGAAACACTTCTGAGTCTTGTTTGTCTCCTGTTATCTATTACAGAAAAAAATGACATGATTAACATTATCATGTTCAGTGATCTGCAGTTTACAGAGATTGAGATCTTGAACTCTGCTGGAAAGAACATCTGTTAATAAGAAACAGAGAAAAGCTTCTTCTTGGTTGGATCTCGAGGTAGACCCACAGAATCCGAGTGAAACCATTTCAGTGAACGATTCTCATCAGAAACCTCACAATGATATGAGTTTTTGAGTTCACTCTGGGACTGGCTCCATAAATTGAACACAATAAAGCAGCAATGCTTGTTAAGCTCAAGCAAGAGTTTAACATTATCACAGGACATACCAGCAGTTTCTCAACAGGAAAAGTCTTCTTGTTACTCTCAAGTTTTGGTTTAAGTTCTTCAGCCAGCCTGAGTTTTCAAACCTCACCTCTTTGTGTTCTCGGTCATGATCCGGTCCTCGGCATATACACTGGAAAGGCACGCAGTGGACTAGCACCATTTTGAAACACACACACACAAACAAACTGGCCTGTGTCCTTGGGGCCAAGTCACTGTTTTTCTTCAGTCCGGATAACGCTGCTTGATTTCTTCAGCGAAATAATCTGATGTTGTCTTTTCATCTTTCAAGCAAAACCCGACTCTTTAAAACACACGTCTCTGTAACAGAGTGTTTATGGTCCCGTCTACATGCTCCAAGCTGTCCCAGGCCTGGTGTTCACGGTGCCGGACTTTGACCGACCAGGTTTCAAGCTCAGGGGAAGAGGGGCCGACGTGAGGCAGGGGCCGTACTCTTTCCTCGCTGCCTCCCCTCCCACAGAAACAGGACTCTGGAGCCATTTTTGCGCAAGGACTGCTAATCATAAACAAAGTCTAATCATTAACTCTGTCTGCTCCTTCAGTGTGCATGGATGCTCCGAGCAGCTGGCTTCAGCATGTGACCTCGCTCCAGCAGGAGTCAGTATATCAAACACGTCTGACAGGAAAAGGACAGCGAGGAACCTTTACGACTACATCATTATATATTTAACACTGAAGGGGACTTTGGACGCACACTCGCTCACACGGCTACATTATTAGCATACAAGCTCTGATCTAGCCCACGCTTCCTTGACATAAAAGTTATCTCAGGGGGTTAAAATCATGTCAGAGTCAAAGATCACTTCTTAGAGGAGTGATGCTTTTTTCCTAAGACAAGGGTCAATGCCATTCAGCTTAAAGATTGGCATCCATTAGTCATCAGGGCTTAAAGATCACAGTGCTTTCTTTCTCTATGAGCGTTTACAGAAACCCTTTAATCTAGCCATTTTTAACCCCATGTTTCTAAGTCAATAATAAAGGTGCTACTGACATGTGGTCATGTGAAACTTGGTGCAGACTTCACGTCTTGAAGCTGCATTACAGTGGACCTATCTGTCAGCAGTAATCAGGCAGACCAGGTACATAAAGATAACAGCTTAGCTTGATGTCATCATTATTGTTTTACACACTTCCTGCATTTCATCACACTACCTGCACCTCCTCTTACACCGAGCACCAGAGAAGCAGGTGGAGCTGATTTTAAGCCATCAGGGTTGAGTTATTTTCAGCTTGAAGCAAATGCTAGGAATTTTCATTTCGGATTGATCTGGCGATCCCAGTGGACAAAGTGTACATCTTATCTCCAGCTGATCGTGTCCGAACACGTGTGTCATTTTCTCCAAAGAAAAACTCCTCCTCACCTGATGTGCGACTTGCTGCTAAAGCTGCCAAGTAGAAAATGTAAACAAAGGCTCTTGCAGTCTACTTCTGGAATCTGACCCCGTCACAGCAATGACAGGCATTCAAAATAACTACGTCTTCCATGTGGTTGGCTGTTTAGCCTTTGTGGGTCACACACAGGCAGAGGGATTGAGAGAAGTAGTATGACTGTGTGAAAGCCGGTTAGAAACTTTTTACGTCAGGAATTCTTCTGTAACCCTTTCTTTTAAATGTGTTCATGTAATTTGGCCCGACACCGTCAGCGAGGACTCTGTTGTAACCCTAAAGATTATTATTCTTTCCTCTTCTTCTTCTTCTCCTGATATTTTTGTGTTTAACTATCATGTCCAGACCTACAAAAAAGTCTCTTACGACCACAGTGAAATCTACGGAAGAGGATTAGGGCCGCTGAACAAAATAAATAAAAAATGTCCAATGATTTTAATTATTATTCTTCTGATAAAAAAAAGTCAGAACTTTGAGTTCTGACTTTTTATGCAGAATTCTGACCTTTTTTAGGAATAAATAATTAAAAAAAAAATAATGGACACTTTTTTTTTTCAGTGGCCCTAATCCTCTTCCGTAGAAATCTGAACAGGAAGTTCAGAAATTTGACTTCAATGTCAGATTTGATGATTCGTATTCGAACAAACTCACCCCAGAGTTTATTTCTGATCATCTTTAAATTTACTGTCTATACAGGACAAACCAACGATGCAATGTTATTAAAAGGTTTTTCATACCTCAAAGGGCGTGGCCAATAACGACAGCCAAAGTTGACAATTTTTTTCAGCAACATGTCACGCTCAGTGCTGCAGCCTGAGTGAATATATGCTATATGCATGCCCTGACGGGCACTTGGACATAAAGGTCTGTTCATTGCCATGTGCACCTTTAATCTTTTTACTTGTTTTTTTCCTGCTTCTTGTTGCTGAGAAGAAAACTCCTCACAGTCAGCTAAAAATTCAGATTTTTATTTATTTTTTACCTCATTTGGCATCACGTTGACCTCAGTCTCCTCTCGTTGTTGTGAGGGCTCTGTTTGGCTCAGAGGAGTTGAATCACATTCTGCGGTCTGTTTAAAATCACTCAGCGGTTCATAATGAGCAGAAACACCAGGTGACGTCTCCACAGGAACCGGGTTGATAAGGACCTGGTGCTGCTGAGGGCCGACATCCGGCTGTGACTGACCCAGAGGGCTGTGTTCAGCAGACATAACCCTGGCCCTGACAGGCGAGGGCCGCCGCTGCCGCTCAGTGGTTGTTTGGTAAGGCACACGACGAGAGTAGTCGTCATGGAGCCGGCTCAAAGGGGACATGGGAGACGGAGATGTGGAGCTCGGGGATGGACTTCGCCTGCGTCGGACAGTCAGGTCAGTCATGCTGCTTACTAGTTTAAGCACTGGTTTCTTGGTCTTCATTGGGGTCTTTCTTACAGAGTGGCCCTGGAGGTCCACAGAGGAGGCACTGGCTGTCCGCTGGATGCTTGGAGCCCCATTTGATGTGCAGTCCCTCTGGGAGTCTTCTTGAGGCAGAGGAGCTGCCTTGCGTCTGAAAGGTGCCTTAAATATATGAAGATTTTCAGCACTTTTACTCAGTCGGCTCAGCACCTTCACATTTGTTCTTTCGTTCATGTTCTTCATTTGAGAATTGTCCTTTGAGGTCTGCTCTGGATTCTGTCCCTCTGCTTCATTTGTACTTTTTCCAAAAGGTCGTCCATTCCCTGTATCATATAGAGAGATGCGACCTGCTCCATACGCTCTCCTGATACTCCTTGAGAATCGTGTGTTGCGTGTGAAACTGTCTCCTTCATCAGCATCCTCATCGTCATAGTCCTCAATATCTGATCCACATTGACACATCACAGCCAACTTTTGGCCTGCAGGACCTCCATTCGGCACACCACATCCCTCTGCAAACTTGAAATGATTTGTTGCATCATTAAGATCAGGACCAATGTTGGTTCTAACCACGCCATTTTTCACTTCCTGATTTAAATATGAGTCATGTTCCCTGTCTTGGCTGATTGTCCCTCTACTCTGTATCCCCTGCAGCACAGAGGAACGGAGCTTTTTAAAGGAGTCCATAACAGCTAATCCTGAAAGTCCAGACCAGGTCTGGGGACCGGAGTCACTGCCGCTGCTGCTGGATGAAGCGGGACTGTCAGTGCTTGGACTGTAAGCAGGGACGGGGCCCTTTCTGGAGTTTGAAAAAAGCCTCATGATTCTTGAGGAGTAAGGCTTGCCCTCAGGATGACCAATCACAGGGTTAGACCAGGTGGAGGTGTTGATTCCGTTCAGTTTGTTTTCATCGGAACCTGAAGGCACCGGCTGAACATGGACGCCGCACCCTGATAGGGGATATGGGATTGGAGTCCTGTCAGCTTGACTGTGAAGTGGGTAAATATCACTGAGAGGTCGGCTCCGGATCACTGGGTCAGCTTTAGAGTTATGGAGGAACGGGAGAGGGTCCTCGCTTGTGGACAAGACCCTGTCCTGCTGTTCCACCTGAAAACACATCAGAAGTTAATTTAGTGAGTATTTAACAGCAATAATTTTTTTTCTTTTTTTTTTTAAAAGGTGCATAAAGCATGAAAAGGTCAGACAGAACACTAAGGTTCACAAGAGCATAAGAAAGACCAATACAACAACGACAAAAAAAAAACCCCACTGGAGTGAGACATCTGTCACTAAAAACACTGTGCATTTGTCCTTGGTGCTGTATTTCTAAATCCAAGGAGAACTGGGGCCCAGGTTAGGGTGGTGTTGTGCTGCGTCCAACTTAATGTGAGTGAGTGTGTGTGTGTGTGTGTGTGTGTGTGTGTGTGTGTGTGTATGACTCAGGGCAGTGGCTAATGCAGTCGAGCCTTTGAAGAGGGGCTTTGTGAGCGTGACTAAGCAATGAAACTTGCTAATCCATTGTGATTAATGAAATAAATTGCCCGGTTTCCTTCAGATTACATCAATGATGAGGTGATGGTGGGGGGGTTGGGGGGCTTGTGTGGTCTTCAGTCTATTACTAGTTCCTTATACACAGACCCTACAAATAAACATTTCCTTGTACATGTCAGTAATTAAAAATATCACTTATAATAGTAACTATGATGTGTCATTGCAGCTTCCCAGTAAGTTACAAACATTCAGTTACCAAACTTTGGCATCTCATGTAATATAAACATCATCTAATTTAATTTTTACAAAGCAGGATGTTAAAATATAGATTTTGAAAAAGGTATTCTGACAGATATACTCTCTGAAATATAACAAAAGCTCAAGTTAACTCAAGCAGTTTGTGGAAAAGAATCCAGCAGTCAAAGTCTATGTTTAAACACCCTGTTGCTGCCCATCCTGTCGGGGAAGTGACACTCGCCTCTGAAGACAAGAAGCTACCATGATGCCATGTATCATCCTCCTTTTGTGAAGTTTGTTACCATCACAAATGTCAGCATCTACACAACCACTTCCTCCTTCCAAACATAAACTGTATAATAAACAGACGTCTCTATGACGTCATCTGAAACAGTTTTGAAGTGAATCGTCTGTGGAAGCCATATTGGAAATGAGGTGGCTTTGAGCCTCTACACTAGCAGATAAAGGGGGCCTGCCTGTCAATCAGCTGAGCTGTGCCTCTGATTGGACGAACTCACAATCTTATCATCTTCTAAACTGCCTGAGTTAGAAAAATAAATTAACCCCCGTACAGTGTGTGCCGTTGGAGAAATTAGCATGTCACATTTTTTGTAACAGACTAAAACAGATTTTAGCACTTCCGCATCGCCTCACATTTTTAGACCAGATGTTGCCGCTTGCTATCAACCAAAGCTTTTCTCTAAGCCACTGACAAAATTTTTGCTAAATGGTGCAAACCGCTACACACTGTTCATTTAAACAATAAAATGATGACACTGTTAAACCAACAGTCTTATTTTAGGATTTATAAAAGGTGTTTGTTGTGTAAACTTCCACTTTTTCCAGACTCATTTAGCAATCATTTCCACAAAACATTCTGCATCCTATATGCACTGAGTGTACAAATATATAGATTTAGGATATATATTAGCGAGCATATGTAAGTTTAAACAAGTGTATACATAATGTTTATATAAGATATGAATTTATATAGATATAATGGCTAATTTTCATTTACGCAGTATTACTATATAATGACAATAAGTGCATGTTATTAGACTTGTTAATGTCTGTAAATTATATTTTTGGAAAGTTTAACTTATTGGATTATAACTTGTTAACAAACAATGGAGAAGTAATGGAAATGAGTAAGTTTTCAAAGAAATCAGGGATTTAATAGTTTGGTTTTGTTTTATTTTTGCATTTTTTTTTTGCAAAACTGCCAGGACTTTTATGTGATTTTATGACTTTATTTCCAATTTTCTTTTACACTTTCAAAACAAACATTTAAAACTCAATTCAATCCTGCATTCAGAAAAAAAAGCTTCATTAATAGTTGCACTAGTTGGCTAATTTTCAGAATAGTAAATTATGTTGAGATATCTCTGTTTTTGTCCTAGAGACTAGAATGTGATGGTGTAATGATAATTTAATGGCATGACTGCAGACGTCATCATCGATTACGCTTGTTGAAACAGTATAACATAGAACCAGAGCTCATGTGAACTTTTTATTGCTGTTAATGCAACACTTTTATGAGCTACTGATATATTTACTGCAACACTTCAGTTTAACAGCCCCTACTTCTATTTATAAGCATATAATATATGGGTTACAACTCTGTGATGTAGTTCTAACTTCTCCTCTGAAGACAGTTCACTGAGGTGTGATTTTTGTTGTCAGGCCAGTTATCAAATCAGCAACAATTACCTTAAATCACGTTACACTTTACCCAAGTGTTCATGAAATAATTGATAGTAGTATTAAAATAATAGAGCTTAATTACCTTTGAATCTTGTGTGTCATTCAGGACGAGCATTTACTCAGGCTAATTATATCAAATTATTATTATTCAGCTATTGTACTAAGACTGCTGTCATGTCAGCACATTTTTAAGCCCTGAAGGCAGCGTTACTTCCACTGAGCTCCATGTTCACATGCAGGGAGTTTCAGGCATCCTGGAACACTCCCATACCTCCCGTCGCCTGTGTGTGTGTTCAGCAGCAGATGGGCTTTCTCAATCAAACTCTCTGTGGAATCTGCTGTCACTTCAACCAGCTCGCTCCATCACATCCAGCACTTATGTAAACACAGAGCCACCGCTGCCAAGCACCGCTGCTGACAGACAGTAAACACCCCTCGTGAACAATGTGCTTCTTTCAACGCAAAGCTGAATTGTCTTCTTGTGCTTTCTCCTCCTCAGTCACAGAGGAATCACGTTGGGTTGCGACTGGACGAAAAAAAAAAAAAAGGGATTGATTATTCTCCATTTTCAAAGCAGAAAGATGGAGATAGGGAAGGAATGTCTGCAGCTCAAGTAGCTTGTTTTTGTTTTGGATGCTCTCGCCATGATATCATCCATTCAACCAACTGTGCTATCCTTCAGCACCTTTCTGCCGTCTCCCTACACGTGGCGCCAAATGTCACAGGCCAGTTGGCTTTTACTGAGACTTGGCAGTGATGTTAGTCAGAAGCAGGCTGAAGCAGGTGGTGCTTATGAAAATCCACAAAAACACCAAAGACTTAAAAATGAGCAGCTCATATGCAATATGCTGTAGTCCACACTGATTCTGCAGGATCAGAATTAACAATATCCTCTCCTTTCAAAGTAGCAGTCCAGAGGAAAAGCATCAATCAACTGTAATCTTAGATTTAGAGCTAGAACACAATTATTCCACTCTGAAAATGGGTTTGTCTCTTGGTAATACATTACAGCTGCAACAAATACTCAATTACTAATCGATTATTACATTAATCGTCAACTATTTGATTAATCTAGTCGATTAATCAAGAGAATAATCAATAGATTAATCGATCATGAAATGAAACGTAAGTTGCAGCTGTATATTATATAATCACCAACTTCCAAAAGTCTACACAGACCCCTGCAGTTTTTTTCAAATGGATCTGTGCCTTTTTGTTGACTACAAAAGCAGAGAGCCGAACAAAATACATCGAAAGTCTTCAAACATTTTTTGCTGGATTCGTCTCAAACGTTAAGGTTATACATCAGAAGTTCTGTCTTTTCATAAGCCCGAATAAAAACAATAACATAACATCAGCTCTGAATTTTAAATCATTCAAATATTACTTACGCATGAGTTAATATCACGGCCTACTGTCTGTGCATGCAGATCACTTTCACTGTGCTGAGCCTTCGCTTATCAGCTTTGCCCTCGCTGCTCCGGGATCACTCCATCCCTCTGGCTTCCTCCTGCTTAACTGTGGAGGGGAACAGCGCTCTGGGGCCCTGGTCCAGAGTTAATTAAGAGCTCAGGGAGGAGCCCCCCCCCCCACATACACACACACACACACACACACACAAACACACACATGGGAGCCAGCTGGAGCCTGCCTCAGATTAGACTCCTGGAGACGAAGATGAACATGCACCCAGATACAGCAACATGTGCACAAGAGCTGAAAGAATGCACTCCAAAAACACACGCGCAATTAGTTAGAGCATCCTTTCTCATATTGCATGGCTCGAGTCCAGGCCTGAGTGTGTGTGTGCGTGTGCATTGAAACAGATGCATGCACTCACAGAACTGAACAGGGAGTCAGGCATTTAAATCACTGACTCCCTTCCTGTTTGGATAGAAAACCTGGGCAGTTATGTAAGAAGTCATAAATGCATAACGATTAGTGACCTCCTACCAGTGGTCAACCTCTGCAGAGGTCTCCCCTGCCAGCGGCGAGGATAAAACTCATCAGGCCAGAATGAACTGAGTATTAAACAGAAGGACCCCCTGCCCCCCTCCCCTAAAAAACACAGAGCTTTTCTGTCATTCTCCATTCCTGTGCTTAACTCTGAGACAGACACAACTGCCCTGCAGCTACAGCGCCATTCCTCTGCGAGCTGTCACTTCTTGCTCGTCTGTCTGTGAATGAAAGCTGCGAGGACGACTTTCTTCTGCAGTGTCTCAAACCACAGCACATAGAAGAGATCTGTTGATTAACGAAATCATGTTGAAACTTCAGCTGAACACACACTCACTACCTGAGAAAAACCTCCTGGATTTTGTCTCTCAGGTGACTGAATTCTTTTTTTTTTCAGGATGTTACACATGAACCTTTTTTAAAAACATCCACCTCAGACCCGTTTCCAGGAAGAGATATGTAAGAAAGAAAGCTGATGAAGTGTGAGGTAGCAGTGTGTATGTATGTAAGATTGGAGTGTGTACGTTTATGAATGTATAGCTTATTCCTTTACAGCACTAATCTGATTAGCGGAGCTTTACCAGTCTGTGTTTAGGACTGGTTTATTCTACACATGATAGCTTAATCAGGGGGACAACTGGGCTATTCAACACTGACGGAGAGTGACACCCAAAGCCTGTAAACAGCCCACTAAGGCTAAAACTGCAGGGGTGTCACTCGGCTTCTTTACACCAGACATCCGAGTGCCAAGTAAGAAGAAAATACAAGCATCCACAAGCATGATTTACAGATAGACGGCTGGTTCATCTGCCTGGAGAACAGCTCATATTTGTCTATAATCCAGTTCCTCTTTTTTTTTAATCCAGCAGAAAGTAGGAGATTGAGAGACGCCACACCCCTTTCCATAGAGCGTGGGAAGTACAGGTACAGGCCAAGCCAGGGAGTGTCCCCACTCTCACACAGGAGCAGCCACATACTCACCCGATCTGCCGTGGACTGTCATAGAGACAGACAGACAGAAATCGAACACCACACAGTGCACAAGGCTTAGAAAGGACAAAACACTGCTGAGCTTCAATGTCAACAGCCAACAGTGTAACCTGACAGCAGTGCAACAATAACCGAGAGGCTGCTCCATCCATCATGAACCATTGGAACAGAGAGCTTCTTAAGAGCTTAGAGCTTCTAATATCAGAAAGGAAGCAAAAGAATCTGCTCCAATTGTTGTGACGGATGAGAGGAATTATTTTGGACTAGACTTCTCTGACACACATGCTTTTCTAACTGTGTCATAGGAAAGACAATGACTGTTAAAAGAAACTCTAATGTGTAGATTGTAGTGCACAAAGAAGAAAATAGATAGCCTTTGATATTATACATCATATTTGAATCGCAACAGACAGATTTATAACTTCAGAATACAAAGGACATGGCTTTAAAATTTGAGTTGTTTGGACTGATTATATTCTTACACAACATGTCTTAAAACTATTAAGTCTTTCATAAAGCAAATGACCCTGACCTTTAAAAGTAAATGATCCAGACAATACAGCTCATACTGGTATAAAACTCTATCTAGAAAGCTATAAAAACAAGTCAAAGTACTTGAGAGTGAAATCCTGCAAGTGTTGCAAACTTGGTAAATGCCAGTTAAATCTGAAAACAAAGATCTATGAAAGAAGATTACACTGAGTACTTTTCTAAGCTCATAGAGGACTGCTTATTTATTTCTGCATTCATTAACTTTCTTTAGCCATAAAACCCTTTGTAGTTGATTCCCCCTGTCCCCTCCTTCACCAACTCCCTACCCAGCCTGGCATCTCCCACATCACTATAACAACCACGGCTGTAATGCACTACAATAACCCCCTCTGGTCCAATTTCTAACAAGAACACAAGAGGGGAAAATGAATGTTACAGCATTGGTATCCAGCAATTATAAGAATTTAAGGCAATTGTGACCCATTACTTCTCCAATACTTTGTCTCACCTGACTCATAGTCGCTGATGCTGTCCTCTTGACCTCTTTTCTTACATCAATCGGGCAGCTGTTTTGGTCGTTCAGCCATAATGAAGTCGCCAAAGTTTCTCTGAGGTCCATCGGCTAACTGCCTCGCACTCGTCGTTCTCTCTCAAAAACATGTCGAGTCCAAAAACACCCGACAAGTGCCCTGCCTCTGCTGACTAGTTACCCTGCAACATGTTCGGACCAACGGCTGCCTGACTTCTTCAACACACAGGGAGGGCTAGCAACTAGAGCTAGCTCACGAGCTCACTGATAAAACTTCTGATGAATTGCGAAAGCTCTGCGGTTCTTAATTTCGCTTTCGCAGGGCGGCAGAAGCTGGTCAAAGTCGAACAAGTGAAGAACATAAGTACTGTAGTATCCTGTGTCTTCCAAAGTTAATCAAAAACGCTCAAAATGTCTCGAGTGACTTCAATCAATAGAGGTCTTTCTTGAAGGAGTGAGCTGGCGAGCATCCTTAATGCACTTGTTGCAGTGTTTGCGAGGGGCGGGGCTTCGAGGGGTTAGGACAGAGGTTACTGGTTGACCGCGTCGTGGCCATTCTTCTAGCAGCCAATCACATGTCAGTAGATCAGACGGTGACTACAGAGGAACGCCCACAATTGAGCGCTCTTCATTGAAGGAAAAAAAAAGAACAGAGGAGACAATATATCGTCTCACTTCCTGTGGCTCTTTGAAGACAAAAAAAGACTGGACCTACCAGTTGTCGTCTTCCGTCTTCCTCGTGCCATGTCACTTCATCATGCCAAAACTATTTATGTCACGTTAACTTCTTTTTGTGTACCTATCTTCAAATACCACAGGTATGAATGAAGGATATTTCTTTTCCTTTAAACAATAGACGAGAAAAGCACATTGAGCAGGTTACTCAGAAACATGACACTTTCGTGCGTTTGTTGCTTTATTTCATGGGGTGGTAGTTTCATTGAGTTCACAGAACATGTAGCCTTCATCAAAGACAGGGGTAAAAAGAAATGTAAAGTTTTGTCCAAGAGATTTGAGAGTTTAATATGAGACGATAAAAAAGAAAAGCAATCAAGTGAGCTATCTTTTTGAGTCTGATATAATGTGGTTGTTACAGGTGTCCCGGACATATAGCAATGCATTTTTAAATACTATTTTACAATAAAATCGAGTTTATTCAGTTGTGCAGTTTTTCTCAGGATCTGGATTTAACATCAGCTGCAAAGCACAAAACCCAAAAGAAATGGAAATGCTAGCATGGCAGGTTGTGGCTAGGACTACAGTTCCTAGCCTTGTTTTGCTTTCAAGATTTACAGATAATTATCTCTCTATCACAAAAAAGACAAGCTTTGTTTTCTTGAAATCGAGAGATTAATCAATCAATTAAAAGTGGAAAACAGGTTCTGTCAACTTAATTGAACAAGAAAAATTATTCATGCTCTTGACAGTGAAATTCACATCTTCACAGGAAAAAATGAAATAAAAGGTATCTATGAATGTCCTCTTCAGGCTCCCTGAGAGTATCATAAATAAGGCACTTGTTGTTGTAAGTACAGATGGATGATTTGAATTCTTTTATGCTTGGTTTGGGAAGTGATTCTTAATGTTGTATTTTTAGGCTTGACAAATATATAGCATGAACACAACCAAGTCAGATAAATGTCATTGGATAAAGGTTTTTCTCATATAGAGGCAGGATATAGAGGATATATTCATGTAGAGCTTTACATGAAAATTAACAAATTAACATCTGTAGCTAAATCAAACTCCAAACAGTATAAAACCAGTGAAGGTAGTGTCATCATCTTCATCAGCAAAGAGCCCATTAAAAAGCTCTCCTCCTGCCACCTGCAGCCACACCTTGTCCCCCACATCCAGGTGAAGCACTGCACCCCCTGCTGCCTGATCCTCACTGCTCTGGTATGTATCCGTGGTGTGGATGATTTTTGCACCATTCTTCACTAGAGCCACCTTCACATTTCTGGAGAAGACAGTAATGTGGTAGGTAAAGAAGTAGGCTCCTGCTGCAGAGCATGTGAATCTGCCGGTTTGTGGATCGTAGTGATTCTGCTGATTGTAAATAATCTTGTCAAACCGGATAGGTGTGTTAGCTGCTGGGAGTTTAGAAAATGCTGTGAGTCCCACAGAGAAGGCACTTTTAGAGGTAACTACAGTATCTCCCTTCTCGCCCTTATCACCTCTCTCTCCTCGTGCCCCTCTCTCACCACGATAACCAATGTTGCCTTTATGACCTGGAACACCGATTTCTCCTTTAGTTCCTGGCCTGCCAGGAGGTCCTAATGGTCCTTGAATACCTCTGTCACCTCGAAGGCCAATCTCTCCCTTGGGACCCTCTGGTCCAGGAGGCCCCAAATCCCCTTTATGTCCTTGGGGTCCGAAAAGCCCAAGCTCGCCCTTATTTCCTTTCAAGCCAACTGGTCCTTGGACACCTTGAGGCCCCATTTTCCCAGGAGGACCCCTTTCTCCATTGTCTCCTCTTTTCCCTTTGAGCCCTGCTGGGCCAACCTCACCTATAAATGACAACCACACATAATCCCTTTATGTTAAGAACATACAAATATAAACTGGAGAGCCAGATAACCAATGAAACATATAAATAATTTGACAAATAATATCTAATGTCTACAGAGTTTAAATGGAAGATACATACCAGGCCCCCCTTTGTCTCCTCTGAGGCCGTCATGGCCAGGTCTTCCAACAGGGCCGATTTCACCTGTGTGTCATAAATAACTATTATTATGAAATGCAGAGCTGAGGTTCAAGACTTATAGGAAAATGTACATGTCAAGTTTAAAAGGAGGTTGTGTCATCTAGACTTACCTTGGTCACCCTTTTCCCCTCTGAGTCCATCCCGACCGTCTCTGCCAGGTGTACCATTATGTCCAGGGTCCCCTGGTATTCCAGGGTATCCACAAACACAACCTTTATTTTGTGCTACTTCCTGTGCAACACACCTGGCCATCAACAAAAGGAGCACAAGAGAAACTCTAAACCTCATCTGCAACATTGTGCCTGATGCACCTGTCCAACAAACTTAATATCACACCTGCATAATTTTGCCTCTCAACTACTTTGCAAAAAAAAGCAGAAACAGAACTTCTAAGCTGTCTTTTAACAGGCATACACACAAGGAACTATGAAACCAAGACTCCAACCAAAGAAAAGTTTAACTGGACAAGAACTTTGGACAAAAGTGACCTCAGTTCTCTGAGCCTTTTCATTGGTCTGACTAGGTTTTAGGTTTACTTATTGAGTCGGTTGGTTACACATCACCTGTGCCTCTTGACATGCCTCTTCAGTCTGCTTGTGGCTAATAATAAGCTGTGTGTGCAGGCCAGACATGCTAAAGCTGCATAGTTTCTCATGAGCTGCAAAACAAATTATGTACTCCTTCAGTTCATATCTGCACAGAAGGTTTTCACATGCAATGTTTTAACAGAGCTATAAAAAGATGGCATTATGAACAGTTGCCTGTGAGCCGTTGTTATCGTCTAAGATTTAAGAGGCAGCATCTTAATGTAACAGGATCTGTCTGGTCATTCAGTGCTTGGAAGGTAAAATGTTAATTCAGGCATGCTTTTCTCATGTATGCTCTTTAAATGTCAACAGTCACAAACAATCTTCGATGTAAAATTGATCACTGACATAAAATGTGACCTTTTGTGTTCTAAATCCCAATCCAGAAACACCCTTAACAAAAGCGCCTGCTTATCTTAATGAAAGTGTCTCTCAGATGTTATCTGCATGCTCAACTGATTTTAGTGCATGTTAAGACTGAACATTTGTTTGCTGGATTTACACCAGCTGGCAAAAAAGTGTTCAGATAAAAAAAATGTAACCACAGCCACTCCTAGTTTACACAACAAAATAGTGTTTTAGAAATATTTTCTGACAGTATTGTTGAAATGTCAGGCATTTAAAAGCAGCACCAGAGCAACTGAAGGCTTAGTATTTCACTCGAGCACAGTTTTTCTAGCTTCAATAAGGCCTCTCTGGTAGAGCACCCATCTAATTATTATGCTGTGCTGCTGCCCCTTTATTAGATTGTGTACAGTGAGGAGAGACGGCAGGGATGGGCGCAAGGGAGGAGCTGGAACATTAAACCAAGATAAGAAAAAACACTCTGAGCACACAACATATACTCATATACTTCTTCGTTATCCAGACACCCAGCTTGTGTTTAAAAGACAGACACAAATTTATGTTCACACACTTTATTTTTCCATAATTTCTCTCACAAGCCTCCAGATATAAATATATTCAAAAATATAAACATGACAATACATAAAAGTGCACATTCAAGCAATGTCTGATCCTGGCACCAGAAATGGAAACGTCACTGTCAGACATGTTGGCTACTGCACATGTGTTTGCTAGGGCACAAAGATGTAATTTAACAAACAAATGACAAAGGCATGGCTCAGAATGAATGAATGAAACCCATTTAGAATTCGCAGACAAGAAATCAGGACCCCAGTCTCTGTAGTCCCATAACCAGGCACAACGTGAGGTTGATTTGGTTACAGAGGATACTGCAACAAGTCTACAGACAAGATCGCAGAGACATCGTCTGTCACTGAGTTCCATTAGTTTTAAGGCTAAATAATTACACTTAATAAAACACCATCTTGAAACAATGACTCATGATAAAAGGAAATAGATCTTTACCTATATACAAATAAATAATTCAAACATGCTGTAACAGTTTTTTCAGATTTTGTTGAACACTGGTGACTTGTTTTGTACAGAGATTTTAGCTTAAATTCTCTAGATAAAGACTGAATTGATGTTGAATGACTCTGTATGACATAACCATCTGCACATGGAAACATAGTAAGTGAGGGAATATCACATATCAGAAGGGTAGAGAGGAGCAGGAGGACAGCTTTAAGAAGATCTACAGAGTCTGACATCATTGTTAAAGAAAGACACCTCTGTTTGGGAAAGCAGCAGTTTCAGGGAAATTGAGGTTAACATGGCAGGTGCTAGAAAGGTCACAACTTTTGTTGTATTAGTAGAAAATAATGGCTAGAAGCAGGGGAGCGGGTTGGGTAAAGTGGTTTACATGATCTGACGGTGCATACCGTAGCCTGTCATACCAGCTTGAGAAGCCCCGCGGTTGCTGCCCATCTGCAGGCCGATCAGACTCTGACCCTGACGGAGCTGCTCTTCGCTGAACTCTCGGCGATTCCCCTGGGCTTTCCTAGAAACAATGTACAATGATTATAAACAGATAATTATGTAGCATTATGGGATGTTACACAGCCCCAATCTCTACCCCAGTGCACCCAAAGCACTTAACCTCATGGACTTGAATTATGTCAGATGTGCATGACTGTGTGATGATAGAAAAATGAGGAAGTGGACACATTATTATGACATCACATTTTGCAAGATGTGTCATTAAATAATAAGAGAGAAAGCAAACTTCTTGACTGTATTTGAGTGTCTTACATTTGTGTTCATGTATTGATTAAACTGTAAAAGTCAGAAAAAATCATTATTGTTAATCCTCCTTTGAGAAACATAAACACCTCTACTAACTTGCTATAGATAACCACAATGGAGGGTAGCCACAAGATGTCACTAAGAGATGTTTTTCTTTTGCTTTATTCCTGTCTCATCCATGCTTACTTTGTATACATTTCCTTTTTTTTTTACTATGATGCACTAATCACTTGAACACTTATTAGGAAGTTGATTGAAAATCACTAAATCTGAGCGTTTAGAGATTGCGACCATAGGCCATAGAACTTTTTCTTTACCTGTGAAACCAGTCACGGTCTCCCCTGTAATGACCATCATCCTTGGTGACAGCCAAACTACCAAGAGCCATAAGAGTTCTTTGTACTGCTGCCATGTCCTTTCCTGCAGCCAGAATAATGAAGCATGTTGTCATGTCATATAGTTGAAACTGCTCAAACTACCATGAATGAATTTATGCAATTTCTGCAGGGTTAGTAATCAGAGATGGCTCACCTTCCCAGAGGTCCACAGTTTGAAATATGTCAGTGGTTGTGACTCCGTAAGCTTCTGCTGCCTGCAGAAACTGAGAGATTTTCTCCATTTGTTTGAAGGCCATCTGCGTCTCAGGAATCTTCTTGATTGGCTCCTTCCCTCTCGGATAAAGGCTGTTGATGAGCCTGCAGAGGATCTGGGACAAAAGGGGTTGGACATATGAAGCTTTATCTGCATGGGCACATTGACTGAACCCAAATGACAGCTATGTCCCCCCAAGATGCTCTTATTTGGCAAGCTGAAAAAGAGCAATTAATTTCTAAGCAGCTTTCTCTTTTCTGACTTCCCCAATCCCCTTTCTCTGCCAATAATTCCTCAAGAGAACCATTCCTCAAAAAAATAAATCAGATTTATTTTCACAAGTATAATTGATAATATAAATCATCTGCAGTGTTGCACTTAGCTGTACTCAGCCACTTACTAAAGTGGCAAAAACTGCCTGTCTTGTCTGATGGATTTCCCTGAATCGCATGCACATCATTAGAGTAAGCTGCAGTGTCATGTAAGAAGAATTTGCAGTAAAATGCAGGGTGCATTAATACTTGGTTGGTAATTAGGTCTTATAGTGCTTCGCATTTCCAGGGTTGAGATAGGGCAGTTCTCCATCCATGCCATCAAACTGACAAAAGGGGGAAAAATCTATATTTTTAAGGCAGGGATCAAAACAGTCTGTAAAAAGTATTTTCAATAAAACAGAAAACCTCTTCACTACACTTTTTCTAAATTCATCGGGCTCTGAAATCTGCCCGAGCTGCTCTGTTATTGTGTAAATAATTAAACGATAACTTCTATTTTAAGTCCAGGTACAGCAGCTACTCACTGTCCCATCCATCAGCCATTTTTGGAAGTTCTGTCGGCCGGCCTGTGGCCTCTCTATGTTTCCTCCACACTGTGCAACCATCCAGTCCACCAGACGCTGCTCCAGGTCTGGGTCGTACTTCTGCTCAATTTTCTCCTGGACCTCTCGGCTCAGTCCGTAGCTAGGCCCTCTGTTTGCCATGGCTGCTCCAGGAACACTTTAGTAAAGCCCTGTGGGGAAAAAAAGTGGTGCATTTAAAAGGGTGAAGCTGTAAATATTTTATCTTGAACACAACATAGACCTATAATCCAATAATATACTTCTTATATCTTAGTGACTGAATATTCAACCTTAATTCCTTAACTTTCTATTTATTTATTATCTGTATAATCAAAACACTTTGATTTCAAGGTGAAGTCATAATGCCAGGTTTCGGTCTCTCAGGAGCACCTGTCTCCCTCCACCCATGCACAGCCCTGGATGCTGGAGCAGTGAAGGGTGTGGTCCTTGGCTGCTGTCCCGCACGGGGAGAGGCCAGCCCTCTTATTGCTATGGCAACAATCAAGCCCGTTTCCGGCACGCCGTGTGCAGTGATGCGCTGTGAGGCAGGATGGTCAGAGTATGACCTCCAGAAAGCACACTTAAGGCACAAAATCAACAATGAAATGCTTTTTCGTAAAGTTTGTCCTCTCAAAAGTCATTCACAATCACAGTTCTATATTTAGCCGATTACGTCAGTCCCATGTGCCGCATTGAAAAATGTTAATGTTAATTAAAAAAAAAATCTCTTGTTCAGCGCATTTACCTTTGTAAAAAAAAAAAAATTGTAATACAAATAGGAGTCCACCATTTTTGTTACTACACCGCAGTGATTCACATTCTGCAGCTTGTTAAAACATTTAAACTGTCCCACAGGCAACTGGGCAAAGCTATCAAGCTACTTACGCTCAAAGCTGCGACACTGCATCACTCGCATAAACATAACGCTCTCCATGTCCTGTGTTTGAAGCAGTTTTATGCCGTGAGAGCTGAACTTACCGAAAAGGAGAGTCAGATTCGTCCGTGTCACCGTGCTTCAGTTCCGCTGAGCTGGGCAGGGCTGAGGATGCTGAAGTGCTGAAGCATCCATGAAGCGCAGCACAGGCGCGTGGGGCGCAGGCTGGGTCCAGTTTGACCGGGAGGGGCGAGTCACTCGTTTTATATGCCAGCTCTTCCAGGAGGGGTCCCTAGAGACTGTACAACACAGAATGCGACGTGACACCGCTTCCGGACAGTGGTCAGTGTAGTGCATGCTCAGCTTTGCAGCAGGGGGAGAACCTCAACTAAAGCATGTGACGATACCAAAGAGATAAAATTCTGTAAGAAACCCAATAAAATACTCACATAAATTAAGGAAACTGATCCCATGTGGGCCATAATAAAACCCCCTTTTGACCTCCAATAAACAGAGAGGATTTAGTAGCATACTTGCCTTTTTTACAAACAGTTTTTCATCCTTGTTCTCTTTCATTACCTTTCTGGCTCCTAGACACAAGGTAGTTTATGGGATATTTTGTTTCTTACTGAGTCTTGGCTCCAGTAATAGGAACCATTTCTCTTCACTTACTGAATTAAGAGGGTTTCTCCAAGAACTGAATAAATATCAAGTGCTGTGGCTTAGTACAGAAAGAAGGATGCCTTGTTTTTGCCGAGAGACAGCAAAAACAAATCGTAGAGTTACCAATACATCATTTGGTACACAAACCACCTTTTTCAACAATCTATAGACAAATTAGCTGTGTTAAGCATCTCTCTTTGTTAACAATATATGTCCTGCTGCCATTGGACTGTCATCCTGTGTTCTCCCATGAATTGTTTTTGATTTAGTTTTGACACAACAAATCAGTGACTGCATAACTCAACCACAAGTTAAAGGTCAGTGCTACGGTTAAGTGGATCCAACAGAGTAAAGTAGTTGGTTGTGCCCCATTGAGCAGAGTACAGCTAGTGGCCAATTACATGTTAATAATCAACAGTCCAGTGGCTCCATTCTTTCGACCCCTCAGTGGCTAAAGGCCAAAAGGAACGAGGAGTCATGTAACAGAATGTTCTGCTAAACAAAAACAATCTCCTCATGTATGAAATCTATGACCTTTATCGTTTTAACTCAAATTATAGAAACAACTGCTGTTGTGGACATGCTCAATTAGTATGTGAAACGTTGTTTTTGTTGAATGTTTTGCTGTGATTTAATAAGAAAAATATTCTGATTTAATATTGTCTTTTTAGCTGTTAAGTAACCAGCTTACCAAAGAAATGACATAAAAAACTTCAGTCTACCACTTCATGTAATGCAGCTTTAACCTACACTTGAGTTTACGTTCAGATGAAAAAAATGATTATGTTGTGTTTGTAATGGTAAAAGACTGAGACCTGCACTCTCATGTGCAGAGGTTTTATTGGCCAAAACAGTTGAAAAGTGATTAAAAAAGGCACAGGAAAACTATGCTTCTAAGTAAAGAGGGAGGGGAACAGTCAAACAATAAGAACAGTGGCAGACACAGCAGCAGACCTAACGCAGGCCGACATAACACTCTGTATGATAACCTGGAACACGTAAAAATGCGACCTGAAGATAAGAGGGACCATCTAACAGGAGAGCTCCCCTTAATGTAGTTTGCGCTGTAACAGCATGATGAAATGACATGAAGTAAGGGGAGAACCGAGGTGGACAGAAGGTGATATTTGGCAGAGACACATGCCATTGTTTGGTAAATTTCTTGAGGGTTGACTTCTAAGTAAACAAAGTCCTGTGGTCTCTTTATCTCAGCAACCTCTCAAGCTCACTCCCCCACCCTGCACTCAAACCAAAGTGGTCAGCTTGTCTATGAGGTCGTCGATGGTGTACACCATGAGTTTGATGTCATCCTTCTCAGACATGCGATGTTGGCCATGTCGCCGGAGGATGACGTCCACATCCGGGCTCAGGACGCGTTCTGCGACCTGCATGGAGATGTGCCAGGGAACGTCTTCATCCTTGAGCCCGTGAATGAGCCGCACGGGGCATGTGATGGGGATGGGACTCTGGAGCACACAGTGATTTTCTGCCTCCTTCAGAAAGTCCATGCTAAACTTGTAAAAACCTTCCTCTGAGTGCTTGGTGGGCACTGTCCACTCTCCTTTCTCCTCCCACTCTTTGCGAGCCTGCACATTTAAACAGAAAAATCCATGTCAGACAGACAGTAAAACCAAAAACACATACAAAGACTGATGAAGTAACAAAAATATGCACCTACCTCAATAGGAAGAGTGTTAAATGATGTGACAATGTGATCAGCAGCAGTGGAGATGCCAACAAGTGCTGCAGTCTTCTCTGGTCTTGCAATAGCTGCCAACAGCATGAGCCAACCACCTATACTGGAGCCTACAAGTATCTGAAAAAAAAAAAAAACACCAGAAAGAGACTGTCAACCAACCAACAATCACAATACACTCCATAAAGCTAGGTGAATGCAGGTCATTCACTGCAGAGAAAGACTGAATAACAAATGTGGTAACACAGTGCCCTCTTCTGGACATATGCTAGAACATACAATTAATGCCAAGCATGAACGTTCATCAAATACACGTATTCCATTTCTATTGATGAATTTTCTGTTTAACTTTTTGTATTAATTCTACAAATAAGTTTATTTGCTGTCAACTTAAATATAAGTTGATTTTTATATATAGAAGAACACTTCTTTAAAAGCGAACCTTTTTTTCAGTCTGGCCACGCGATCAAGACTAATTCACGCATAGAACATGAAATTCTATTTCATAAATAGTGTTATTTATTTCATTAATAGTGTTGTTTTATATTTCTTTTTTCTGTGAAGATCCCGGAAAAGGTTGTTAATATTTGGTTATGTGTGGCTTTCTGGAAAACGATAAATGTTTACGTTTAGGCACCCCTGCGATCGTCACACTTTTTCTGTTACAAACTGACCCCAGCCCCCCCATCAGAGAAGGGAAAAGTTATGTGGCCCTCACAGGAAAAAGTCTGGGGAACCTTGAACTAAAGAATAAATAGAGTCCTTATTTTTTTGCATGAGGAAAAATGAGTGAAACTACACATCAAGATATACATTAAGAGCAATAATCTTCACAGAGTATTTTTACAAAAGCCTTAAGATTGACATCAAGACTTTATAATGTATCTGCCTGAGGATAAATTGGGATGTGTCATGAGACAGTTCTTGGTTGTTGGGACTCAGATGTGCATATTTGTGCAAACTATATAATTAGATTATGCCATTACATAATGCACTGTGAATAATTTATGATGAAGTGAGAGAACCCTCTTCCTAGAACACTAAATGATATCCAAAGATAAATGAAAGACACTTTTTAAATCACAAGAAAACCTCAAAGCACCCTCTCTGAAAGAGAGTGCTACAAGGCCATGCTGTTACAAAGGAGTTTTCTTGTGATTAAAAAAAGTACCATATTGGCAGAGGGCAAAACTCCAGCTGATGAAAATTGTTTTGCTTCATTCAACTAGTGGGACGACTGCAATATCTGAGAACTTGAAATGTTAATGAAATAAGTTTATTAGCAACTCACACATTAACAAGATGGGGAAATAATCCAGAGGACACAACGTTCACTAAAAGAAAGAAGCCTTGATCCGGTGACAAAGAAGACAAAAACCACAGGCTCAGGTCTATGAAATTGTGTACCGAGCTCGGTTTACCTGGCCTTGGTGTTGTTTTGGCTGGTCTGTTTTTGTTCCCCAACCTTGGTGGGTTTGTTATTGATGAGTAAGTTCAATAAGAGCTTATATTACACTTAGCATCCAAAAGTTTAAGGACACTTGCTAACAATATCATTTTGCAAATTGGAAGTGTCAAAGCAAGGACATTTATATATTTAGAAGATATTAGTTTCAGACCTATTTACATCTGGCTTTCTATTTTATTGCTCCTCTTTATTAGCAGTTTCAAGGGAAAACAAAAAACAAAAAAAAAAAGAAGGACCTGTGGAAGGCCTGATCTTTGCAAGCTTTTTTCAAGCACTTTTATTATAGCTCAACCATACATACATTCTCTGGTACTATAAAGGAGATGTATTGCTTTGAGTTTGAACTGTTAATATAGAAAAAGGGAATTAAATAATGTTTTTAATAACATTATAACAAAAGACATCTGAATAATCCCGTTTGATTGATTTTTAATTGTTCCACAGATAAACTTGCCTCTTCACCACTGAATGGAGCGTCATTAAGCTGTAACTTTTCATAAACATCATTACCATATATTTTAATGTATGCATACTTGGAAAAATAAATGCAATCATTTTTGACCATAATCAGTTTTTCAAGTCTTTCAATTATGTTCAAATACGTTGAAGCATTTTGAGGCGCTCCCTTTCCAAACACATGTTAAACATTAACTTGTTTGGAAGCAAGGACAGTGTTTGTTACTGAGAGCATGTGTCATTTTTCCTCACTGAACAAAAATAAGTCACTGCTGTAAATCTAAACCTGTTTAAGGACCAAATTCTTAATGCCATCCCTTTAGAGCATATTTTTTCAGAACTTCAAGGGTCATGATCCTGAGGAATATTTACCTGTGGCCCCTCTGCTAACTCATCCAACACAAAAAGGACGTCTTTTTTCCAGGTACCGATGGTTCCTTCAGCAAGCACTCCCTCTGAGGCCCCATGTCCTGTGTAGTCAAACCTGAGAAAAACAAAGCATCAGAGGGTAAAACGACAGCAAGACATCGGACACCAGGGGCCATTCTGCTTTCTTTGTTGACATTATTAGTAAAACAAATAAGTTGTAATCTACAGTAAATAAGAGATTGGGTTGCTAAGTGTTCAGGAGTATGGACAAATGATTTCTATATCCCACAATCTTTAGCACAATGAAGGGGACGAGAATTGTCAGAGCAACTACTCTAAAAATATTAATACAATTCCAATAAAATGTAAGACTGAAGGGACAATAATACTTCTTCTAAATGACTGCCATGACTGTCTTTTCGTGTGCATCACTAAAGCTTTCTTTTTTTTTAAACAATTTTTAAAAAGAGATTGGTCTCAGTGAAGAACTCCTTGTTTCTTATACAATTTTGCAAGCCAAATCTAATCTCAGTAAGCAAATATGCTAATGTATATTGTTTTCATAACTGCTCAGCTGGCACAATACCTTTTAAAAACTGAACCAGATAGCAATATTTGATTTATACACTACTTCATAGTCCACAATCTCAGATGATAAAATCCATGGGGATTGAGGATGGATGTATGAGGTTTAACTACTTGAGCTCATCCTTGTTAGAAGCCATCATACAGTAGACATTATGTTACATGCACGACACGCTCTCAGCGTTCATCCCTCTTTAGAGATGCTTTGGGGAACTTACCTAAGGTATGAGTGTCCTAGTGACCTGCAGAACTCCTCCAATGACTCAGCTTTCTGCCCATTCATGTTAGAGCCATATCCTGGGAGGAAGACCACTCCTGGACTCTTCCCCTTCACTCTTCTGTAGGCCAGCTTTGGGAGGTCTGGTCGTGATGCATACTGAACTGTGGACTTGTGTCTTTTGTTTCCTGGTTGACAGAGTACAAAGTATAACCATTGTGGAGAACATATTACTGAAAAGGCCAAATTGCATGTAGGTTATAGATTACATAAGCATGTCTGAAAACAATAACATCCAATTCTAAAGTTTAAAAAAAATTGCACATGAGGAAACACATGGAATTATTAATATCGACTAAGCATCGAGCGAATTAATGAAGACACACATTTCTTAGCAAGTCTACTTAATTTCGGATAAGCTTTCACGTATCAAGAATAAGCAAAAGCGGCGCAAAACACACAAGACAGGCGCAAATGTCGCAACATTTACTGCCCTAAATTTTCTAAGACGACGCAATCTGTGAGCCACACCCCCTCTTCGGCGTTTAAATGCCCGAGAATGACACTTGAACATGCCGTTATTAGTTGTTCAAAAGCAGAGACTTAAACAAACCTTCAAGACGCCTTGTAGACAAAGCTGCGAGTCCTCCATTGCTTAAAATCTGTGAAAGTCCTCTGCGGCAAGACCTCAGCGCGACGGCTGCCATACTGCTCCGCGACCCACTGAGGAACTATCGCGAGACTAGTAGCAGTGACTCATTTACTCACGGAGCAGTTGTAGTCCATTGCAATACAAACGCAGCAGAGACACAGCTGAGCTCGGCGGTGAAGTATCAAAATAAAGTGCAAAAATGCATAATCTTTTCAGAAAGATGTCCTAATTTGCAGAAAAGTAATCTGTTTATATGAAGCAGATGCTGGCACTTTTGGGTGATTTTAAAACACCGAGGGAAACGAAAATTTTACAAATATTTATACAATTCTTGAGGTGCAGTATGTGCAAATCATGACATATCTGTGATGAAATTTTAGTCATGTTTTGAAAACCATTACTATTTCGTTCGGGCAAAACTTTTTTTTTAAAATATTGCTATAACCATTAATCAATTTCTACAGCATTATGCTTAACTAATTTCATTTGAAATATAGAGAATTCTAGGTATAAGCAAACAAACAAGAAAGCAAAAAGCCAAATCAACAACAACAACAACAACAAAAGAACATTGATTTACAATAAATTCAAAAACAATTAAACGCAAAAATACGCTCAATAAAGTGTATTTTCTTTTCCTTTTCTTCTTCTTTTTTTTTTTTACCATTTTGGATGCGTTTGTGTTTATACGTTTTTATGAAAATAAAAACACTTTAATTCTATAGAATTTTTCAACACAAGTAAGAAAGTACTTAACTGATAAAAAATGAACAGCAAACAACTTATCTAAAAGAAGCAGCCAAGCAGTAAAAAAAATCCATAGGTATACATAAAACAAATCAAATAAAATCATTAAAGATAAATTAGATAAAATCACAGTATAAAAGCTTTCTGTAGCAAATAGGTCTCGTTCTAAAGTTTGGGGGCTCTCAAAGAGAAAGACCCCCCACCCACACCCTTGATCTTTAATCTGGACGTTGAGACAGCCACTTTATCACTATCCATGCCTCACCATGCTACTTCTGTGATGAGAGAAATGGATAAAAATGCGATGCCATGCAGTGGCGATTCCTAAATGAGATCGAACAGGCTACTGGTATGCCATTAAAGTATGCTAAATTAACCATAAACAGTGACTATGAATATAGTATCTTATAACTTGTGTTGGCGACTGTCAAGTGAAGTGTCAGTTTGTAACATGACTCAGAGCGTCACAAGCGGAAGGTCACGGAGCAGCAGAACGGAACTGAAGCGGGAGTAAAAAGCCTGTCCGCCATTGTGGAATATGGTGAGGGATATTCCAGTTAGACACTAGTCACTTTCATATTGACTGTTAAACACCGAGCGTGTGACAGGATCCGAAACATTAACTGACGCCTTCAGCGCAGACACAAAGTCGACGTTTATAACCACCACAAGAAGAACCGGATCGACGTCAGGTCTGAGCAGGGGAGGAAAACGCCGCCTTGTACCCGCTACAGAGTGATTGGACAACCCGAGAGACAAGCCAGGAAAGCACCGGAGTGCAGAGAGAGAGAGAGGGAGAGAGAGAGCGAAAGAGAGAGAGAGAGGCAGGGGGAAGCCGTGGACAGTCTTCACTAACAGCGATCAGTTTCGGTTCCTGGAGGATGTCTGCGACCACAGTCGATCAGGTTCGTGTGCTGACAGCCCAAAGGTGCTGTTGTGGTGATATGAAACTTTGCCGACAACAGTTTGATCTGGTTTGTCATCTCGGATCAAACAGGCTAAAAAGTCTTTGATATATGATAGCTATTAGCTTTAATGTAGGCCGACTGTAGCTTTAGCCGGTTGCCAATGCGGCAGCGTTTATTACTGGATGTCAGAGCCTTTGACAACCTGTAAATGTGAACATCAGGGCTCAGGGTTTCAGCTTGAGGTTAACACCATCGAGTGTTATATATTTTTCCGTGTAAGATACAGTCTGCTGTGTGTATGTGTGTGTGTGTGTGTGTGTATCTCGTATTTACTGTCGTGATCTGACAACGGTCTCATCTCTTTCTCCTGTGCTGTCCATTATTTCAGAGACCCAAAGGACAAGGAAATAAAGGTAATTGATCTCGACAGTGCTGTAGTCCTCTTTTCTCCAAAGAAGGCTAGTCAGTATGCTAGTGCCAGCTGTTTTGATTTTAAATTAGCTTAAATGTACGGAAGCCCTAAGTGGACATTCATTCACGTATGTTTAATTTATTCATTTTGTATCTTAGTTCTCAGTCATTTCCTATAAATCTCAGCCTTGTTTTGCTTGTAAAAACGGTAGGTTTTCTCATTGTAATAGATAAATGTTTCTCATATTCCTGAGACAATTAGGCTCATTTTCTTGTGCTATCAAGCTTCAGCGTTTTAAAAAACAAAACAACAGGCTGAAACAGGCCATACCTTTTCTGTTTCTTAAACCATGTGCTTCTGCACTTACATGTAATATTTTGAGAGCATAAGTGCGTTCACAGAGACTATTGAAAAATATGGGGCGCTTTGAGTACTCAGATGGCACACTCAAGACAGTCAAAAAGTTGAGAGTGGAAAGCACTTCTTGACCTCAGTGGTCACCATCTTGGTTACATTGCGGAAGGGATGAAACAGATTTGTGAAACAGAAGATTGTGACTGTAACTAATAAATAGCATAGGAACACTCGTGAACAATTGTAAAATGTTATCGTCCTTTCCAGATTTGAGACAGCACAAACCCTATACAAATTGTGTACTGCAATTGTAAGTACATGGTTTGCAGTGTACTTCAAGTAAGTGTACAAACAGAAGTCCAATTTGAGATGCGCTTGCATATACAATGCAACAACTTGATGGGTCAAGTTAGGCCTATATATATTTTTGTGTGCCGTGGGGATATAAGTTATGATATTATGGTGTTCATTGAAATCTTGAGAACAACTTACATTTTATTTTCTTTTAGAAAAACTGAGTATATCAAATGTACAAATGTATGTCTGCATTGGGCCATAAGTGCCAGTACCTCAGTTGGTGTCCGGCTCTAGTGTTACACAACAATTAGACCTAATTCATAATTTAAAGTAGATCTTTGTGTACCAAAAAGGGTGACGTCTCAAGCTTTAGAGTTTTTGATTACATAACTCGAGTAGAAAAGATAACATAACCTGATTTCTCTTTTTATTCTTAGTGCAAAACGGATCAATGCATCAAAAAGATGGTGTGAATGATGATGATTTTGAGCCTTACCTAAGCGGCCAGACAAATCAGGTAAGGTCACACAGCAAACCACTACATGGTCTCTCAAGTGTGACCAAGTATCAACAAGAACTCATGGACAACATTTAGCTTGCAGGCTTATGTTATGGGCAAACTAGCTGCATATTTTAAGTGACCTTCTTCAGACAAATGAATGTAGTCACTCCAATTTCATGTGAAAAGAATAAACTATGTTATCCCATAATATGATTCAGTTAATTCAGTTAATTCAGTATCTAAGATGGTACAAATCAAGCTAAGTTGAGAAATAATCTTATTATCTTAATCTATGATAACTTTATTATTTTAGCTTGTCTTTGTATTGTTGTAATGGAAATGTACAATTTATTTACATTTACGTAAACTTATTTACATCTATGCTAAAAAAAAGAGAGCGCGTTTTTCGTAATATACATGATGTGCCTGTCTCTCTTAACACAGAATAACAGCTATCCACCAATGTCTGACCCATACATGCCAAGCTACTATGCTCCATCCATTGGTTTCCCTTACTCTCTGGGAGAAGCTGCTTGGTCTACAGCAGGAGACCCCCCTATGCCCTACTTAACTACCTATGGACAGATGAGCAATGGCGAGCCACACTTCATCCCCGATGGTGTGTTCAGCCAGCCTGGTGCGCTGGGGAACACCCCTCCCTTTCTGGGCCAACATGGTTTCAACTTTTTCCCCGGCAATGCAGACTTTTCCACCTGGGGTACCAGTGTCTCTCAGGGTCAGTCCACGCAGAGCTCGGTCTACAGTAACAGCTATGGGTACGCCCCCAGCTCGCTGGGAAGGGCAATCACGGACGGACAAGCAGGGTTTGGAAGTGACACCCAGCTCAGTAAAGTTCCAGTGTTGAACAGCATTGAACAGGGTATGACAGGGTTAAAACTAGGTACGGACATGGTAGCAGCCGTCACCAAAACGGTGGGCTCACCTTTAGGTGGCACAGTAGGTATGAGCAGCATGGCGGCCAATAGCCTCCCTCCGTCTGTCAGCTCATCTGCCCCTAAACCTGCCTCCTGGGCGGCCATCGCAAAGAAGCCAGCCAAGCTGCAGCCTAAGGTTAAACCCAAAGCCAACATGGGGATGGGGGGAGGCGCTGCTATTCCTCCACCCCCAATAAAGCACAATATGAACATTGGTACTTGGGACGACAAGGGCTCTCTCAGCAAGCCCCCATTAGCTCAGACTATGATGCCCCCGCAGCCTCTTGTGCAGCAGCAGCTCATGGCTCAGCACCAGCCCTTACTCCAGAATCCTCTGTCCCATCAGCCCCAACACCAACACCAACATCAACACCAACACCAACACCAGCCCTTCCAGCTCCAGTCCCTCCAGTCCCCCCAACACCCTCATACTCTGCCCCCTGGTCCCCCACACCTGCATCTCACCTCTCAGCCTGGTCCCCCTCAGCAGCTTCATCAGCATCAACCCCAGCAGCCTGGTCCACCCCCTAACCGCTGGGTGGCCCCCAGGAACAGAGGTGAGGGCTTTGGTCTGGGTGGGGGGGTCCCATTGAGTGCCTCCCCATGCTCCGGAGAAGTGCATCCCGTGCTGGAGAAACTGCGCGCCCTCAACAACTACAACCCCAAAGACTTTGACTGGAACTTGAAAAATGGACGTGTATTCATCATCAAGAGCTATTCGGAGGATGACATCCACCGCTCCATCAAGTACTCTATCTGGTGCAGCACAGAACATGGCAACAAGCGTCTGGATGGAGCTTACCGCTCGCTGGGCAACAAGGGGCCCCTCTACCTGTTGTTCAGTGTCAACGGCAGTGGGCATTTCTGTGGCGTGGCCGAGATGCGCTCACCGGTGGACTACAATGCCTATGCAGGCGTCTGGTCTCAGGACAAGTGGAAGGGCAAATTTGAGGTGAAGTGGGTCTTCATCAAAGATGTGCCCAACAACCAGCTGCGACACATTCGGCTGGAGAACAATGACAACAAGCCAGTGACCAACTCCAGGGACACTCAGGAAGTGCCTCTGGAGAAGGCCAAACAAGTGCTTAAAATAATTGCCACTTACAAGCATACCACCTCAATCTTTGATGACTTTGCACATTATGAGAAACGTCAGGAAGAGGAGGAGGCTCTGAGGAAGGTGAGACAAACACGTGTATACAGAACCCTTCTTTTGTCAACAACTTGTTTGTATGCCAGGGAGAGATCACTGTAGTTACCCTTCAATCCAAAGGGAGTCTAACTTTCACTGAGTCACTGTTACGTGTTGCCAAACTATAATCAGCTGATCTGGTTCCACCTGCTCTCACACAGAGGTTGTAACTTCCTTTGGCTGAATGAACACTCTGGCGTAAATGGAAGTTCCCAGAGGCCTGTCAGCAGACTACTACTCATAAGCAGGTTGAGGAAGCTGTGATTCCTCATCAGCCATCTTGTGCTGCTGAGATTGCAAAGTTGATCTGCCCGAATGGAGTTAGATGCATAGAGGTTTCCTGAAATAGCCCGCATTCCTGACATTCCTATCCCTCAGACAAAGGCAGATGTAGGCTCTGATCTCCCTTTGAACGCCGAGCCTCTCTGCTCTCCACAGGCTCTTCATGCTTTATTAGTCTTTAACAACATAAGCCCCCGGCCTGCAAACTGGCTGCTGTGTGCCTCGGAGTTGGTAGTTTGCCTCAGATGTTTTTTAAAACAATAATGTTTCCCAGCAAAACGTGAAAAAAATGCAAAAATACATAATTCTGTGTGTAGTGTAAAAAAAACCCAAAACACCAAACACAGTGTTAGCCTGTGCCCACAGAGAGGAAGCTGAAATGTTTTGCACTAGTAATAACAGCGGTGCACCACAAATGTTTGTCTAGGTTGTTAAAGCTCAGTGGGAATCTACCCGTAATAAAAACAGCAGAGAATAACGTGTTATCATTGCTCTCATCCTGCTGCATCCATTCTTAGATTCACCAGTATGCTAATTTATTAGCGTTTAGCAACCCCCCCGACCCGCTCCCTTCTTTTCTCCCACTCCCTACTGCTGCTGCTGCTCCATTGATGCTGTATTGACTCCACGCTGCTGACCTTGTTAATATGCGCTGGGTTACTTTCTCATAAATATTTCAAGTCAATGTTTTCAGGCTTCTGAAAACAACCTGTCAGTAGAAAGCCTGTTTCATCCTGCACTGTGCAGGCGTTGCGCTGCGCTGCTTTTGTAGCCCTGACCTCCTACATGACAGGATCGGCCCGTCTGAGGCCTCGCCCTCCTCTGCCTGACAAGGTTAATTGTCCTCCATTGTTTGGCCTGTCCTTCCCCAACTTTGAGAGGTGTCAAACCAGTACAGCTACCTGCACTAAAGCACTTCCTGGAGTGTTTTTTGTTTTGTTTTGTTTTTTTTTTTTTTAAGAAAAAAAAGGAGAACGTGAGCTCTAAATGTGTTTTCATGATTTGAATAAATTGAGTTAGTTAGTAATACTAAGAGGTTAGCTTCTCTTTCTGGATTAATATAGTAGCTCAGAGAGAATTTGCTTTGACACCAGACTGCTGAAATCACTCCACCTGTAAAACAGATGTTACTAATTTGTCCGTATTTGGCACTAAGAAGGGTTTATTATCTTAAAATTAGACCTTAAATCAACTGAGGTGGAGGATTTTATGGGAAGAAATCTGAGCATTTTTTACCTCATATTGTATGAGGCTTTCATTTAGCTTAAATCCTCTCATTATCAGATCACAGTTTTAATTTTTTTAATAAAACGATTAAAAACAATCTGACTTTCTTAAGTATAAACCACTTTGAACTGTTCCTCTGCTAATAAGGGAAGGATGAATCTTAACCACCTTTTCAGAGAGCAAGCTTGAAAAATGGTCCTCCACCTTTAAGGGTCACAGTGTTTTTACTTTTAAATATTTTTAAAACCTCATCAAACCTAACAGCTATGCAGTGTGTGTTTAGAGAAAAACACACACCCTGAGTGTGTTAAGCTTGCTCATGTTCTTTCCAGCGAGTGTATGTGCAGTCATGTGTTTATCCTGAAGACTGGCGTTACAACAAGCTTTGTGTTGTGGCGTCTGTGCAAACATGACTGAACTTTATGTTTAGCACCACTGGCGGCCTACTGAACTAGTTTTTACTTCACACTCTTTAACCTACTTTATGAACAACGAAAGGTCCATGAACCTTAATTTTATTGATAAATGAGTCTGATTTCATTTTTTTTCTTTTTTAAGTAATACAAAAATTTGAAGAGACATTAAAAACACTTAGTATCATAAAATTCCCAATTAAATAAGTCTCACCTCTTAATGTATCTTTTGACCCATGCAAAGGATTTCTAAAAGGATTTTCAATTGGTATAATTTTTCTTTCAATATCAGAACTCCCTGCATTGTTTTTATTACTCATTTTGGATTATAGTTTCTTAAGATGACATCCAAATCACCATTTGTGCTTTACTGTGATTTATGCTTAATATCTCAGTCTCAGAAACTAGGTTTGGAAAGGCACTTTTTTTAGGTAACGGGAGGTCAAACTGTGCAGTGTGATGCTGAATAATTCGGCTTCGTGTTTATTTTGCTCTTTGCTCCGTTTGAGAAACCTCAAACCTTTCTTGAATACATTTTTTAAAAAGTAAAATCATCTCTCTTGAGTAGTTTAAATGGGCTGTGATTAAAAACGTTGATCGCAAAGAGACTGGCTGATGTAGGAATCTCATCACTATTCTATTGAGTTCAAAACACTCCTGTATTTCTTTGAGCAAATGAATGTTTTCAAAATAGATATTTAGATTTACTTTTAGGGATAAAGACTTATTTATTTAAAACATCTCCTTTAAGAAGACCAACTTTTTCTGAATTTCCCCACCGACTTTGAACTCATCTTCATCCAACTGTTTCAAAGTACTAGCCAAGTTGTACTTTTCTTCTGCTTTTTTTTTTATCCATCCCTGTGATTACGCTGTTGTTTTACTGTTTGCTTGTTTGTGCCTTGTTGCTCTGCCTCTGATGTGGTCGACTGACGATCTCTCTGTTTCTGTCTCTTGCCAGGAGCGCAATAGAAATAAACAGTAACCTTCAAGCAAGCTCTCTGCTAGAACTGCAACACTAATGACGTAGGACCTTAAAAACGAAATGTTTGCCTAACCACGTGGAGGAAAGGCTTTCACAATCTTTCCGCTGAAGACGACAATGTATCTGAACACTTGAACATGACCATAGGTGGACTCATCTGTATCCGTTGACTGGTGCATCAAACCCTGTGTTCCTGTCTCACGAGAAAAAGAACGTAACCCACTTTGAAAACTGTCTCTAAAGCACTTTCAGCCCTCCTAAAACAGCCTCTACCATTACCCTTAACTCTCTAACTGTGTTCTTCTTCTTTGGTTTTGTTTGTGAACAACTAACTGACTAACCCTGAGTAGTCAGGAGATTTCACAAGGCTTCTTTGTAATTTTTTTAATGCCTCAAATGTTTGGGATAGTGGCGATCTTCATGAAGAGAATTAAAGATGATATATATATGAATTAATCTTCTACTTGAATCTGTATTCAGCTGTCTGGTCCTCCTCAAACAGAGGTTTGGATGATTGACAGGTGGGATGAAGTAATTGGGAAACAGCCACAATCATGCCAATCATAGGACGAATCCTTCCCTCTACCTGTTCCCTTCTGTCTGCATCTGTTTCTGTGTACCAAAAGATTACAATTATGCAGCAGGCTGGCAATCACTGGCCAGTGCTCCTCTTTTTTTTCTTTTCTTTTTTTTGTTTCTCTCTTGTGATTCTGTCATTCTGAAGTGCATTTGTCTGAGGAGAAACCTGCTGCTCTGGTGTTGATGTGCTCTGCTGTACCTCAGGCTCAATCTGACTTTTCTGTCCTCAACAACTTTTAGCACTTTTGGGAGAACCCTCCACACATCACCTTCTACTTTCTGCTTGGCTTGACTGGGATTTTCCCAAAACAGCAAGACATCAATGGCAAAGAAGTGACAGTTTTCTCCTCTAGGTGACTCACTAGCTAAATAAAATTACCCATGTTTAGCGAAATCCTTGTTTTTGTGTTTTTTTTTCCCATCTGAAAAAGTGCATCATTTCTATAATCCACATGCTTTGCCTCTGAATAACCCGGTGTATGTACAGTAGCAACATCTTCACATCTGCTTTGCATTTCTGAATATATCTGACAGTGTGTGCAAAGTGTGTCAGTGTGCGGAGGTTGGCGAAATACTTTAAATATCAGAGGTGTACAATAAATAGACATGAGGATGACACTAACATCAACATGTTTGCTATGTGGGCGGCAGCGCTGCCAGCCTGAAGCGGGTTAGTTAACATCGCAGAACAAATGCTGCGAAAACAGCCAGTATGGATGCAGGCAGTGGTTCAAAACTGCCAAATCTATCGATTTCAATACAATACTTGAGACAAGGGAACTGAGTTTAAAAGCCAAAAACCATCTTTTTTAAAGAAGCACACATTTAAGACAGCGATAGTTCTAATCTTTTACCAAATCTAAAATTAAAACATTGTTTAGCTCAGGGGTTCCCAAACTTTACCGTGCTAAGGCCCCCCAAAAAGCATTAGCTTCTGGCCGGGGACCCCCTTTGCAAACCAACAGACAATGCTTCAAAATATGAAAGAAACATCAACTTTTAAAATGCTTTTTTCTTACTTTTATTCAATTTTCAATAATTATTAGATTTGATTAGCATAGAAAATTATTACAAAACTTGTCTTTAATACTGTATATTCCCAATGAATGATAAACATTTCAACAAACTGTTGACAGATAAGACCAAAACAAAACAAATAAAACTTCTGCCTTGTGTGTCTAGGAGTGACAAATTACACCAGTGGGAGGGATGGGTTTGGTGGCCTCATATTTCTGAATTTTAGTTGGTAATGAGTTCTTAGGGTTTTTTTTTTGCATCAGAATCCTCCACAGCAGGGCTGTTGGACTACTCTCTCGGTCTTTTTCCTGTCAAAACCATTCCATTTTTTTTGCTAGCTAGCTACAAGCAAGCTTGATAACAGGCACAAACTGCTGTTGGAGCTGTCACATGAGGTGCGGTTAGGTACAATCAGACACTTGAGAATCTGGCTATTACAGCAAGTTATTTGTTGTTTGTTCAGGACAAATGGTTATATAAAGAGAATAACAAAATAGAAAAATACAAATAATTTGATGCTGTTTTTTCCCCTTTCCTCCAATTTTCTGAGGCCCCGCTAACACCCCCTGGTGGTCCCCCTAGATTATGTTTCACTGTTTTTGGCCCACTTCCTACTCCTAAAGAATATTGAGCAAGAGGGCTAATCATGTGAAAAAACATGGTTTTAACACAAACTTCTTTACATAAGAGCCAGTGGGTATTATTAAAACATAATTCTGACTGCAGGCCCCTTAAGCCTCCGTGGCATTTCTCTTTCTTTTTCTGAAAAACTTTACTTGAAGCCCACATGAGTCCTCAAGTTGATTTTGGCGACCCTGTGGACCACACAGTCCCTGCTCTGCATGAGTAACTTCTTCCCAGACCACACAAAATATTAATTCATCTTTTTTTTTCTTTTTATGTATCCCTCGTCAAAAATATGTGTGGTGGAATATAAACTAACAGCAGTACAGTTAATTGCTGGGTCTGCCATCTACTCCCCAATGATGGATTTAAATGTTAAAGATATCTAGTAATAGTTACTTGTCTCATAAATGGTATTGTTTTCTTATGGAGGACATAAGAAAATAATAACAGCTTTAAGTCATAAAACTGGGTACTGAGCAGGTTCCCTGTCCACAAGTGTGTGTGAATCTTACTTTAAACTCTAGGCTTGAAGGTAGCCTTGTACAAATTCAAGTAATGCTCACTGACAGTAAGAGTATACATCAGTACTTACAGCAGGTTAATGCTTCCTGTTTTAGTATGAGGAAGATCTAAACATAGTCTGATAAACATTCCAGTAAAAGTGATGTTAATCACCTCACATGAGACACTTAAATCTGCAGGATTAACTCAGACACACCTTTCACTCGCGATTACACCTCTGTGATCAGATTTTAAGGCACAAACCATAGCTAAATGTAAAATAAATCTATTGCAATGATTTTTTTTCTAAATGTTAAAACATTTATACTTGTATTTTCTAGATGTAATGTTTCTTTTTAATTATTATTTAGGCTTTTTTAAGCCTTTAATTTGAGAGGATAGGACAGTGGATAGCCTTGGAAACAGGTTGAGAGCAGGAAGTGACATGCGGGAAAGTTGTTACAGGCCAGACTTGAACCTGGGCTGCCCACACAAAAGATATTCGCCAAATGGAGCACAACCATAACCATTAGGCCATCTGGACTCCTAAACATAATTGCTGAACTTAAAATTGAGATATGTGGAAGAACACTTCTCTGCATTACATGGAGAGTGCAAATAAGCTTCATCTGTAAACAGTGGTTGGGTCTGTCATCATAAATTCTTGTGTTACTTTTTAAGTGCAATTATAAGCAGCTGTTTTTATGGAGTAAAAGAGGCACCAATATGAAGCAACCCCCTTTTGTTTGAAATTTTGAAATTTGAACAGAAGAAACATGAAAACATTCCAAAAATCTTCAGCATTGTCTTATAAACATTTTTTTTTTCACAGGACAATGCCAACCAAAGTCTTTTCCAGTCACAATCAGCTCTGGTGACACACAAAAAAATGAAACAAAGTAATATTCTGTCAAAAGCTGAACGACGTGATATTTCTTGAGGTGGTCAGGGTGGACATGTTATGCTATACCCCAAAGATTTTGAGCTCTTTAGTTCATTTAAAGCAGGGTTCTGCAACCTGTGGCTCTGGAGCCTCATGCAGCTCTTTGACTCCTTTGCAGTGGCTCCCTGAAGCTTACAAAATTATTACTGAAATAATGAATCTTTATTTCAGTATTGATGTTAAACAACACTGACATTAAATCAAGTCATGATTTAACATTTTGTTGAACTAAATATGCATCACATCTTGCAACAAAGCCTTCCACCTCTTTACTTCAACTCATGCAAACACCAACAACCCACCAACTTTTCTTGCACCTGTCGCAAACCTAAAGTTTTACACCCATGTTAAAGATAACTAAATCAACAAAAAGACAAAAGTAGAAAAAAATACAGATTTTATTCTGTGTGGATGGATTCACGTGACTGCCAACATGTGGGCTTAATATACTTACTTGAAATGTGGCAACAAATTAGCAAACAAAAAAAAATGATGAGTTGAGCTTTATCAATATATATTATCAAATTCAGGTATTCTTTTTGTGGTTCTATAATTTCATAAATTCAGAAAAAAACTTCTTATTTCGATAATTATTCAATGTATTTAACTATGTATAATATTTTACATACCATATTGTCTTTATTGCAAAGGTATAGTTGACTTTGTGGTTCCTGAATGACTTAAATCCAGGTGAGATGAGGCAAAAGTTCTTCCACTGTCTGTCCACCAGAGGGCGCCACCATATCACATTTTCATCCTTCGTCCTCATTTCCCAAGATGCACTACAAAGCCTCTCCTTTGAGCAGCAAAGCCCACTTTCTTCAAGCCCTCCAACTCTAGCTGCAGACACAATTATACCAGGATGAGAAGCACTTGTTGTGCTTCCACAGCTTTTCTGCAGCAATTAATGCTCGCTCTACCCGAGCTCTGCAGTGCAGTGAGAGGTGGAGGAAAGAGAGAGAGAGAGAGGAAAAAGAATGTGAGAGGAGAGTGAGATAAAATCCCCACTTTATGAAAGTGGAGGCGGAAGAAAGAGTTGTAATTATAACATTGAAGGCTGTGGGTTGCGACTTTGTTCCTCTGTGTGTTAATTTGTGCATTCATCAGGTTTTTTTGAAAAGAGCACGCTCTTCCTGCCTTCGTTTGTGAGTGAACAGACCAGACACTCAGCTGGGATCTCGCCTTTTATTCACCTCGTAATTACCAGTGTTGTGTGTGATGAGGCTGAGATGAACAAAGTCTAAGATAAACACTGATTTAATTCAAGACTTGATGTGATGATTTCATCATTGTTGAAATGATAAAACAGCGCACTCTGCTTGGCTTTTCGATTAGAATCAACAGGAAAACGAATGTTCAATTTCAGCAGCGTGTCATGTTGGGTTTCACCACTCAGGGATCAAACTAACTAGCTAATGACTTTAATGTCACCGGCTTTTAACTTGCCCCCTTCCACACTGGTCAAAGGCGTTCCAAGAAAGTGCCAAGCAAACTTTCCTCTTTTTTTTTCTCCCCTCCTCCTCCAAACCATCAAAATGTCCTTCTGCAGAGGGATTCAGCCGAGAGAAGATGAGAGAGAAGCAGCATCCTCTGCCTTATGAGCTGAAATGCCTTTGAAGTTTCAGTCACACTCAAGACTCATCAACACATGGCTCAAGGCAAGGTTAGGCCCAGTCTCAGGGTTGGCACTTCCTCAGTGTTTTGAAGGATTTCACACTGTGGGCCATGAGGTGTCACTCAGAAAGTCCTCACTGAGCATTAGACCTAATGATGACTATTTTATCTGACACATGCCTGATCAGAGGAACTGGAAATTATTTCTTAAATATGTGAACGGTTTCCTGATGAAGATTGTTTGTACAATGCAGAAAGAGTTGGTAAAATGATCGAGAGCGAGTGCACTGACTCACAGATGCCTGGTATATATTTGTGTCGACATTAAAGTTTCAAGGTGTAACTCAGCATGTCAGCGGGAATAATCAGCAGTTTTATCTTTCATGTGAAAACATTGGCGTCTGACTGACAGTTATGTCTAAGTTTTCTTTCTGCCCTTCTCCAAGGTGTCTCTGTTGCCATGGTTATATCATTATCTGTGAAGTGAAAGTAGAGGCTGAGCGTTTTGCTGAACACAATGATACGACGCAGATCCAGGCTGGAAACGCTAGATTGTTCTGCTTTCGGTGGAAGACAAAACACACGACTTTTTGAAAATTCTCTCATTACGTCCAGTGGGTTTTCTGGATGCAGGAGTCAAATAATGATTGGATTGTAACAGATCTGAACGGTTTACCCTTTCCATCTTCTTAAATATTGTCTTTTTGTGAAACAGAGTGCATGCTTAAAAAGCGTTTATGCAGCACTGCATTTGTAAGTGTTGTAATTCTTGATGCCAATATGTAGATGTCGTCCAAGAAAAATGTGAGACAGCCCCAAATCGTGCCACATTTTTACATCTTAATGTCTGGCTTTAAGAAAATCTTGCCTTTTTTGGCACTATTTACTTTATTAACAACATTTCATCTATCTCACACTTATCTGCACAGCTTCAGAACGGTATGCAAATGGACAGTAGCCATGCTGGATGGTAACCAGTAACAGAAACCAAACAAAGGCTGAATATAAGAAAAAAAAACAAAAAACTCCAGCTGTTTGGTCTTCCATAAAGTTGAAGAGTGAAAGGAATGATCAAAATACTACATTTCCCATGTTGCAACACATTGGCCTGTTTCATTGAACTCCCTGTCTTCATGCCTCCAGAGTTATTCTAAGGTCATTTTTTTTAAGTATTGTAAAAAAATAAAAGAGTTACATCTTAAACGGGATACAGAAAGTCAAATTATGCAATGAGATGTTAATTATAAAAAATATTTCAATCCAGGGGGTATCATTCAGTTTTTGCTTGTGGTGCAGTCAAACCAGTGCTGGTATAAACCAGGGCCAGTGTTCTTTTAGAATTGCTCACTGTGAAATCATCTGTAAATGTTTAAGCTGTCAGTGCTGACATGTCAATGGCAAAGTGGTCAATGTCTGAAATTGTGTGTTATTTTATCCCATAGGGTGATATGGCCTTGTTTGTCCCTTTTTGTACACCATAGTCAAAAAGCCACATTGGCGTCTTGCCTCTGTGATGGAAAGCAGTGACAGCAGAGCACTTATGAATTGCCCATTTCCCCTTTATGACAAGTAAAAAGTGATGTGCACTTTGTGTTAAATAAAACTAACACCTCACAAAAACAAAAACACTTTGACTTTGAGCCATCATCCACGAGCAAAGCATACAGGTGCACCAAATCAGACAGATGTCAGCAGGCAACTGCAGGAGAAACGCCAGCAGGGCAGTGTTTTGGAGTTTCCCACAAACCTGTGGTTGAAAGTCAATTGAAGACGTTAAATGCAGCGCTTGCTAAATGGGATGCAACTGGTTACAGCAAAGTCAACATGACTGGACACTGATTTTATCAGGTGTTCTCAAGTTCGCACATATTGCTTTGGATGTTGAACGCTGCTACTACAGGCTGTTTTGAAATGCAAAACAATGGTGTTTTAGATACATGATTAAAAGTATTCGCAACAGTTGGTGCTGCAGCTTTACAGTAAAAAGGTCACAAGTTCGAATCCTGGTTTGGTCTTTCTGTGTGGAGTTTTCATGTTCTCCCTGTGCATATGTGGGTTCTCTCCGGGTACTCTGGCTTCCTCCCAACGTCCAAAAACATGCTCAACAGGTTAATTAGTGATTCTAAATTGTCAGTAGGTGTGAGTGTGAAAGGTTGTCTGCCTCTGTGTGCCCTGTGATTGGCTGGCAACCAGTCCAGGGTGTACCCTGCCTCTTGCCTTAAGACAGCTGGGATAGGCTCCAGCCACCTGCGACCCTGAACAGGATAAGTGGTCTAGAAGATGAAGATTAAAAGTATTATCCAGATTTACTGCTTAAATTCAGTGATGAATTGGGAGGACAACATTTTGACAGCTCCAATAAAGATGGATTTTATTTCTCGTGTTTAAAAACCAAAATGTTTGACAGAAACTGAGGACGCTCACCGAGTTTAAAGTGAACCTGTATAAATGCAAAACACGTCCTGGTGCTCAATTTTCAACCAGTTTATGAAGCCAAATAGAGGAATAAGTAACACACTCTTCACCTTCTCTCTTTGTTCGACAAATGGGATGTATACTGTATGTAATGCACAAAGGCAGAGTTGAAAGCAGCAGAGAATAATTCAAGGCCATGTGAGATTAATCTGTTTAAATGTTTCCTGGCAACAAGAAGCACCTATTAAACCCACTATGTTCCTGTAACTTCTCAGGTACGAGCAACATTTTACCTGAGTATGGTTCATACATGGAGCTGTTAAAGGGGCTTGACTGTAAAGACGAGGGTCTGTGGATCGGGATCCTTGCACTTCCTGTTGTCCTTCAGAGACTAAAATGTGCACATTACATGAAAGGAGACAGCATCATCAATCCTGTTTTATGACACTTCATAATGCAGCGAGGGCTCAAGGCTAATGGAGAAAAAATAGAAAAGGGGGTCAACCAGAGGAAGTGTACAGTCATCAAAGGTCTGTTATCTAAGATCATTGGAGCATATCCGGGCCAGTGGTATTCATTTCAGAGCAGGTTCTCTACATCCCCACTTCTTCTGCTTCTGCTCTGAGGTGTTTCTAGTTTATGTTTGGAAGAAAAAGTGGAGAAAAGTAAAAGAGAATTTCTTGATCCTTTAATTTCTATCTGTGTTTATTATGCTACTCTGCCTCTTGAGAACACTTTCATACACCCCAGCAGAGTCTTATAAATATGTATGTTTAATTTTGAAGTGAACTGGGGTCTCGTACTTTTGTTAGTCGTCCTAAGTGGACTTCTACCTCTCCTGAGTTTGTGATACGACCCAGAGAAACACGAGCTCTGGTCAGGCTACTTATTGAATTCAAAGGTTGAATTGTGTCCTGTGCTGTGACCGTGTGTTCAGGCTGACGTATTTTTTTTTGCATCACAGGGGGTAGTACAGAATGGAAAGGTCTGAAATGTAATGCATTTGAAATGAAATGAAAAGGTGCCGAGGAATGAAATATGACATGCCTGGAGTCCTGGGAGGCACCGATCAGGACTCTGCACCCAGCTGTAGCCTAAATGTGTGTGTGTGAGAGAGAGAGTGTGTGTGGAATCTACGAATATGGCACAGTGCGAGTCCAGGTTGTAATATGATGCTGTCTCTGCTCCCGTGACTTCCTCTTCCTCCCTCCTCTTCAGGGCCTGATGGAGATTAAGGGCCATTAAAGGCTCTCTGCTGCATGTGCAGTTTCTATTGATCACATCGACTCAACCCACTGTAGCCAATGATCCGATTACAAGTGTTGTACCCCCATCCTTATCCCCTCCCCCCTCCATCTCTCCCCTCCTTGTCTCCTAGTTCTTGGTGCTCTGTGGGGGATGCTCTGCCGCTGCTGATGTCAGCACCCGGGCATGCCCAAAAGGCCTCAAGTCCCCCTTGGCAAGCCTGTGCATATCTGCCTGCGTGTCCATCTGTATTTTTGTCTTTTGGCCTCACTGTCCGCTCTCACTTCTCTCCCATTCCTCGCTTCTGTGCTCTCACCATCTCCAGTCATCTCCCAGCACAGCAGGGTTATGATGAACCTCATACTTACAAGACAGAGAGGGAGAGAGAGAGAGAGAGAGAGAGAGAGAGAGAGAGAGAGAGAGAGAGAGAGAGAGAGAGAGAGAGAGAGAGAGAGATGGACTCTGTCCCGAAGAGCTAAATGAGTTTAGACAGTCTGAGAGGCATCAGCCCAACACCCCCGCCCCTCCCCTTCCCCCTTGAACATCACCCCTCCCGTCTCCTGCATGGTCAAACAGCCCTGGGGGAGTGCTCAGTGAGACCACTGTGGTTATTAGCATTGACAGAGGCTCACAGAAATCTTCTTAGTTCCTACTGTACAGGAAGTGTCCCTCTACGGTGCTAATTCAGGGGATTCCCACAGAACTGGCACCCAGAGAAAACATCTACTTATGAAGCTGTCTTCAGTGTATGTTTAGGTACTCCAGATTAAAACCTCTCTGCAACTTTTGGTTGGATTGCCGAAATGTCTTGATAAAATTTGTAGTCCCAAGAGGATAAACCTTGTTGCCTTGAGGGAGCCTTTTAGTTTGTCTCTACAGTGATTTCGACATTTTCTGGAAGTGTTACCTATTGGATGGATCATTATGATTTTTTTTAACATATTTATGGCTTCTTGGTGATGTACCCAAGCAGCAAGCTCCGATCTAAAAATATGAAGCCTATAAGGAAGTGCTAAAAATGCAGTTCCCCAAATGTCCAATTGAGGCTGGCTGCTGAAAACTTGAAAACCACATACACACCAAGACAGAAAAGTGGATTTTCTTTCCTGTTCATAAAATATCTTGGGTCTAAAAAGCTCATTTACCCATCAGCACACACTGTACAGGGGTGATTTTTTTTTCCTAACTTAGAAAATAGTTCTGGCACCCGGAAGCTGTTTGCGGGGGAGGCCCAAAGCACCACACCTTGAGTGAGCAATTCCAATATGGCCCCCGCTGCCGCCAACAGGCTTCATTACTCCATATCAGAAACAGATGGGTTACATCATGGAGACTGCATCCATTTGTTATAAAGTCTATGGATGCACCTTAAAAATTTGGAAATCCCCTGAAAATTGAAAGCGTTTGATCAAAGAATGGTTTGTGGATGATACCCCGCAAGGAGGACCAAAGGTTTATGGTGCTAGCTCTGCTAGTACAAGCCACACTTAGCAAACCAATTTGACATAGCCTAGTCACAAACCCTGCGATCATGTGTTTAGCTGTTAAATAAATTGAGCCAAGTTTGGCCTGTAAATTAGTCAGTTCATCTGAATTTAAATTGTTTGTTTGGGAACATCCCTGGTACAAATTCTTATGTTCCTCACAACATCAATCCTTCATCTCGCATTGTTATAAAGCCAAAAAGTATTCTTTATTCCATATTCTTTTGGCTTTTACGGAAAAGCGAAGATGACATTTACGTGACCCCCCTGTTCCTGTTTTGGTGCTAGTTAGCTTGTTAACATGCCATTACATCAGTCTAACACAGTAGGCCTTAACATGCTTCATCTTAGCATTTAGCATTCAGTTCAAAGCACTCATACTTCATTACATCATAGAGCAGCTAGCTTGACTGTTTACACTTATCCTAAACTACACCATCATAAGAAGCTGATTTGACAAAGTTAAAATCACAAAAAAGTTTGAAAGAAAAAAGTTTACATAAAGCATAACATGAGAACAGATCTATAGATGTGTGAGTTCAGTGTTTTAAATGATTTTCACATGATGGTTATAAATTTAAGATTTCATCAGCTGGGACTGCTCGACTGAGAGACATTTAAATTTTTACTCCTGATGAAGACTGACTGAAAACTCTCTAAAATATCCCCAGGAATGCGTCTGACTCCGAGTTAAACATTGTACAACAATAGGTAAAGTCATGTGAGGTGACAGAATTAGGTCTAAAAACAGTGTGACAGAAGTTTTTCTCTGTCCTGGTTCTATCAATCAGCTGCAGCAGTGAGAGATTCACAGGACCCAAAACAACCAGGAAACAATGCAGAGAGAATAACTGATGCTGAATCTCCATGTAGGGAAACATGTTAGGAATTCACTTATAAAGCAAATAATACTCTTTATAACGTAACAAGGGATCTATACTCCAGAAACAGATACTTTTAGTGCTTTTCATTAAATAGTTGGATGCTTAGCTTTGATATAGAGTAGAATCCTTAGGGCCAGATCAAGGCCAGAGCTGGAGCGTGAATAAAAAGGATGGTCTATTATATTCAGGACCAGCAGGGCCTTGATAATAGGACCACATGTAAACAGCTCTCCTCCCTGGATGAAAGGCTCACTGTGATGTGTGTCCACAGAGAGCTCAACATGATGGTTTGAGCACTAAAAGTTTGGCAAGAACTCAATTAAAAACAGTTTAGTTTTTTTTTTAATCTATCAGCAGAGTCATCCCTGTCTTCAAACTGCACAAAGATCAGCAGAAAGAAGTCTAAGTGTTGTGTACATCCCGGCTTTGATATCATCCACAGGCCGGGCTAAGGCACTGACCTTCGCCGCTGCTGCAATTACATCATAGGGCAGCTCCCGCTCTCATGCATATTGATGCAGCTTCTGGAGGCATCACCCGCACCTTTGATTCCCCGGGATCTGAGCTCGCCACTGCATGACAAGTGTATCTGGACACAAAGTGTGTGTAATGGTTTCTGCTTGGGGAGAGAGAGAGAGAGATCGAGCAGAAGGGGGAAAAAAGAGATCAAAGGTGGACAGACACTCCTCTGCAGGAGGGTGAGAGGAATACTGTGTGTTTGTGAGAAGGGGAGAGAAAAACTGTGTGTAACTGGATTCTCTTTAATGTCACAGATTATGATACAGAACCATGCAACTATTGGGCCGGAGGATGGAGCATAAGTTGGAGTGAATGGTTCATCATGAGGCAACATTTTGGTGTCAAGGTTGGACATGAAAAATCTGTGCTTTACACATTATTTGGCTAATTGCAGGAGTTTTTTGGGTGCGTACAAGTGTTTCCTCAGACTTTAGTCACCTGAACATCGAATTAAACTGAAAGCAGCCTTTCCTTAACCCTGAAGTCTCCCCAACAACCAACTATTGAAGTAAAAATGGGGTTGAAAAAGATGCTGGGTCAAAATCCCAAAGGAGCAGCAGTGGAAAGAATAACAAGGAAGACTCTGGTTGCATTATCTTTCTAACTGAGCTGGTGCAGAGACTCCTGCTGCCAGTAGAGGGCCTCATTGTTATAACATAAAGCTCAGCGGTGCTTGGTTCCATTTTCTTGCAGCCAAGCAGTGATTTGATTCCTGAGGAGAAACAATGCTGATTCAATAGCTCTGAATTCTTCGGAAAAAGGTGAATTAAAACCTGACCTTTTTCAGACTGTGTAGAATTTTTAAAGACAACCAAAATATATATATTAACTTAAAATAAAATCAAAAGGTAATTTTTGGATATACAAAACAAAACAGCAAAATTCACTGTACCTTTGTCTGATGGCCTTAAATCAGATCGTAACAATCCACACGTACCTTAAAACTCTGCAGAAATGTAGTTTAATTTAAGATGATAAGCAGTGGAGTGCTTTTCTTTTTTGACGACAGGATTATCAGATGATTTCTTAAGTGCATGAAGTCAAACTGCTCCATTTGCCATCATTCCATAAAAGGCCTGAAGCAGTGTTAACTTCTCAGAGCTGTGAAAGAGCTCTGCTCAGCAGGGTGCCAATATAAAGGCTAACCATCACATGAACAGGCTCTATTTTCTGCTGCTGCACTGGTAGCGTGACGCCTTGGCGTTAAACACAAATAAAGACGGAGATGTATTTCAGGCTTAACATTTATGATAGGATAAAATAAGATGTGTTTTTTTTCTCCCTGTCTGAATGTTGCTTTAGGTTTGAACATGAATAAGAGTCGATGCTGTGTGTTCCATACTTCTCTGCAGCAGCAATCGTCCCTATTAAATCTCTATAATGAGTAAATTAGTGGGTCTCCATCTGTGGCATTGTAAACTTACAGTTGCACATGCTGTCTGCATTCACAGGCTCCTGCTGGGTGTGTTGGTGGAGAATAAACATACACAGATTATTTCCCACATGTTATAGCAGTCGCAGCACAATGCACAAAGGGCTACATTATAGCCTGCGTGCGTACACTGTAATTCACACACTCGCTGCTGAGAAAATGTTGGCATAGAAGAGGCTTAATTTACAGTGTGAAGTCGGAAAGCGGACGCGTCTTTCAAGCAGCACTATTGATCTGACTGAGACCCCCTCCCCCACCACCACCACCACCACCTCCGCCTCCTCCTTCTCCTCCTCATCCTATCTCTCCTCCCCCACCCTCTGTGGTTACATTTCTTCCTGTGTCATGGAGTGCACTGTAACATATATCTGATTCACTGCACATGCATCATTGATTCAGGGTGCCTTTTACTGCATGCTAAAACAGGAGCTTGCGTTAAAAAATGCTTCATCTCTATAGACTCATTAGATGTAGTCTAACAAAACCAGGGTGAAGAAACACCTCAACTTACTTGAAACGGCCTTGATTCAACTCTGAGCTCTGCAGCCTCAGAGTGATTGCTTTTTAAAAAAAAAAAAAAAAGAAAAGAAAAGACTATATAAAAAAAGACTATATAAGTACATTAAGCACCAGTATTTAGACTACAAAGCTATGCTGCTCTAATTTCATTTAAAGGTGAACAATCAGATATCTAAAATACAACAAATGATACAGATGTAGTCTACAGGATGCTGCACGTTCAAATAAAATCACAGGAAAAATCACCTTCTATAATTATTCTCTCATTACATTTTTATCCAGGTGGAGTAAAACAATCTGTACCACAACTCTCTGTCCAGAGATAAAATAAATAAAATGTACACGGAGATGCAGGAGGCTGAACAGTGAAAATGTAAAGACACATAAACTACATATGCACATATATGAGGAAAACACACAGGTACACACCTATTGTCACGTGCATTTGCATACACACATGCTCGCACGACCATTTACATATCATCTGCAGCCATCTGCTCTAAATGATGGGTAATTAACTGAGGCCTGCCTTTGTCTCTGGCTGCTCGGCTGACATATAGGAGCTCTTCAGGAGGATATATGAGAATCGAGGACTTCAAAGAATGAAAAGGACAAGAGGGAGAGAGAGAGAGAGAGAAAGAGAGAGAGAGAGATGAATGATGTTTGTGAATGATGCTGCATAAACCCAGAGAGGCAGCACAGAGAATCATGACAATGATGGCAGAATAAAAAAAAAAAAAAAAGCATGGAGTTGATGGAAAGAGGACATGCTGGGTCAGAGAGGATGTACACACGCACACACTCAGCACGTCGCGTGTGTGTGAAACCTGCTGTGCAGCTCACCTACAGTTTTCCGATCAAGGTTAAGCTGTTTTTAACAGTGATGTGTGCACTGTGTAGGTTGGAGGAAAGGTGTTCTAAGCTTGCGCTGGGGCCAGAAAATAATGAGGTGCGGATGCTGTTTTAGACATTTTACTTCACACACTCTATCTCAGGCTGCGTTCAAGGACCAAGGATGATTTTCCAGCAGCTATAAATAAGTGAAAAATCTTACAATATATCCATACCTGATTAATTTAGATTGGAAAAAGGTCACATCAAAAATGAGGTCTTAAAACATTTACTTTAAACCAAATTTAAGTTTGTAAATATTCAAAATTTGGAACAAAAAGTACATTTCTGTCGTTCAGTTAAACTCTAGATTAAATTCCCTCCAATTTAGAAGTGTATTTGACCGTCTTTGTTAATCCTTCCCATATCCTTTTTCCTGCAATGTCTGCTCCTCCCAGTCACCCCGGTACCCAGCTCCATCTCTGTAACAGCAGCACAGTGCTATAATTAGCCAGGTATCTCCTGCAGTAATGATGAGTGGGAGAGGAGTCCTGCATCTTCCAGCTTAGGCTCCGGTGCCCGACCAGCAGCAGTGGAGGAGCCCCGTTTGTCATCAGACAGGATAATTAGAGTGTGTATGGAGATGTGATTCCAGGTAAGAGGTGACGGGGAGCACAGGAGAGGACGTTTGTCTACACGCTCACCTCCTCTGCTCAAATAGAGAGTGGACTCAGGCGGCTGTTTGAGGAAGAACAAGACAAAGGTGGTGGCAGGAGAACAAGATATCACATGGCTTTCCTGTAGACAAAAAAAAGATGAAAGGAGAGCAGGAAAGAAAGGTTTTCAAAGGCTAGAAAAAAATAGTTGCTAGTTTAAAAACAAAAAAACCCCAAACACCCCCCCCCCCAAAAGAAAAAAAAAACAACAACAACAACAAAAAAATGGATTGTGAAGTAGCAGCTATATGCACACATGGATAAGATGGTACATTAACAGTTAAATGCACTTAATGCAGCATGTTGTGTGTATCGGGTGTGGTGCAGTATGGAGACTGACGGATGACCTGATGCAGTAACTCTACAGAGGAATGGGCGTCACTTTGAACGAGCGAGGAACACAGAGAAGCAGGGAGAGAGAGAGAGAGGAGGAAAGAGAGATGATCAAAACAATGATGATGTTGTTTAAGATGATGATGATGATGGCGGCCCCTCTTATCCAGATCACACATCTGCAGTCAGTGTCGCCTTCAACCGCAGTTTCCCTTCCCCAGATGCCTGCCTGACACATGTCTGCACCGGTCAGCAGGACATAAACACACTAATGCACCATTCCGGCAAACAAACAAACAAACAAGTGTTGCAGTGGTAATTGCAATGATCAGGAGATAAGTGCCCGGGGAGATCCAGTCCTGTCGTGGAGGAAGCCCCTTGTGTGACCTTTCGCTGGTCTGCAGACGCAGCGCTGCAGTGGGATTCAGGACACGTATGACTAGCGCCACATAGATCCACAAGACAGGTCATAAATATGAAGACTCTAAAGCCTCTGCAGGTCACACAAAGCACCTTGAGCTGGGCTTTCAGTGCCGTTTCAGAGCAGAGGAGTGTGGTATTCCTTAATGATCGGTCAAATTAATGTTTTCAAGACTCTCAGTCGAGGTTCACAACTTATTTCAACCTCCCTGAAAATCTTTTTTCGTCCATAAATCATGTGTTTTTATGGAGACTTGAGGCTGAGGTTTTTCTCACTACTCCCACAATCCTCTCATAATGTACAAATCAAATCACACTGTGCTGCCAGGGAGATATAGTCCTTGTTATTTTACAGTAACGTGAGTTATCTAGTTATCTATGAGGTACATACAGCACGTCTAAATACAGTTTGATTATGTGATAACAGTTAAATAGTATTAAAAACTGTTATTTATAAATAATAATTTAGGTGTGCTTTGAAGATACAAGCCAGCGAAGGTGGAAATTTAGCTCTAGCTTTTTCAGTTAGGTACATTTAAAGCTCCAGTAAGAAATTTTTATTTGGCAATGAAAAAAGCTGAAAATAATATTAATGCCTCTTTATGAGATTCAAATACAAATTAAATCATAAGTATGATATTTATAAGAACTGATAATTTCAATATAAGTATTTTAATGTTTTAAACCTCCGTCAGGGGGTAGGTGTAAGATGTTGTTCATTTATAGAAAACTGTAGAAACAGCCTTTGTTTACCTTTTTCACACCAACGATTCACAGAGAGGTGTGTTTACCTAACAAGAGGAAAGAGGAGAGGAGAGGAGTTGCCAAAATCAACATATCCTTAAAGCCCATCACAGGTACTTTAAAAGAATAAATAAAATATGTATAAATTTTGTAACTATATCTCATTTAAATGGGTTAAAACGTTGCTTGTTATGTTCTTCAATACAAGATGGATGGTTAAACTGTCACTCATTCAGATTTCTGCAGAAATCTAAACAAATTCTGAGTTTGAAATAAATACTAAATATTTTTGGGGTGATTTGATGATTTGATGTGTATTGTATTTTGAACACTGCTAAAAGTTTTGTGTATGAATCGTGGTTCAATCATTTAATCAGTGTCATTACTTTTTAGTTGGAGCCTTGAAAGCAGCAAAGTAAAGCATCCTTTTATATCATGAATGCACTGATAAAATTTAAACATGCGTTAGAGAACATCAAAATAAATTTTAAAAAAATGTAATTACACAGTTGTTCAGTAAATGGACTTGTCTGTCTGGAAAGCCTCAGGGATAATTTTTCTACAAACAGTTTTAATCATAAAAGAATGAACAAATTCTCATGCTTACGATCAAAGCTCCACACTTACTAAACCATTAAGATTCAAACAATAAGATAAATATCTGATGCAAGGTACTGTTCCAACAAGCTCCACAATAATCCAATTCCGACTCAAACAGCAGTTTGTCGATCCTGGATTTACAGCATATAGCTCAGACAGAAACAGTGAAAGTAAAACATTCATGCTTGTTCTATTTCTCACAGCAATGTCACGGCCGGTAAAACTGGCTTAGTCACACATGCAGAGCTGAAGGTGTTAGAAGAAAATCAATGGTTGATTGCAGTGTAAGGTCCTCTGGGTGAAGTAAACACAGTTTGCTATATTTTTTTGCCTCGACTGTTGCAAAAAGCTTCTTATATGTGAAATGTGTTGAGTATACGAACACAGAAACATGACATTTCAGACAAATTTGATCGTCATTTTTCACTACTGTTTCAGTTTAAGAGGATGGAGAAGGGTAATGTTACATAAGATGTGATTGGTTTTAAAAAACGTCTCATGCTGGAGCCCACGTGACCCTACTCCCTCTCTCCCTCCTCTCTCACACACTCACACTCACACACACACACACACACCTTCCCTGTTTCTGTGCAGCTCCCCAACTCTCAGCCTATGAAATGTACATCACACCTCCGATCTGAGGAAATCTCACCCCAAATCCTTCCTTTGAATTATTGAAGAGGACCAAGCCAGCTTGACTCTGATTATCCTCCAATCAATATGCCTCGCCTCTCCTCCTATAACATCAAATGCCTCGCTACGATCGATCCGACCAATCAGGGAAGCCGCTGCAGCTCAAAATGCAGAACGTATTGTTCTGCATTGTTTACGCTGACACCACTCGGCGTGTGTAATAGGTGTGTTTATGCTCAGGACAGGCGTGACTGTTGATTGACTGAAGTGCTCCTGTGTGGTTTTGCTGTTTTGTTTGTGTCATTGATAATTTCACCTGTGTGTTTCCTTGTCTCTTGTTAGATCATAATTAGGTGGGATTTAACATCCTCTGAATAGCTCTTCACTTGTCTTTGTTTATTTTTCTTTTAAAAGCGTAAAAAAGAAACAAAAGACAGCTATATATTTATTTAGATTCCATAAAAACTTGTGAAGCTTGTATCTGATTGTTGTGCAATATGTATTAGTCGACTGCCAGTAGAAAAGTCAGACAAGGCTGAGTCCTGCACTAATTCAAGTCTGTTACTTTCTCTTGAAGACTGTTAGTGCGACCAACTTGTAGCGATTTTCTTTATCTATCACACGCTGAAAGGTGAATCAACACTTGGCAACCTTTTCTCAATAAGAAGAATGAAAACAAACAAATGCCTGTAACCCTACAATTATACAAGACATGCCGCTTTCCCTCTCTCAGGCCTGTGTAATGATTGCAGGAGGCGCTGCTCTGTTATTTGTGAAAATGGGACGGTTGATGTGTGATTGTTGACTGTCTGCGGTAAAAGCTGTTCCTTAAAGCTCCTCCTGAAGATGTTGTCAGACTTTAGTACGCCTTTTCTTACAAACACTGATGTCGCACAGTCCATCTTGGCCGATAAATGTGTTATTATACAGATCAACTGGGACAGGCCTTACATTGAGGAGCACACACAATGAAAACAGAGGTGTTGTCTTTGTTGTGAAGCAGCACACACACACTCAGGCGGCACTTTGACGTAATGGTGCAGATTTGTGCATTTATAGTGTCTCTTATTAAAGCAATAATTTTACACCAACACTCTTCAAATTCCTGCACAGATCTGCTGTTGCATCTCTGCAGCGGGCTGGATGTATCAGCATGGGCCAGATGATGGCACTCTTCTCTCTGTACCAGCCTGCCGGATGCCCCTGCCGCGTGCTGTGACTGCATGATGCAGCTCGGCCTCATTTTAATGATTTAAATCACTTGAGGTCTGCCGCCACACATTTTAGAGGCTTGACTGAATTTATCCTCGTTGATAGAGATCAGTGCCCCTCAGCCCTGGACACTGCCAGACTACAGTAGAGGGAGAGACCCCTTTCCGGCTGACACGATTGGATACGGCTCTCCGCTCTGATTTTTACTTTTGATCCCGCCGCTCTGACTCTGGCCCTAGGGACCGATGAGTGGAATGGAGTGGTAGAGATAGAGCAGAATGCCACACGCTTCTCTATCTCACCGGTCAGCCTTTTATACAGATGCAGGTCTAGAAGACGTCTGTTAAAATGTAGATGCATGTAATCCTACATTAATCTGAGGCCTTTGAATGCTCTGTGTAACATCCTCCAGCCGTGTGCATGCCAAATAAGTTACTGCATAAAATTAAAATACACAGAGCATTGATATCCTATAGAAAATAATGATTCTGCCGATTGTGATTTCAAATATACCAGCACACAGCGACAGAACACAAGTAAGAGCAGGTATCAATCCCTGCAAAGACAGAAATAACTGCAAAGAAAGCAGCTTCCCAGTGTTTTGACTCACAGTGGAGAAAAGGCTGCAGTTAGTAGAAACACACACACACTATCTCTCACACACACACGGGTGTTAAGTGCCCCTGTTCAGCAGCAGGGCAGAGCGAGGTGGAGGGGGAGGACGAGATGATACAAGTGTAACCTCTATGACGGAGGTGCAGGAGCCTACACAATGCTAACACTCTCATGTGATCAAACATCCCACATACGCAAACTTAAACCTGCACAGGGACCAACAGGTCATCACTGAAATATCTCTTTTTTAGCCTTTGCACCTTCCTCATTACTGAAAACATACACATGCACATAGACCAGCCTGCATACCAGACCAGTCATAACGCGGCGAAGGCAATGATTTTTCCCAGAGGCTGCCTCCACGTGATGGGACACGCTCACTTTAATCCCCTCTGTTGACCCAGAGCTACGATGCACTATTGATCAGCAAAAGATGGCAGTGTGTGTATGTGTGTGTGTGTCTGTACCGACACATTGTTGAGCCACAGGGCGCACTGTGCAGCATGGTGACAGAGGGCATCGTGGAGGTCAAATGAAGGACATCGGCGAGTGGTGCAGAATGAGAGCTGGGAGCCGGAGCTGAGCAGGAGCGGCGGGCCGCGCTGCAGAGGGAGAGCAGAAAATAGCACAGCTGAGGGAGACACAGCACGTGAAGAACGGGGCTGAGGTTTCACTGTTCTCTATTTATACTCAGGCACCTGTGACTCACAGGTAGCACACTGTGACAAGTAACCACAAGTATGGCTGCCAGAGAGGTTTTCAGAAGCAGCTCCATATTCAGATGAAGAATTTGGAGCACATTTTAAATCTGGCTGTAGTGATCCCAGCAAACAAAGCAGTTCATATAACAAGCGCCAACCAGTTACGGAGGACCCCTCTAACCTCTTTACAATGCTTGGTGTTAATTGTAGTTTATATTTTCTAATAAGGTCATATTCTTTGACTTTAACTTCTGTCTGTCTGAGTTTTCAAAGGAAACTTTATTAGTAATTGTAAATGCTTTACCCAGTGAGGACTCGGGCCGTACTGGAGAACATGATTTGTGTGCTTTGGTTGTAAGTCCCAATGATTCATTGAGTTGACATTTCACCACATTATTTTACAGCTGCACAGGCTATGCCAAGGCTACGCTAATTTTTGTTTTGGTTTTTTTAAAATATTAATTAGATTGTATTTTCAATTCCATTAAAGTCCATGTGAGAACTTTACCTGCCTGGATCGATTTACGGCACGTAGTCCCTATGACAACAACATGCCAGCCAACAAAGTTTAGCAATGAATGTGGACGGGAGAGTGATAGAACACAGGTGAAAGGCTAAAATACGGGCTAAACTGTTTGTGATAATGTGCATTAATTTCTTGAATTTCCCCCGAGATCAATAAAGTATCTACCTATCTACCTATCCATCTACCTGTCCTCTACCTGTCTGTCTGTCTGTCTGTCTGTCTGTCTGTCTGTCTGTCTGTCTATCACAACCCACATGCAGCAGTTATACTGCAGTGGTCTGTTCAAACTTGAAAATCCATCAATAAAATGAAGAACAATGTTACGTTAGCTCTGCTTGGTGAGGTTGTAGTTGGTAGATGAGCAGTGGTAGGACATAACCAGGATTCACAAATGTTACATGTTATACGGACCTGGCTTGGAGCACCGGGCTGTGAGAAGCGCCAAATATAGCCGGCTACTAAACTATGATACAAACTGAGTTTACAAAATTTGCTTGTTGTTACATGTCCAACAATAGTGCTACGTAAATGTTGATAAATACCTTACCTTGTTGTGTTGTATCCATTAAAAAGTTGTCTTGAGCGAAATAAAAAAGTAGTATTAAAAAGAAGATCTGCTCTCCAGTCATTTGCTTCAAAACAAACACATGCCTTGATAAGAGTCACGTTCTCACGACAATGGGTGCTAGTGCTCATGGAAAATTAAGTCTTTATACTGGAAAAACATTTGTTTTTCTGGGTCGTCTTCACGACATTTGACATTTTGGTCTTTGTGATGTTGATAGATTTTACGTGTGAACCATAAGTATATTACCTGCAGGTCATGCCTTTGTTGAGAACATGGCCATAGACCTCAGAATGAGTAACTTGCATATCATAGACCTGATTAGCTGATCAGTGTACTGCAGATGGAAGAACACGTGTGTGGGTGGGCATCCAAGAATCTAATTGGTTGGACTTTGTTAAAAGTAGCTCAAATAGTCGGTAACCTAATACATCTCAAATCAAACAAACCCTTTAATGACAACAACCTAGCTTTAAATGTGTGTGTGAGCCTCCTGCTAGGAGTTGACACACCATGCTTCTGTACTTCTGCAATGCCTCAGTGGATGTGAAATTACTCGTGTAATTATTACATGTGTAATTCATCACACATTTAACAGTGGAGTGACGAATTTCAGGTTCTAACAGCTCTGGCGCCCCCTGTGGACAAAGTGGGATAATCTCTGTTGTTGTGGATTTTCTCTTGTGAGGATAGACAGACAGACAGACAGACAGACAGAGACAGATGGATTGATGTTATCCTTCTTTGTTTTAAATATTTATAGAGCATCTTAAGTGAATCCTGGCAAAAGTTTAAAAGGCTGTTTCTGGAAGGTGCTCTTAAATTCCTTGTATGACACTTAAGAATAACAACAGCTGACACAAAAATGCAGTGGGGTGGGGGGAAGGAAATGGTTACATTAACTTGATGTAACATTAAAAAAAAATGCTGATCTTGCAGAATAAACCAGTAAGTTGTGCGGTAAAACATCACAGTGTTTTATCTGTTTTCCAACTTTCTCCTATCAGCTCATTTCTCTCCCCTCCCTTCTTCACTGATTCCAATTTTTCTCCTCTTTACAGACTCATCTATCATGGGAAATTTGACCCATATTGTGTAATTAAAGGATCAATAGCTGCGTAATAGCGAGGGATGTGTCCAGGCTCAAACTGCAGCTACCATGACTGATTGAGACCTGTTGTCTTCAGTGTGTGGATCTGAGTCCCGTCCTCTGTGGACACAAACTCCTGTGGAAAAAGCTGCATGGTGTGATAAGTTTCACAGAAAGTTGAGGAACAATTTGGCAGGGTGTGAGATATATTTTTAATTTGAACATTTAAAGGAGTGTCTGATTCAATAAAGCGGCTGGAATTGGAAATATACTTCATTCTACTGAAGTTTAATTAGTTTAGAAGAAATTACATCTGTCACTTTCGTCGCCAGTATTCAGATAAATTCTTTTATGTATGGAATTTTAAATACTCAGGTATGTTCAAAAACAAACATTATGTATATTTATGCCAATTATTAGATTAGTACACTGCTTTAAAGAACATAAAGTACATTAGGTAAAGTTTATATCCCCTCTACTGCTGGAATTATGGCCCTCTGGTTCCTGACAGGTGTGTGGGTGTTAACAGTGTGAGGGGAAGTCTGTGAGCGGAAGAGACTGCAGCCAAACCAAACTCAAACTCATGGGAGTAGTTAACAGTTAGTTGTAGCTGGGGTAGCTGAAAATGCCAACAGCCGTTTCTTATCTCGCATCACAACAATTAAAGCAGTCTGGGAGGTAAAACATAATGAATCAAACCTAGACAGAGGGTTTCCATAGAAACATGTATAATTATGCTGATTAGACCGTTATGAACAATCCACTTGGTGTGTATGCAGTAAAAACACAAAGGGACCTGTACGTATTGTTTAGAGAAGATGTAAACAATGTTGTTGTCGACATTATTATACAGAGAGAAACTTTAGACCCCCTCAGGCAAAGTGACATTTCTTCAAACGGCGCCTCATCCATCTGTAATGATCCATAAGTAGGAGGAAAAACAGTTGAGAGGCTGTCATACTTAACATGCTGAACATTTACATGAATACAGTATATTTGATATGTAGGTATCAGGCTTTTATTCTTTGGTTTGTTTTGTTGTTTTCTATTAATGAGACTTTAAACAATTTGAACTGCCAGTTTAAACCAACACAATAACCTGATTTTTACACTTAAATAACCGAATTAACAAAAATAAAGAACCATAACAGAGGTACTGAGTAATTTACAGCTCATTTACATATTGATTTATTTATATACACTGTATCCTTGCAGATACTCAACATATTTACACATGACTAAAACATTGCTATATAGTTTTCGCCACTGATACTGTTATTTTTCTTTCATGTTCAGTGGTTAAGCTGTAATATTTATCATATCTCTGTAGTACAGACCTGGGCTCAGGGAGCCACATCCCACAAGCCCTTTGGGCATTCCTGTCTGAACCGGATGAGGTCAATCATGAATTACAACATAAATGAAAAAAAAAACAAACAAAAAAAAAGTTCATTAATCCAAACACAGATCATCTGTCAATGAAGAGGTCAAATGAAGTGAAAAACATTCAAGTTATTGTTTTTCTGTATAAAGTTGTCATAAAGTTTTCGGCATTTGTGGAAACACTAATGCCATGATTATTTTTGTTTTTATTGTTTATTACCTCTATAGGAGTTTCTTCCTATTTGACTCCACCACAATTACACATATTTACAGGATATCCTTAATCTTCTGATTACCAGTAGCAGCTAATCAAAATATATGGGTAAGTGCATTTTACAATGGGAAAAAGTTAATCCTAAGCAGAATTGAGTTTGTGTTATTGTTGGTGCGGCCCTCTGACACAATTCAGGTTTCTCATGTGGCCCCTGCTGTAGTACAGACTATGTTGTTGTAACATTGTGCAGTTTCTCTGTAAAGTAACCAAACTGTTGACATAATGGACATATTTATAATACTTTTTTTCACCTTTAATATTAAAATAAATCTGTTTGAACTTTTACACTTGAATAAATATTTTGACATATTCCATTATCCCTTATTAGCTGCTGTAACAAGTACATTGTCTTTGCTCGCCTCATCATATTCTATCTTATCCATTTAATTATTGAAGAACTCTATTTTAACTTAATTATGGGATGTGTGCTTTATCAAAGTGTTCTGCACTAATTTGTAATCCAATATTTTAGGTGAAAATCTTTTGCCATTAAAACGACTATGAAGCTCACAGCTGTAATGTTGTGACCTTTTCAGATTTTACGTGTAAACTTCTGACAGTGTAAGACCGACTTAAGACCAAAACTAGTGATTCTGATCACTTCTGACTTGCTGCTAAAACCAAAACAGATAAAGGCTTTGACATAATCACGGATTAGTTTGCAAAAAGGAACAAAGATAAAAAAAGCTCTTTTCTCTCCCTCAGATTCATTGTCATAAATCAATCCTTAGATGAACTTAATGACCCGTTGAACAGACCCAAACTCAAACCTTGGTAAATGTGAATCTTGTCCTAAATGTACAATAACTGAAATCAGCTCATCTACAAAACAGCTGGAAAAAAACGTATTTTTAACACTGATGTGATTTTAATGCTGTAGTCCTTTAAACCTTAAATTTAGGACAAATTTTATGCAAAATGAGAGCCTTTGTTTTTACACTTGATTTACATTTTCTTGATTATATCTTGTTCCTCCTGTTGAACCTTTGAGTTGTCATATATCTATTTTCAATTTTTATGTTTTTTGGTTTTTTTTTGCATGTGTATTTCAGGCGATGTTTAAATGCCTCATATAACTGGGACCATAAGGCGCCACTTTTAACCATTTCGGAGCCTTTTTTACTGTGTGTAAGGATGACCGTTAGTGCCTCTTCCAAAGATTTATGCAGCCACTCTGAACGCCACGCTTTCAAGCAACGTGTCAGAGGTCAGCAGCGTAGCGTCAAGCAGAGGCGTCGCTTGTCACCCTCACCCTGCACACCCTGACCTCGGGGGTCAGACTCCATCCACGGCAGGTCACTGGGTTCTTGGTCACATGGTCGACGAGGTCTGCGGGGACGCCACACGAGACATGAGCTACAACCGCTGCATGACAGGCAAACATGGCCAGTGTGTAAAGATTAACCTCTGACTGAACATCTGAGCAAAGTTGGAGAATTACAGTGGCTGTGATATACGGCCGCACAGAGGACATGCACAGACTCGCTGTGTTGTAATCAATGCGGGTTGCTCTGTTTTTGATCTATGGTGACACAATTCGCCAGTTGTTGATGTAACAGCCTCTTTTTTAAATCCTTCCTCACAGATATCACACTCCCCTTCACTCTCGCTGCTAATAATATTGATCCCCTTCATCATACATCTTCCATGTAAATCGTCCTCTGCGACTTTTCAATTGATCGGGCCAGATGATGAGGGAAATGTTTGCATGGTAACAGTGACGCCATTGATTTGTGAAGTGATAGATAAAAGTCATTTATCATTTTGGAGGACCAGTGATAATTAATTGATATTGATTGAAGCTGTTAATGCAGATACACAGAGAAATGCTCATCCAACATCAGAGTTTCTCTCATGTTTGGAGTGTCCCCAGAAGTCTAATACTCTTCATGGTTTTCAAGAAGTAAAGGAGAAAGATATGCAGATATCTTGTGTAATTGAAGGCTATTATCATAATGCACTCCACCTTGTGTATTATTCATATTCAAATAGACAGGTTTGAGCTGAAAATATTTCACAACCCTCAGCCGTGATTGCAGATTGAGAGTGAGAGAATGGCGACCACTGATTTAAATTACACATGTGAAGAGGTAGTATGAGAGCTTGTCTTCTGGCTCCATCTAAGAGTTCATGCAATTTAAACATCAAATTATCAAGTTCAATATTTGATGTTTCCACTATTGCTGTTAAGAGGAGGATATGAGATCCACTTGTGCTTTGTTATAAAATGGAGATTACTGTGCGCACCACCCGGCCTGTATTATCTGCAGATGCACCGTGCTAACAGGTGAGTCATTTCAGTGATGGAAAGGGAGACTTTGAAAGAACAGCCATTAGCTTCATTTAAGTTGAGAGAATAATGTAGCTCTCAGAGAAAAGTCTTCCTTTTAAGTGGAGAACATGTGAGCTTCACACATGTGCTCCACCTCGCTAGTTAAGAGGAAAACCTTTTCTCACCTTCTCAGCCTGAGAGAGGAAGACCCCAAGAGCTCCTCGGCTGAGACAGCACCACGCTTTTTAGCAACAGATCAATGAGCTCAATTCTACAAACACTTTGTCGAACAGAGGTTGCCATCGGCGCGGATTAAAGAAGCACTACCCTTTAATTTCTCTATGATATTCACTTCCTTTTTGGTGCCCCAGAGCCTTCTCAGATCACCAAATCATTTCCCTGACTCTCTGAAGCCAAAGGTGGCTTCACAGAGGAGACCTCCGCTTTGTGATCAGGCACACCTCTTGGTTATATTTATTTCTCCGGGAAATATCAAGAAGCTTGAACCTTGCTCTCAACGACCCTTGGAGCGCTGCAATCACACTCTGCCAAGCACCCTGTAATTACAAGCACCATCTCCTATTCATCAGAGGACAGAGGGAAAAAGCCTGTGAGTATGATGGACTTCTGCACACTGCTAGATAGCATGATTGTATTGATTTCTTCCCCCAATTATTAATTCAATTATTAATGGAAGGTGAGTCTAGAAAAATATTTGGCATTAGCTAAATAAAAAACAAATCATTTTCAAACTGATAAGGAGGGTTTTTTTTATTTTATTCGAATCATTCTTGTTTTCATATCAGTCTGTTAGCTTGACAAAGAGATGCTTGCCCAATTATTCATTCATTTCTCTTCCAGTGCTTATCCTGTTCAGGCTGGAGCCTATCCCTGCTGCCTTAGGGCGCAAGGTGGGGTACACCCTGGATTGGTCACCAGTCAATCACAGGGTTGACCTACCTACAGGCAATTGAGAATCACCAATTAACCTAGTGAGCATGTTTTTGGACTGTAGGAGGAAGCTGGAGTACCTGGAGAGAACCCACACATGCACAAGCAAAACATGCAAACTCCACACAGGAAGGCCTGCTGGGCAAACCGGGATTTGAACTGGTGACCTTCTTGCTGTGAGGCTACAGCACTAACGGTTGCACCACCATGTAGCCCTAGCTCTAATAATTTGAATACGAATTACGATTCCAATGAAGTCGGGACGTTGTGTAACACCTAAATAAAAACAGAATACAATGATTTGCAAATCCTGTTTAGCCTATATTCAATTGAATACACTACAAAGACAAGACGTTTATTTAACTCATTTCGAATTTGATGCCTGCTATACGTTCCAAAAAAGCTGGGACTTTCCTTTTAACATCACTCAATAAGCGTTTGTGAACTTAGGACACTAACTGTTGAAGCTTTGTAGGTGGAATTCCTTCCCATTTTTACAATTTCAGTTCTGTTGTGCACTTCATAATGCTCCATACATTTTCAATTGGAAACAGGTCTGGACTGCAGGCAGGCCAGTCTAGTACCAGCACTCTTTTACTACGAAGCCACGCTGTTGTAACACATGCAGAATGTGTTTTGGCACTGCCTTGCTGTAATAAGCAGGGACGTCTCTGAAAAAAAGAAGACTTCACTTGGATGGCAGCATATGTTGCTCCAAAACCTGGACGTACCTTTCAGCATTAATGGAGCCTTCACAGATGGTCAAGTTAGCCAAGAGGGCCTTCGCCCTTACTTTTTTTGGAACGTGTTAACTGAAACGTGTAAACTGAAAACAAATAGTCAGCTCTCTCTGTAGATATTCTCTTTTTTTCAAGATTCTGGTATAAAGACTTTTATCAAACATTTTTATTATTTATTTATAAAGGGACCATGTACAATGTTTAACACAAATATCACCATGATGCATCATATCAGGGTAGCTGAAAACTAAATTACATCTTGTTATTAAGGACACACACACACACACACACACATTCTGCAAGTTTGGGGAACATCTCTTGCCAGTCCTAATGCTAACTGTATTCTTCAGCTAAGCTAGCTGTCAGCTAAGTCAAGCTACGATCAGTCAAGCTACGATCAGTCAAGCTACGATCAGTCAAGCTACGATCAGTCAAGCTAACGGATTAAAGAGTTGTATTTCCTTTTGTCTGACTCTCCTTAACGACATCAGGTGCAGTATTAAAAGAACGTTACATCACTCTTTTTAAAGAAGGCTGTTATGTATTCTGTTTTCAGATATGGTAGATTTTATGTCTCTTTTAACCTTAACCTTTAAAGAGTAAAAGCTAAGATTAAAGTTAAGCTATTTGTTCTGGATAAAAACTAATTAACTAATGATACAAGAATTTTTTTCAGGAACAGCATGATGATTTTTTTATTGAGGAGAAGATGTTGCAATAAATACAGTTGCTGCAGAATAACAATGTTTCAGAGAGACAGGCTGGGCTCACAGTTGGGATGAACAAGCAGTTTGAAGAATGAAGGATGTGCACTGTGGACAGCTGAAATGTAGGCTGATGTCAATAGAGAAGCTCATGTATAAGTCACTAAATCAAAGAGAGCGAAGAAGCTCAAGATGAGACAAAGGAGAGAGGGAGGGAGAATTAAAGAGTGAAAAGGGAGGGAAGAATTGAGAGAGAGAGAGAGAGAAAAAAATCCAAAGAGGCGCTGAGATTTCTCTGCTCGCTTTCCTCTGATTTGCTGAAATTCATAATCCTCTCTCTTCTTTCCCACACCCAAGATCCTTTCCCAGCATCCAAAATTCAGAGCACTGAACCAATCCCTGTGTTCTTTTTAAAACTCTATTGTTTATCTCTGTGAAAATGGCGGTAGCACAGATGTGGTGTGCTTTTTTAACGCACCATGTCTGTGCAACTGATAAACACCTCAGTCTGTGTCTTCTGCTGTTTTCTGCTTTGATTTGAGTTCCTGCAGTGACCACAAAGAAACATGAATGCCCGGTGTAATGCATAACGCAGCATAGCAGGCTCTTTTACTGCAGCTAAATATACACTCTTCTGCTCATCTCTTATTATATTTTTAATGGCTCCAGTGCACTTGTGTTAAAGTCTCTCTAGGCCCAGATTCTTTCTCTCCTCCTCTCCTCTCCAGCCTTATCCCTCTCGCCTCGGGGCACTCGCAGGCCTGCCGAAAGAAATCACCCCCGCATCACTGGAGACATGCAGACACCTCCCCTCGCTGCTAAAATAAACTGCTCACCTACCCCCCGCATTGTTAGCCCAACAGTCTTTCTTTCAGGTGAACAGGCTACATCTCGTGTGTGTTTCATGAACTCAAATGAAAAGGCGGATTTTGCTAGATTCAGGTATCGTCTTCACCAGTGGAAATGTGTTGATTTTTTCAGAGCTGTGAACGGAAGAGAAATCATGGGAAAGCGTCTTTTTTTTTTTTTTACTTGTACTGTAACATATTTGTCACACAGGGATCTGAGGGATGCAGGCAGCATGATGTGGTCACAGTGGATTAGTTGCAGCGGGTTTGTCCCTGTTGGTGTCCTATGCAGAGCTCCTCCATTACACGCAGCTACATGCAGCTGTTCCAAAATGGCTGCCTCTGCGTTTCCGCTTGTCTGGTGTCAGAGGACTGAGCGAGGGAGGAAATGTGTACTCCTGCTGCTGCTGCTGCTGCGGGTGCATACAGATTAGGATTAGAGCGCGAGCTGCAGCGTTGGGGCCTTTGTCATTAACAGGCGGTTTTAATCAGGGTCTGTCCCAGGGCGCTGCTGTTGCTCGCCTCAGGAGCCCTGCAATCCTCAGAGAGGCAGAGATAGAGGAAGAGGAGGAAACAACAGGGAGAGGTGGAGAGGGAGGAGGTGAGGAAGAGGAAGGAAAAAAGGAAAAGAAGACCCCATAGGATCATTGGGAATAGGGTGGGGGAGGTAGCGTGCAGTGAAAGGAGCACTGGATGTGTTTTTGCATCCACTTGCTCTGTGTATCCTGTAGTAAGCAACATGGCTGCTGGATGTGCAGCACTCTTCATTACACTCTCTCCATGTGATATTGATTTTGCTCCGGCCCGGTGTCTGTGTATTATTTAAATGTTAAGATGTCAGCGTTGGTAATCGGCGGCTCCATTAAAAGGCGGGCGGCACGGCTACAGCCACAGACCTGCAGAGAGCCCGCGCAGGCTGATGAATTATTAAGAAGAGGATGAGGTGGTGGGACATTTCCACAGTCGCCCTCGTGAATGTCATCCCACTCAGCCGGGAGACACACGGGCACAGGCTGGCTTGACAAAAATCGACAGTGACTCCCCTCCACCCCCACCCCCACCCCCCCACCCGGAACCGGTTTGATCCTGATTGCAGACACTGCAGCTGGCAATTTCCAGAATAATCTGCAGCTCCAGCCCTGCTTGCCCTCCTCCCCCCACACAGATCTGCCAGCCCTTCCCACCCCCACCCTGCCTTGTGCCCCGGCATCCTCTACGGCCCTCCAGCAGCATCGATAATATGGACAGGAGGAGAGGGCCTTTGATTTGCTGAATCAGAGAATCCCATCTCACCAGCGTGGTGTGTGTGAACATGCAGATGAGAGCTATCTAATGTGTGTGTTTTTACAAACGATGGTTTCCCACTAACCTGAACAGGTGGAGTGAGATGAGCAGAAAGGAGAAAGACCGTAACTGTAAGAACATAAATGTTTATGAGAGTATTGTAGATATGTGGACATAAATCAGTGATTCCAGGATCACAGTTAACGACACCTGATGCCTTCAAAATGTCAAAATGTCGACCATGTTTTACTGTCTACATCCCACTTTATGTGTTTGTGTTTAAATGTTTATGATTTGATCATTATGTCGGAATCAATTACAGCGTCCTCAACATCATTTCACGTATTTATGACATTTATCCAGAATAATGTCAAACACACTGATTGGGATGTCACTGACAGTCAGGAGTTTGATGAAAACAGAATCATAAAGGAGCTTTAAACCGAGAATAAAACAGAAACAGCTTCCAACTTCAAGATGTCACACACGGCGTGTTTTCTGTCATTCATCAAAGGCCCCCACCCCTCATTACTGTGCATTATTTTACAGGCCGCGCCGGGCAGAGGATCGATTGTGAATGCTGGTAAAATTTGAGCTGCCTTAATAGATAGGCTTTGTCACTCACTGCTGCTTAAGTGGGGACCTCGGGAGCGAGGCTGTCCTCCCACATGCTGCTTATAACTAAAATAATTGTCCAATCAGAGAGTCTTTCCTCCCCCCAGTCAAGCGTATTAATATTGACATGTATCTTGTGCGCCCATCATTCAGAAAGTTAGCTGAGCTGCAACATAAAACCCTGAAATGTATCAAGGATGTCGGTTTAATTCAACAATAATTACAGAGGATGTTCACTTGTGTGAAAACACTGTTAGTTTCATCCAACATGTGCTGTACAAGGATGAGCATGTTTAAATCTCTGACTCTGCAGAGCAGGAAAATAATAATTACATTCATAAGGCTTTTCAAACATGACTTCAATGCAAACAATGCGGGATGTCATTATAATTAAATTTATGGACAGGAAATGTGGTGCAGAAATAATTGTTTAACACTTGAAATGTGAGTCAATTTTGATTGTTTTCTTACATTTTATAAACTGAAAAAGAGAGAATATAAAAAAATACTCTGTTTTTTTCCCCCCCTCAAGAATACCTCTGCTGAAAGAAAGCCTAAACTCACCTTCTGTTATTCTGTTATTTTGCAAACTAGCCGTTTATGTGTGCAGTTAATAATATAATATGGAACAATGTCCACACAGCATGGCCAGAATTTATACAATATCTTCATGAGCACCTCTGACACAGACAGAATGCTTCAATGGTAGGGTGACTTGAACGAGTCCCTATTTCCCCAAGAAATGGAGAGTAATTTTCTCTCCATTTGAGATACTAGGTCTCAGCACAGATAGACATAATAAGATGTAAATTGGCTGAGGGGCTGATACAGGGGAGGAGGGGGCTTCACTAGGAGTAACATGAACAGCAATTAAGCATGGGAGAGATGAGTGTGCATTGTCTCCATGGATGTGGGCTTGAGCTGCTCAGAACACGACAATATAATTATCAAAATACACCAAAAAGCGCATCACTTTGACCACTGCGGCTTTTTAGCTGGCCACAAAACTGCTGTTGACATTCTGATACATAGTTTAGCTTGTGTTTTAATAAACTTAATCTCCAGCAAACATTTGTTAACATTATCTAATGGACTTTTTTGCTCATTTTGTCGGAGCCTCAGACACACCGCAATGTGCAATGCACTGTACGTAGCTGCCACTCTTGTCAATCATGGCGTTCACACACAGCACGAACTGCGGTACGTCTCCGGCGCGTGCCATGAACGGCACAACATCTCTGCTTGCTGCTGCTGCACTGCCAATCTATTTTTGTTGGAGTACGCTGCAGGCACGCGTCAATCTCTGCAGAGCAGACTGTACCAAACTGGAAAACAGACACGAAAACGAACAGAGTATCTGGTCTATTTTAAAATAAAACACCATGTTTCTTGCTCCTGATTGTAAATATCATCATTTATAAAAACTACACCACTTACCTAACATGCTCATAGGGCTAGATATCAATCCCAAATTTTTGATACCTGTACCGATACCTTCACTTTGATACCGGTTCCTAAACAACAAAAAAATTGCACATTACAGTACTAATCTTGAGTTTTATTTTTTCAGCTTTGGTAATTTCCTTACATAGAAAAAATAAACAACAAATAACTGACAGTGCAAAAGAACAGTTGCAAAAAGTGGCAGGTGAGAATATACAGAGTACATAGGAAATGTGTTTATAACTATAAATGAACCTTCTTCTGTCCATTCTTAATGTCAAAACAAAAGTGACCCAAAACAGACAAGCATTTGCGATTCATCTGCACGCAGTCGTCTGCTCTGGCTGCAGCTTGGAGTGACTGCTGCGAGGGAGGAGTCTGCCTGTGAGTGTTATTGATAGGGGAGGGGCTCCCCTATCAGCGGGTTCTAGAGATCAATACATGCTTTCATGTCAGACTGCAAACTCCAGAAAAGTCGCCAGATTTGTCGCTAGTTGCTGTTTTGAAAAGAAAAAAAAAAGTCACTAGAGGAGTGAGAAAAGTCGCTACATATAGCAACAGTCGCTAAGTCGCTAAATCTGTACCCAGCCCTACATGCTTACCCCTGGTGGAAGCCTGAAATCATGGCATGAATTTGGAGTGAACTGCAAATCAACCCCTGAAAGGTAAAGTGTTGTTTACATGTTGTTACTTCTTTTACATGGTTGTTATAGCATAGTTTTAAAAATTCACGTGGGAACATCTGGTTCTTCTGTGATCTCGCGTGACCAGTTGCTATGGAGTGCTCGGCGCTCCAAAGACAGATCCGGTGTGAATGGGTGCATGCCGTCTGATTGAGCAAAAACGACAGACTACAGGCACATACAGTATGTGTGAGTTGGAGGTTCGGACATGGAAATTCATCTTAAGCCCTAAAATTTTCACAACTAAAAAGACACAACACTACTAAATAAAGTCAGTTAGCTCTTTTTTGCAAACACCTAATTCTGTAGAGAAAAACAATAGTGGAAAATGAAAGATGGTAAAAGCACATTTTCACAAGAGTGACATATTTTCTATAAAGCATTTGTTTAGCTGTATTCACACATTCACAAAACTTCTTAAAACAGACTTCACCGAGCGTGTAAACACAAATAAATAAAGAAATAAATAATGAAAAAAATCAATTTTACCTGATATTTTTTTCTGCCAGTCCTCCGGAACAGTATCTGTTTGAAGTTTGGGTGAGCTGGCGTGAGAATACAGCAGGAAACATTTGGGGAAAATTGCCATGTGTGAGTGGGAGGAGGTGGTAATGTTTATATCGTGCGACAGGTGTGAAACCAGCAAACATCCGAGTTTAAGACAGAAAATCATTTTCAGAGAGAACAGCTAAGATGTCTTCACATCAGTCATCTTGTAAACATAACACTTTTGACATCATGTCCTGCCAGGGAATATTTCAGGAGTGCATGAGTAAAAAAAAGGCTTATTCTTTTGCTCTTTTTCCAAAGAGGTAATTTGGGTCATCCTGGCAGGGACATTTTCAATCTGTCAATGTCGACAGTGGTGCCCCATTATTTCTCAAAAGAGATCAGTGTCCTCAGAGGGATTCAAACAGAAATCCAGTTTTACATTACACACTCAAAAACACCACAGGAGTAAACTCTCGTCTGTGGTATTGGCTGAAGAAAGTTGACAGCAATTAGAAAAGCTGTTCATTTTATTCCCTCCTCTAAGAGACAGAGCAAGTGGAGTTGGCTTGAACTTATGTAACGTCTCTGGAGGATTGAGGCTGCAGTGAGGCCATGTGAGTGGAGGAATTCAATGAGTGAGTCATGTCTTGAGAGAAGAGTCTCTTTAATCCTGCAGGCACAGAGCAATGGCACAGCAGGACCACTGTACCAGTCAATAAAACATTAACACCTTTCTGGATGGCAAGTGATGAGGGTCATATGTTACACACAGCCCAAAACACACACCTGTAGGGGGATTAGGTTTTTCGTGGTTCCATAGAGCAATAAAGATACATCAAAACAGCTTATTAGTCGTGTTTTTTTTTTTATCATTTACTTATATTATTAATATCAGTATAATGTTTTACAATTATTTTAGTTGAATCATTTTATCTGGTAGCGTCACATTCAGCCCTGAAGGCTCACAGCTCTATTCCTGTGTGCTACCCGTACCACAGCCAAGCACAGTCACTATAAATACATGTCTACTAAAAACAAGAATCAAAACACCATTTAAATCAAGCAGAACATGTCACATTTCAAAAAGTCAGCCTTGAATACTAATTCAAGGTGTTTAAACAACACCGTTATCGCTAACAGGTGCACATGGCACGTGGGTAAGAGGTCTACATTGACAGTTTGACAATTTGAGAAGGTGGCATTGATCAATGACATTAAAAGTACCGCTTAATTATTTCTCACCACTCATCTTTTAAAGTTTCTTCACCACATCTACTTCAGTGAACTGTAGGTGTCTGTGAAGTTCGAGTGCCTCAGCCAAGAAGTGGCTGACCACGCCGACTAACAGAGAAGCTGTGGATGTAGCACGTTAAAGCTGCCTGTGCGCTCAGAGCTCGATGAGGTGGGTTTTCACGGCCCAAGCTGCTGCACGCAAGTCTCAGATCACTACGGGTGTAGTGCCATGCTTCGACAGGAGCCATGTTTAGCAAGTAAACCCTGGAGGGGGACAAATCACACTTTAGCACCTGGCAACCTGATGGATATTCTGAAAACTTTACCCTCTGGAGTCCAAAATACTTTTATACTATAAACTCTTGCAGACTTCCTTGGTGAAATCTTGCATGTTGCAAAGACTGTTTATTCTTTGTTTTTGATATTTTACAGCTGTATAATCATGGCCTTTTGCACAACACTCACTGAAAAACTGTTGTTTCAAGACTAAATCATAGCGAAATGAAATTGTAGAATTTAAACTTGGTAAAAAACATCCCCTGATTCTGATGTTTTTAGAAATCTGAGTTTGGCCCCTGTGAACGACTTTTTCACAAAGCAGGAAACCCGCTGAGCAAGTTTAGGTTTTAGGGCTGGCTCTCTCCTCAGTTTTGCAAAGAGATCAGCGCCGAAAAATAAAACTCAGAGTCTAACCTGGTGAGAGGAGTTGCAATATTGTAGTTAAAACTCTATCATCTGTCTGGTTAACTTTTGTAGATCATATAGAATCATTTTTTATAGAGTTAAGATTGATTTGTTTCCAAATGAAAATATATAACTATAGCTTATTGGGATTCATACTTAAAGTGAAGATACAAAAGTATTAAGAAAGCAATTAAAGCACTGCTTTGAAGTTTTTGCAGGTGCCTTGTTCCACCATCGGTGGTAGCACAAGAAGCAGAACAGAGTGAGAGAGTGGCGATTTATAACGTTGGAACCAGCAGGATGAGACAGCACTACATGCGTGTGCTCATGTGTGAAGCTCCTGTTGTGTGTTTACGCGTCACGCCTCTCGAGCAACCGCTAATTTGTAATGCAATGTGAAATCACACACTGGGACATCAATATTGCGCCATTGCAGATTCGAAGTCGAAGTGTAAAGGCGTAACGTGGGCAGAAATTTGTTACCGCACTGTTGTGCGGCTGCAACGTGTAAAAGGCTTCAGTGAGCATTGGGCTATGCTGTTAAACATGCTTAACATGCAGGAATACAACAAGACTTACCAGATGTGAATCTTAAATGTGTTATCTAAATCATTTAGAGTCAGGTTTTGAGTTTACTTTTAGTAGTCAGATCACTGTTGCCATTTAGACAAAGTTGAGATACTTCAAACAAATACAAAATAGTGAACAACCTTTCTGGGTATCATGGACGAAGCTCTTTGACTTTTGTTCGTTTTCACTGGGGTGCATTCAAGGAACATGAAAATGGTGATGCGGGAAAAGATGGAGCACCGACCCGTACGTGGCATCAAAAACCTGTACACTCTGAGCTTTCTTTGGGCCTAAAATTTTTTATTCATGTCATGCACAGAACCTTTTCTACCTGTCCAAAGTTCAAGTTCAGTTGTTTGATGTTGGTTACCCCTGTGTCCCTGGTGTGTGTGTGTGTGTGTGTGTGTGTATGAGAGAGAGCGAGTAATCATGTGTGTGCATGTTAGAGAGAGAGAGAGGGGAGGCAGCGGGGGAAAGGAGGGAGTGAGCGTGCCTGTGGCTCTGATGTGACAGTATGTGTGTACACTAGCTATGTAATTTAGTCCTTGTAAATTTATAATTTGGTTAGCCCAACTGCTCTCCGAGTCTGTTGGAATGCTGCCAACCTCATGCTGCGTATGTGTGTGCGTGTACGTGTGTGTGTTGGTGAGTTCATTGCCTATTCTAGTGCTCTGAGCCTCCACCCTCACTCATACCCTGCTCTTCCTCATCCTCACTGCTTCTCACATCAATACAGCTCAACCTTGAAAGCCAAGGTTGCAGCTAACCGGCCCCGTCTACATACCAGTGCTTTCTGCCGCCACTACCAGAGGTGTATAAAGGCCACCATCTGTATCTATGGGCTCTGTAGTAATGTAATTGCGGTGCTCAGAGCATCCGCACAGCACTGTGGTGGAGTGGTGGCGCGGTAACCGAGATGGATGGAGAGCGGCTCGCAGCGCTTGGCTTTAGGTAATCAGCTGGAGTGCTGGCACGGCGAGAACAACACCTGCTGCTGGGGGTGGGAGGGGTAGCCGGCGCTAATTGCGGGAGAGTGATGGGGGCCTCGCCCGCTGCAGACGGCACCGACGGTTCAGCCCTAATGCAATTAGCCGCCATGTTCTCCTCCAGCAAAATTGCATTATGGTTTTTACATTTAATTTAGCCCGCGCAAAATGAAACGGTATCAGAGAAGAGAGATAATGAGAGCAAACTGATATTGAAATCTGCACTTTGTTGGGAGGCTATTAATGAGACAATGAAACGCTGAGGCTGACAACATGCTATACTGTGGTAAAACGCTTTAATAGTGTCATTAAGAGATCTTGTTTTGTGTTATCGCTGCAAGCCTACACGGTGGCAGTGAAAGCTGATATTTCCTTCTCTGCTCTCTGCTTCCTCTGCCTCCAATATTCTGATATTGACTGAGTATTGATCACAAACTGGTTTTCTTTTATTGACGGTTAAACCCATCTGTTGGAGTGCAGGTTTATGAGGGTTTATTGATCCTTCTAAATGGCCTCCTCTTGAATGCACTTCAAATCAACAAACTACTCGCACAATAAATGCTAATATTTCTGTTATTAATATTCATTGATGATCTGGATTACTCAACGGTCTAGCTTGTATTTAACAGCATCCATCAATCCTTCCAGTCATTCTCTTTACAGCTTTGCTCTTTCGGGGTCGTGGGGGGCTGCAGCCTATCCCAGCTGTCACTGGGTGAGAGGCGCGGCGCACCCTGGACAGGTCGCCAGACTATCAAAGAGATTTCTGTGGTTTTACTGCTGCGTGCTGGTGGAGGTGATAGCAGGGCCCTATTAGCACAACTTTCTTCCAGGCTCCATTCATCTTGCTCAGCTAAAGTTAAAAAGCAGTGCAGGGGAGACAAGCTGCTGCAGTGTGACTTTGCTCCTCTCCCATGCTTTGATTCATTATTCAGCACCCGAGAAGTCGTCCTGCAATCCCACAGCAGCGCGAAGAAACACGCATACCCACCCGGATGGAAGACAGACACGCACGCAAATACATTCAAAGACATGAATCCTCTGTGCGTCTAATGTACGGATGAATACAAGTGTGGATGAACAGATTCTGATTTTTCTATAGATTGTTCAAAACGTAACCGCCTCCTCTTCAAATAAAGACATGATCACAGAAGTGCACACACTCACAAACACACAGAGACACACACAGTGCCCCCTTCTGTCAGCACTCTGGCCTGCACGCTGTATGGAAATGTTTCTCCTAATGACTCCGTAATGACAGCGACTTATGTCCTTACCATAGTTGATTTGTTTCCTGGGTTTTAAGAGTAGATTATTTCCATGGTACAGACTTAGCGTAAGCCGTTCAGAAACCACAAGCACTGCACTTCAGCCCCGGTTTGGGATTTTAGCCAGGTCTAATCAGATTAAAGCGCTGTTTTTCCCCCCTCTTCTCCTTTTTGAAACAACATGCCACACTGCTCCCTCAGTCCTGCTACATGAGCCTGAAGAAGCGGGCCAAAAACAAATTGCTTTTAGTGGAGGCTGACAAGTAGTTGTGTAGAGAAAATAAAAGGTTGTTTGGAGCAGATTAATTCTCCTTCAGAGGAGAGCCGGGCTTCACGGCTGCCGTGTGCATTCTTCCCTCGGTGACGGGGAGAAGATAGCTTCAAAGACGAGGAAGAGCTCATTGTTAGAGACTTAGCCGGGCTGGAGGATACTTTGTGAAAGAGATAAAAGCTAAATAAATCAGCTATATCCATATCTAACACATAAAAATGGCATGTTGCTGTGGTTAATTCAGAGCGACTCAATCCTCTTCTCACAAAAGACAACCGTGTTGGACAAAGTGTAGATTCAAAATCATCTCCAACCTGCTCCTCCAGTGAACACAGACCAACTAATAACCACGCTCGATGTTCTCATCCCGTCTCATATCAGCTCCCTGTTCTGCAAACCCTGTAGAGCAAATATAATTTCAGAGACATTCTCTTCTCATTAGTTTCACAGTCATATTACAAATAGAGGAGAAACGGCTGTCGAGGTATATTTCTAGTGGATAATAATACATCACACCTGTGGACCTGAGTGTTTTTGTTCTTGCCGTGCGTTATGGAAAAGAAGTCCTGACTTCTAACCTGTGAAGGGTGCTCGCTGGTCTGACCTGGATCCTTCAGCATGAATTAAGTGAACAATGGAAGAGCCGGCTGAATGATGGCTCCACGCGCCTTTGTGCCTCTGTTACAAAACCACTTCTAAAAGGCCGGCCTAGATGACACACTCTGCAGAAATCGATCACATTTACCAAGCCCCTGGGCCTTCCAAAAAAGCTGGATTTAGAGCAAAAAAAAAACAGCAGGGTAAAAAAAAAAAGGAGAATGAAATAAAATCCCCTTTGCATTTAAAAACAGAATGGAACAAGAGTGAATGAGGGCGGCTGGAGAGAGATGCCTCGGTGTTGGTCTACTTGCAGAGTCCGACGTGCACTCGTGCTTCAAATTTCATCAGCAGTAGCCATATTGATTTTTAACCCTGGAAATATAAGACCGGGGAAGTCGGGCACAGAGATATCCATGGATGTTTGGGTTGGTTATCTGCACCTCTCCCTCGTCTCTGCCTCCTTTCGGAGAGTGTGAGCAAACCGACGCTCTATCAATTGTCTGACTACGCTGGGATAACACAGAGGCTGAGCTTTATAGACATGATACTAGATTGAAAAGACAGACCTCCAATCCAGCACTAGGAAAATCCAATATTTCTATCCCCGCCACTGATTCCAGTACAATCAAATACAAAGCTCGCTAAGACTGCACTAACTTGACTGTTCAAACTGATGGTTTGACTTACATTCAAAAGCTTTTCATGTCAAACTTGATCAATGCTCTATAAACAAATAAAAGACAGGAGAAGCCTCATACACCTGTCAGCAGCCGCCTCTGAATGGAGCCTTAATGGAGGTTCAAGCCTTTAGCTTTACAGCGCACAAACTTGCAGCATTTGCGGACTGGCAGCGCGCATGGAGGCTCAAAAGCTCCAAGGCCTGATCCCTGTGACAGGCCTAATGGGTCGCACAGACGTTTAAGTGCAGGGGGACAGGGGTGGCAGATCTGTGGCTCTGTATGCGCGGATTGTTTCGCTGTTTGGTTTCTTACTGTCTCTGATTCTCGAGCTGAAAGCTGTAGGCGCCAAGGTCTGCTCGCCATGGTACTAAAGAGGACAGAGGAGCAGGACAGAGCTCTTTAGTCTCTGAACACAAAGCGTGAGTCACTGCTTTGAAAGGAGGCCCGGGACGCTCAGAAGCCAGTTCTGTTTGGCCTGCAGCTCTGCAGATAAAGAGGAGCGGAGCTGTTAGACTGCGCTGCTTAACAGGAGTCGCCCCCCTTGTGTGTAACGCTTCCTTTAAAGAAATTAAAACCCAAGTGACCTCAAAGCAGTTCAGCTGGGTTTATATGAGGTCAAGGTTAAGCAACGGTGTCCAGTTATACTCCTCAACATCCAGACACAACCTCTGAGTCCATCTGCTCCAGGTCTGACCTCACTTTCCATCACAAACACGCACAAGATGACACATGGAGGGGCGTCTGAGCGATCACCCCGTCCAAATAAAGGGAAGTGATTTCATAATGGTGCCCTATCAGACCGCCACGCGCCGGGGTTATCTGTATGACAAAGCAACTTTCCTATTCCATGCATTTTCATGAGTCGACCTGGAGAGGTGGATGAAAGAGGAGGGGAGCGGTTGGTGACCTCGGGGTCAGGGGGGTAGAGGGCTCCAGCTGGTCACACTACCTCCTCATTGACTGATTCCACTTCCAGCCTATTGTGTTTGGCGCGTGTCCATTGTTCTGCAGCGGCATTAAAATGCATAGATTCCTGTCAGCCATTTCACTGCTAGTTGACCTTATTAGTTGAGGTGGATACATAAAACATGAAGTTTAGGATCATTAGAGATATGTAATTCACTTAAAAAGGATGATGCTGGATGCTGAATGTGGCTGCGATATCTAAGAAGATGCTCTGTATTCATGGCGTAATCAATAAAACATACAGTCAGACGTTACGGTGGCTGATAGAAAACAAATCCTGTATTTATCCAGACAATAAACCGAAGTATAAATGCTCTGGAAATTCCTCCTTGTGCTCTATGGAATCTCCAGGCAGCCTATTGTAGGTGCTTGCCACCCTGCCCCCACTCTCCTCTCTATTTTTCCTCTCTGCACGCTCCTCGCAGAGCAACACACACAAGCACTGCAGCGAGCAGGGGGAAGAGAGGAGAAGAAGAAAAAGGGGATAGAGGAGGAGAGGAGAGGTGCTGATACTCGGTAATTGAGGGGCAACCCTGTCAGAGTTGACCTGCTGGAGACCGAGGATAAAGTGTATTCCATTTTCCCTCTGCTATCCTAGAAACTGACAGCCCGCAGAGTCCCAGGCCTGACAGACGTAACTGAGGGCTGTCACCCCCTCGTCCCACCTTTCTCACTGCAACATAACACCCGTTTATAGCTTGTGCTTTCACTCACAATGCACACACATACAATGCACACTGGAGCATTGCAGCAATATTGGCTTCTCTGCAGTTTTATTTCCACACTGCTCTTACGAACAGTCATTTTGGATATATTCCTAAAAAAGGCATTTTAACTCTGCCTTGTGTGTAATTTTGACTATACTTCCACCATGTGCACAGAATGCATCTATTTTAAAGGCTTTTCACTATATCGGGGCTGCAGGAGATTTTGCCGAAGCCAAGAGAAACGACAGCGCTGCCTATTTTGGAGACACTCTAATGCCTCTCTTGCAAAAACAAAGTACCAGCGCTCATCACCAGAAGTGGATCTCCCAAAAAAAAAAGAAGAAAAAAAAAAACTAGGTCTGATGTAGGGACGGATAAAGGAAGTATATTTAGTCCCCCGGTCCCTGCCCTTTGTGTCTTCCTGATTTGTTCTAATGTGGGAGCCTAATCCTGCAAAAGCAGATTATACATGTATTAAATTCCTTAAAATTGCAGTACTTTTAATACCACAATTTTAGTGGGAATGCAATGGAAGCAGCTTACGAAAATAAATAAATAAATAAATAAATAAATCAACCTCCCGTAAAAGTGTCTCCGGTGAAATAAAAGGAGGATAAGACGTGTGGGGAAGACGAGGCAGAGTTTTCCAAAAAGAGATTGTAACGCTGATGATTTTTCCAAGTAAAAAGAAAATGCTCACAAAGCGCTGAAGTGTTAAAAAATGAATTTGAGATGCATGCGTGCAACTGATTGTACAGTGTGACCTAAATAGTTGCACCAGGAAAAAAAAAACCCTGTCTTGACTTGTGTTACTTCACTAAATTAATAACACTTTGCCTCTTTTGCCACTTTGGTGTTTTTACGAGTCTCGCTCTCATAAAGCCCCTCAAGTGGATTAGCTTCAAATGAGAACATGGAAGTGGGCAGAAAGAACAATTCAGCTGACTCTCTGCCTTACAGGCTTCCTGTGCGATCGTCTAAATCACTTTATGCATTAATGGCTTTTCAAGGAAGAAAAAAAAAAATCTGACTCACAATGACCTACTAAATCACCCGTGTAAAAGACAGAAAATTGCAAATAATTTAAATGACATTTACACGACATGCAGATGATTTTAGTTCGAGCGAGGTCATAGATCTGAGCAGCAGAAATGATACACACTCATAATAAAGGCCTCCATATTTCACAGCACATCCAGAGTCCGCCTCTGATCACCTGACCCACCGAGTGTCCTCTCAATGTCAACATGGCCGACCCCCCACCACCACCACAAGCTGAAGCCTGGTCGCCATAATGGCACAATGTACCCATCTGCCCTTCAAAGCAACCTAGCAGCGTGAGCCTGACCTGTGTGTGTGCGTGAGTGTGTTCACATGTATGTTTGTGTGTGTGTCCCATCTGCCCTTTCAGCCAGGAGAGCAGCATGAAGCTGACCTCTGACCCTTAGGATTACGCTTCCTCCATGTGCCAGTGAGCAGGGTGATGAGATTGACCTGTGTGAGCTGCTGCAGTGTGTGTGTGTGTGTGTGTGTGTGTGTGTGTGTTTGTGAGAGACTGATACCTAACAGCACAGGATGCATCTTTCAATGCACATACACACACACACACATGCAAGCACACACAACGTTTTATGAGAGTGTTCTTTAATTTGTTGGTATGGATAATAAATGCTTTCAGTTTACATGCATGTCCAGTGTGTGTGCGAGCATGTGTGTGTATTTGTGTGTGTGTGTGTTAACACAAGCACCTCTCCAGTGAGTGATCTAATGCAGGTCTAAGGACAGCCAGCCATCCTGAGCTCTGACACAACCAATCACCGCAAAGCCAGCGTGATCGCCTTGGCAACCCCTGTCACCACATAGTTTATCCGGAGCAGTCGTCCAATCGGGGAACACCACGGCCTCTCAAGGCTCCTCCCACAGGGGGGTTTGGGAGGTGGCGCCAGCCCGTTGGTGCAGAGCCTGCTGCATGAGCGGATGCTCTAATCTGGATCCAGTGAGGAGAGGATCACTAATCCCAGATTATGGCTCTCTGGGATTAAGACATGCTGATGCACAGGTTTGCACTCACCTCCAATCCCCAGACCTCTCAATCTGTCTGTCTGCTCTGAAACTCAAACCTCAGACAGAGAAGAAATGAGATGTAATGTCAAAGATGTCTGTGTTTGAGTATTTCAGAGCACACCTGCTGTCTTGCTTCACACTCTCCTCCAGCAGTTTGATGTTATAGCTACAGTTTACAGAGTGATCTGTGGAGTTTTGGTGTTCCAAAACGTCCACACAATGGTTGGCGGAAATGAAAGTTTCTATCCGTCGCTGCTATCTGACTGAGCACAAGTGACGGGGACATCAGGGAAGGAGGTAAACAAAGCAAAGCAGACACTTCATCTCCACGGGACAGCAAATCACCACGCTGATACCTGCAACATGTCATACAGAATAAAAGCCGGGATAGAGCAGGAAACAGCTCAGGCGAGACAAACAAAACTTCATGAAGATGCTTTAGAGATCTCCACCACTCAAAGGAAATTCAGCCTGCACTGACTGCATTTCTCTTGAAAAAGTGAAGGTCAAATCAGAAACTTTGCACCTATCGTTCACATATATGCATGCAGCACAATTCCCCGCAGCCAGCAGAGTTTGATTTATAAACGACAGGCTTCAGAGTGCATGAGTTTATCATGAAGCTGAATTATTTCTGTGAACAGAGAAATATCCAGAGAGGTGGGAGACAAAAAGAGAGAAGGGAAGAAGAAAAATGGTGTCAAGAGAGGAAAGAAATAACCGCTCAAATATTGTTGATTACAATAATTCATACATCACACAGTGACGTGTAAATTAGAACTTCGGAGTCAACACGGCGTACAAATAATTAAGTCGAAATATTAATGATGAAATGTCTTCACAAGTGTGCAGCTCATGATCAATTTGGGGTTAATGAGTCGTTTATCTCCATCCAATCCCTGCTCTTCCTCCTGAAGGCGCTATGCAGGAGCAGTGTGGGCAAATGTGCAAATGATCCCCTAAACAAAATTGATTCATGCTGCACGGTGTTTTTCTTCATGTTTGTTGAAAAGAGAGACAGTGAGTGTGGAAAGGAGGCCAAGTGCCAAACTGAGCGAGAGAGAGAGAGAAAGAGAGAGAGAGCCAAAGTACTGTCAAAAAAAGTCAGCGATGGGCAAGTGGAGTCTGCAGGTTGTCACTCTGAGCAGGAGCTAAAGGAGGTGATTACATTTAGCAGCTCCTCAGCTCTGTTTGAAGTTGTGTTATCGGTGAAATTGCCCGCTGGATGGACTTTTGGGCTTGCTGGCTCCATCCGAAAGAGAACAACCGAAAATCAGCTGTTTTGCGGTGGTTCATCCTCCTGGATGCTGACTCAGTGACTGCACTGTGCCTGTCTGGAGCTGGATGAGACTGATGTTGTTTGTGTGTGCGTCTGTGTGTGTGACATGATGCCGGACAGCCGTAGCATCCCTCCGTCTTCCTCTCTTTTACTCATTAGGGACCTTCCCTCTCTTCTGAAGCTGATTAGTCCTGACCTGAGCAACCTAGTGCTGCTATATCCAATCAGCCTAATCACTCAAACTCTTGCCTTCCCCCACCTTCTTTAACGCTAATGGGCTTTCCCTGCTCTGGTGACTTAGCACTTAAGAGCTGAGGGAGGGAAGGTAGGGGGGTCACTACTTCAGGGAACCCTGTTAAAACTTCTTAACAGAGCTGCTGCTGCTGCTGGCCTTCACGTTGAAGGCATGTATAAAGAAACAACCACTGCCATCCATGGTCACTCTTATTTACTCATATGAGCGGCGGATAACCCAGTCGCGGGCGTGCCTTCGAAAGAATTTGAATCACCTCCCAAAGGGCAAGCAAATTAATGAATATTCACACTTAATCTATAGCCCACGGCATGCATGCATTATTCATGAGTTGTTGCTGTTTTTGTGGCAGCGCGCACACGTCTCCGTTTTGTCATCACAAATCATAATTTCATTTTCACCTCACTTTATTTTCTCGCCCCGTGCAAGTTGAGGCTGCACTCGTTAAAGACGTTCAGCAAATCACAGAGTAGAACCAGCCCGACTAACGTCACGGGCACCCTACGGTTTTTAATCTATCGTCTAATATGGAGCCTCTTCCCTCAAAAGAGAGATTCGTGCATCTTTCTGCTCGCAACAACACTCCTATCTGAATTTCTGCCTCTGGTTCTCGCAGGGTTTTCTTGTCAGAGAGGAGCGCGTCTGTCACTAAGCCGCAGAAGGCTCAGAGCAGTAGCGGTAAAGACATCAGTGAGACAGGTGCCATCTTGAATCATGGCAGACTGTCGACACACAAACCAGACTTGGACTCCTGCTATGGTATGTCTGTATGCGCCAAACCCCTTATGTCAAAATCCACCATACTTTCATGCTTTCTCACACACACACACACACACACACACACACACACACACACACACACACACATACACACACACATACATCCCCAAAACCCAGACAAGGTCCTGATCAGCCATTAGACAAGCGAATAACTCAGCAGCAAAAATCAGAATAGGGATCTGTTCACACTCCATTGTCCAAGCCGGCGAAGAAGAGGACCTCTAAAAGGTTTCTGTACGAAGGAAGGAGAGCGAGGTGACAGTTTAAAAGCCTTCTCTGACACTCGGCGAAATGGGCCTACCTTCTTCCACACAATTGCACCGGCAAGTCAAATTGCATTAGTGATGCACAATGTTTTCACTGCGGGGAAAAAAAAATCACAATAGCGCTGAAATATGGTGCATTGTACTGAGTCAATGTTTGGAGGGCGTTCCTTTTTTGTAGGGGGGAAATACTGCAGGACTTTGACGAAATGTTTCACGACATAATAAAATCGCCACTACAGCAGCAGAAAAAAAAAAAACAAAACCTCAACTTGATGTGCTTGCGAGGTAAAAAACAAAAGAACAAAACAAAACAAAAAAAGACAACTAATAATCATTAAATATAATAATGTGAAAAGAAAGCATTCTGATCATATTAAGATCTTTTTTTTTTCATGGTAAAATCAAAATGTTGCTCAAATTGAACGTCCTCTGCTGCAACTTTTGGCTCTGAGAGTTTCTTCTTTGTTCTTAAAATAATTTCCCCACTCTCGCACACTTTTAAACAGAAGCCTTTTCAAAATACAGCACGCTCAGTAACATCCAGGCAGAGAGGGAAATAATTGCACTACTTTTTGGACAAGCATGAATATTCAAAAATCCATGAATTTTCTCAGAGAAAATAATTAGGAGTTTATTAGCATTTGTTTATTTGTCCATGCATAAAACCTCTTAATGAGAGTGTATTAACAAGCTCTACACTCCGGGGAGGTGAATTCTCTGCATTAAGAATGCCTTCGGTCTTTAGAAAATATTCCTTTAAAAAAAAACAGAAATTTATTATCCTGTGAACAGCTAAATTAACCGCACTCGTCCGATCTGGGATGACACGTCCTCAGAAAACCTAGCGAGGCTTTGCTCTCCATGCATTGAAACGTAAAGAGGAGGAAAATACCAACTCAGAGTAATTATAACACATACAGTGACTTGACATTTAGGGCACAGAGCAGAGAGGGGAGATAGTTGGCCTTATCAGAAGCTATAATGAAAGGTCAATGGCCTCCTCAGTGTTTACCACCAATCATGTGGTCTGAAGAAGCTTCTTCAGTCTCTATTGAAAGAGCAGCAGGCTGGCACGGAGATAACACAGTATTGTTGGCCGCAGGTGAAACAAACATGAGCACTGTTTCATTATGTCTGAATACAGACTTCAAACTTGTCCGCTACACAGGACAAGGTTTTGAGTTCTAACAGTGCAGCCTCTGAAAAAGCTGTTCTTTAAATTTCATAAATAAGCTCAAACAGAGATCTAAAGCTGCGCTCTGCTGATGTGTAAACTGAGTAAAGTCATTGCTCTCTCTCTCTCTCTCTCTCTCTCTCTTTCCCTCTGTGTATATCTTTTGGTTCGGTTTTCAGTCAGTGGAAGGAAAAAGCTGCATTGATAAATAGGTCAGAGAGCTTTTCCACCCCCCAATGGTTTCAGGCCCAGCTTGGCAAATTGAACATAATTAAGGCCCAAGGCAAAGGTTGCACTTTCCTTGAAATAGCGGGAAGAGTGGTGCAGGAGGTAGCTTGCTACAGGAGAATACACACGGCCATGCATGTTCAGTGCAGCATGCCTGGGCACAGAGGATGCACAGAGCGGCAGCCGTGAGAAGAAGAGGAAGAGGAGGAGGAGGAGGGAGAGGGGAGTCAGAAAGGATGGCAGCCATTACAGAGACAGGAAAAACTCTCTGTACAGCTCTCTTTCACACACACACACACACACACACACACACACACACACACACACATGCATGCTTTCTTTTTGACTCTGGTTAGTACACGGTTATCTTTCCTAACAATATCATGACTTCCCCACTATGAAATTCTACAGGAAGAGTTTGTGATTTGCTTTCAGGCAATAAGTTTGTTGAGAACTGACTGACACAAATTTCTTGTCAGCATGCAGAGCACATTACCAAAACATTGCTAGGGCGAGGTTAGCCGAGTTAAAAGGGGTATCCAAACAAACAGCTAGCTTGACTGTATGTGTCCTTATATGAAAACCTATTACCACCTCTAGAGCTCCCAAAGTTATGTTTTTCTTCCATCCATGCAAACAACAAACCTCATAACTTGTAACGAGTGTATCATGAACAGCAAGGCCCTTTAAACTCATATAACAACATGCCCAAAATAAACATTTCGGGGCCAGAAAAAAAATTGAAAGGCCACTCAAAACTTTGCAAAAATAATAAAAATAATAAACAATAAAAATATTGTAGAAAAGAATGACAAAAGCATTGGGATGCCACTTTATGGACGACTGTTTTAAAACCAGTAGCTAGGAATCATGTCATGTGATGTTTGAGATCTTGAGAAGTAACAAGTAAAATTATCATAAGGGTTTAATAAAACTTAACTGTCAATGCAAAAAAAAAATAAAATCAGGTTTAAGAATAATTTTTTAGCTGGCAGGTTGGATGGTTTTACAATCTTTACCACAAAATGAGACTGTCCCAGTTGTATATCTTGGGTCGGAAAGTGAGCGGCGATCAAACAAACCTGGTAACCAACTGAGAAAATTTTATATAGTTCAACTTTTAAAAGGAGCCTCTGTGGGGACTGACTTGCTATCATAGTGTCCCGATAGACATCGCAGGGATTGTGGTTTAAAACACTTGCCACTTCATCCAGGGGTTGCCTTTTTTATCCTAAAATCAACAATACTTCTGACTCTCATAATGGCAGTATGTGAGATAATAATACACATACAGGGGCAACCAGACAGAAAAACTACCTTGTAATGCCCTGACGGCAACATCCAGTGCCAGAGATTGAAGCCAGTGTGGAAAAGGCAACAACAACAAAAACAAAACGTTAGCTCATGTGACAACTTGGAGCTGATTCGGAACATTTTCATAACATCTGCTTTGATGACACTAAGACTAAGAGTTTTATATGAATTTGTATTATTATGGGATGCCTGACAAGTGAACACAGTGGATTTCTGCTGCCAGGCTTTAAGGCCTGCCTAAACTCCACCTTTTTATCAGTTTCTGGGTCACCTTCAAAAAATTGAAGCCATTGTGACAGTGCTAAAAGCCGCTGTTCATCCAGTATCCACTTGAAGCTGGCTGCAGAGAGACTGGAAACCACATTCACACCAAGCCAAAAAACAGACTCTTCCAGCTTTGTGAAACATATTTACAGCCTGGTTAAAAAAAAGCTTGGGTCTAAATAGCTAATTTCTCTACCAGCACACACTTTACGAGGGTGAATTCTTTTTCTAACTCAGCGGTTTAGAAGATATTAAGATCAGGATTTTGCAGCTCATGTGATTAACAGGTCTCTAATTGTTCGTGTGGAGGCTCAAGGCTCGTCTCTTGAGTCAGCATTTCCAATATGGCCCCTGATGATGACAGGCTTCATCAGGACTACATCCATATACTATACATTCCACGGTAAACTCAAATATCAGTTGAGTCAGCAGTCCCAAAATGGTGACCACCATTATTTGGCTTCAAAACCCCACTTTAAGCACTAGTGGAAGATGATACTGAGACCACAGCCATGTTTTACAGTCTTGTCTGTCTCTGTTTACACAGCTATGTCTAAACAACTTCAATGGATGGGAAAGCAAGACTTGGGGGTGTTCAGAAATAGTCCATCCATATATTAAATACTACCAGGTATACATTCTACTTAAAGTTTATGATTAAATAAACTATAATGGTGCTGACAGATTTATTCAAACTTTGGACAGAGCCAGGTTACCTCATATCTCCTGTTTCCAGTCTTTTTTGTGGCTAAACTTACAAGCTGTGGGAGGAGCGTCTATTTTAGCATACAGAAAAGATACTGATTTTCACATTTCAAACAAAAACGATGGTAAGTACCAAAAATGTTCAACTATACTTTTGCTGCATCACTGCTACCAAATGTCAATCATTTTTAAGGAGAAGTTTTATTTACCAACACCTCAGCTCAATGTGTCATTATCCTGTTTCACTCTTCACATTTCTTTCCTCACCACTCGTACGCTGCTGTTAGTGAGCTGGGCTGCCAAGAACCATTAGTGTCCTAGCAACCTTTGCTCTGAGGGTTTCACCTTGGCAGGTCGGACACAGCACAGCAGAGCCACACAGGTCGGTCTGTTTAAGGAAGTACAACCTGGGTGAAGGCAGGCTGAGGTGAAGTAACCAGTTCTGCTGTCAGAGTGTGCGAGTAAAAACAGACTACACAAGGGTGGCAGTGCATCGCGGGTCAGCTTCTTTTTCACACCACAGCACCAGCTTAACTAATGAGAGCTGATGGAGAGGGAGGACTCCCTGCAGGAACTCTGCATGGCGTTATCTTTAGCTACCATCAACTCCTCGCATTAGCTTTCTCATTAGCTTTGTCATTAGCTACCACATTAGCAGAGGGTCCTTGATAACCGCTTAGATGCTTTCTGTTTCGCTACAAGATGGCATCAAAGGAGGAACACAACAGCTCCTTCTTTACACCACAGATGAGATTAATTGTTGGAGGTAATGAATCAAATAGTTGCATGAGCAGATGTGTGGTGGTGATGGGAAGTTTGGCTCTTTTCAGAGAGCCGGTTCTTTTGGCTCGGCTCCCAAACAGCTTTTAACTTAGTCGTATTTGTAGCGTCATATTTTAACCTACCCTGACAAATATGAATGATTTGCGTATTGATAAACCCTTTTGCATTCAGTGTTTTTTTATGAGATGCTTCATGACTGTCTGCATTAATTCTGTTACAAAAGCAGGCATTTTTACTTTTTAAAAAAATATTTTAATCAAAGTATTTTTGAACAAAAATCAAATGAACAAAAGATGCTAATCCAATTGCTGCTTCCCTCATACTATTATGTTTTTCGCAATGTGACGCACTTTTCTCCTCTTCACTGTCTGCAGTCTTCCTCTCTGAGGAGAGACAAGACACGATACCTGACCTATTGTCCCCCTCTCTGCTATCACAAAATGGTATGATCCTATATCCTCATGTGATTGGCTGCATGGCTGCCATGCTGTCAATCAAAACAAAGTTCTGCTGCAAGCGGAGCTGAGCGACTGAGTGAGAGCTGAGCAACAAAGGGAAAAAACTTGGGAGTCGGCTCTTCTGATTCACTACAAAGCATCGGATCTTAGAGCCGCATCTTTTGAGCATGACACATCACTAATGTGCGGCTCTGAAACACAAAGCAATCATGTGAGACACAATGTTTAAGGTTTTACTTTAGGGCTTTAGATGCAGGCATGTATGTAACACTGTACTGCTTTCCTTTGAATAAAATCAGCTCTTTAACAGCAGCACAGAAAAACCCGAATGATCTGAAATAAACTTGACTGTTTGCCGTTTAGTGTTTACAATCACAGCCTAAAAAAAGAGCACATTAAAAAAAGTTCTCCAGCTCTAAGCAGAGTGACTTAATTTAATTATTCACATACAGCCTTTTCCCAGAAAGAGCAATGTGAATTATGTCAAAAACTAAAAGGGCAAACTAACAACATCGCACATGCTCAATGCATAATGTCACAGTGGAAACAATTTGCTCATTATCAGGATGCAGGCGTTTGAGTCTTGAATATATTGCTCTTTTAGAATAATATAAGGTTTTTGTCTTATACTGAATACAAATGATAACTGTTTCATTTTACTGGATTCATGGACTCTGCAAAAAAAAAAAAAAACTTTCACTGTTTCCTAAAAGCATCACTTCTATGTGGCATAAACTCAACACTTTACTTTTTTTTAACATTAGAACTTTTAAAAGGTAAGAAATAATATCAGAAAGGACATTTGATTTGCGTTTTTTCTTCATATACTGTACCTGCGTTTTTCTTTAATAGATGTGAACCAGTATCACCCCGGGGACCGTGCCCATCACTGACACCAAGTGTGACCGCACGCCATATGGTGGAAGATTTACATGGCAACACCGCCAGCAGGCTTTAACTCAAACCTTTATCAGAATGTCAAGGAATGTCAGCTGAAGATGAGGAGATGAAAAAGAGAGAGGGAGAGAGAGAGAGAGAGAGGATACAGTAGCATTGTTCCCTCAGCGCAGCAGGCTCAGCTGGCCTCAACAGTGCCGGTCCCCTCAGCCTCGTAAGACTAATGGCGGAAAATCACAACCAGGGGGGTTTGATCCTCTAAAGGGCCTCAGAGACCTGATTAATATGCAGCTTTTTTGTGAAACACAGACATAAATACATGCTCTGAAATGTGTCACACGCGCTCATATTTGCAAACAAACGTCTAAACAAAGCATGCAGAGAGCACACTCGTAATTAGCATGAGGATATCATACGAGACCGCTTGCAGGAAGGAACAATGACATGCATGCGTACGCTGCAGTCATACACATGCCATGAATCCACCGCAAAGGCAGTAACAGCGATAAAAAATATTCAGCTGATTGCTCCCTGCCTGCTCAGAACGAGGAAGTGAAGCAGACAGGTACTATCTCTCTGCCCTGCGTGCTATATCTGAATGTGCTGTGCAGGCATTTTCGCCATCTCTGTGTTCTCTATGTACGACTTCCCCTCCCCCCACCCCCTCTCTCTCCCTTTTTTTTTTCCTCTCCATCATACTGTATCCTCCTCACCCACACAGCAGGCTCCCCTCCCCCACCCCGGCTCGCACCACCCCCCCTGGGAGGATGGAGCAACCAGAGAGAAATTAATTGAAATCTAAACCCTGATGCAGGATTAACTAAGTAGGTGAATTCCAGTTGTCACATAATCAGGGCGAGTGTACTATTTGACTTTCATCAAATGGGGCTGACTGAAACAGCGACCGGGGATAATGACGGGGGAAAAAAAGCAGCCAGCTGCTGTGCTCCCCCCTCCTCTTCCTCCTCTTCTGCTCTCAACCCCCCCTCCTCTTCAGCATCTCTATCCGTCCCTGCCTCCTAACCTCAGATGTATATTTGGGATGTTTCCACTGGAGGAGAGCTCAGCGGGGGTAAAATCATAAAATGTTTCTGTCGTATTTTGTGACCTCCTTCCCTTCACAAACACACACACACACACACACACACTCCTGGAATATGGAGACGGAGACCTGAGAGTAATACACACCTACTGGAAATTCCTCCTTATTTATCGCTGCCTTGCTCCAGCTGATGGACATATTTATCACACACAGACTCACATTAACATACAGACCGAGTCAGTTCTTCCTTGTTTGCAATTACACACAGTTTTTAACGTAACTGAGGTAGAAAGCAGGCATGTGACGCTCAAAGAGCAAAGGACCACATCATTTGGTTTCCTTTGAGACAATGGAGGATAAAATGTTGAAGTAAAGTGGGTCAAACAGCGCGCTGCTCTGATGTAGCATGACTTGCCTTGGAAAAAAAAAAAAAAAGGCACGTCAGAAGATTTTTCTTTCGCTTCAAGAGGATGATGTGGAAACGTGATGCCTGAGACTCACTGCTCTGTCAAGCGTTGCTACTCTGAACACCAAAAAATGTCTTCAAATTGTTCCAACACCGCACTTGGTGACTTTTTCAGATTGGAAATTTCTACAAAATCAACAATAATTCAAACATTTTATCGAGCTTAGCCTGTATGAAAACCATGAAGGGTACTTAGTGGATAAGTAGTTTTGTTTGTTTAATGTTGTGAGCAGTAAGAACAGAGGTGTGACCAAAGGGGTGGTACTGACTCTCAGGTGACATCCCAAAATTTAAAACCATTTATGGGCTGTATGACACATTAGAGGTGAGACTTTTATGTTTTTACAATTGTATCTGAATTTTTGTCATTTCAAAGTACTTCCAGTTGTGACTCGTCCCATACATCTTTTCAAATCATTAAAAATGAAGCTTTAGATTTATACCCCGCCTCTGATGCATTCATTTTTAAAGTTAAAAAAATACACACAACATAAATATGTATTTCTTCTAAATGTTGACAGCAAGAGTCCATATGATTACTGGAGACAAAAAGAGTAAATAAATGCTCTAAATGTCTGTGTGCACACAGACAATAAGGTCTCGACATGTCCAACGCAATGCCAGTCAAAAAGAGTCAAACAATTATATCAATTTTCCTAATTGGTTGTAACGATTGTTTGAAATTTCTGTAAATGTGTTACTTTTAAATGTTCCTTTTAGTGACTGCAATAACATCATAATGTTATTTCATGAATATTTCCAGTCTATAAAAAACAATTGGGGAGGATCTGGTGGGACTCAAGGGCAAATATAAAAAGGTGGTTTCTGTCATAGATTACGCTACCACATATAATTTCAAATGCTACAGTTGAAATGTTTTTTATATCTCAACTTCTTTGATTTTGTAAATATCTCTTCAATGCAAATAATAAAAAACAACATGACAGTCGTAAAACAGCTGAATTCCTTTCATTGCTTTTCAGAGTGTGTGTGTGAGTGTGTGAGAGAGAGAGAAAGACAGAGAGAGAGAGTCTAGGTGTGGATAGCAGTGGGTTTTGAGAGCAGCGTCAGGACAGCAGAGCGAGCTGCCAGCTACGCAGTTGATAATATAGCTTGGGTTTCTGCCCAGTGAGGTCGACCTCAGCCTGTTGGCTCACAATGTCATTTGCCACCTGTCTCCCTCTCTCTTACACACACACACATGCACACACACACATGCATACATTTATATATTCTGCACTGTCCTATTTCTGCTTCACCTTTATATTTCTGTCTCAAACAGACACACACACTCACATAAATATATATCTCAAAAATTGTTGCAAATGTGCGGAACGGACAAATAGATGTTAGCGTGTGTGTGTGAGTGTGTGTGTGTGTGTGTGTGTGTGTGTGTGTGTGTGTGATAAAAAATAAGAATAAACAACAACAAAAGAAAAAACTTTTGTGTATCAAAAGCTGAAAATCGCTAATGTCTAATGTTTAACAGAAAAAAATACACAAGTATATTTGAAAACACACACACACACACACACACACACACACACACACACACATACAAACACACATTCAGCCTCTTCCACCAAGCTGTGGGGTGAAGGCATGTGGAGCAGGATACCTGGACAGATGGCGGCCAGTCATCCCGTTGGACCTGCCATCAGAGCACTGCCTGAGACGAAGCGCAGAAACACATTCATCTGCTCTCTTTCTAAAACACACACACACACACACACACGCTCACACACGCTCACACACGCTCACACACGCTCACACACACACACACACACACACACACACACATACACATACACACACACACACACACACACACACACACACACCTTGAACCTGTTTCTGCTGGAAAAATGTTGGTATGGAAGGTTGCTTAGGAGGGCATGTCAAGTCAGAGAATATGAAAACCACTAAAGAGCACAGATTTGATGAAGGGGTGCAGTTAAAATCTACAGTGCGTAAAATAAGCAGGCTGATATCTGAAGACAAGAGAAATGTAAACACGGAGCAGCTTTTCTCTCACACAGGATAAGGTGCAGCTCTTTTTAACAGAGAGCCAAAGATAAATCATGGGAAGAATCCAGGCGACACACTTTGTTTTATCAGTATCAGCCTGAACTCTGACACCTGGATTCATTCCATCGGATCTGATTACTATTGATTTTTATTCAGTCAAATGTTTCACTGTGGGACAGACGAAAGGCTGCGGTTGGTTGTTGCACGAAAGCAGTGACTGTCTGTGACTCTGCTGCTCTCCATTACAGCGAAGAGCAATGGACAGAGCGGCTAACAGACTAACCAAACCCACCACTCCAGCCTAAATCACATTTGGAAGCATGGAGGAGTCTATTACAGGAAATTAGAAAGGCCTTGGATCTCAACAAGCTCATCCTTCAGTTTTATTGAGTCTTCTCAGTAGCCCTCGGTGCATTGTGTATACCTGTCAATAGCAATTCGTCTGCATGTGTTGCAGTGACAAATGGTGACAGGCGTACATGTGCAGCTGAGAGACGTGCATGTGTGTAGATGCGTGCACACACTGGTTAGAAGTGTTGCCTTAATCTTACCCTTGGGAACTATTTCAGAAAAATGTAAGACGAGGTTTAAGCTGATGGTGATGTTCAGAGTAGAAATTCTTATGATGGCGTCTTTAATTGAACACAGCTTTAAAGACTGTAGATAAAAACTGGGTTAGACAGTCCCTACTATGAGAGATGAAAACCAAAGGGTGGACTGCACGGGATAAAAAAAGAAATGTAAACAAAGGCCATGCAAAACTGGATTGTTGGGCTGTAAACAACCCAAAAAGTTTAGGCTTTTCCACACATGTTGCTGGTATCAAATTACAGTTTTTCTCGATTGTTTACACAAATACAGGTACTCGACCACAACATGTAACCCATGCACCAAACCCCTGAAGCACTTCTGCTAAAATACAAGCACAACTCCGGCTTCACATTCAAATCGCAGTTCTAAAACACTTTTTTTCAAAACACTACACACAGTTCTCTGCATTCAAAATTCAAAAGTTATTTTCCCTACTATGCTCACTGACTCATCACATGGGCAAACACCTGTCACACTGTTTTACAATTAGCAATCAGAGCTTTAGCATAAAAGGGCAACAGGTGAACGTTTCTGTTTTGGAGCGATGGATGCCAACTTTGGAAACAGAGGCAGAGCCAGAGGAGTGAAAGTAAGAGAAGGAGCACGAGGACGAGGAAAGCCAAGAACCGTAATCTCTGATGCGATCTGAGCCATTTTGTTTGACCCTGTGCTTATTTTATTTTATTTTTTATTTTACTGTAACTGTATACAGTAAATTCTTCTGTTATTTTGTATATAGACCACTATATGTGCAACTTTGTGTTGGTTGGGATATACACTGTGTACATTGTTTTAGTGGGATTATTATTTTTTACTGTGTATTTGTGTGTTCTGAGTATAAAAAGAACATTCTAAAATATTTTACAACACACTTCTGTATGTACTGTCTATAGTAAGTGTAACATTGAACCAAAAAAAGGTCTTAATCATTGTGATGAATGGGGAAGTTGAACACATCAGTGTTCAACTGGTTCTTATAAATGTCTAATCATACGGTGGTTTGTGTGTGTGTCATTTAAAAACAAAACACCATTTTGAGAGAAAGAACATTGTTTTGAATGTAAAGTTTCATTTTGCAGGAGAATCAATGGGTTTTGCCCATTGTGTGTGTGTGTGTGTGTGTGTGTGTGTGTGTGTGTGTGTGTGTGTGTGTGTGTGTGTGTGTGTGTGTGTGTGTGTGTGTGTGTTTTGATTTGTGTGTAGAGTTCTGAGAGTATGAGGCATGCTTTCAGAAAAATTTGTGTAAACAATCAAGAAAAAGTGTAAAAACCGGCAGATTGCCTAAAAACTATGACATATCTACCTCTTAACATGCAATATGTTCTGCTTTCATCTGCAAAACATGACACCAGCGACAACCGGATCACTCACCTCATATCAAATCAATCCACAGATAAGAAGTCCAGCTCATTTCACCTCTGCCTGTTGACACTGTGGCAGAAAGGTTAGTTCCTGTCTCAGGTTGAAGAGGTTTGGAGAATACCTGTCTGAAAAACTGATGAAGAGATTTGACTTCCTGTTTGTTGTTGGACTGATATAGTGATAGATGTTCACCACTGCTTAAACACACTCAAAGGTTGTGTTTGTTCTTAATCCCCAGTCTACTTAATTTGTTGAATGGCTATTTTAGATGTAGTTTGTGCAAAGAAAAGACTTTTAGACCTAATATTATTATATCATTCAATTAAATACAATCTAAATCCAAGTACTGCTGCTGTTACTGGTGATTATGATAATGACACCAGTCAGTTCAGGCTGACAAAAGACACGTTACTGGAGAGAAGCGGTAAAAACACACCAGGCTGACTGGCTCAGAAATGAAACAGTTACATTATATAACAGAATCTCTGATGATAGTTTACTGAAGAACATTTGGACGCAGAGAGCCCAAAATTAAAGCTTCAGTGGGGAAGATGTAGGAAAGATGTGAGAGCTGTTCTCAAATGTGAAACATCTTCCTGCTCAGGGATGCTGTGACACTACACCCGCTGATCTCTATTTTATCTGATCATTTATTTTGGTGATGCTTATGTTACAACAGAAACACAACTTTTATTTAAATTTGAACGTCTGATAATCTTTCAGATTTAGATTTTTTTCCCTTTAAATTTCAGATACTGTGATTTTCACCTCATCATACCCTAACATTCACAATTAAACATAATTACAAAACCACTTATTTACAAGAAAAAAAATGCATTCAAGGACTGGTTACATTTCCCTGAGTTCTACTTGGACACAGCAAAGGTCTTGGGAAATCATTATAAGCCTAATAACCAGGCTTCTGATTAAACAACCCCTTCACAATCTATTATCTCTAACATACTGCACTGCTTTTTGACTTTCCTTGAGGAAGTTGAAGTTGACTTACATTTTTGTCCCTGAGTAGGAAGGTAAAAACTTACAATCGGAAAAATAAAAATTAATAAAATTGTAAAAATATATCTCATTTCAGAAACAATTAATCACATGATATAAATTAAGGGTCACACAGTTTGTGTCGATCCACATTTTGTTTGAAAATTAAAAGCCACTTCTCTTTTTTGCTCACTGAAAGTACTGATTGTCTGATTTAGCAGAGCTGTCGACTCTTGCTGATGCTCTGGGTCTATCTCGCATTTGTCTTGCAGGATGACACACACTCATATTTAAACATGTACAAACTCCTAAAACCTTCTTCAAATAGGACAGAAAGTCTGCATGGGAATATATGAAATTTCACCCCGATAGTGTTTGAATTTTCTTCCATCTTTATGTGCAGTCAGAGTGAGCTTGTGTGGGAATGCAGCAGCAAATACTCAGGAAAAATCCACCAGCAGAGTTCAGGAGTGATGATGTTTGTAACATGAGACCGGTGTTGTGTCGAGGTCTGCAGAGGCTGCCAGTTTGTGCCATTTCATCATGTTTTTACAGTTAAAAACATGGCTCACTATACTGTTTTGATGAGGCCAGCATGTTAAGGTACACTTCATGAGAGTTTGATTCAAGTTTCCTATCGAATAATGTTCACTTATGTTTACAAACTCTCTTCATTACATTGAGAGTCAAATTTTGAAGGCAGAACTCCTTAAAAAATGAAGTTAAAGGGACGAAAGCCTCATCCGTGATCTCAAATAAATGATGCAACGTGAACTGAATGTGTTCTGCGTTTCAAACATTGCTCCTTTTATTTGATGGGAAAGCACAAATAGTCTTAAGAGAGATTTCTTTCTATTTCCGCGTCTTCCGCACATGTGGCCAACATGTCTGACGCAAACAAACGAGATCCATTTTTCCACAGGCGCCGGCTTTACTCTAGAATATCCAGTTAAAAGGCATTTCCTACTTATTCTTAACCTTCTTCTCTGTGATCCCATTCCAGTTTTGAGGCTTCCAAGACCTCCAACCACACATCCCACCGTCCCCCCGACTCAACACTCCTGCTGTCTGCAGAAAGCTTCTGCTCAGTGCATCGTGTTGGATGATTCTGTGGTGGCAAATCAATAATGCAACCCCAAATTCCATTTAAATAAACATTAGTGGCCTACTTAATTAATGAAAGCTCATCTGTAATTTGTCAGTGTCAGGAGTGTTCAGCCCTTTGATGTTGGTATGAATATTCCTTTTCAGAAAATGAGGTGCTTGCTCGATTAGTGCTTATTGTAGCGTTAGCCTCTTCCTGCCTGAGTCTGTGCAGAGCTTATCAAGAGTCCACAGTCGCAGCGGCAGCAGATTAAAATCATTTACTTTGCAGCGAGGACAATGAGAGGCCGTTCAAATGAATGCTGGGAAAACATCATGAAAAATAGCAGGGGGAATATCTAATGGATCTAATCTACATACAAGCAACCTGATCAAATGCTTGAGCAATTTCAGAGGCCATATATCAAACAGTACATGACATTAACATCGAATCAATATCTGGGAGGTTCACACCCATGAGCAATAATGCTGAGCGTTAATAACCGGCCGCGATATGAGCAATAAATAATGAGAAGTATAAAACAACACACTGTCACAATGTGAGATGAGCAGCTGACCTGTCCTTGTCAGTGAACAGAGAACAGCTGCTGGTGACCCAGTTTTTACACAGATACATAATTCAAAGGACCGACTTCACACCACTGTAAAAATATTCATCAAAACAAGTTGGAGCGTCTGTTGATGCAGACTCGCTCACAACGTCTCGTTTCAGCATCACGACCGCTTCATTAGTTGGGGGAAGGAGTCGTAAAAGGAGTCGCTGACCTCGATAAGTCAAGTTGATCAACACATCGCTGAAGTTTATAAGATTGAGAGATTCAAGAGTGCGCGAAAAGGCTTCACTAATTAACCATAAAACTGAAATCAGACTGACAGACGTTTTCCTCCTACAGCGAGTCAATCACAGAAATCAACCCCGTTTTAAGAAGTCAGCGAGGATTGGTGTTTTCTTCCCAACATCACTTGCATCAGCTTTTCTTTTTTAGTCTCCAAAATAAACCAAATCTGCCTGCATTACACAGAAAATGATGAGCTGCAACTAACTTTTAAAGTAGGAGATAAAAAATGACAAGAGGCTGTTAGGGAGACGATGTCACAAAAAACAGAAATGCGTACGGACGTATGTTTAGATTCTGAAAGTACTTGATTCAATATTTTTCAGCACATTACTCCAAAGTGTTGGCACTATCTATCCGCTGCTTTCACATAATATTAATGCTGCTACAAAGAAGCACGCAGGCAATCCTACTAACACGCTACATCTGCTCCAGAGAGGCAACCAAACCCAGTTCATTCATTTTTAAGCAAAAACCAGGTTACAGGACTGAGCCAAAAACTGATTAAAGCTCAAGGTAAGGAAGAGAAGGAAGACGGAAATCACCCCCATCCCTTATTTGGGACACCTGAAATAGGCCAGAGGCTGATTTCCTCCTATCAGAGGAGCCCTAGGAAGCCTGAGAGACTGGAGGGAAAAGAGGAGAGGGAGGAGGAAGAGGAAGAGAGGGGGGAGGAGGGGGGGATTCAGTGGGGCCTTAAGTGTGCTATCATAGGCGTCTCTTGTGCCTGCCTGCTTTATTTGCAGTAGTCAGGTTAATGAGTCCACCAGCCCACTTGATGTTGAGAGGCCTGCCACAAAGAGTTGCCTCATTAGAGCTAGCCTGGCACGCTGCTCTGAGACAAAGGGACATTCACGCCACTGAATGCCTTCACGCTCCTCAATGCTGCCAGCCTGTGAGGGCCAACGCCATGGCAGAGCCCCCTGCACACGTCCTGGCGCCCGGCCAGGCACACGGCGACCCTCCGCCCGGCTGGATGGACTGGCAGGCTGCTGCAGCGCTACTTATCCGCTGTGTGTTTTAGAAAGAATGGGGGGTGTGGAGAGACCACTGCCAGCTAACATGCTCTGTTATCAGCGTCTACGATTAGTCCTGCTTTCTCAGGATGTGACGGAGCTTGCTTAACATTAAACTCTTACATCTTCTGCATGAACCCTTGTGTCAGATCAGTCAAACCTAATGAGGCTACGACCAGAATTCATATCAGAATCACAAACGCTGTAAGAATCCAGCGAGTGTGGCGCGATGAATGAAGAGCAACACTAGGAGGATTCCTGTCTGTGACACACACTGCCTGACCAGGAGAGGTGCAGCTTTGACCTATCAAAGAGTCAGCGTAAGGTTTCTAAATATCACTCGTGTATAATTTCATGCTCCACTTCTAGAGTCTGCAATGTCTGCTTCTGTTTCTGCAAGAAAAAAAAGATTTTCATGGTGAAGAGAGTTGTTTCTGCACAATTTCTGCATTTCAGGGAAGAAGTCAAAAGGGAAAACTCTGCAACAAACTAATAAAAATGTAAAAAAATGAGGGTGTTTACAAAAAAAAGACTATTTATTCGAAACGGTAGCACCAAAACTATCTCAGACTAACCTTGTTATATCTGAAAAAGCAGTGTCTTCAATTCAACTGCTGACATTTAATGTATCCTTTACAGTTCCCCTCTTTCTGTTTCAGAGCTTAGTCACTGCTCATAAATTCAGCACCGAGCATGAGATAATACATCACACTTTTACAAAATACTGTGCAGCCACTTAGGATTACAACCATAAGGGCGAGCATGAACAAACAGCCATATTTCATGATTGATGCACTGGCAAAGATCCAGTTCACCACTTCCGTGTGAGGAAAAAAAAGAAAAATCTATTTCTCTCAAGGCTCGGGGTCAGGAGTTAAATATTTTCTGCATAGGCAATCCGCTCTTTCTGCCACACTATTTATAGCGCAGGCAGAAACAGCTGAGCTGACTGCAGTGATGTCACTTGCGCTGATGGAATGCTTTGTTCCACGGCGTGTGCGCATGCCACCTGGGTCTGCGCGAGCTGCGAGAAGGGAAGCTCAGTGCAGGAGCCAAGATGGCTGACGGTTGCCCCCTTTTTCAACATGTAAAAAAGAAAAAAAAAAAAACCTGTCACTATCTTGCTGGAGCAGGCTGTCCACAGCTCCAAACACAGAACATCACCTTATAGAGGCATTCGGTCCTCCGTCATGCCTCTGTGTGTGAGAGGTATCAGTGTTTGTGCCTGCCATTCGGAGCAGAGCGCTCATGCTGAAGTAGGGTAACATCAGGGTAACACACACCGCAGCTGAAGAGGAGAAACACACAGTCTTAATGCGTTTCGCTGTTTGTCACTGTGAGCAGAACGTGCATACGGCTGAGGCGTGGAAGAAGCACTATACCCGTATATATATTTTTAGTAAGCCTTTGGGCTTCTTTCAGTGTCCCTAAAAGAGCATGGTTGCCTGGCAACCATTATTGTTGCCATGGAGATTCATGTGTTGGCAGCTGCTGCAATCAGCATTAACTCAAGGCACATACTCTCATACCGATAGTCAACTAGGACACACAGTCAGAGAGGGATAGTAATCAGTGTGAAACATATGCTCATCCATTACTCGCTGCATTAATACAATTATATCAAAGGAAATTTATGGCCCTGCTTTGGTGCAATGATCACATTGCAGGCAGAGGCATAAAATTTCACCTCATAACTGATCCCCACTTTCATTTAATAAACGGCGGCAGGGCCGGAGAGCACAATGGAAAACAATGCCATCTCACCTCTGACAGAAAGCTATCAGAATAAAATGTCTCTGTTTAGTGTCACATTAGAGTCACACTTTCTGTTTTCTGTTCTCTTTGAAAGCACGAGCTGAAAACAAGAAATTATGTGCACACTGCTTTAGTGACTGTAAATAAGAAGCTGATAAGTGGCCCAGCTCGGAAATATGTCAGCTGCATTTGCCTGGAAATGTCGTTTCCACACTGAATCACTTCAGGAGGAACCTTGTTACTGTGAACTGTGCACGGTCTTGCAGACAGTCAGGGTTGTGCTCGCTGATAAATTTCAGCCTCAGCTCAATATTTTCAGCAGCTCTGTCTCTGCTGCAAATTCATTCCAGCCTGTTGTTGGATAAGTGATATCCACCGCTCTCCCTTCTTCATAAGGGTACGCATCCGTGCCCACTGGAACAATTGTAGCCCTGTTGAGAGTCAACACACACAAAGACTGTAATAGCAGTTATTTCCTCACTGGGTTTTTTTCCCTCTCTCTCTCAGTCACTTCACTGTTGACATCACAAAGCTACGTGGGGATAAAAAGGCAGAGAAAAAAACAATAACAGACCCATTGACCCCCATTTCACAAACCTTGGGGGTATGGGAGAAATCCACTTACGAGCCTGGAACAGAGCTGCTGATTGGGCCTCGACAGAGTCTGTGTTAGGGAGCAAAGGAGGATCCTGACTGCCGCCGTTTCTGCTCCTTGAACTGATAGTGCAGATTTGCATCTACCCTTGTGTGCACCCAGGCTGAGACACCAACGCCAACGGACTCTATCTCCAATCAGAGGGACAATTGGATGAGCGTGCAATGCAGTTACTGAGCTCTTTATTAATCTGCGCAGTGCCTTGTAAAATCAGTGATCTGATCATATCAATGCAGCTGCATCTGTTTTAATAAAATATTACACTGGATGAGCAGTGTGAGGACAAAGCGCTGCTGGAATACAAGCTATTAGAGGAAAATGTTTCCAGACGTAAGAGCACCTGGGGTCAGAATATATTCCTCTAATTCAATTTTATATTTGCAGGAAAAAAAAGGGTGCACGATATTTAAAGAGATTTAGAGCTCTAAATATACAACATTCTGCAGCAATCCAAGATTATACTACTCTCCTAAAACGAGAGCCAGGGGTTTCCCTCCTCACACCCTCCCTTACACCTCCTCTGTAACCACAAAGAAAAACTCAGGTTAATGATTCTGTAAATTTCTTCTTTCTCACAGCCCTAATTGCCCGACAAAAGAGAAACATGGCTCTGGGAGTCAGATGTGATCGTCTCCTGGCATAAGCTTCAGTGTGGAGGCTCACCTCGCTTTCTGTGGATGCTGCTGGTTGACATTTAACATCACAGAGAGAGAGGGGAGGTGCAGAGCCAGGTGCCCTACATGCACATTTGACCCCCCGCTAATGTCAGAGGGGGGAAGGTGACACACTCGCCCTCGCTTCAGTCACACAAAACACTACAAGGGGGCAGAGTGCCAAGCATCAGTCTCAGTAATAACAGTTTTCTGCTTTATATCTTTATCTGGAAGGCAGTGCAACTCATCGGAGATGCAGCGATTCTAGTAAAGATGCATCATTTTTCATTGAACTGGAATTAAAGCTGAAACATGCACTGCAAAAAAAAAAGGTTGATATTATTTTGTGATTGCAAGCTGATCAAAAATTTGAGTCAGACATTCCTGTGCAAAATTTCATCAAAATAATCCAGATACATCTCCTCTAAATATTTCAGATTACAGATTTAGTTAAACAGGCGCATTTAGGAGAAACAAAGAAAAACAACAATATGAGATTGTCTGCCAGTGATGATGCACACTCTGAAATATACTACAGATGCAGCCAGCAGGCCTGTAACCCAGTGCAGATGACCTGGTTCTGCTCGCACGCAACCATGAAATAACAACTGCTGTTTGGTGTGTGATGTTTGGGGAGCGTCGTGTCCCTGCTCAGGGAGGCAGGCACACATTACAGTCAAGACTTGTTTGGAAAAATTACAAAACATAACATAACACAAAAAAAATCAAAATGAGGTCAAGTCCCAGAACACAGAAGGATCTACTTTATTTTTCTCTAATTGTGTTTTTGCATTTACTGCAGGTCAAGACTGGTGTGAAGAAACTACCTCATGCTCACATGAGCTTTACCAATCAGACAGATCATTACTGAATCAGCTGTCAGGTCCTGAACCGTTGTGTGTTTGTGGTTAAAGGGTAAAAACATACAGATTAATAAAATAATCTACTTTTAACTTCTTTCATAAACAACTACTGCTAACCTATGGATGAAGCTTACCGCTTTTGTAGTTACTGCACAGTTCCCATGGCAACCAAACATGTGCTTTGTTATATAGAAAAATTGTCAACTCTTTCTAAAGTAATAAAAACTCAACTCTGCTTGTTTAACACTTAAACTTGACTCAATTTTGTTTTCATTTTTTATCCCCTAACACTCCAGCACAGAAAAGAATGCAACGTATTTTTAAATACATTTAATTATTTAAAACAAGAAACATCTATGTAAATGTTTATCTGGGGCAGTGGTTAAGAAAAACATGAATTTCTCATTATCATTCAAGAGGAAGATTTTTGGATGCAGCTTATCCTCGAGAACTTGTCATTTTTTAAGCAGCCTTTCAGTAAATATTCCTCTTTTTTTTTTTAAAAAAATCTAAATTCTTCCTCAGAAAAACAATATAACCCCTCTTTCCTATGTGGTACAGCAACTGCATTTCCTCATTTGAGTTACTTATGCGACATCATAGAGGCCTCTGTCATTTCAAACTTCATTGACTAGAGACATTTGTTTTCTTCCAGTTTTTAGCAAAAAATCCAAGATATGACTGGTTATTTTACACAGAAGGAAGTATGAAAGAAGTTGAATTAAAATTAAAATAAATCAGAGTTTAATTTGTTTTAAAAATGTATTTTAGTTGCCTCTTAACATAGTTGAGCATCTTATAAAAATCAAAACAACTCCTTATCTCAGTATATATATATATATATATATATATATATATATATATATATATATATATATATATATATATATATATATATATATATATATATAAACTAGCTGATACTAAGTGTTTCATGCAACTGTTTTAGACTTTTACAAATTTGAGCAATTACTTCTTTAAAAAAAAATGATCTCAAAAGCAGCCTTGATGCAGGCTACGTTTCATGGAGAAGAGAAAAGCACAAAGAGCAGCATCGTTAGGCTGTGGGACTGTGTTTGGGTTCGTGTGTGTGTGTGTGTGTGTGTGTGTGTGTGTGTGTGTGTGTGTGTGTGTGTGTGTGTGTGTGTGTGTGTGTGTGTGTCGGTGGGGGAGGCCTGATGCATGATGCAAAAATATAAGGGGGGCTGACAGAAAGGCTGCGGTTATTAAAGCATCTCGTTGCTTAAACTGATGCAACTACAGCGTTAACTGCTGCAGAGCTGACAGCCTGCAGCAGCATTGACTCTCTTATAGGCAAACATACATTTCTGATCTACCATTCGTTACACAGCCTCATAAAAAGACGAACACTCATGCTTAGGCGAAGCTTAAACGCCCATAACACATTTCAATTGTAATAAATAAACGTTATTTAGCAGCGTGCGTCACATTATTTGATCTTAGGTAAAATACATTTGTTCCTTTTTAGTTTATTCTCCATCAAGTGCGTTTTTTGTGCCAAGCTGCAAATACAGGCCTCTTTAAGGGATTTTTAGATACCATCTAAAAATATGTTTGTCAACGCATGTGCAAACAGCATTTCGAGGTCTCCTGTAGTTTGAGTTTCGCACACTTCACGTGGACACCGCGTGATGAAATATTTGCATGTGCAGGTCCTTTCGATCCTGCAGCCTCGGAGTGTTTTGGTGCAAGCTAATGCTATAACGCGCCGCCGCTCACTGCATTATTTTGTGCTCTTTTTTCGTCACATCTGTTCAGCGCCGCGCAGACGGTAAGACCCCTCTTCTCCTTTGAGTCCCGAGGTGTGGAAAACAACTTGTCACTGTGCGACAGGAATCCTATCCCTGAGATGTAGAAGGCAAATCCAGCAGCCGAGGATGAAACAGATGGACGGGATGCAGTGTGATAAAAATGTCCAAATCCGGTTCTCCGTGTGTTTCCATGCGCGCAGAGCCCCAACTTCAACTTTTCAAACTCCAGCCTCTGACCAAATGATGGAATTTGCATCTGCAGTCACTAGTCTTTACTTTCTTTCCCCCTCACTTCTTATTTTCTCCCCCCTCTTGCCCCCTTTTTTTTCTAAAACCAGGGGCCCAGTGGCTGCCTCTTGATTTATAAATGTTTATGTGTTTTGAAGTGCGGGACAAAAGGGGGGTGGCCCTGTGACCCCTAGGAGTCCCGACCTTGTGCAGGTTCATTGTAAGGCTCTGGGAAAGGGGGCTTTAGGAACGGAGACCCCGGCCACTGACCCACACACACATCCCAGAGCCCTGCCATTCATGTGCGCACCGCTGCATGTCGCCCCGCAGCTCCCATTGTTTCAGGGGGAACAATGGCACCCCCCTTCTCCACCTCACTGCAGCTTTCAAACTTCCCTCCACATGTAGCCTGATGCAAACCCCCTGATGCAGACTTCCCCATCTAACCCTTTAATAAAGAATCAAACATGTTGACAAAACGTTAAAGCTGTAAATGGTATCTTCACCCGGGTTGCATCACGCACAATTGTTGCATCATTGCACGGAGTGGGATTCTTACAGCCGTCAAAAGGCCAGCACTGTAACAGAGTGAAACACAAAAACAACTAACAGAGTGAAACTGTCGAAAGGGAGGATGAGATGACAAGAGGAGAAGACACCGTGAGTAACTCCAAAAGGATATTCGTGAAGGTGGAATCAGGTCTGTATTAATAGGCTGGAGGTAGTGTAAGCAGGCATTAGCAGGCCTGTGTGTTCCAGGGTGAGTGAGGTTACTCAAGTGACATCATGCATGGGGCCCTGCTTTCGATTGGATCTTTGCCTGGGAGTCAATCACGGCAGGAAGTGAAGGGGATACAAACGAGCAGTGCAGGACTGCCACTTACTTTAATCAATTACTGCCTCGGTGCAGCCAAGAAAACTTAAGTTTTTCTGATTTTGTTATTTTATATATATATATCTTATTTATTTATTTTTGTTACACTTTAACTCAAAGTGTAAATTATTTGCTTAACGTGTGTAGTCTCAAAAAACAAAAACAAACAAAAAAAAGAAGGAAAAAAAAACACCTGTCCTTGGTGTTAAGTGCCCCTCAGCTTGTCTAGCCAGGCTCATTGTAGAACTGGACCAAGGCATATAGATGTTGCTTTTCAATCGAGCGCTCTGATGTGTAAAACTGCAACGCACTAATGGACCTCTCAAGACAAACGGCATTAAACGTGATTAATTGTGGCGACGATCCTATTGCACGCACTCCTACTGTGGAGCCTCTCTGGATGAAATTATTTCTGCTTATATTAGCTCCAGCAGGCCTTCAGTGGAAAGCTGCACAGCACAATAAAGGGAAGTTAACAAACTGTACATGAAAATCTTAAAAAATAAAAACAAATACTGATATAAAGCTGTGGGAATAGAGGACTTTCGAGAGCGCGCACAGGATATATTTGTGTCAGAGAGCGAGCGCGCATTTGTATGCATAAAAGCGTGTGTATGCGCGTGCGTGTGGAGAGAGAGGGAGGGGGGCGAGAGAGGGAGAGATTTTATTGTAATGCACAGAACGACCTGCCCTCTTTTGAAAAAAAGGCGAGAAAGCGCAGCCATGCTTTGCAGAGGCTCCAGCGTCGCTCTCATTGGTAGCAGCAGCTTCTCGCAAAGCGGACTCTGCCCGTCCGCCGCTTCACGCCGACGGGAAAATCGGGAATACAAGTGACCACGGTGCCTCCGTGATGAAAACACGTGCAGTAAGGTGATAACGCTGAAATGAAGAGATAAAAACAGTAGAGCACGGATAAATATTAGCAGAGCACCGTGTGCTGGGATCCACCATATGGCGTGGAGCAGATCCTGGTGAGTATCCTTTCACTGCGTTTGCTTTAATGCTCGATTCTTTGATCAGTTATTGATTAAATGGGTGTGAAATCTCACGTCAAGCAGTGGTAGAATATACTCATGAAGAGATTAGAAAAGGATTTTGGTCATTTTGAGAGATGTTACTCCTGCACTCTTCCCTCTGCACGTTGCACTTGCCATTGTTATTGCGGGCTTTAGGGAATAAACCAGTTTTGGATTCGGTTTCAGAGAACAAGACAGGAAAAACATCTCGCGGGGTGGACGGAGCGTTTTATGTCGACAGTTGCATAATCAATAAGAAGCATGAAAAAGGACGGTGCATTTCTGAGCCTCATCGTTTGTTCATTGCGCCGTGCTTAAGGACAATAGGGGTCGTCTTCCTGTGGTGGTCAGATAGCGACAGATGAGAAATATGATGATGTGCTGATGAGGATGGAGCTCAAAATTACAGCTGTTACGAGAGTGGAGTGGTTTGCAGATGATGGGGACGTTCCGTCTAAAATGGCGTTCCCTTTGTTTCTGCATCCCTCTCCTCTCTGTAACAGCGAGTGGGTAATGCTGTGCTATTACCATATCCACGATCCTGCACCTCTTCTTGTATACTACATCCATACTGCAGATCCTCACGCGGTGGATTCAGGCATTTAATGGTAAAACAGGAGCTGTCAGGTGGAGAGGGGGATCTCCTGTGTAGTGGGCTTAGAGGCTCTGACAGGATCAGACCTGAGAGCAGGTATAAGACTCTAATTATGACAAGGCAACACTGACTTAACTGAACTGCAGCAGATTTTAAGCTTACACTAGTCTATTTGGTCTCTATATCCTGCATCACTAGATACTATATCGGACTATAACTGCCTTGATATCAGTGTCAGCATCTATACATTCATTTTATTAACATGTCTCATCCTGAAATATGTACCTTCACGCATAAAATGTGCTTCACGTAACATGTCATTAAATATAGAAACGGTCTATAGAACCGATCACAGTGACAACAATCCAGCTGAAGCTCGTCGCATGAAGCCGATTTTTTTTTTCTAAAGCAACCTGCACTCACTTCAAACAGCATCCGTCCATCATCCCTCAGTGTGCGCGCGCGCGCATGTCATAGTCCAAGAGTGTGAGTGTGTGAGTGTACACGTGTGTTCTCGCTCTCTTTTTTTTTTTTTTTTTTTTTTTTTGACTAGTGCAATGTTGCATAACCGTTCACAGCCAATGCCAGATTTGGGACTTCACAATTTGCGGGGCCATTGTTGGCATTTCCTTTGCTGGCCCGTTCACCCTCTCTCTCTCTCTCTCTCTCTCTCTCTCTCTCTCTCTCTCACACACACACACACACACACACACACACACACACACACACACACACACACAACCACACGCGCGAAGAGTTCTCTAACCAACTGCAGAACTATTACCTCATATCAGCGATAAACGTGAATAACACACCGAATAGGAAGTCGTCAATTTCCCTCCTAGTTTCAAGGACACAGGGCAGTCATGAGGAGGACGCTCGGTAATATAGAGGAACATCTGTTTGCCCGGTGACGTCAGCACCCCCCTCCTCTCCCTCCAACCCCCACCCCCCTCTTCATCCCAATCCTCTTGTGCTGAAGGCAGATGCCTCATTTGTTTGGCTGGAGCTCCATTAATCCCAAAGTCAGAGGAAAAGACCGGACGGAGAGAGATCAGTCCCATTTAGGCGGTGTCGGTGGTGCGCTCGCGCTGCGCAGCTCAAGCTCGTGTTGTTCCGGTCAGGAGCGCGTGCGGGGACGCCTATAACGCTGTGTTCGGGACACCCGCAGTTACCAAGGCTCTTCAGCTGCCCCGTGTGTGCATTTGCGGCAGTTTTAATGTGTGACACGAAATTAGAAGCTGCAGGCTCGTTTGAGTGTGTGCTGAGAAAGAAAAAAAATGCGTGTCAAGGAAAATCAATATTCGAACGTGGACAGCGACTTTTTTCTGTTTTATGGACGCCTACTGATTTTTAAAGAGGTCACTGTGGAATATGAGATTCTGTCATCTGCAATTTTGTTTGAAGTTAATGACGCATTTTGTCTTTTCTTTTTCTGTAGGTGCATTGTGGGATATTGGAGGACTTTAAAGCATTCTGCAGTTTTGGACGAAGCTGTCGATGGAAAAAAAATCCCACGGAGTCTTTTTTTTTCCTACAGTATGAGCCTCTTTGGACGGATAAGCGTTTTGTACGCAAACTAGCCCCGTGTTGGTCAACATGCGGTTAAGTCACAAAAGCTAACCTCCATACTGAATGATTTTTTTCCACATAAAAAGGTAGGCCTGCACAACAACCTGGAGAGGATCTGATCTCTTTGGACACGTGTGGCAATCTTTGGATTCTTTTATGATTCCTTTTTTGGCCAAACATAACATCCTGATGAAGCTTTTTTTGTTACACGACAAAGGCCTCAAATCTAAAAATATACATATAAGGCCTACATTAGATTTGTAAATTCAGGCTGCATTTACAGAGTTCGACGTGTGTTCCTGTTTCCTACAGCAGAATTCATACACACTTGCGTGCAGACACACACCTACACACACGCGCGCGCACACAGACGAGCGGATTGTGTCTCTCCGTGTTCACAGCGGACCTTGATTTAATGTCTTACAATTAAGGCACGCGGTGAATGCCAAGAGATGATCCTTCTTACGTCGGATGTCTGCACATTAAGGAATCACATCTTTACCGATGCATTTTTTTTCTGTCACACATTGCAGGTTTGTTTTAAACTGTAACGCTGTAATTCATGTTCTGCACGTTCCCCCCTCTCCTTCAACAATAAAGTGGATACACACAAGGGTCTCACGCTGTGTTTCTTCATGTTAACTTTTATGTGATGGCTCCTGTGTGTTCGCGAAGTGTGGGAAAGAGTGTGTCAGCGGGAGCTGTCCATCCATCCACACTCACACACATACAGGCTTCCGAGAGCGCTGTCCACCTTCTGTGGTGCTGAAATCTGCGCACCACCGAGCAGCCTTTTGTTTCCCTCTCCTGTCGGTGAACGAGCGGAGATGTTCTCAGCTGTTTAACTGTTAGTGCAGGAATGCAGCTCGGAGCCGATGACGTCTTGAGTAAACGAAGTAAAGAAACACACAAACAGCAGCACGGAGGTCTTAAAAACATGAGACAGTTTTTCTGTAGTTGTCAAAGGTAGCAGTTTGATGGGAGACCATCTTTTTCTAAAATAAAGTCCAAAAAATCAGTAACGCGATGTGACAGTACTGTTAATGTGTTCATATGAAGCCTCTTCTTAAGATAACGTACATAAACACTATAATAACTTAAGCATGACACCATAATTATTTCAATCTAAATTATTTTCACCGTCGTTTATTTCCAGAAATGTCCAAAATTCGTAGTGGGGAGCATATGAACATATTGTTCCAGAGACTTAATGTTTTCTCGTTCCACCGCTGAGACGCATAACTTGTTAAAATGGCTTTTTTTCACAGTGAAACTGCTCTATTCTCTCCATCCAGCAATAACCTAAACCAGGCCTTGCATGACAGCGATATTAAAACTTGATTTATTTGATCTGCATATTAATTTTCATTCGCACTGTATTAGTTTGAATGTAAATGAGGAGGTGGTCTGATTAGCTCTGCAGTTACGAAGTCAAATGTCCGATTAAATCGCCATCAAGAGGTTTGGAAACAAAACATTTAACAGAACTGATGAATACGGTCTAGCAGCAGAAAGAGTCTTATGGCATTTGGTGAAAAAACATCCTTCTGTCTTAGTCTGCCGCCTAGAGGAGCACAGAGGTACAACACTTTGAGTGTTAAACTCCGGTGATGACCAAGGTTTTCAGAGCTCTGCGATAAATAAACAGCAGAGATCGTGTTAAGTTTCGTTCACTTTACACTTTGTAAACTCTGCTAATTAAAAACTTATTCGACGGTGTTTATTTTGTTACTTAATTTTTTGTGTGTGTCTCTCTAACTAAGAAAAGACTGATTTCATTTAGCAGATTGGACAGTACATACATCTGATTACTGACAGGAGATAACTTGTGATGAAATTATGTAGGACTTGATTTATATGTTAGACATGATTTTCCTTGCCCTGCAATAGCAACGACAATGAGAAGTGAAAATCAGCAAGCAGGCTGAATGATGAAACAGATATTGAGATATAAAATAAAAATGAAATACTTAGAGATAGCCAGCGTACTCACGAGGCAATTCAATATAGAAAGCAGAATCAGTACATTAACTCTGGGTATGTTCAGCTGCCAGAGTGTTTGTAATGATATTTAGAAATTATAAAGGGGTGTTGACACCAACTTAAACTGCAACTTTTAAATGACTATTAGATAAACAGAGCAGCCTTCAAGCCATGTCATGAATAAGTTACACTGGTGGGTGTAAATGTCGTTCATCACACAGCAGAATTTCATTTTCATATCAGGTCTGTGCAGCCTGAGTGTCTGGCCTCCGCTGATAACCAAAATCTTCAAAGTTGAAGGAAATCCACAGAGCTGCCGTAAAGCACGTTCATCTGCTCCTGTTTCCATCAGCACCTCCACCAGGAGACGAGTTAATTACAAGTCATGGACCGCCCTCCAGTGGTAGAAAATTGAAAAAGCATTGACTAAAATGCTCAGGAAATTCCTATACACACGAATTTTAATGCTTTTAACACTTGAGATACTTGTTTTGATTTGAATAATTGAGGCACCCAAGACTTTGGCTTTTATTTTAAGGTGAGTTAAAACCCACTACATCTATATGGACCCAGGTGTCTAGAATGAGAATCTTTTGATGGAGATTATGCTGTCTAACAACCCTTAGACTTATACAAAGTAGAAATAATATATCTCATTTAAGTAAAAAAAAAAAAAAAAAAAAAAAAAAAAATATATATATATATATATATATATATATATATATATATATATATATATATATATATATATATATATATATATACATATAGTATGACATGGTTTAGACACTTCCTGTGTCTGATCTAGCCTTTTGTTCTGGTTTCAAATTGCTTCTTGCTCTCTACTCTTCCACAGTTTAGCTTTCAGTGGTCTCTTCATTATCAAAGTGCTGACAGACTGTGGTTGTAATGGCTGTGGCAGCGTCCTGGCCCATCTTGTCTCATTAGCGGGACCTGATTGGCCATGAAGGTGTTCTCTTGCTGTCTCAGGATAAAGTGACTGTCGCTGCCACTCGTTAGATCATAACTCCTCAACTGCTCTGCCCCCAGTGGCCTCTCATGGAGCCTCAACTGAGAGGGCAAGCGTGTGCTAATTGAAATATGCTGGAAAAAAGGGGGTAAAACACTGACCTTGGAGGTGTTAGGAAAGTGTTGACCAAATGCATTTGTGATGTTGCAGCAAAGGCGTTCTGTGATGTGAACATTAAGCCCTACTAATGTACAACATAAAGACCCTTCTGTAAATAAGCTTCTGGATAATAAATAAATTAAAATAATTCACAATTTCAATTCCTTTGGTGTTTATACTTTAAAAGCAATTGAGATGTAACCAATAACTGGCAAATATAAACAAACGTCAACCTATAATGATCTCTGTTATGATCAGAAGATGCTTACTTTAGGTGGTTAGAAGAAAATAAGATTAAGAGGATGAACAGTAAGTGATTCATAATAGAGACAAATATAAGAGATTCAGGATAAGTAGTATCTTCGTTCAAAATGATTCTATGTTTGATCAGGATTTGAGTATCAGCATCAGTCCCAAAAATCCCATATCACTCAGGCTCTCGTTAACAGTTATTTGGTGAGGTATAATGTATGACAAGCAGGTTGTTATAGCTGCGAGTAACCCCAGCAAGGAGATACAGGAACAACCATGTTAGATTTTTGTGAGGACTGATATAACGAGCCAGTGATCAGAGCCGTGTCTGAAATAATGGTCTATAATTCACAAAGAAATGGCAAACCTGATTGTCCTGTTATTGACCAATAGGGATCAAGTATCATAGTCTATTGTCAATCTTCTCAGTGCAGGTTGTTGGAACTATATAATTTGTGTTAATGTTTTACATCAATGCGCTGGTTTAATGGTTGATATTTTTGTGAGGGATGATTAATGATTAAGTTGAAAACCTTTGTTGAAAACAGAAAAAGATGCTCATGTTTTGACAAGTTTGGTGATTTTGTACAGGATGAATCCCAGATTGTGTAAAAACATGGATGTAATTTCAATGATGTTTCTCACTGATCTAAAAGAGGCTTTATGAAGCCAAAAGTGAAGTTAATGTGAATATTTGTCCACCTGTCAAATAATGCACACACCTGTCAGTCAAGGCCCGTTCTGACTGCGAATCCATACTTTCGTTGGAAGTTACGCACAGGTATTTCAAGTCATTTATCGGGAAAATGTGGCACAATTTCAGGGCAGAAAAACAGAGAATCTTAATCAAGGTTTATCATATGATTGGATGTTTTTTGTAATTTATGAATTAGGATATTTATGTGGACTATTTCGCTTGCATTGCACATTGTAGTATTTTTTCTCAGTTGCTGTATCTTTTGTTCTATGCATAACTATGTTATGTTAAGAAATTTCAAAGGTCAAATTTTGCATGCATGCAGACTGCATTTAAAAATATATTTCTATTTCCTTAGCCATGTACAACTCCAGGATTTAGGGTTTGTAACAAAAGATTTCAATAGTATGTGAGTCTAGTCAAAATGTGGGGAACCAATAATATGTTCATACTTTGCTTGTGTGCTGAGGACTGATCTGGCACTGAACTGTGACCCTTCTTTCTTCAGCTCGAATAAAACCTCAGCCTCACTGAGGCTGAACTTGTGTGTCAAAAGGTTTATCTCACAGCCAACACGTTGCACCTATCATCAAAGTATTACCAAAAAGGATGAGCTAGAAAACATTTCATTCCCTGTGCAGTGTGTATAAAACAGAAATAAGTCATTCAGACCAGCACAGATTTGTATCAAGGCCACATGATGTTAATTACTTCAATGAAAATAGGTATCTTATCAGGGGAGTTAAAGGGGGTTCCTGGGCTTTTTGGAGCCAGACTCAAGTGCAAACTGCAGGAAATGCAGTTTTTGACTTTTCTGCATTGGCCTCATTTCTCAACACTGAAGGCTGACACTTTGTAAATGGGTAAGATAGGATAGACAGGCATCCGGATTGTAAATGTATTGGATACAGCAGAAAAAATATAATCATCAATGATTCTCAGTCAAAGAGAGCATGTGATTCTGCACATCATTGTCACTATCCCAGTCATAGAATTGTTGCTGGAGATTAAACTAAGAAAAATAGTCACCTAACATTTAGATATCTCATTTCGCTTCCTGCTCATTCTTTTCCTTCATCCTCACATTACCAAAGCATGCACATGTATTCTAAACAAAGGCTCTACTTCTCTTTTCTTTGGCAAACATTATCGTCTTCAGTGTGTGACATACTGGAGGAGGCTGAGCAGACTTTTCTTCACAGCTCTGATCTAACAACACAATATGTATCTGCCAGGATGCCATCTCAGAGGGTGAAAAAATCCACACCACATTCAACTGTGGATTTAATATACAGGGTCATTTGCAATCACAGCTAAAGGTACCTTTAGAGTGGGCAGCACACATGCCATGGTAACCAGCCATGGTTACTTGGAAGTGGAGGGAGGTTTTTTGTCCTTAATGCTTTGTAGCTCATATCTACAAATGACTGCCAGGGGAGAGTCATTACTGATTTTTTTGTGTGTATGAGAGAGAAAGAGAGAGAGTATGTAAGTCTGAGATTTCTGAGGAAGACTGGAATCTTCTCTCAGTGCAAGAGTTGGTCACATTGAACTTTTGGGTCCCTTTGGCTGAAGTGAGGGTACCTGTGGAGTTCAGATAAGACCTGTCTGGAATGGAAAGGGCCTTAGGTGAAAACTGAGAACATGTTAGCACCATGGACAGCTCTTCTACCTACAGACACGTGGTAATCACTGCTAAGAAATCTCATGAAAAAGAAAAACAGATCTGTTATGGTAACTTTTAAAGGATTATGTGATTATTAGTTGTACAAAATTACCATAATTCAACCAAATATATTATCAGGAACTTTCTGGCACATCAAACTTGCTGAGGTTACAGGAGATATCATTGATCTCCAGTTCAGAAAAGCAAAGGCCGAACAAAGAGGGACTCATAGTTGAGACTTTTTAAAGTTGTTCTCCAGCAACAGTCTTGGGTTGATTGTTACATAAAACAATAGATTTGTACATCCTTATTTTCTTTGACATATCCTAGTACTCTTAATCTGGATTTATTCACTTGATATGAAAAAATAAACATGATTTTTTAGGTTGCTTTCCATTCCGTTTTCCATTCTGCATGTACTACACAGCACATTCCAGTAGATGGCAGTGTGAGCACAAGTAAATGTTTGAATGGCCACGCTTGACATGAAAGACTAAGAGAGATATTCTGTAACACTGAACGTCGAAGTTCATCTTCTCTCTGGAGAACATTTAAGTCAGAGCTTGAAGCATGTATGACGGACAAGACCTAAGTGACTGGTGGTTAGAAGGTGGAAAAACGTCACCAACTCGAGGCTGTAGCCTCGTTTGCCAAGTTTGATTCCACTCTTTGTGTTTGTCTGGATTTAAAAGATGGATGTGTCTCACATTTCAAAAGAGCAGCAATCAAGAAAGAGATATTCAAAACCAATTTTATCTATGTTTAAAGGAAGCGTGTTGACAAAAAAATCCCTTCTTCAAACACATAAGAAACACCGATGGTAACTACACATTTCGTTCTTCTTCTTTTTTTTTTTTTTACTTTGAAACACAAACTAGTGAATGTTAAGGAAAAATATCTCTGTATTAGGTATGTCAGAACTGAAGAGCTCCCTAAAAACAAGTTAGAAAATGAGTCTTTTACGCACGCTCAGAGGGAGAGACAGCGCACACGCGGTATTGTTTGTCATCGTTTAAGGGCCATTAATTAAAACGTTAACCTGATTGGGTGGAGAGAGAGAGGAGGAGAGGGTGTCTCTATCCCAATAGGCGAATCCCTTTTAATAACCCGCCTCGAGATAATGATGTAAAAAGACTCGGGCGTCTCGTGCGTAACGAGGATGATCGCGGAGATCCGGTGAAGGTGAATCAGAGGCACAGGAAGAAAGAGAGAGAGAGAAAGAGAGAGAGAGAGAAAGAGAGAGAGAGAGAGGCAGGAGTGAGAGCAGCACTTATTAGTCTCCTCCTCGTCTCCACACCTCAGCTGACAAGTCAGGCCAGCCTGCAACTTCAGAGTGACACACAACTAAACTCTTTACGGACAAACACAGGAAGAGAACTCACAGACACGCGTAAAGAGTTTCCAGAAGCGGAATCTACGCGGCCATGGACAGAAGGATGAACTTGAACGGAGGAGCAGCGGACATTTTTCACAAAACTCTCAGCGCGGTGTCCACCAAAAAGATGGACCCTTTCAGGTCGTCGGCCGGTATTGAACTCCCAGCCAGGGACCGCCAGTCACCTATCAGCTGCTTTGACCAGGCCGACCAGGACCCGATCCAGCCGGGAGGACTGGCAGGAGGTAGAGGGGGATCGCTCGGTCTGCCCACCGGATCTTTGTGCGTCAACTTCGGCGAGAGCGCCAACATGACCTCGATGGCCGAGAGCAGCGGTGGAGAGCAGAGTCCTGACGATGACAGCGACGGCAGGTGCGACATGGTGCTACTACCCGACGGGCGGACAGTGCCCGCGGGAAAAGGCGAAGGAGGTAAGAAAACCAAAGAGCAGAAAATACTGAGGCTAAACATCAATGCCAGAGAGAGGCGGCGGATGCACGACCTGAACGACGCGCTGGATGAGCTCAGAGCGGTCATTCCTTACGCGCACAGCCCGTCAGTGCGGAAACTCTCCAAAATCGCCACTTTGCTGCTTGCGAAAAACTACATCCTCATGCAGGCACAAGCGCTGGAAGAAATGAGACGGCTGGTGGCATATCTAAACCAAGGCCAGGCCATCTCTGCTGCCTCCATACCGGCCACCACTGCGCTCGCTGCTCCCGGCCTGGGCGCGTACGAGCAGCCACCGGGATACCCCTTTCCCACCGGGGTGACCGCGTCCTCCTGCCCGGAAAAATGTGCCCTGTTCAACAACGCCAGCTCCAGCCTCTGCAAACAGTGCACTGACAAGCCTTAACTGCGGCTCACACGGACTAACAAAGAAGCACAGGAGGGAAGAGACACCACTTTTGAGAACACTTTTGGAGAGGAGAACCTGCGAGGCTGCTGTTGTCCAAGTCAGTAGGCTAGAGACAAAGAAGTAAAGCCGATGAATACTTTTATAATATTTACTAAATGCATTCAAACGCGCTTTTTTGTTCAAACAATACTTGATTGTGTATATAAATCATCCTTAAAGTGCTGGTACGAATGACAGAAGACCAAACAGAAGTGCAGTAGGCCTGTAAGTGAGAGAGTTGTTGATCACTTGCTCTGTTTGGATCCGTTTTTGGAGATTTTGGTGACCTGACAACCTGCGACTTTTCACCTTCCATCTTCACTTTCTGCTGCTTCTTCTTTATTTATTTCTTCGCAATCTGTCTTTCATTTACATCAGAGAAACTTTGTTGTACTTACTGGTGAAAGGCCTGTTTTAAATGAACTTTTCGACTGAGCACATGGAATGTCAGAAGTTAAATAAAACAGATTATTAAATCAGACCGGTCTGTAAGTGCGAATCCATACTTTCGTTGGAAGTTACGCACAGGTATTTCGAGTCATTTATCGGGAAAATGTGGCACAATTTCAGGGCAGAAAAACAGAGAATCTTAATCAAGGTTTATCATATGATTGGATGTCTTTTGTAATTTATGAATTAGGATATTTATGTGGACTATTTCGCTTGCATTGCACATTGTAGTATTTTTCTCAGTTGCTGTATCTTTTGCATTTTCTTCTGCTCTCATAAAAATGATCGAGGTCTTCAGATAAATCGCGTTGTCAGGTCAAGCTGTGGATTATTTGTAGATACTTTAGTTATTATATGAGCAAAGAGGGCCATTTGTATGTATTTCAGTGTTGAAAAAGCTTTATTAAAATATTTTGAACAACAGAAACACTGTTTTTTTATCTGGTGTGGTATTCTAAAAAATCCAAGTCAAGTAATTTATACTCAATTTTGTTTTAAATCAAAAATACTTTATTTTTTATATTTTGCATTTAGAGTGTTGGAAGCGCTTTAGATAGAATTAGACCTCCATTGTTTTAGTTAGTTTCGGATGATGATTTATAGTCATTCCATCCAAATAAGGAAATGCTCTCTTTTATTCTTGCTCCATCTGAACCGCTAACTTTTCTCCTCGTGGTCCCGTTCGGATGAATTTCGCCTCAAGGCTGAAACAAAATGTTTGTGCTCTTATTATAAGAACAAAACACAAACATAAACTCCTGCGACCATTATCGTGATTATTAGAACAATTAGCATGTCGCTGTGTTATATTATGTTAATTCGAAAACAAGTGTGCATGAAAACTGTCGACTGTAATACCTGGCTTCACGTAATGAAACACATCGTTAAGGCAATTAGAGCTCCAGAATGTGATTAAGGAACGTAATTACGACGCTGCTCATTGCCGTAATTTGGTGTCTTTAATCACAATGCAGCCATCAGCTGCAGTCCATCCACGCGCCCTTTGTCCTCCTCCTGTCTCTGTCCACGCCAAAACATTCAGACGAAAGACTGAAAACTATCTTAAGACACCACGATGCAAGAAGCAGAGACTTCTTGTGAAGACTGATCTGGTATTTGAGACATGAGGAAGTTTTGAATCAGGGAGGGAGTTTAAAGCCAGGAGCTGCTCGAACTGTTTCTTGTAACACACACAAGCTTAACCACGTATCACAAATAATCAACCTGAAAACTGTTATTACTATATAAAGACAGAATTCGAACCCAAGTGTAGGCTAGAAAAACTTTGACTCTTCCCTGGTGACATCAGTGCATTATAAAGAGTTCAGCACCATGGACAGGGGCAACAGATTTTTACATCAAGCTACAATGAACCATTACTTTTAGCTAAAGTAATTCACATATTGTTAATATTTATTCATTGATTTTAACCCTTTGAGTATTTGGTTAAAGTTAGAGCGTTTATAATAATAGATTTAAAGTTCTGTGTCATCTAATTTTAACTCTGATGATAATTTCAGGGATCTGAATAAGGCTCCAAAAGCGTATTGACAAGATAATTTTCTTAAGGCAGAGGATTATTCTGTTATATATTAATTTGTTTGCAATTCAGTTCAAAAGTGAGAAGGTTTCAGACAATAAAAACTAGATAATTTAGACCAATTTGCAATCCTAATATATTCTCAGATATAAAAAGATATCTGCGATAACAAATCACTACAATTTTTTTAAAAAAAGAGCATGTTTATTTCTTCTGTTGATTCAAACAAAATATTATCTCCATTTCCTCACAAACAGGAGCAACACTGACATTTTTTCCATTATAGTTTGCATTTGTTATTTCTCTACAAACTTAGCTTTGTGTCTGTATATCGAGCCTCCCCGACATCAGGGTCATTACAGTATCTTGTTTAATCCCATCAAACTCCTGAATGCCTTGAACAGAGGCACAGAGCAGCTCTTAATCAAGACTGGGAATAACAAGGAGACGTCAGAGCAACTCGGGCCTGGAAATCCTGTCAGCTGCGCACAACTGTGTCCATTTAGACTTTTGGTATTTTTTTCATTATTATTTATTTTTGCAGAAACGTGTCCACTTCCTTCACCTGTACTGTTGGTTAGCTAAGACGTCACAATGAGCATTAATTATGCAATATGCATTAATGCACAAATGACTGGAGCATTTAACCCATACTAATATTCACATTAGTCCAGAAGAGGAGATTCCCCAGGGGAGAGATAGAGCCATATGCGTGTGGAAAACAGAACACAGCATCCAAAGCAAGCAGACCATCGCATTAAAAAAAATCTGTTTATAGTCAAAGAAAAATCTACACTCAGCCAGAGGGTGAGCACATTCAACTAGAGCAGCATGAGTTAAAGAGAAAAAGACTTTCAAATTTTTATTCTTCTAAACGTGGGGACTGCTGGAGCCACTTCAACAAGCTGGTGAAATGTCACAGGCACACAAGAGTCTTTGAAATGTTTCTGTTAGTGTGTGGGTTCAGGCAGTGATGAAGCACTCTGGAGTCTGATAGAGAGGACAAGCAGGAGACTAGAGTCTTCTTTTAGTGTCCACCAACAACAGCCAGCAGTCATAATAGGCAACATGGCTTTTATTCATGAGTCTAATAAAGCTGAATCTGTCTTTAAGGCGTTTACAGCAAGACTCAGGGCTCATGAATAAAAGTGGAAGATAAAAAACAGCCCCTTTTCATAAACCATAAAAAGTCCAATTTACCATATCAAGGGCCAGCAGGGCGTCTATTCATAACGTGGATGTGATGTATGCTAAGGATGATAAACACGAAAGTCAAAATATACATAAGAGTGTTGAATTGAAATGTCCTCCTCATATCAGTAAGAGGCCAAACTGTGGCGATGGATCCGTCCATGCTGTGTCATACACTGTGTAGAGATATATGTGCTGCACCGGCTGAGTCTCCAAATCAACCGCTGGGAGGTAATTCACTTTTGTCAGGCGACTGATAGCACTGCATAATGTTGTCTTTGTGTTGTGCTCACAAAATGCAGGCCAATAAAACTGAACAGCTAAAGGGCTAGCACTGGTTGGGTATATTCAGAGTACTTTTGAAGACTTTTTCTTTACCTGAAGTTATCAAGGTGCAGTTGTGTTTACCATTTTCCTCCAGATAGAACCGTTTCCTGCTTCCTTCTAACTTCTACAGTTCTTCTCGGCGACGAGTCAACCAGTAAACGAGAGAAATGATACAAGCTTATTTGTGTCTAAATGTCCCTCTTAAATTGATTTGCAACAAAAAAGGCTTAAAAAAATATCTAAGCGGCGTCAATTTGTACGACAGAGAAGCTTGTTCCCAAACTCCACCTTGTTCATTTTTCATTTGATTTGGCTTTGTCTTTAGAGTTTGGAGCACAATTTTCTAAAATCTGACAAATCTGGATGCATGATGAAATCAGATCCACTCATCGTTGTCGCCCATGATCCGAGCTAAGCAGATCTTCCACTGAAGCCAAATATAGAGCACGTCAACAAAAGTTTGCACAACTTCTGATTCATTTAGATAAACTTGAGAAACCGCAACACTGCTATCATCTGTTTGAGCTTAGGGATTTGGAACTTAATAAAAAATATAGATTTTCAAAGCCATACTGCACTATACTCTTTTTGAAATAAACCACTATTTTTAAACCTTACAAATAATCTTATATACGGTTTATAATATTTGATCAGTAAAGGCAAAGTCTCCACTCTCTGTTGTCATTTTGTATCCAGTCTTGTGTTGTTAAATCTGTTTAGAGTGCAAATACTTCATCAAATATAGTGTTTTTGTTTTCAGAGCTTTCAAAAATCTAATTTCAGACAATCATTAAAGTGTATATAGATGTTAACTCAGGCCATTATTTATGTTAGAGAAATAACACTGGCTGAATATTTCTGACTGTATGTTTTCCTGCTTCTCTAATGAGCTCCTAATTCATTATAGTGGGATGTGTTTTTTCTCTGAGGCAGCCTGGAGGTCAGGTAAACATATGGCAGCGTGTTTAGCTTTGAAAGCTCTAACAGGGTACAATAAATGACGTAGTAACATGTGATTATCCTCTCATCTGGAATACAATTGTTGGGTAACATTTCTAATATTCCAACTGCCTCCATATTAATCAGATTATGGTTCCAATCCTCTAATCCCTGTTTACCGATGGCTCCGTCTTTGGGCCGTAATCTGATGTTCTTTTATTCTTCTGGGATTGGAGCGTGTTGTGGCAGAGCGCAGTAATTTGCGATGTTGTTTTGGATGCAGTTGACTGTTGCTGTACAGGTTGTTTTTTTTTTCCATGACAACAATTCACTCTGGGCCTGAGAAAACAAACACAGGTGCTGTCATTGTGCAAATATTTTAACAGAATAAATCAAATTCTGAACACTGGCTGAAGACAAGTCATTTAGTCTTCTGATGTGCGATGGTGCTGCTGCTTCGAAAAACTCTGGTTTGAAAACGTGAAAACAGTTTGATCATTATAAACAAATACAGAAGGGAAACGCTTGTAGAAAAACATCTTGTGTTTGTGATCAGATCATGAAATCAGCAGTTTATGATATTTCTAATTTGACAGCAAAGCTAAAAATAACTTTCAGTCTATTGCAGTTCATTCCCACACAGCTTTGAACTTTACATTTTCGTGACCTTAACATTCACATAATGTAGCGCTGTTTGAGTGGAGAGCTTACAGTGACCCAGCCGCCTCGCCGAATTTTGTAAAGGAAGAAACAGAACACGACTTCGCCGCTTTCTGACACAATCAACACGACAACCCTTCAACTTAACAGTGATAAAAGGGGAAGAAATATGAGTTTGACTTGCTGTGCTGGGATCTCTGTGTCTGCTGTATATCTGAGTGTGTAAGGGAATGTGTGTGTGTGTGTTTGGGGATCACTTGTCCTGATCAACATGCAGATCCTGACCCTCTCAGGGTTCATTAAAGCGAAAGCACGGTGGATTTCATCTCCACTCTCTGATATTCATTAACTCTGGCTTCCAGATTGAAATAAAGACATGAGATGACAAAATAACAGCGTGAATCACTCACTGCTCACTTCATACAGCCACACTCTCCCTCCTTTGTTTCCCTGCACGCACACGCACGCACGCACACACACCCAGAGACCCTGACACAAATGAAAGGCCTGACCAATAGAGAGTTGAAAAAGCAATAAAGCAGCAACTGCCTCATACAGCCTGAATTGTGTGTTGTGGTTGCTGACAGCTTGTTGTTTATCAAACTATTATTCATTACCTGATTGCTGGACAGATTTCTGATTAGACTCTAATCTGAAGATTAAGATGTGCTGAATTCAAGGTTAACTATATGGTAAACAAAGGCATAAAAACAAACATAAAAAGGACATAAAATCACTCCAATCACTGACTGCTGTCCAGACTATTCACTGAATTACAATCTATCTCACACTTTCTAGGAACATCGGATTATAAAATGGATTCTGATGAGAAAAAAACAGGAGATCTGCTTCTTTCTGTTGAAAATCTGTCATGTTAGTAGAGCATGAAACCGCGGCCGTTAGTGTAACACTTGCTTGGCTGATCTTCCTGATGTGCTGAGTGCTACTCCAGGCTTCAGTGTATCTGTCTGAGCAGAGGTCTTTAACAGCCATGAATGCCAAGCATGGGGGAGGCAGGCCAGGCCAAGCGTAACCACGGCGGCCCAATGTCCTTGGCTCCGCGGCGGCCTTCACCTCACACTCCCTGCACAGTGAATTTTATGGCTAATTTCCGGCAATTTATCCTGGCACTTTCAGAAGAGACATTCCTGCGGGAATAATGTGCATAATTTGCATAAATCATCCTGATAGAATGCATATCAGCATGTAACCCCCCCCCCCCCTCCAACCCTGTCTGATGCTGCAGCGTTTACTTTGTAATCAAAACTGACTCTTTTCCACCAGCGGATGCACAAGAGCCATGAGAAGGGGTCTGAGTTTAGGCGAGTAATTACAGCGAAATGAAACACATACAGAGGCTCATAGAGAAAAACTGCAACAATAACTAAAACCAGAATTTCGTGAAAGAAAAACAAACCCAAGACTGTTGATTTCAAAATTTCGCATTAAAGAAATTCTCAAAGAGGTAAAAAAAAGCATCTTTCTGAATCTGATTCTTTCAAAAGAGTGATGCTAATAATAAAACGTGGTGTTATCCATAACTGCTGGTGCCATTTAATCTGAACCCTCTGATTTCCCCAGGACATCTTTATTTGTCATGTGTGCTGCAGCACTGAGCAAACAGCCACAGTTTGGTTTACAGGGCTGTTTTTCAGTAGCTTCGTCTATCAAGGGAAAGGCTGACTGAGAAGAGAAGGGGTCAGCATGCTGCACCCCCTCCCCTTGCTGTGATCTAATTTGACGTACAGTGAGAACGCGCATATTCTCTTGGACTGCCTTCGTTACTATAATCAGCCGCGGTCAGATCGGCTGTTGGCCGAAGAAGTGTGAGATGAAGGAGGGAAACGGAGGACTGTTGGAAGATGAGGTTCTTGATTTCAGTGCATTCACAGACATAAGGCGTGTGGCCTGATGGAAATACCATACAACACGCAGGCTGCAGAAGAGCTAGTGGGTTAACTAATCCAAGCGGACACACAGACAAAACATGGCTGTGCGGGGAAAGAGCTGTGCACTCGTTACATGCATTAGATTTCGTGACTGACGGGAAAGAAGTTGAAGTGTGTGTGTTTTTGTGTGTGCATTTAGAAGAAGCTCATCAGAGTGAGCAGTTCTTTTGTTGCTACACTACCAGGTTCTTCCACTGGCCTTCATCCCAGAGTCCCTGGATCAGATGGTATCACTGGTGACAACAGGACAGTCGTCTGCCGGGTGGACGTTAATCACAATAATACAGGGCAGGCTAATCACGACTCACTGATCAAGCGCTAAATGACATGCCTGCCGTACCCACTGTAACCAGCCCGCTGCAGAGGGACTCGCGCACCAAGACTGGCCCTGTTTAAGGGGGGAGGGTGGATGAGGAGGCGGACAGTGGTTATGAGGCTGGTGCACAGCCATCCAGACAATAATTACTCGATGACTGTGGTCACATTCGGGATCAGTCAAAGCAGATTAATTTCGACTGATAGCATTGGTCCCTCCTAAATGCAGATTTTCTTAATAAGAGTGAAATTGTGTCGCTGAGAGGGTTGGGGCCTGTGAGGTCTGCTATATGGGGGTCCTCCAATTATATGGGGAGACAGTGTCTTCTTATTTGCATGAATCAAACTGTACTTCTGAATGTCAGTGCAGAATTAGCACGCAAATGTGTTTTTCAAGTGGCCGGGTCTGATGTGTGCGTTTGCATGTGTGGACCGTATGCGCAGGCACATGATGAGGCTGCGTGTGTGTGTGTGTGTGTGTGTGGCACGGTAGGCCTTTCACTAAATACCCAGAGACCCTGAGAATTACCCAGAGCAGAGAGGACAGCATCTGTTTGTGTGCTTGTGCCGAGCAAACAAGGCAATTTGGAGAACACCAAGGGAGCAGCTAATAAACACAACCTTATTCCCCCTTCCTCCTACACCTGGCTCTGAATAATGCAGCGCTACAGTGAGGACGTCTGTTTTTGTCAGATTGTGTGCTTGCATGTGTGTGTGTGTGTGTGTGTGTGTGTATGGGTGATAAGATGACCTAAGCAGGAGGCGTTTCTGTAAGTTACCATGTATCCGAACAAGCAACTGTGTGTCAAATCAGTGCGTGAGCAAATGTGTGGCATGAGCATGTGACTATTCATCATCCTACAGTGAGGGGCATGCCAGTGCTGCTGGGAAATGGCAGGTCTGCGTCCCATCACACCCTGGTGTCTTTGTCAGTTCTGCAAAAGCTGGGCCAAAATGTCTGCCCTGGATACCTGGCATAGAAACGACACCTTACTGTACACAAAAGGTGTGTGAACACCAGGATGGCACAGGCCGCTCTCTCTCGCATTCATGCTGGTCACAATGGTCGGCTAGCTGCATCGTTTGCTTTATAAAAAAATTAAGAATCTCTGTCTATTTTCCAAGATATTACACATCAACAACTCAAAACAATTTAAAGATATTTAAAAATATTTTTTTTGACATTGTGTGTTAAGAATTCATAGTGTCCGTCCGTTTTCTGCTCATCCTGCAACTGTTGCGGTAAACATGTTTTAATGAGACCTGCAGCTTTGCTCGCCACCACCACCGACTCTGATATGTAGCCAAAGTGACACCCAGTGAAACCGTGCATCAGACCAGACACAAAATGGCCGTCCAGTGCCAAACCCCGCCTTGGCTTTCACTTCATATCACAGCACATGGCCTGGCTGAGGACTGAAGGCTTTACCGGGCATTTAGAGGAAAATTCAGCCCTCTGTCTGCATCCGTCACTGACAGGTACGGGGGAGCGTTTTCAGTCCCATTAATTCCCTGCACTCGAAATACCTTCATCATTTGATCTCAAACCCACATTCTGTGTGTGTTATTCTTTGTACACAGCTCAGTGTGCAGTCAAATTCTCTCTGTGATCCTGTTTTCGCCCTTCAACTACGAGCACTTCAAGGTCTCCTCACCTTTATGTCACATACCTGGCAGCCTCAGAAAACAGGCCACGTTCCATCAGCCTTCCAGCCTCGGAGCCAAGAACATCCTGGAATAAAAAGAGTGGGAGAAAATAAGTGCAAAAGGGGAGATTATTCTGAGTTATTACATTGATTAGATTTCCAGAATGCTAATTAAAAGATGTTAGGACATGGGCCCAGCCAAGGATCAGTGGGCGCTAATGAGGACCAATAGGCCTCTGTAATCTGTGCTGTAATGAGAGTGGTTTAAATGTTAAGTTTGCAGGGAGCAGAGTGGGGGGGTGGGTGGACGGATGGAGCAGCAATCCAGAAAAACCAATCCCAGACCATCATTATAAGCGGTAATGGTGATGTTTCACAGCCTCAGCGAAAAGATAGAAATAAAAAGGAGATGAGTGAAATTCAATTACACTGAAGGGTTTGAGAACAATAAAAACATTTTATTATTAGACAATTAACAGAACGGTTTAATGGCTGAAGGTCACAAACCCCCTTGTCTGGTATTATGACGAGGTCTTTTTAAAGTTACAGGGCAGTATCTTTTTATGTGGAACCAGTTGTCCCATCCTGCCGCTCCATTTCTTCACCATGTTATGACTTAAAGAATCTTAACTTGTGCTGAAACAAAGTCTCAGGTGCATGGTATGTTTTCACTGCTCATGTGGAAACTTTCTACATTTGGACGCTGATCATCTAAGTGAAAAAAAAACATTTTTTTTTTTTTGCCATTTTTGGGGCTTCACAAGGCTGAAAGTAGTCCTGAATTTTATTATCCATTCATAAGCATTATGATAAAACATCAGGAAAAAGGAAAAGCCTTCGATTACACACTGACCAACAGTCTAAACTGTTCAAATGACTCTCTTGATGAACAAAAAACGTCACCTTTTAGACTCCGCTCGCCCTGTTAATGAGAACCAATCAATTATCATCAACAGTTATTGATGAATTTTCAATCACCTCGCTCCAGCTCTGTTCACCTGTTAGACAGCAGACTAAACACAGAACGAACAGCGATGACAAACAAGTTTTAAAGAGGAGAATAAATCTGCAGCAAAAGGGAAAGACAGACTCATAGAAGCAGACGGTTAAGAAGTCAACTGGAATTAGAAAGGTCGTTACTTATTCAGTGGATCGTCGTTATTAGCAAATGAGTCTTACTGACAGGTGCACCCCGCTCATTTACAAATGAGAGCATATCACTATAATCAGCCGGCTAATTTATCACAAATAATGAGTTGTGTTGAAAACAACCTGGTAAATATTCACCCTAATGGTTCTCACTGTTTACAGCTTCTGGTGTGAGAGTAAAGAGCTCAAAAAAAGAACTTCATGTGCTCCATGCAAACATGGCTGTAGATTCAGTGACCTCTAAGTGGAGCGGTAAAAAGCACACTGTGTTAAATCAATGCTCGATGCTTACAAATGTTTACAAGTACATGCTGTTGTGATGTTGAATGGCAAAGAGGACGTCTAAACATTAGCGTTAAACAGCACAAATTGAAAGGTCATCTGCCTGTCCTGATAGCTTAGTGTTATATTAAACTGTTTGTGTTGAGTTTTCCTCATTCCACTTCTCACTTTACTTTAACCCCCTAGAGCCCAGCATAGCACCAGTGCTACAATTTGCGTATAAATTTTGGATTTGCTGTAGATTTAAAACCAGATTAAAAAAATGAACCATCTTTTTGTTTACAAAATCTGGGGAGTTACACCAGCATGTCTCACATTCGCCATGTCTCAGAGTTCTTTTTCATTACTGTGATGTTTTTGTAAAAATACAACAAACAAAACAAAAATCACGCCATCATGTTAGAAATATTTGTAGAAATATTTGTGTTCCTCTATTCTGAAGTTTCAACTCAATAAAAACAATTTTCTTTTATTTTCAAATGCACTTTTTATGGATAACCATCTTTTTTTTTTTTTTTACACAAAATGTGTTTTCATAAGTATCAGGGACACTTATTTGATTGCACTATTGTAAATTGTTTTGATGTTAATGTTCTCTTTGCAATTTTTTATTTCGTTTTTAATTACTGAATATTGAAAACTGGCTGTATCTCAAAAAGCAAGCTATGTGCAGACTCAAAATAAATTTTCCTGAGGTTCCCAATGACATTGTGCAACTGTTTCACATTTAGAAGTTTGAGGGATACAGCTTTGTTGTTTCTGTATTTTGAAATAGGTTATTGCATTTTTAAGCAATTTATTGTAGTTGTCAAGACATAAGTCAATGCATATTACTAAAACCTGGGAGATAAGGGTTATACTGATGTAAAGCAAATAAAAATAATACAAAAAATTGTACTGCAGTTTGTAAAAATCTAAGAATATGTTCTCTGGCAGGTCTGCACAATGGTAGGTCTTAGAAGGGTGATAAACTTCGCTCATCAGCTACCACCACAAAAATATTGAAACTTCCAACAATATAACTTAATAGCAGGCAGAGGAATTAGCTGTAATCACAGACTCACAGAGACTGATCTAGAGAGGTGGCCTGAGTCCCCTTTGATATCCGATTGGTGTCTCATAAAAGTCCTTAACCATGACTGGAGTCTGCTTTAATTTAAGATTGTTCACATTCATCTCCTTTTCAAGTCATATAAGCTTAGAGGATTCAAATGTTACCGGTCTGTTGTATTACTTTTTAAAGATAAAGTATGTGTATGAACCAGATTTTCAGTACTTTAAAGTTGGATGGCAAAGTCTTCACTATAAGTGGAGAGAGAAAGTAAATAAATGCTACACATCAGTCACCCCTGTTTATTCAGTCAAAGTATTGCGCAAATTAAAATCATGGTGCTACAGTTGAAAAAGTTAGCAGACCATCAAAAGTCATCATCACCAAAATGTAATGACAAATGATCCACTTGTTCCAATCCTTTAAGCCAGGATGAGAGCGGTTTACAGGCGCTAATAAGGTCTGAATTTGTGAGTCTTCTACACTTTCATAAAGCATCAATCAGCACATCATCTTCCTTCACTGGTGATGACACATGACATCATGAGGTACCAGGTATGTGAGAGTCGTGTGTTTAACCGAGCTTAGGGCCTAACATCCAACCCGCCTTATGGTGCAGAGAAAATAGAGGCTGAAATTACAGCGCGGATATGACAATGCTGATAGGCTATAAAACCATGTCATTTAATGTCCCCTCTCACCCCCCCTCAGCTTTGCACTCTGGTCTGCTCACCATTAAGCCAATTCATCACCTCCTCATAGAAGGCCATGAGACAGATCCAGTCTATCAGTCACTCTCTTTAGGATGTAGTTACTAATCTGGTGATCAAGGATGTCTGCCATGTTAAACATGGAAGCGAGCGCCGAGGCTCAATCCAAACAGTAATTTTAGAGAGCTGCTCAAAACAAAACATCTCTCTCTTCAAAATGAGAGTTTGAAAAGCTAAGATAATAACATCACAAATTAAAATATGAACACACTGATGTAGCAATAATGTTAGATTGTGTCTGCCACTTGGAGCCAGTTGTTTGATGTGTCACTTTTCTAATGACCTCCCGGGAGAGGACCCTGATTTGCATTTCTGGTCCCTGCTCCTGTAATGGAAAAAGGTACAGAGGAGCATATTTCACCGGGCCTGTCAAAGCCACTCACGCCCCTCTGCAAAGCACTCAGGAACTTCATTCCATCGCCGCCCGCTCTCACGGCCATGCTATTAAATTGACTATGACAAAATTAGCAAACCTAGACTGTTTGGACACATTCGCAATATAGTGGGTTTCTCTTTTTTTTCAAAATGTAATCAAGCCCTGGAACATCAAACACAAAGTCTCCTTGAAAGTTGTTCAGTTTCTTCGGCGCAATATCCACAGAGGCCACAGATTTATGTAATGGCGAGCTTGTTAGGGAGATTTCTCAGGCCTATTGACAGTGACGTGCACTCAGGGTTGGCAGAGGTGACATCTGGGAAGCACCGTTCTGCTGCACCACCACGCAAAAGCAATTAGAGATCTATATTCCCAGACAGGTCCAGACTTAGTTCTGTGGCGGAGGGATGCATGTGGTTTAATGTCTTTATTAACATGACATGCATGTCCTGAATGCCGTCCTCGAATGACAGTCAAAGGGTCGTCATGAGAAGGGGGGCAGCAATCAGCTAAATCATGATCTGGGAATGAGACTGTGTTGACAAGTCTGGTTATCAGGACGTATCTTCTGAGTGAGCAAAGACAAAGACAAGAGTTTTTAGCAAAGAGAAATCAGCTGAAAAAACTCCAGTTAGGAGAAAATGTTGCAGCTACTGTAAGCTAGCTGAGCAGGATGGGTAATTAAAAACGGTTCAGCTTCAGTTGGACAAGCCCTGCTCAAACACACACGACTTACTCCTTGGCATTTAATGAATCTCTGCTGGCTAGAGTAATTAGTTCAGACTATTAATTACTTTAATCACCCATTATCATGTTGGCCTTTATTTTTACATGTTTCATGGATGTAACAAGCTTGTAGAAAAGCTGTTTCAAGGGGGAGTTCTCATTACTGTGTATTAATCGATAAGCCGGGCATTAGTCTGCACTTCTAGCTGTCAACAAACTCATAACAAAAACGAAGGCAAACAATGTGCAGGTATGTTTATCATAGCTCCGTGCAATAAGCTGCCAGTCTCAAGCTCATCTGTACCAACTGCAGATGTTAATTTTTATAAAAACCTAATTCAGATCACATTTTAAAGAGATGAAAGAAAGAAAGACTGACACTGCATCTGAACATAACTAAAGAATTTACATTTGCTGGTGACTACTTTCTGATGTGGATTAACAGCAGTGTATCAAAGCTCCAGTGCCCTTGTGGACGGCAGCATGTCTTCTCTTTTTACAGATTGTTTTATAAGTCATACATTTTGTATTTTTTGAAATGTTGTGAAGGAGATAAGATCATCATTGTTTTTCATTTCCTCAAAGCTTATGGATATGGGCCAAACAGAGCAAAACCACTGGAAACCGTGGGGGCAGTGTTGCTATTATCACCCGATACATAGCTCTAGTGGGACATGAAGAAGAAATAACAATGGTGGAACAGTTTTAAGACAAATTTAACGAGCAGTTGAGGAACCTGCTTCTCAGTTTTTGTCTTTTATGCAAGAGGTACGTTAGCGATACCTCCTCCACAGCGGCCATGTTTGTTTTTGGCATAAACGTTCGACTCTGGACTGCACCCCCTGGTGGATGTATTAGTTAACAGCAATGCTAACGTAAATGAAACATGGAGGTATGTGATCAGTGACGGTAACATCGTTTGACACAGACATACAAATTTTCGCATGTAAAGGGAGTTTAGATAGGCCTTAAGAATTTCAAGAAGCATGAGTACAACATGACCCTGAATAAAAGGCTCTATTTTTTAACTGTTGTATACTTTGCAGTGTATGTAACAGTGCACAAACCATGTCCAATGCACTCAGCCTTGCAGGAGCGTCTCATGTTAGCTCTCTGTGGGCTGTGATGAAATAAGGATGGGGTCTGAGATGGAGGCGGAGTGCGGTAAACAAGGCGGCCCTGCTCCCCAGCTGTGAAGGTGACACAGGGACGCTACACGCAGAACAAGCCCTTTTGATTAATCACAGGATATTTACTAGCTCAGATCTAATCAAGGCCTGCAGGATCACAGACTACATCATACACGGCCCAGGAATTTACACAGCAGAGTTAACCTGTCACCTGCCACTGTCCTCTTCCTTACATCTATAAACTGGGAGTATAGTTTGTCCGGCTGTTACACACCACAGGCAGGCGCGCTGATACAGCCCCAGAAGTGATTGTTTTATTTCCGCTGAAACAATATAACCTGCAGTCAGATACTCAACACATGTCGTTAGATATAAAACCTTATGGCAGAGGGGAGAAAGAGCCATTTATCTCAAGGTGGTCGTGGTAATGGGATACAAGAACGTGAGCAGTTTTCTCTCAAGTAAACTGCAGCGCGGTGTGTAGAAGTGTGTCGTTCCAGTCCGCATCAGTGTGAGAGTTATTTCCTGAGGAGGACAAAAACCAAGGACTGATGCAGGGTTACAAGCAAGAAGGGTTTCAAGATATAGTTACCTCTGATGGACTATAATATGACTTTTACAATCAGTCCAGCGCTCAGAAAAATGTTCAATTTCAGGGAGAACAGCTGCTCATGGTAATAGTTCAGGACACATTCATAATTTATTTTTTCCGAGGGTCAAACGGGCATTTTATATTTCTGTTTAAAATCTGAAGGTTCGTTAAATTTTAAGATCAAAAGTTAAGCTCTGTTCATGGCGGCTTGGGGAATCAGTTTTAACCTCATTCTTCACCACAGCATATATCAAAGTCACACAATTGTATTAAAATTCTCAACATTTCAGTGTGTATTTAGGGAGTTTGTTGGGACCATAAACAGAGATCAATAGACTCCATTAATATAGAAACAGTCTCCAATTAGATAAACATGTAAAAAAGGTAACAAAAAATGCCAACAGAAGAACTTAGTGTTGTGTAAATTAAATTTTTACCATAAAGCAGCTAACACGCCAACACGTTAAAGCTCCTATGAGGAATTTTCAAGTTGCAACAGCTTTGGCGCCCCCTGTGAACCAAGTAATGCAAAGTGTCTCTTTGTGTATCCGAAAATGTCAACAAAGGTAGTAAGTTGTAATTCACTCGTGATGAGTTACCTCTATTATTTTTGGTTTTCAAATATATTAAAAAAAACCTCTATGATATTAGTAAACATATTTCATGCCCAGGGACTGGAATATAGTAAGGGAGGGAGAAAAAATAATTTAACATAACTATTGGATTTTTTTGTTTCACAATTTTGAAAAAGATTATTTTTTGTTAATTTTTTTTCCCAAATTTAAATCCTTCATTTTAGTTTTTGTTAATAAGTTGGGTTGAAAAAACATCACAGATTTTCTTCAGCAAAGGGCCAAATGTTTATCTTTGACTGTCTAGAAACATGATGCCAGATCCCCTAAATACATCTTAAGAACTGACTCACGTGTGATGTTCTTTTTTTTTTTTTTTTTGGGGGGGGGGGGGGGGGGGGGGTATATGGCTTCTGATATAGTCTCATTCAACTTTACATGGGCTGGTGTTAAATCAGGGAAGCAAAATCGCAAAAATAGCAAAAATAGCAAAAATCGCAAAAATCACAACAATCGCAATTTAAATCAAATTGGCACCCCAAAAATTTTAAAAGAATCAAATCGGGACAAAAGCATATCATCCCAGCCCTAGAATATATGCAAAATAAAGATTAAAGATAAAAAAGATTAAAAAAAAAACAATTAAGAAAGTCTAAGGTTTAATTAGTGGGAGCCAATATTGACCAAAAAAATGTTTATCTGTCGTAAGCATGCATCTAAAACTGCATGAAACGGATACAGACATAACCTTTAGTGTGGCCTGTGAGCTGTCCTTAGTTGTTAGAGCGTCCACAGGAAGGAGACAGGTTCAGCTGTGGAAGTGCTGCTTCTGTGTTTAAGAAAGCTCAGATGAAGTGTGGCCTGTGTTAAAGTGTAGTCCTGGAAAATGTCACTCCACGGGGGGTTTGTCTGATCTGAGACAGGTTTACAGAGAACCCTGATAACACCAAAAACATAACAGGAAACTAAGAGCGCTAAAAGGACAAAATATGGGGCCCAGTGAGACAGTGAGAATACAATAAGAGTGTGTTGTGTGTATTCTTTATGCGTCCCTGATTGTTTTAAATTGCTTTAGTCCTCCATCCATACAAATGTGTTGAAGCCCTCAGCGTCGATTTGCGATAAAACCCTTTTGTTTGTGTGGAATAACAAGTGATCTGTGGTGTTTAAGCGATGGATCACTTAGCGCTATTGAGCCAGATCTCTGCCGCATGAGCCCCAGACAAATAGTTAGGCTATTAGATGAGAGCGTTTTTGTCAGTCCCCGCCGTCTCAGAGATATTTCCTCCGAGTGACGAGTCACATTAGATGCCAGGAGGAAGAGTAATTTCTGTGTCACATCCCTTTAGCCCGACCTCGCTGACAATCACCAAGAAGAGGGCGTTCTCACTAAAAATTAATCACATTTGCCTTTTTAATGGCATCCCTCGACCCTCTGCCAAGAATTCACAATCATCTCCCTGCCTTGTGTTGCTCCAGCAGCGTGGTATCTCGGGTGGTGACAAAGTGATTTCAAGGAGTGTATCAATACTTACATCACCCCTCTGGCCCTCACTCTTCACTGTTGACACTGCAGCACTCAGAGCCATGCCGTACTGGCAGAAGGCCATCCACTTCAGAGATAAACAGAGAAGCATGTGCAGCGGGGGGTTAAGACTCAAATACATCATGTTTTTAGATAATATGTTTGTGAAAGAAGTGCTCCCACAGTGGGACATCTAAAATGTGTCCTTCAGCTTCGCATTTGAGAAAAACATTGCTGGTCACATTGTAACTGCATGCTTGAGGTTGAAAGTATATGTAAACACAATGCCATACGCTTCTCAAACGTGTACTGTTTTTTTATTTTGATAGCCACCTTTCCTCGTGGAAAAACTGGACATTTAAAACATTTTGCATCCTTGTGATGAATCAGTGTTTTAATCTCTGTATTTGGCTTCCCCATCTGAATATTTATCCCATGATATAAACATGTAAAAGGCTGGGATGCAAATTCTACAAGCAGTTTTCATACACTGGGTTTAAACAGTATACCATATCAGTGAAGCTGATCAGTGACGAACAGGCTGCACTTTATTCGTCTTTTATCGATCTTCTTCTCCTCTGATTAGGACCTATAACATGACTATTCTGTGCACAAGTCCTTTTCCCGTCCAGGAACAGGCTTCTGCTGCCATCAAATATTCAGACAGACTTGTACTTCTTGTGAGTGAGGAGCCCTGTAAAAATGACTGGGAAACAAAACACTTGTGGTAAAACAATGTTCTGAGGACATTCTGTCAGATTCCGCTCTTTTTTACAGATTTCATCACTGAGCTGCTGTGGCGTAAATGCTTTAAAACACTTTGACATAACATGCTGCGTCCAGAGACCCTCCGCTCCTGAATAATGAATCTGCAGTATGTTCTGAACAGCTGTCTTCTTGCAAGAAGTTTTTTTTTTTTTTCCAGAATTTTGGTCACATCTCTCAAGTCTGTTCTAAGAAGCAGGCATCATTCGAGGTAATCCACCTTTCTCCTCATCTCAACGGCACCTGACCAATCAGTACTGCTTTAATTTCAACAATCCTCTCTGATTGGTCAGGAGGCAGGAAAAGTCACCTGCGTCCTCCATTCTTGCTGCCCCCGCTCTTCATATTTAATTCAGAGGTTGTGTATTTCTTTATGATTGCAACATCTGTTTGCTCCCAGTGCCAGCTTCCTCTGTCAGCCACCCTCTGTTCAATAATTCCTGTCCTGACCCCTAAGAGCCCCTGACATCACAGCACCGGCTGCTGCTCAAACTTCCTCGGGACCAGACACAAAGGGACAGGTGCCCGCTACCAAATCATCTGCTTTATAAGCTTGCTCCAGCTATATCACCGGCTCTGTGAACTCTCTCTGTCTTTATAAAACACCTTTGAAGGGGAACAAACAGGTACAAACATTTTGAAGACTTTAGATCTTTTAAGCACAAATATCAAAATTCACATTTCACACTGGGGGCTGCACAATATTGGGAAAAAAATGACATTGTGATATTTTTGTTTCCTGCGATTTATATTGTGATATTTTTTTCAAAGTTTTCTGATTCACTTTGTTCAGCTGATTTCTCCCTGACTCTCCCTGGAATGATGATAACAGTCTCTCACCTAACTGCCTCTGTCGCTCTCCGTCTCCGTGACGCTATTTGTTAATTATTGATATTGATCGATTATATTTCCTGCAAGTGATTCTTCTAAAATCAGGTCAGACTTTCCTCCACGACCAAATAATATTATGGAGATATTTGTTAAATATGTTAACATACTGAACCCCTCCAGCCTGCAAGCTAGAGCCAGACACACACATACACGTACATATACAAAGTGAGAGCTCACACATACATACAGGCTGAACAGACGCTCAGTGGCTCACAGTTTGTCTTCCCCCTACGTTTTGCCTTTATTGTAGGCTTGAATAAGCTTTTGCCACAGATGAGAGTCAATGAAAAGTAATGTTTAGAGACATTTCCAGAACAAGCACGGTGCATTTTGTGAAGATGGTCCACCTTGGAAAGAGAAAAAGGGTGAACTTTAAGCAACAGATTACTTTGACATGAAACTACGACTGTTTATAGCAGCTCATTAAATCATCAGGCTTGACATAAAATAATAAAATGGGCTGTCAGAAGATTGAAAAGAATCTCAAAAACAAACCAAGAGCCCGTTCTGACTGAAGACGAAGTTGAACTGATCTGGAAACCGCTGCCTTTAACCCTGCAAGTGTTAAATAAAGCACCTTATGTGATGTTAATTATAAACAAACTGTCAGATTGTCAAAATCCCTGCTACGCTCCGCTCACATTCAACACTCTCTCTCTCTGTCGCTTGACCACTCATGCTGTATGCCGCTCTGCCCAACCCCGATAACAGCAGGTGAGATGACAGTGCACCAAGTAGGTGCTCTAACTGTGCCATTTGTTGCATGTTATGTGGTAGAATACATAAATGGACACTCATCTAGATTTATTAGTAATGTGATTACGAGTAGACAGGCTACATAAACTTAATCAAAAGGCTCAAATATATTTTTTGGCACCAAATTGACTCTTTTTTTTGCCTTAACATCGCATAACTCGTGATGTGACTATCTCACATGTGCACATCACGATGATGATGATGCTCTAATTCTGTAGACAAACTCATGTGTATCATTGAATACGTGTTTTTCTAAAGGGATTTATTGATCATTATGATGACTATGACGGTTAAGAATTGGTACGCTTTAACATTCTGTCACAATTTGTGTTTTCAATTATAATTAAAAATATATAATATAAAAAACAACCTCTTTACCATAACCAGAGGTTTTATGCTGACTGTTACATGTTAATCTACACCAGATTTGTAGCTCGTCACACCTTTAACTGATCAAAGCATTTTGTCACAGTGTGATCCTGGTTGTCAGAGACATCGAAGGTGGTGGGGTCCATAAACAGATGCTACCCACTGACCTCAGAAAACATGGTGGAAGGGCCAGATGTTCGGATGACCTCACAACCTTGGGACCAGCTGATGTGGCAGTGATGGAGATGCGTACTGGCAGAGGAAACTGATCTAGTGGCATCAGAGGTTCGCGTTTTTCCCACTTTTTCCATGTTGGTCTTAACCCCCCAAACTGGGCGATCCTGGAAGGCAGGGAAAGATGGAGAACAGAGAGGAGAAATATGTAAACAGAGAGGAGAAAGAGCGACAGGGAAGGGGAGGGAGCACTGGTCAGTGGTGCTGACGGTTGTCAGAGATGTTGAGTTCAGCACAAAACTGTGCCAGAAGCCATCATGTCAAAGCTAAGTTAGCTGAATGAACAAGAACAACTCCAGGCCCTGCCACTTTAAATCTAGCTCAAAATTCAACAGCTGTTTCTTGAACGAATGCAGATGCAAAATAATGATAATAACGCCTACTTACAGCTCCTGCTTGGAAGTAAACAATGCTTCTTGACCACACCCTTTGCACATGGTGTCTCATTAGCTTTTCTGCTGTGCCTCTATTTTGAAGAGTTAATTTTAGATGCAGTGAGGGGTCTTGGAAGAGTGTTTTTAAGAGGAAAAAAGCAGTGTGAAGAAAAATTTTAAGCTTTAACAGTTTTAAAAAAAAAAGAAAACAGTTACTTCTTTGTATCCAGTTGATCACTTTTTTCTTTCATTTTTAGAGCCACTGCTCAACCAACCAGTGAGCACACGTAGCTGTCAGAAACAAGCATCAAATCTCTGTAATAAATATCTACAGTTGCTTCAACATCATTTCTCCTCAAATCAACGCCTGCGCCTGTCTATTCTGGCATCTGAAATTCTTAACATTTTGACTGGGCGCATCTTGGCTCCAAGCATCTTCACTCAGCTCAGAGAATGTCTTTGTGCCAAGGCCACAGCCTGTGGCAGTTTTCCTAGTGACAGATGAGCATGTCAACATGTTTGTGTGTGTGTGTGTGTGTGTGTGTGTGTGTGTGTGTGTGTGTGTGTGTGTGTGTGTGTGTGTGTGTGTGTGTGTGTGTGTGCGTGTGTGGTGAAACAATAGGCCTCATAAGCTGTGAACAGTGCTGTTGCAGACAGAACTGCCAGGGTTATCCAGTCACCCATACACAAATATATTGATTGTATTGCTTACATCTTGGTAAATATTAACACTGAACAGCGTCAAAAGCACAAAGATGCTGATAATTAGAGTGATGACTTCTGAAACTGTTTTTTTTAACTGACTTTGGTACACAGAGCTTGGCCTCACACAGATGGGCTGATAACGCTCACTTGTTGTAATTACTCACAGAGAAACGGACTTATAAATATCCACAAAGTCTTTATTTCCCATGAGACACTCACTAAACTGTTTTCTGTCCAACAGAATATCTCCTTTCACCATGAAAGCAGAAAACATGAACACAATAAGTGGTTAGCTGCAGCAAAAGAGAACTGTGACATGTGGATCTAAATCTGTCCGTCCTGTCTCCAGGCCTGTTGGCAAAGGGCAGCTCAGCTGTAGCAGGCAGATTGTGTGAACAGCGGACTACGAACATCTCTCCACAGGCCATACCAAGGTGTCTAATCCAGGAAACACTGTGAACATACACCCTGTGGGCTCCCACAGTGCATTGCAGAGCCCATGTCCCAGAAACCACGGCAACAAACCCTCCACCTCAATGAGACACTTTATCTATTTATGCTGCGTAAAACTCTAAACTCTTCATACCCATAAAAAGAACAATAAGTTGATTTGGCAGATCACTTGATTTTGGTTGTTATGAAAGGCTGAATAATGAATGACGGCTTAATAATGTTGAGAACTTTCTAGAAAAAGTGCAAAATATTGCATCACTTGAGCATAAGGGAAAAAACCATGACACATTTGTCCACCGAGCTTACAAAAGCTCCACCCTTGACGTTAAGCAAAAAATAAATATAAATAATAAATAAATAAATAAATAAATAAATAAATAAATAAATGGGCTTTTATTCCTTTAAATATTTTTTTTCTACTTGATGAAATTCTGTTGTTGTTCTTTTCTTTTTTGCGTTTAATCGAAGGTGATGATTTGCTGACAGTGTTTAAGTAAAGGCCCATGGTAAAAAAATCTGCTGCAATACATTTATAGATAATATATTTACATATTTTGTCTCTTTACCTGGAGAAATATAGCTAGCTTGCCTAGGAGTGTGTCTGCTGTCCAGCACCTGTCATATCAGCTGAGTGTCACCCACGTCACAGGGTGTCGCGGAATGACAGCTCCCAATGTCTGCAAAGATGAAGCCTGGGGAAGGAAAAAAAAAAAAAAAAAAAAAAAAAAACAGGACCGATCTAAATTTCATCCTCAGAAGTATATCAAAGTGACTCCTGTCAGCATTGCATCAAAGCACAGAAACAGGAACTGTTCATTTCTACAGCTGAACGTAGGACTGAGGAGGGGGGGTTTCTGGGGAAACAGGGCGGGAAGGTAGGACTGTAAATTACGTCAGGTCACTTACAGGAAAAATGATGACAATGAAAAGCACCTTGTCAAACTCAGCCTTTTTTGGATTTATGACAGCTAAGTCAAGTAAGGCTGTGACAGAAGGGGAAGCGATCTGTTGAGACACTTGAGAGGGATTTTAAGAGGTCTTGTCCTCTTTTGTCAAATATGAACCTCTTATTTATGACTTCTGGGTGAAGTTGATTTTTATTCATTTTATCAGAACTTTTAATGGATATACATCATTGGTTTAAAAAAAACATGTAAATTTGAACCACTCTGTGTAAATGTTTGCATAAATAGATCTCACTGACGTTGGTGTAATAACATAAGAGCCTAATAGCAGAGTGATAATGATTTTGGTGAAGCAAACAAATACAGCAAGTACAAACAAGATCAGAGCATAACACAAAACAGCATGGACAGTTACCATGGGGCAGGCCTTTTTACCTCAGCAGTCTACATAAACAAGTGTGTATGTCTTTGCTCACACAGGCCTGTAGTGCCACAAGACACGGGGATATGACTTGTGTGCAACAATGATAAATATTAGCCAGCTCAAGGCTAAAAAGAATCCAAGGCAACCAAATCTGTTTTTGTCCCAAGGCCAAACTCTGCACCACACTGTGGACCACTTCTGATTTCAGCACTAGCTGGTGTAACGCAACCAGCCATGCATTAGCATTGGCCCTGCAGTAAGAGCTGGCTCTTAAGATCCTGTCACCAGAACTTATCATACACTCTCACACACACACACAGAGCCAGACACACACGCAAACATGAAGAAAGGCAGTTCGTTTGCTTCAGTTATAATGCAGACAAATCGGGGACATACCAGTCTCTTTCTATCTCCGTTTTTTTTTCTCCTCTGGAGGCACAGTTGTACGAGATGTTGTGATACTCTTAGATGATCCTTTGCGGTTCTGATTGCTTTCAGTTTTGTATTGCCAGGCTTGGAGGTCTTATAACAGAGGACTTTCTTTTTGGTGTGTTGCTGTTAATCACAACTGAAGAAGACCAAGTAGGTTGTAAATGTTGAACAATTTTTAACATGAAGCTCCCTGAATAAGTCTCTTCACTGCTTGATCTACTGACTCGGTTTGCATTGAGGAACAGGACAACTCTACCACTGATCCACAGTCGCCCCTATGTCCACATTCACAAGTTAAGCTAACGTTAGCAGACGCTTGGCTTGCAGCACCTAGAACGTGCTTTGTCCCCCAAGGCTTCAGATAAACAGATTTTCAGATCATGTTTTTAATGATAACATAATCGTTACTAGCGCTACTGTGATGTTAACTGTCATAGTGTAAACTGACTGAAATCAGTCTTTCTTTAATGCTGAAAAACCAGCTGCAACCATAATACAATCATGGTTGTATAGGCTTCTGTTTTAACCCACAGAAATCATCTTGTAAAATAAGTTTATTTCATCAATAGAGCTTTTAAATTACAATATCAGATCACTGACATCAACTTGTGTAGTAGACAAGCCTGTATTTATGGCAGTCTTCACTGGACAAACAAACAGCAGCAGCACTGACATCCCTCTACACAACATAAAAGCCTGGATCTCCCTGTTTAAGCAGCCGGTCCATCTCTCCCAGCACTTTGAGGGGGCCTGAGCTAGCATACAAAGTTCAACAACTGTGAAGAAGGAACTATTAAAGAGGACACACAAAGCAGTGACCTTGACTGACAAGTGCTCTTCATTGTGGCCATAAACAGCAGTGGGGCCTGATAAGTGTTCATCGGTGCGGGGAGTAATGACCTATCCGTCAGCAGCGGTTGGGCTGTGTGAGGTAGTATAAATGGAACATACATAATGTACAGCAATAATACCAGCACGCTCACAGCCTAATGTATTATCATTATTCTTGGGGACCAGGGTTTTTTCCCCCTCCCCTAACCCTGCGTAGTGTGCCTCAGCACGGCGAGTAAATGCCCCCCAGCTACAATAATTTCATTCTAATCTTTGTTCCATATTATAATTTTCATGATCAGAAATACAGCAGGAAGCAACGCTACGGTTCTATCAAGAGCTAAACAGAACACAGGCCATAACCAGAGGTTTTATGTGACTGTATAACCTCCGTTCTCAGAGCACCGGTCAATTTATGATAAGAATGGAGAAAGCTGTAAATTTATGTGTGATGGCCCATCTTAAACAACATCATTACAGGCCAAAGCAGCCTTTGATAGGGCAGCTGTAACTAAAAGAGATACTTCAGACATAGTAAAAAGGGGTATTACAAATTCAATATCAAAAAGATGAAACGGCAAATTTTACTTCAAAGTTAAACAAAGTTGGGAGAGAACAAACAACTCTATGAAGACCTTTAAGTCAAACCTAAATCATTACAAAAAAAGGAAATTAAATTAACAGACTTCCACCACTTCTGTTTAAACTTTACTGCATTAATCATGAGGGGCAACATTAATGTGTCTAACTGTCAGGATTTGCAGTCTGTCCTTACTTCAAGACAGATCATTAAAAGTTTCACTTGGAGAAATGCTTACTTCTCTTTACCGTTTTCATCTCCAGTTTCAAAGTTTCTATAGTCAGCTTTTTAGACTTTGAAAAAAGTGCAATGCCACAATCTTATGAGTCTAAAATTTCAGGCTGCAGAAAGCGGCAACATAGCTTAGCTTTAAAAAGTCACTGCACCTGATTGGAAAGTGCCTGCATTTCAAGATGACATAATAACATAATAACTGAACTGCATTAGCTGCAGGGATGAGGCGAGATTTTCAAATCTTTGATGAACAGCTTCATAATAAAAAAATCAAATAGTCAGTGTGACTATCTTCTCATCTCTAAAATGTGTTTTTTTCTATTGTTTTTATAAGCCCCTGGTTTTAATGTGATACAAGACAGTGGTTGTAATGCATCTTAAAGCTGTTTGCTTTTTGCCATTAAATAACAAAAACTTCCATAAAAACATAATTAGGATCCAAATAAAAGAAAACATAAGGGCTAGTTTCCAATTTATAAAAAAGGAGGTTCACTGCAAACTTTGTGAGAGAAAACAGGAACATTCAGATCGTATTCCTTTTAAATCATATCCAACGAGAATATCTACAAATTTGCACAATCATTGAATGGATGTCTCTCTTCTTGTGTCTGCAGGAGGAAGGAGCAGGGAATGATTCAGATAACCAGTGAATAGTTAGCCATGACTACTGATTAGTGATTCTGGTTGAAATGTCGCTCCTCATTAGAAACAGCTGTACCTGTAAACAAATGTGCTTTTTTTCAGGCTGGGTACCAAACTTTGGTTCTTTTATGGCACCAACCAAAATGCTCCTGTAGTACTGAGTATAAATTATACACCTCGTCTTTCGGCTCCAAGTTAAATAATGTGATCAAGATCTGATAATGCCACCAGTGATTGGCTGTAGTTACACAAGGTTGTAGCATGCAGGACAGTGTTGCCAACTTAGCGACTGTCGCTAAATTTAGCAACTGAACCTCCTTTGTTAAAAAAGCAACTAGCAACAAATCTAGTAAATTTTCTAGAGTTTGGAGACTGACGCGAAAGTATGCATTGATTTTCAGCAACCTCTGCTTCTCAACAAGTAAACAAGTAGCTGGTGCTGAGCCCCTAACCCTAACCATATCGATAACACTTGCAGGTAATTTTTTGTTGTTTATTTTTTCCTGTTAGGAGTGGAAAAATTCTAAAGCTGAAAAATAAAACTCAAGATTTGTGGTTGGTACAGGTGTAAAAAGTGTTTTAATTGATACCCAGCCATAGGTTTGTTTTTGTCTCCTCCTTACAGACCTGCATTGTGGACAAAGTTGACGTCAGTACTTGGATTCCTTCTTGACTCTGACTTGTGAGTGAGAAGTGACACTGATACGTGTTTCAAAAGTTAAACAATTTTAAAATAAAGGTCCTGTGAGCACATCAACAAGAAACTAGCAGATGCTGAGGGCTTTGGACCAAATATTTTGAGTTAAGTATTTATTATTTTGTTACTCTTAGAGGTACAGAAGGAAAGAACTTGCAAACCGTTTCTCAACTCAGTTAGTATCTACAGGGTATCAGAACAGTATCACATATTGATTCAAAATGTGTTTACCACACATTGCAAGGATCTCATTTTAAGTACTGATTCAGAAAATTACACTGTTGAGGCAGACATCTCCTGACTGGATAGAAACAAGGAGGTGGGAGTTAGAAATTTAAACTTTTAAAAGTTTTCAGTCATGGGAGGTCAAAAGGTGAAATCTCAACAAACAGTTAAAGCTTTTTTCGGTCAACATATTTCTGAAGCTCCTGGATTTCACTTGTTAAATTCTTGTCTTCATGGGTGTGTTTCTTCGAATAAATCATCAGAAACTAACCAAATAACAGTACTCCAGGTTTCAATGGGTTATTTCCAAAAATGATCACATCCTGAAATACTACCTGGTGAGGTGTAACTCAGTCTGGAGCTTACACTGGCTGTGCAGAGAGTCACTATCCAACACCCTTAATTAACAGGCGTTTCTGAGGCCTCCCACACACAAACTGCATCAAAGTCACAGCCAATGTCCTGATCCAAAACTCCTCACTGCTCCACAGAGAGAAGGATCTGCAGAGCTACTACACAACCCAGCATCCCTACTATACACACTGCATGTTGCAAGAGAGTATTCTTGGAAACTGAGAGAAACTCCATTAGGGATACAGAAATAGTTGTGCTGCATTTCTTGGAAAACTGTTGACACAAAACAAAAACCATGCTCACTGTTCTTACAGTGAGATAGCTACTGTGAAGAGATTTGATCAGAGATGAACTCATATTGTGGGGAGTTGAGAGCCTGACTTAAATGCTGTGAATGTAGCATGCATGCCTGTATCTTCTGGTCCAGGTGGTCCCTACAGAGCAGAAGAAAAATGAAGAATGCCTCCAAAAGCTTGCAGACAGTAATCTCCCCTGTAGAGGTCAAATCTAACATGGCAGGTTAGTGTCTGTGGAGATTGACAGCCTGGAGAAGATACTGCTGCCAGAAGCCCACAACGCACAGTGACAGTAAACACCTCCCAGGAAAAAGGCTGGTTACCAAGCCTTATAGAGCAACTGTCAGAGGGCGCCAGGCGTCAGCGCTGCTGCCGACTCTACAGTGACACACTGTCAACCTCTCTCTATCATACCCAAGCCCACTCAATAGTGTGGACATCAAAGTTACCCAGGCAGTATCCCGATCCAACCTGTACATATCTTCATTGTCTGTTGCTGGTTCGACTCCTGACCTCAATCATTTGCTACATATATTCCCCCCACTATCTACTCCCAACATTTCTTGTCTTTCTTCAGCGGTCCTATTCAATAAGGATAAAAAATATTCCAAAATATTCCTAAAAAAGAAAAAGTTTGCAACATAGTAATTCAATAACATGACTTTTCTATTACCACACAATTAATTTCCATGTGAATTCCACAAGGACTACAACTTTTACTAAATAAATGCTAACACTTTTTTTTTTACGTGACAACTGTTTTATTTATCTGGGACTAGCTTAAAAAGTAATTCATCATCAAGTTCAGAAACTGTTACAGCCTTTTAATATATTTTTTTAAGATATAATTATATCTTCTGAGAGCAACTGTGACTCATGTCCATGTTTACTTTTGGGCTAATATTTTGTGAGGCAAAAGCTTGACTAGGAAATCCCAAAATATCAATAGTGGCAGAGTGATTACTCATGAAAGCCCTGATGGAAAACTTTGTAAATTAAGTAGCAGAAAATTATCACTTGTGCCAAAATATTGATATTTAATCTTAAATACTTTGGCACTCCAAGAAAAATTGTCCTCCAAATATAAAAGCACATTTTTCTTAACTACTGTATATATGTCCCATGTCACTTCCTTGTGTTGCTAATGAAATTTGTATTTCTATTTACCTTTGAGGCGCATTTTATGTTCTTCAGTTAAAGGCACAGTTGGTAGTCTTGGAAAAATAGCATGAATTTGAATGTAGCATCTCCTCAGGACTCCGTTTAGCCCCCGCCCTCCCACACTTGGAGCTCTATAATAATATAATAAAGATCATTTTACCTAGAACAAAAAAAGTGTGTCTAAATTTGATTACCAACACTAAGCAAATGATGTATGTATCATTAAACATTTGTCCTGCAATTTGTTAATCATTGAAAAGTGTCTGTACTGTGATTATATCTGTATTCTGGGCCATGTATTGGGCATCGTATTGGCTTTTTTTTATCATGGATTATATCAGGGATCATTCTGGGTATCTCATCATTCAGGTGGTATCCCACTTGGTATTGTATCGGGTATCATAACACATCATACGAATTATTGTTTTATGAGCTACCCCTACTTTTAAGTTTAAATTATGACAAAATATAGTAAGTTATCCCTAATTCATGATCAGAAGTTTTCTGTCAATCATTTATTGTTTATTTTTTTTACATTGTTGATTTATCATTCAGTCAGGCAGAACAAAAAGAAAAACATCCAGAAAACTCTTTCAGCATCACATCAACAATTGCATAAAGCAGAAAGAACCTACATTTTAACTTTAATGATGTTGTTTACATCATCGTTGTGGAGGAATTATAAAGCAGTACAGCAAAGCACTAATTGCATGAAATATGTTATCTTACAGGCTTGTGCTGGCGTCCTTTCATAAACAAAGGCTGACAGATCATGCCCTAAACCAGTGACCCTGCTGTGAGCATATGCACTAATGCAAGGTCACACTGGAGACTGGCCACATGAGGAGAAAACAGCCATCCAATTTGCCTTGTGAGCCCGACACAGATACACACTACTGATGTAGTCATCATGCCCTACAATAAAATGTCAGTGTGTTAAACGGGGCCCTTTTTTCATTAGCGGCTCTAATAAATGGCACTTCTGTAAAATAGAGGAAACCCTTTTATGTCTGTGTGAGGAGAAAATGATAAAGAGATATCTCTGCCAGAAAATCTGTTGTACGCTCAATGTCAAGGAGGCTCTGCTGGCTCCCACAGAGCTCAGCTGTGTGCTAAAGCATAACAGCCCCTCATTTTCATAATGGCAGGTGGCCATCTTTAAATCAGACATCTACATACAATACCAGCCATGTAACAGTAGCTGGCAAATTTAACAGAACAGTACATCTGCCTTCAAAACATACTACACTCAATTACAGTCAAAATCTGGCCAAACAGTAAATAAAAAGCAATCAGAGGATAAAATTTAAAGCAGAAAAAGTGATATCTGGGCTCTGATTGGTCGGATTATCACAGTTTATGCGGGATGAGTCTTAATAAGGGGTATGCGTTATATTATTGGGGGGGTTGGGGTAAAAGAGGCAGAAAAGACAGTCAGAGGCACAGACCTATAGCCTGATGCTGTTCTCTCTCATCCTCTGCTTGCCCTTTGTCATGCACCCTCCTCACCTCCAGAGCTGTCACTGGCTTGTCAGAACCAATCACAGGATGCCATGCTGTCTGCCAGCCATGTACCAGTTTGGACAGGATGACATCAAATTTCTGGTGCTACGTGTCAAGGACCATATGAAAACAGATGTCCTCATTACTGGGTCGCCCGTGCTTTGGAAATACTATACAATTACCTTTATCTCGGTAGGATAATTGATGAATCATCCCATGTTTAATGTTTAACGTTTGATTTTATTCTAATTTTTCATACAGCTTAGAAGTAAAAGGTATGAAATGAACCAAAAAAAAAATCATGCTACTAATCATAATGTTTAAGATCTTTTTAAACTCATGATGGCATATAGATGCTCAAGTTTACACATTCAAAAACCTGTGAAAATAAAAAGAAAAGTGAACGCCGTCACAGGGTTATAAAACAGTGACATGTCCAAGCCTGGTGCTGTGCATATATGAGGCCCTCTGAGATCCAGCATGACAAAAGTAACTTTATTGAATGGGACAGATCGCTGCTTGTCTGACTGACTTAATCTGTTTGATTGAGCAACGGGACGCCTTCGGCTTCACAAGTCCTTCAAAGGCCGCAGATTCTGCAAGTGTGAAAAAAAAGAGGGAGGGAAAAAGGAAAAGAGAAAAAATCCCCCCACACACACACCCGTTCCAATGCAACACACTAACACACACGCACACACACACACACACACACACTGACACATAAGAGCTTCTGGAGGGTTTATTTATTAGCTTTAAACATCTTATTCATTGCCCTACCACCCCAGCCCTTTCAGGTCATCAGCCTGCAACAAAGACCGCAGGCCTGGAGAATCTGTCAACTGTCAGTGTCATTGATTAGGAGCAGAACTCTGGGCGGATGCTGAGGCTTCATTGAATCTAACTGCTGAAGAGTTATAAAGGGAACAGTTTGAAGACTTGGTCCCTGACAATAACGCTGCTGCTGCAATTTTCCTTTCAAACTCAAAAGCACGCCAAATTACAGAGTCATACATTCATTTGCTCATGCTTCACGATCTTATTATGGGGATCTAACTTTCCTCTCCTCCCCTTTTTCTTTCACTGCCCTGTCTGTAGACAAAGCAGATCTCAGCTATCATTGTGCCCGATCTGAATTTTATTTAGAGCTCCATATGCTTCTCCAGCCTCCTCTCAAAGCCTGGTGTTGATGCTTGGCCTCTCTTGGCCCGTTAACCATTAAAAGAGGGGGCCGTTCTGCTACCACACGGCCCATTGTGGGCCGTCGAGGTTAAGAGACAAAAGTGTGAGATCATGAATGAGTGCTTGGCAGTCTATTGGCGGTTTCCATCCACACAATTGAAGTGAGGTTCTGCACCTGATGCAGTTCAAGCATTCTTTGAAAAGAAAAAGAGGGGGAGAGGGATTTTGTTTCTGCTAGACTGTCCCCATTTAAAAAGGGAGGTATGCTTTTATTTTAAATACAAATTGGCAGATGTATTCTCAACACCTCTGCTAAGCACCCATCCTGATGGTGCCATGGCCATGTGGCATTTGCATATGGTTTCTCTCCTTGTGTCTCGTAGAAAATGCAGCTAACTACCCACCTAACCAAAGATCCTGGCTGTTCTGAGCACCAGACACAGTTATCTACACATGAGACCACAGAGGAGCTGGATGAGGCCCCAGAGTTACTCCACACCTCACGGCATGGAGCAGACTGCAGAATTCCCCCTCCAACTGTCTCTGGGGGCCTCCCTCTGAACACACATTTCCCCCTCGCACTTTCTCCCCTCGAAGTAGCCAAAGCTGTGTCTCTCAGTCTCCAGGTCCCCCCTTAGTGACAATTTGTCCACATCAGAGAGCCGTCATCCCTAACCAGATCTGACTCGTGACACACAGATGGGGAGGGGCCCGGGCATGGCCAGTGCTAGCGCTGGGTGCCTGGCTGCCCCGGGGCTACAGAAAAACGCCGTGCTCAGACTGGCGTGTGAGAGAACACAACTGCTTTCTGCTAAGCTCTGCTTTACCACCATAAGCTCTACCAGCCCACAGCCCACATCGCTGGGCCTGAACAGGAGAATGGAAGACATAACAAGAGCGCAAACAGGAATGTTTGATTTGCAACTGTACACCCATCAACAACTCGAATTGATCATACAGCTTTAAAGTGCAGGGATTCTTTGTTTTTAGGATTGTATTAAATCTTAGTAGCATAGTTTGACATTTCATTCAAAGCTTATGAGACCGAAAGGTATTATTTTCCATTTTCCCAAAGAACTTCTCTCTCCTACCTACCATCTGCTGTTACTGATCTTACCAAGTTGTACAAATGCTAATAAAGTGCACAGATAATATATGCAGCTTTAGTGAGCAGTTCACAGCAAGAAAAGCTACTTTCTTAGCACAAGGATACAATAAGAGTGTGACTAAACAGTAAATCAGGTGAAATAAGCTTTGCTTTGTGACACAAAGAATAGTCCCTTTCAGCCTCTCTTCCTTTAGGATCTTAAAGCAAACACAAGAAAAGCTGACCAAAATCGTCAGTCAACAACTCTGTTACCAACCATGCATCTCATAAAATATCCCCAACTTTTTTTTGTGGAAAAGTACCAAAGAATGAGGCTCAATGAGTGTTTTTTTTTTTTGCATCTTCTATCTGCACATACTCCTTATGTTAATTAGATTATAGTGCTGACATATGTTGGCTTAGTGTCAGGGGATATAAGACACACACACTGCACACCCTCCAACCCCCCCAACATGGATTGACCCTGTATCCTAAAATCAGTCTCTCTGTTACGGTCAAGTGCATCAGCCAGGCAAATGTATGCAATTAGGTCATGTTGGCCAGTGTTACCCACGCAGGGGGCAACAGTCATCGCCGGATTCTTAATACAAGGATGATGGTATCGAGACGCAGGGGGTAAAACAGTCTGAGGGAATCACCTTAATAAATGAAAGGAGCAGGAGTGAGCTGAGCGTGTTAGAAATAAAGCTGTCCTTCAATACGCCCATCTTAATCGAATCCTTTTACTTTAGAAATATTAAAACAGTTTGGAAATAGTTTTGGGCGTCATCAGTTTTTTTTTTTACACTCACAGTTACAAACTCGCCCCTTTCTACAACTTTGTCATTTCCCTCCTTCAGGAAACTCATTCACAGCTCAGCACTGAGCAGCATTGCCATGAAGCCTTGGTGATTCTACATTCTTCTGCTGTTTCCTCTCTCTTTTTCATGCTTCCACTCTCCTCAGCCCTGCTGGCTGCTCTCACCTTTCTCTCCTGGCCCTCTGGCCCTCATCCTTGGCTCTGGCTCCTGACAACCTCACCCACTGAGCTACAGATTGGCCAGCACACAATGCCCCAGATCCTCATTCAGCAACACAATGCACTCACCAGCTACACACCTTCCCTCTCTGTAACTCTCTCCTCACATCCCTGCTGTCCATCTCCTCATTTTCCTTCCCTCTCATCCATTCTCTCTCTGTGTGCATTTAATTTTCTCGAGCTCTCTCCAAGTCCATCTCGCGCTCCTCTGACTCGGTCTTTCTGGCAACTCGGTGGTGACTGGTGGGCCGACAACAGAAACCATCTCCCGCCTTATTCCGGCGCGGGGCGGCGTAAGCGGGATGAGCCAGAGCCCACAAAGCCACCACCGAGAGAAACAAAGGTTGTGTGCTCCATCATTCAAACCGGGGCCACTCCGACAGCTGCCTCCGCCACGCTCACACTGACAAACGGCCAGAAAAACAGATGGTTTGTGCATTCATGACCAGTTTAGTGGAAGCCCAGGAGTCACCCCCCATTCAAGGGGAGGGTTTTGTCAGCTATTCCATAATAAAGCTTTTCAGTCTGGTAGAAAATTAGAAATGCATTTTAAAATTGTCACTTAATTATTGAGGTCATGCCGGCCCCGTGGAGGAGAGGGGAAAGAGCTGAGGCTCTGGCTTTGTGACACATGACTGATCTGAGAAGATGGGCTGCCTCATTTCACTTTTTAAAGCCTGCCAGCACATTAACATACATTTGTCAGTTTGCGTCTGAAAAGCAGATGCATTGAATTTTGGAAGCCAACAATCCTCAGAGGAGGAAAAGTTTGTCATCTCAACATCTGATCAATCAGGGTCTCTGCAGGTTTCAACAAGTCACATTTAAGACTTTTAAGACTTCTTTAAAGAGCATAATGAATACAGTTTAAGACCCATGTCACATCCAAACTGTTAAAAAAAATTATACATACATATATACAAAAGACATCATAAATTACTAGCTAAATATTTGAATTTATTTGAGTGCTTTAGTCCTGTTGTTTAATTATGTTACAGGGTCTTCAAAAATCAAAAACATTTAAAAGTGAGACTGAAATTTATGTATTTATTTTAAATAAAAGCAACGTTAATACATTTTTAAGAGCTTTCAAAGCCGTATTTACATCATTTTATGAGATTATAAGAGAATTTCAGACATTTTGAGGCCTTGAATTCAAATTATTGGATTTAAGACATTTTAAAACCCCAGAAATACCCTGTCGATACTGGCATTAAGACTGTATACGTCACAGTAAAAAGAATTAAACAGTGAGTCTAATTTATACATATATGTTCTGATAAAACCAACAACTCAACAACAATACATTGAGCACTTGCAGACAAATTTGCGTGTTGTTCTGTTGCTGGTACTCTCACATCATGTCACTCAAAGAAGCACACACATGCATACACATCTGCACCATAATCGATAGCAGATGAGCAGGTTCAACCCTCTGCATCTTTTATCACCTCTGCTCTCATGGTTACCCCACACGGCCCACAGAAACAGGGCACAATTTAATATTTGGTATTTTTACAATCTGTGTTCCTTGTTTATGTATAAATAAGAAGTAATTAAATAAGGCACATAAATGTATATGAGACTAAGTCGAGCACAATAACTGTGTATGTCATGTCATTAAAAAGAGCTTAGCTGTTTGTTTGAAGCACTGAGGCGTGAACCATACTGGGCTTCTGAGCATCATCATCAAGCTCTTGGCAACACACCCCAAAAAGTCATTCCCAATTGAGAGAGGAAGCATTCACCATGTTGCACTATATCATACACAATACTGCTACCACAAATTAGCTGCAGTCCAGCCAAAGTGACACTGACTAAACTTAGTTTGTTTGTTCCCCCATATTAAATTAGTCGAGCATCTCCCAGCGCCCAGAGACAAGGCCTAACAATGCCGGGAGAGAGCGGCTGAGCAGATATGAATTAAAGATAACGCCGAGCCAAGCTCACGTCTGTCTCTGCTTGGAAACCATCTGGACGTTCAATATTACATCCTTGTCTACACTTTTCACGCTGATCAGGATCAAAGTTTTCTGACAGGTCTTCATGATGCATCACACCCAGATGTGGTTGCTGGCTAAACGCATTTGTTGAGGTCTCACTCTCGCTCTGAGCAGTCATGCGATGGCCTCAAAAAGATGTCTGAGAGAAGTCACAGCTGGGACGGAGAGGATGAAGGCCTCCATCTTCTCACCTTAGATATAAAGACACAAACCAAACCATACACACCAAATCGAAACCGTTTTAAAAAGCAAGAAAAGTTTGAGTCGAAATGGTAAATATTGCTGGTCTATTTGAATACATGTTGGGAAGAGCAACAACTAAAATTCTTCTCTAATGCATTTAAAAATCAAAAAGGTTTTTTAAATTGATTTTTTTTTACATCAATAATCCCCATGAAGAGTTTGTTATTTATAAAGATATCTTGGTGTAACTGTTGGACAGACATTTCCCAGAAAGACCGCAAGCACATCTTTACCATTACATGATCTAACATGTTGTGATCCTATTAATAATCGTGTAGGTTCAGCATCAACACACTGGACTGGTAAAGTCAAATTAACATAATCACTGTCATCATTAGCATAATTTCTGTGCTACTTTGTCTGTGTTACTTACTGTGATATAAAGCACAACAAAGACACCTAGCAGCATGTTATACACTGCAGATAATAGCAGATCACACACACTTTTTGACCTGTGAGGGACCCACACTGAGTATAAACAAGGATACACACAACACCTTTGCACACACAAACTGTAAGGAGGTGACTGTAGCTGGACAGCTTCAGCTTTGTTTCCACTTAAGCACTGCCCTCCTCTGACTGTCCAGGGAAGTGCACATGACCAACAGAACCGTTCTGAGTTAACACATTTCACCAAAGCAAAGAACACTTCAAGACTGTGCTCTCACCACAAGTAGTACAACCAATCTGTGGATGAGAGACCCCCTCCCCACCCTGCTCCAGCAACCCCCCCCCCCCCAATCCAGTGCCATTTGTTGTTGGACTGCACCCGTTTGGCAGCAGAGAGGAATCACTTCCTCAGAACACGATGTGGGAGGTGTTCAAAGATAGACACTGACAGAAATCTGCCGCTGTTGCCAAAAGCGCTGGCATTTCTACGACACAAGCAGTGACTCTGAGACGGACGTGATTTCATCAAATAAATGTGACAAATGTGTGAAGTTGGACAAAAAATAGCAGTCGGATTAAATGAATATAAGCTAGAGGTGGGTATAAACAACTTGGGAAATTAATCACAGTATGCTGCTAACAAAATTATCTTTCAACAGTAAAAATATATCCTGGATGCCAGCAGAGCCTTTTGGTTCCAGTTTTGTTGGTGTTGTTATACTTCTAAGCTTAACCAGCTGGTAACTAGATGATGCTCAAAAAAATGTTTTCAAGCCAAAAAGAAACATTTTCCATCTTTTCAAAGTCTGTACAAACTGCTCCTTTAAGATACAAAACCTCAAACAGCGACAGTTACGAAGCAGAAAGTAATTAAGCTCTCAGTCGACTCTAAATCAGCATTCATGAATGGCATCAGCTCTGAATATGATATACAGTACAGGCCCTGTCAAGGTGATTTCTCACTGCTTACCATGGCCATCACACACACGCACACGCACACACAGCTGCTGTGTGCTGGTCCCTCCCAAATTAATACCCACAAGTGAAACCGTGACCTGCAGAAGGCAGCCCCGACCCGCCGTCCCAGAGCTTCTCAGTGGATCCACCCCCCTGAGCGTGTGGCTCTGTCTGCACCCCCACCTCTCCACATCCTCTTCTCCCACATCCCCCAAGACTGAACAAGGACAAGAGCTAAGATAATCAAAGGCACAATATGTTGAAGTGTCAGTGTATGTGCGAGAGAAAACATCAGTGTTTTGTTTGCTTTAATAAAAAACACATTGTTAGGCTATACAAATGTACATTGTGATAAGACAGATAAGTAAAAACATGAGCTCCGGCCGTGAATACGAATTGATTGTCAAGTCCAAGAATAAAGCGACACCTTCATGTTAATTATTTCACGCTTACATTATTTATCCTACAGAAAATCTTTCTTTTGCACCGTTTTCTGCAGTGTTCTGAAAGATATGACAGCATCTAGACACAACAAGGCAGGAAGTGAAGGAACTGGAGGCCAGAGATACAATAATGGACCTTGTCTGTACAGTCACCAAATGGCTACTGCTTGGTTAGCTGTAAGCCCCATTTTGGGACCTTTGGTTCCCATATTTAATTAAAAATCCATTATCACCTCTCAGCATAGCGAGCAGCACTTCAGCCCTTAGTATCCAGATCTGTATTCTTAATTGGTCTTAAATAGCTAAATTACTTTTTCTGTGATCATTCCATTTCTCCCGAAGAGAGAAGCTAAGAAAGTGTTTCGAAGAAGTTCATTGTCTTCCCCAAATCTGCTAAAAAAGTGTCACACCAAAATGCCTGACACCTTGTGGCAGACCTTGTTGTTTAGGTGCTGCATTAATATTCAAAAGGTGACGCTGCCAAAGCACCTTGAGCAGATGCACACCGGCACACGCTGATGACCTAGCTGCAGCGAAGGCACCACAAAAAAAACAACAAAAAACCCCCAGAAAGGTTTATACAGAAAAGAAACAAAAGACAGTAAAATAAGATATTCAAGATTGAGAAAAGAAGGAGAAAGGAGCTACAGGTAAAGTGAGGGATGACTTTAAGGGAAAAAAAAAGACGAGCTTTTCTTCACATCCCAGTGCCGCTCTCCTTCATTGTTACCTCGGCGAGCGCAGCCAGGCCCCAGCTCCCCTGGCAGAAACTAAGTGGCTTGCTGGCATATGGTGCAACCTCCATTTGAGTGCTAAAAGCTGGATATTGTTTTTGTGGAGCAGATGTTGGCGGGCATGGCAAAAGGCACAGCTGACTGGGCTGCACAGCTGGGAACGGTGTCTGTGACCCACATACAGGGGGAGCAGTAGTCAACCGAGAGCCACAACCTTAATGGAGAATGGAGAGACACGCTCGGAAGTTTGTCCCTCTATTGTCTTTACACTCATAGAGGTGAAAATGAAGTCTGTCTAGAGTGAATACTGCTGCCTTTTTCAATTTTTATGACTATTTACTGATGGCAGGAAAAAGGCTCTATATGAGGGTTCAGCTGTTGTAATGTGTTACAGAGAAGAGTTAAATAATTAAGTCCAATCAGATGCACAGGTTGACAAGATTTTTCCAACAGTGGCTTTATTTTGAGGATTTTTTTTAGGCTCATCACAGACGAGGAGAAAACAACCTCAGCTCTTTGTGTGCCTCTGAAAAACACTGAACCATCATGTTTTAAATTGGGATTAAATGAGCTTTCATGCCCAGATTTGAGCTAATGAAAACGAAACGAGGACACTTAAGAGTCCTGACCAATCTCCCAAACCCAGAAGTGTCCCGATGCCAAAAGTGGACAAATGAAGATTATGCTGAGATTATAATAAGGATGCCAAAGCCATTATCCAGTCTACTTTGACAAATGTTGTGCCTTTCTGTGAGCAGATGGGACCTAGAGTTTGGGTGGGGAAACAGGCAGAGTATCCTTCACCCAGTTGGCTAGAAAAGAGCAGGATAAACGGCAAGCAGGGACACTGTCGAGACTCCCTGATACTGGGTGTAATTATTGTCTGAGTGCTTATCTCATCGAGCGCTTTCATTTTAATGTGTCACATGAAAAAATAGACTTGTTTGTACAAAAAATAAATAAATAAATAAAACATAGTATAACTCTAACTTATTTTTATCTAATCCAAATACCCAACAGTCTCAGGTCTGCTTAAAGATGTTGTAATGTTCTTTATGGAAAAAAAAGAGAAGTTTCAAATGTCAGCAGGACTTGAATCGCCCCTCTGCTCGTCTGTCACTCAGCGCCAGCCGATGGCTTCAGATTGGGCAGAGCACTTTGGCTTCAGCTACTTAATTATGAGAGTGTTAAATGCCGTATGTTGAGGGCTGGGGGGAAAACAAACTGACCAGAGGCTGCAATAAAGGCTGTTTCCCCTCGTGAAAAAGGATTAGAATTGCCTGTCACTCAGCGGGGTCATGCAGAGCAGAGGCTCTACTTAAAAAGTCATTTAGAGAATTAAGAAGCCCCCAGTTGGGCCGTCAATGAGAAAAGAAAACATGCTAAATAAAACACCAAATAAATACTCAGCACAGCCTCGAGGCGAACTCTATTTTTGTTTCCAAGTTGTGAGTCTGCGTGGCTTTGGCGAGTTGAACGCTGATCTCTGATGGAGGTCTCATTAATTAACGAGTGGTTTTCTTGACTGCACACTGATTAAATCCGGCCCCCAGAGGGAAAGGTAAAATGTGGGCATCACCTTCATGTGTACTACATGGGTGGGAACCAACCTTCCTGTGGCAAGTTTCAGCTAAATATAGTGAGGGGCAGCTAATGACATTCAAAAACACACAACTCCCCTCATAGACTAACACATTTCTACAATGCAGACGTCCTGTTTGAAGTCTGCGTCTCCAAAACAAAGTGGAGCTGAAAATATCCTGTAAAAGGTACCACCACAGTCTATAGTCACCTTTAAATACTGCTGTGTGCTGCTACTTCATATATTACAATTTCAACTGGAGCTGCTGGGACAAAATACTCAAAAAAGACCCTTAAGACTATTAAAATAACCAATTCACACCTGATAAGTCTCAGTTTCACTGTAAATAAAAAGTGACACTGAGGCCTCACTGTGAGAGCAGTATGAGCCTATAAAATAATTTAATTAATTTACTTGCAATTTACTGGAATTAAGTTTGCTGAAATAGCAGATTTGTGAAATGTAGACAGACTTAGTACAGAGACTGATCTCTTATCCAGAACTTAACCTGCTCTGCAGCAGGTTAGCCGTTCAGCACAAGTTACCATGGTGATTTACACCAGTAGGAAGTGAAGCAGTGTCATGGGAGAGAAAATCCAGGGTTAAGCCTGAAGTTACCTCAATATGAGAAAACCCAGCTTCGCAGTACAGGCCTCTGGTCATTATAACTTGGAAAAGTACCCTACTACAATCTTACATTTCCCATTCCAAGATCCAGGCCCAAGAATCCAGATTTTCTATGTGGAATCAGTCAGAGATAATTATCTTCATTACGTCACCAGCATCTCACTAACACTATCTCTTACTTTACAACTAAAACAACAGTATTTTTAATGTTGAATGATTCAGATGATGGAGAGTCAGAGGTTGGTTGGTGGCTGCAGGCAAAGCATGACTCACGAGCTGTGAGGTTTCCTGACAATGTTTAGGTCAAACAGCAACATTTAAACAGTGCACGGCTGTATCTGCTCATGAAGTAGCACAAACTGAGCAGGTTACGCAGATTATATCCGGGTTACTGAGCACCGTGGCTGCTGCTCTTCAGAGGAGCTGAGAGGACAGGCTGAACGCCGCTGATGTGACAGAAGTTATGAATACAGATTGGATCTCATAACTGACAGGCCTCTCTGACCGACACTCCGGGGGACTTCAGGGACTGAGGGGATGATTTGACAGGGAGATATAGAAACCTGCTACAGAATAGGTGGACAGTGGGTAGGTGGACACTAGCTGGTAAAATGTGTGTGTGTATGTGTGTGTGTGTGCATAATTCAGTCAAATTTTAGCTATTATAAACTTTACCTGTCCAGTGAAAGTATCAAAATGAATCTTAAAGCTGCCGTTCTTATAAACCATAACTTGACAAACCTTTTATTGTTCTTCTTGTACACCATTTTTCTTGCTCATCCCATGATAGTGCTGCATATTGTATCTGAATGTGATGCAGAAGTTTCTCCATAGACTCAGTGTGTGCTGATGCACAGTGACAGTGTGCTGTGCTGAGAGTGACATGCTGATTCCTGATCTTCTGTGTGAGTCAGTCCCACCCTTCCATCTCTGGAGCAGGCCTCAGCCCTCACACCCTGTATCAGCCTGACTTTGATGGACACATGCTCCCTCTGTGCTTGGCAGGACAGTCTTTTGAAGCAGCTCAACGAAAAATGGCAACAGCGACTGGGTCCACATACACAGAGCTTGACACCCAAAAATCCTAGATATGCACTTACGATGTCAAATAGAAACAAACACACACCTGTCTTTGACTAGTGGACGGTCTTCATGTTGTCCAGATAAGCTCTGGAGAAGTGTGTGCGCCACTTTGCCTTCCTCTTTGAAACTTTTAATGATGTCAGATCATTTCTGCAAGACATCTGACAATGAAAGAAAGAGATAGTTATATGATTAATAGAGAAAAATAAACAGTTGGTAAACTAGCCACTATTATAAAACATAACTTCATAAGCAATTATCCAGACTGTAGATGTTCCAGAGTTGGGGTCTCAGCCATTTCAGCCATTCAAAAAAAAAATTACTGGACTGTTTGTGACTGATACAAAACAACTTCTACCAAATTTTCTACATTTGGAAAAACCCTGTTTTCAGGCCTTCTTAAAGTCAGTGTAAAGCAAAATCAACCATTTTCTTTGAAACACATTAAATAGGTCACAAATGTATTCCCTTGAAACATGTGAAAGCCATTCAACCATTTCGGATTTATTGTGGAGCTGGACTTCACAAATTGTGTTTCAAATTTCTGTTCAGGATTTAATGGGCAGGTCCGAAAGCATAGCGTTACGTCATGGAGCCATCATTAGCATAACCCCACACCTGCTGCCACCAATGGCGGTCAGTCATATATTTGCAAGGCAACTGGAAACCGATAACCGCTGGCAGAAGAAGTTATCTGTCATAGCAATACCCATAGGCTTCTGAAGAAATGGGTGGATTGATAGCCTAACTGTATTTGGCTAGGCTATAACCTTACTAGCCAGTAATCCATGTTGCTAAATGTCATAAATGGGAGAAATAAATGATCATTCTAATGGAGACTGTGAGGAACAAGGCTGAGCACTATCAGCATCCGAGTCACTTTCTGGCTATGATGGCTCAAACAGGTAGGGCTGGGTCCATCCAATGACACTGCTAGCGCTAGCTTCCATTGTTACTGTAGGTAACGTCCTTGTACAGTACACAGAAGTGGCTCCCCTCCCACATGTGGGCGTGGCTAAGTGCCTCTAACTGACACGACCCCAGTGTTTCACAGCACAGAGAAGTGCTTATTATTCCATGATTTTGAGACCCAATTTTATTTACTTAGCAATTTTTTTAACCTTTCAAATTTGGCTCAGTGGTCAATGACGTGTTTCTGTGGTCTGACTACCTCATAACATAAATTTATTTCTGCTTTACATGGACTTTAACTGTTGATGCACACCAAACACAGAACTAGACCAAAGTATGTTGACTTTGACTTTATATAGAGTGGACAGCATGTCATATTTTCGGCTCATTATGAAACATCAAGCCAAATTATCACCTCAGTGGCCACCACCATATTGAGCCAGTATAGTCAAAGCATGCACAGAAGCGAACAGGAAGTCATCCCTTCTCCAAACCACCATGATAAGAACTAACTATAATGACACAAACAGTGTTGGAGATAAAAAAAAAATGGTTGAGTTTAAATTATATAGTTTACTTTTACGGGGTTTTGTTTTCTGCAGCCAGCCAGTAGGGGGAGCATTAAATCATTTGGCTTAACAGTCAGCGAACACCTCCGCATCCATTCAAATACACAGTCTTTTTATTTCCTTTTTTTACAAAACAAACACAAAAGAACTATTGGGATCATAACACTTAAAGAAAATGAGAAAATAAATGAACAGTCAGTTCAGTTTAGCCACTGATTTTAAGATACAGCAGCCAATGATTCTGTGGTATATGAGACTGCCTGTCAAAAAGAGTTAATATTTTAAATCACACAAAGTGATTTGAATGCAAACATCCTAGAGGGAGCGATTTTAGTGACTGACTGGCACTTGACGTCTTCAAACTGATCATAACTTGGATCGATTGTGTTCTCAGGCCATAAATGCCAGCACATCACCAACAGTGCTGAAACTCTTTACACTCTTTATTCAACATGTCGACACACTTGACTGAAGCAAGGCCTCCTCCTCCTCCTCTGCCCCCAGACAAAGGGAGTCCTGCACAACGTCCGTGTCAGTCTGCTCATCCCATTATATCCACTCTGCTGCTCCTAGTCATCAGCTATGACGAGCCTTCACCTGAGATGACAGGTGACTGTCCTGAGGCAGCACAGTGCCCAACAGGGGAGCCTTAACCTGCCAACTATCTGTCAGTCCCCCAAAACCAGCTCTGTCATGTCATCTCCTCCTTGCCAATCACAGTGACACATCAAGTTTGTGTCAGGAAACAGTGTTAGAGATTACAATCTAATACAACATTGCCCTGAGCCAATGGGAAGATGAAGAAGGCAATTATTATGAGACAGAGAAGATAATGTAAATGTTGGCAGTACACATGCAAATAATTACAAATATATCTTTTTTTTAACTCTTCATTTAATTGCTCATGAAACATAATTGAGAGCTGAAGACTCAGGAGGGCACTGTTTTGAAAAGATGAGTTGAGAACAAGGCCAAAAAGGATTTCATTAACAGCATATCATGTGAGCCTGTCAATCATGCCCAGAGTGAAGAACAAACACAGAGGTAGTCGTCAGTATCATTTTGAGGTATTTTCACTGTTTGGAAATTTAAGACCGGGGTGTACCATTCTGGTTGATTCACACTCCTCTCAGAGATTTCAGAAAAGGATTCTTGACATTATCTGTACCTTGATTGCTTGACATAAGAGGAAAGAAAACAGTGCTGAGCAACGAGTTCATGGATGAAGAGACGCATTAAGCAACTCATAAGATCAGATTCGTATCAACAGGAAGTGAGGGCCAAAAAGAAAAAAAAAAGAGAAAAAAGTTAGTAACTATGAATTCATAATGGGATAAGAGTCAAAATGATGTGATAAAAAAATGAGTTAAGGATTAAAAAGTATTATTTTGAGAAAAAAGTCAAATTATGTGAGTTATATAAAATATACCATTTGGTTTTTTGTTTTAACAAACATTTATAAAAAAAGATAAAAGAAAAAAGAAAAAAAATTAAGGGAGGAAGGAAATTAATTATTAATATTCTTATTTTTTGCTCATTTTTATCTTCTAATCCAGTATTTTATCCATAGCTTTTTTTTTAATTCATTCTCATAGTTTAAACATTCTTACTTATGTGTCTTTGTTATCTTCTTTTTATGACTTTTCATCGCAAAATATTGACTCAACTTTAAACATAAAAAAAAACTAACTTTCATGTCTCCTTTTGTTCAGGCTAGTTTTAGTCTTCAAAAGGTTTCAAAAATTACAGCAGATTATAAGCCTGATTATTTTGATTTCTTTTGTCAATGATGAACTTCAATTTAAGTGTTTAAGATTTGGACGTAAAAAAAAAAAGGCCATCTCATACGGTAAAACACCAGAAACAAAACATAAATTGCTTTGCCATGACAATATTTGTTTAACTAATCTGCCTCTGTTCTGGGAGGTCACATTAAACTGAATTCTGTCCCTTAAATTTTAAACACTCTTAAGCAAAAATGGATCTCATTATTACATCCTCTCAGGGTCTACGATGTTCGTGTGTTGTGTATTACTTTGTAGCTTATGCATATTTAAGAGAAACTGGTGAATTCTCTGTTGTGCTTCTCCTCTGATTAGACTGAGATTCATTTGTGCAATGGTAAAGGTTGCTCTGACCTAGCCCTGTAATCGCACATTTTTGAATGTTCGGAGGGGGGAAGCAGCCTGTGCCATATGGCTAACGATCACAATAATAAATCAATTTCAGACACCCCGTCATAATTTATCTGAGAAATTATGAATTTTTCCATTCAGTTGTTTCCAGTTCATCGTCGTGGCGTTCCAGGACCTCATTTGAAAAGTGGCACTGAGGAGAGCGGGCCGAGTTTTAACCAACTGCTGGGTTTTTACATGGGACTAATCATGATGCACTGATTGATTGAAGCTCTGTTATCAGTGGACGCTCCCCCCACCAATATGTAAATGAGTAACCTTTAGGAGGGCTCCGAGTGGCAGCAGTGGCAGATGGGCAGTAACTGTAATGGGGTGGAGGTTGGCTTGAATAAATATCCCATGGTCTGGAACTTACCTAGTCTCTACAGCGTCAGATCAGGCTGCATGACACAGTCCAACACAGGGGAGAGGCTCAGCTCAGTACTCCATCCATGACTTTGATTAACAACTAATCAATTAGTCGGTTATTTGGTGAATAATGTGCAGTGATTTGATTATCCTTGACTCCAAATATTGGTTACTCGGAGGTGCATTTTGATGGAGATAAATTGAATGATTGAGTTTCTGCTGATTTAATTCATGTTTTCTGACTGAAACGATCATGTTCAACATACAAAACACTTCTCAAAGAAGGCAAAGTTGGCAATGGAATTTGTGACGGTCAGTGTTGTATACTCGAGTCCAGGAAATGTCAGACTTGTGACTCGACTCTGACTCTTGCTCTGATGACTGACTTGGACTCAGACTCGAGCTCTGGTTGCATCAGGACTTAGAGGACTGCCACAGGTTGTGCAGTTTGTTTTTAAAGATGTCACAGCAAACACTGGCAAATTCAGAGCAACATGTTTGCTTTTTCTGCTTTGGGGACTTTTCCAGGACTTGGGCTAAGGTACTAAGGACTCGACCTAGACTCAACTCAGGTGAAGAGCACTCGACCTGAACTCGACTCTGATTAAGAAGACTCCGCTCAGTGCGGGTTTTTTTTTTTGTTTTTTTTTGGTGACTTGGACTCAACTCAGATTTTTTTTTTTTTTTTGGTGACTGACTCAATTTGGACTTGAACACTGAGGATTCATCTACAACACTGGTGACAGTTGTCAAATTTCATTGATGTTTTAGTGGCAATGTTATCTAATATAAGTTCATAATAGGAGGGAAAACTCATTTAAATTAAACCGTTTAAGAAGGCTGCTTTCCTTAACAGTCACCTAAAATATTCAAACAACATTATGACGGGTCTCAAAGCTACCACTGACAATTTACACTGACAGATCGTCTAGGAAAGTCTGATGTTTCATCATGTTTTAAACAAAAGCGCTACGTAACTGTTGATCTTGAAACAAAGAAAAATAGAGTTAAAAAGAAGATCTGCTGGTGCTTGTGGTCATCGGAAACAGAGACTTTACCTTTGAACCTGGATGCATAATCCAAGAGTTTATTAGAGTTTGAGAATCTTAGCATGCCATTCACTTAAATTTCTGACTTGCGAAAAGCTGCAAACCTTTGAAACAACTAAAAATAGTACAAACCTCTCAGGACACTTCTGAGGAAGAAAGGAGAAGGAAAATCTGCACAAACATAAAGTGAAAGTTACGTTAAAAAAAAGAGACTTAAAAGTGTCTCTCTGTTCTTGATCCGGTCACACTGCAGTCTATGGAGTAATTGAAAACAGCGCCACACCGAGTCAGGCACAACTATAAGGCAGAGATGTCCGTTTTCCCCTTCTGCCTTAAATTAACATGACAGCCAGTAGCTTCTTGCCTGCTCGAAAAGTGAGTGATTAGTATTATCGTTTAAATTGTAATTTGGCAGTTAATTAAAGTGACCTTGGTTTCTACTGCTGCATCCGTAAACGGGCAACCAGAGTGCCATTCTGTCTCTCAGCCGTCTGTGAGGCCGCTGTCACCGGGGCCCGTTACAGGATTAAGTCACCCCGGTGACAAAACCAAATTAAGCAGCTGTCAGCGCCTACCTGCAGCTCAGAGCTTAAGATGATCAACTTATGACCGGTCGGGGAGCGGAGCCTTGCCTTGCCTTCCCTCCCCCCCTCTCCCGCCCTCCCTCCTCCCATTATCATTTTGTAGTTCATGATTAGTTTTAATGTTTTTTTTTTTTTTTTAAAGTGTCACTGAAAGCGAGATGTTAAGAGCAAAGTGCATGAAATCATTGGAACAAGGAGTTAATGTTTGGTGAAAAATCTGAGACAATGTTTTTAAAAACCCAGTGGAGTGTGTTTAACAATTATTCCTGTAATTCTGAGCGTGGAGTCTTGTTCCCTGCGTTTTCCTTACACAGATTACAGCATGCAAGATGAATAATTTAAGACAAATGCAAATGTTTGAGATTGCTTGTGTTTAATGTTCTCTAAACATTTTTTCTCCTGCGGGTAAAACCGGATGTGACAGAGGTAAACTGAGGTAACATTCATATATGCAGCAGAAGGAGACTCTGCTCAGTAAATAAAGATGCTGTGATGCATTTTTCATACTGTAAAGTAAAAATAAACCATACACTACATATGAATTAAATATATTCCCCTATCACCCCAGAAAAACACTGCCTACACCTAAAATACCATAACCTGCCAGCTAACTTTTCGTACTTGAAGAGAATTTAAATGTTTCAAGCACACAATGTGCTTTGTTAATGGCATAATGCCGCAAACAAACCAAAACGCACTGCATTGTGTTTTTTTTGTTTTTTTTTTAAAGGCTTTGTAACTAAAAGCAACAAACACATCTAACTATTTCAGCATTTTAAAGAAATGCCCCGAGTAGGAGGATTGTCTCCCTACAAGATACAAAAAAAAAAAAAAAATCAAAGATTTTATTTCTGGTCCATGTCGCCTAGCCTTGGCCCAAACCCTTTTCACAATATTCCAGTAAGTCTGGTTCAAACAGGTGGTAGGAAAAGAAAGGGAGGGGTGTGTGTGTGTGTCAGGCTCAAGTAGAGTTGGTGGTGATGAGAGAGGGATCACAACAAGAGCTCATGATAAAACAGGCCCATACAGACTGACAGCAGGTAAATTATATGTCAGCAAGGTCTGCATTTCAATCTTTGCATATTTTCTGTAGACTGCAATGAAAAGCCACCCAGCATCACTGCCTGCAAACACACTGATTCAATACTAACTGTTTTTGATTAAAACGTCAGTAAGGCTGTGGGCTCCTTTCATCTCTTGGGGCCCAAGCTGTCTGTCTCCTGAACCCCATCCACCCCCACATGAGAGGGGTCCGGCTTGTGACATGGACGACCATTTATCTACTCAGAGGATTGTGTCATGTAATAAGCCCTGTCTCCAGAGAGCATTTAGCCTGATAGGAAAAGCTGATTGGGACAAAAGGGCCCTGAATCTCATTCAGGCCCCAGCAGTGGCAGGTGACTGCAGAGGTAAACACAATCCTCTGGAGACGAGGAGGGACGGGTATATAAGAGAGGCTTTGGAAGAAAGTGAGAGTTCCATGATTAGCCTGGAAACTCCTGTTGAAGTTAAATGAAATCCCATGAGAGCTTTTGTCAACATCATCACTAGCTAAATATGCTAATGCTAACTTCAAACTGCTATTGTGCTCCACAGATAAACTCAAACTCATAGCAGGAAAGACCCCCAACAGGGTGATGGGTGTGGCTCTACAGAAAGAGAGGCATGAACTGGTGCCACAAACAACTGGGTGTGTAGATTATAACACTTACCCAAACAGGCCCGAGGAGGCTGTCTTGTTTGGCTTTGTTTGTTTGAGCCGGAGAAAAAACAGAGAGGAGAAGGCAGGATGGTCAGAGCGAGCAGCAGCTGTATTCACAGATGCTCATGTAAAAACATCCTTATTCACATGTTCCCCTCCACTTGTTTGTTTCCTGGTAATTTAGCCCTTCAGCTGATGGGAGAAAAAAAAAAAAAAAAACGCTGCTTTGTTTTCATACTAACAAGCCAATTAGCAATCATTACACATTTCTACTCGAGATGGCCTTCAGGTGTAAATTAGTAATGATTTAACAAACTAATTGCTAATCTCCAATTTCTACGTATGCGCATGCATGTGCATATGTGAGAGAGAGTGCATCTGTGTTTGGGTAAAAGAAACTGATAAAAAGGTTCAAATCCTGGGCGACAAGAGTATTTACCCTTCAGCATTTACTGTGACCCATCTCCTCCTCGGTGGAACAGATTTGAATGTCCTCAGTAAAAAGGAGTGCGGTGAAAGAGTCGGAGCTACAAGAGAGAGGTGGGAATTAGAGCAGACAGGAAGCATTGATACCTAAAGAGCTGTAAACGGTGCTCCTGGCTCCCTAAGGACGGTCTGTCAGGCTGTGATCATGGGTAACGCAGCCATTCGAGCAAGACCAGCAGCAGGGCAAAAGAGAGGGAGGAAAGGGAGAAAGTCCACAAGAAAGAGGATGAATAAAGTAAACACCTTGAAACATCTCATGAACTGACACACCAGGTGAAGACATAGCTCTGATTTAGATACATTATTGGCAAACTTGCCCGAAAGAAATATAATAACAGTAAGGTTCAAAATCTAAAGATACAGAAAACCATTTCCATAAAAATAAAACATGGACACCATTATGGCTGGTAAGCTAAAAACACTCTACAAAACCTTGTTATACTACTTTAATCTCCACATTTCTTGTAGTACATTTGCAAGAGTTAAAAAAAACAAGAACTTGCATAAAGTTTTCTGCACTATAGATGCACACACTCCTCTCCAAAGATGGCCAAACATTATTTGGTGTTAAATTCAAGTTCAACTTAGTCCACACAAAAATTGACAGAAGCCAAATTCTGTATGTTTTCAAATACAGATTGTGTGATACTAGACTTAAAACTAGATAAAGAAGGCTGGGTGATCACTCTACCTACGTAAGTCACAAACAGGCATCATTTTCTCTGTTTAATACATCACATACCTGCTCTCCGAGTGTTTCTTAAGTTTAGATGGGTCAATTAGTGGGAGTTTTAATTTATGTGACCTCAGTATCCTAAAATAAAATGACTATAATCCTTCACAGGAGTAAATATTTGTCAGGTCTTGGTTCTTTCTTGTAGTTGTCTTGACTTTACACTGCTGAGCTTCTTCACTCAAACTGAACTTTAAGTTCAAACACCATAGCTGCACAATTAATTATCATGAAGAATACATGTGGGAAAAAAGCCTTTGTTTTTGGTCTCAAACTTGCACATAGTGGAAAAGTTTACAAGGAGACAAAGTGAAAAAGTTTATCTTACCAAACAGGTAAAAAACAGACCCTAAGGTTTGCTTTTGACCCCAACTTCTTTAACATTCAAGAGAATGTCGCGCAAAATGATAAATAAACAAGTTCTGCAGTTGGTGATTTTATCTACTATGATGCACAACCTTGTTACTGAGTTTTAGGAATCCAAATATCTACCAAGACAATGAAGACTGAAAAAGTTACAATGCAAAAGTATGGGCTGAGATTTGTACCACTAGAAACTGAATTTGAAGTATTGTATTTGAAATTGTATTCAACCTACTTGAAAATTCAACTCTCTTTAGTCCTTAAATTAAAAAAATACAAAATTTAATTTCAGTTCGCATATTTAGGTTCAGTTTTACAATTCAATTTCAGTTCAGCGCAGCACGACCATTACATCATCTACATCCATGAGGAAAAGTAATCAAGCACACATTCACAAAAATCCTCTTCAAGTCTGCTTCTAATGTTAGATTAAAACCTGTTTTCATTGCCACTGTTTTTAAGTCCTGTGCTTAAATCTTGTAATTCAAAAATGGCCATGACAAAAGTAAATTTCAAAACAGTAGGCTTGATTTCAGATCATGAATTTTAAATTCGGTATGATAATTCAAATTCACTTCTAGCTGAACAAACAGATTACAGAACTGAGATACAAAAGACGTCTTTGCATTAAAAAAAAAAAAAAAACTTTGAATTTATGAAGTTTAAGTCTTTTCTAACCACCATCTCATGGTCATATATTTCCTCCACTCTCCTCCATGTTCACAGTCCTCAGCTCTGTGTGCTCTGAGGACTTATTTCATATGCAGCTTCATCTGGCTCGGGACAGCGTGGCCCTCGCGGCAGAGTGGCCTGAAAGAGTCCCCAGGGGCAGGCCCTCTGTTCAAGGTCCCCAGAGGCCAACCCCCTGCCCTTTTTACCTGCTTCAGTTCATATGTGCAGCTATGGCCGCCATATGTGAAGCTGCAGGAAAGCAGATGCTGTTTTTCCATTTGTGAAATCAAGTTTTTGGAAAGCAGTCAGCGCGTTGATGGCCAGAGTCAAGTCAGTCACAGAGTGTGAGGAGGTGAGGGCAGTGAGGAGGCAGCAGGCTCTGCGCTGAATGCTAACACTGCACTGATCACCACTGAGAGGATATGCTGATTGTGCAAATCATGAGCATGGCACGCTCTTGTGTTAACATTTAAATAAGTCATTCAAGTACAAACAGTACAGAGATACACAGAGTGTTGATGCGGGCCTGTCTGCAGCTGAGCTGTGCCTTTGTCAGTCATCTGCTGATGCTGATAGACAATACGGGGGTGAGGATGCGTGTCAGAAAAGAGAAAAGCCTGAATGAAATGACAGACTCTCCTCCTCCGCCTCCATCTCTCGCTGTCCTCGCACATCGCAGCCACAGCAGCCTGGGAGGTCATGACAAGCCTGACACCTGTCAGTCATACACTCACAGACAGGATGGAGAGGACAGCAGCATATACAGCTCCACATGCTGCTGCAGGAGCACAGCACTGAAACTCACTTTACAACTCATCCACGCACACTCACACACTCAGCAGGTACTATAGCATGGCTGCATGGTGACCGATGAAACAACAAAATGTTTTTATCCAGGCTTGTGGCACATTTACAGCAACAGAGGACAAGATATTTACAATAATTAAAAAACACTGGTGTAACTTCTTTTTTTCTACAGTTATCAACAGCCTGAAAGCAATAATCTATAAGAACCCCAACATGCTAAGTTTTGATGATAAAACAATCAAAGTAGTGCTGATATAAGGTTTGAAAGGTTCGACTTCACACACTTAGATGTCACCGCACTGAACAACCAAAGACACCAACTGCCTTCTGGCGACAAATTTCATTAACAAACCTGATGTATACAGCGCACACAGCCACAGTTCAAATGGAGGACATAAATTTCAGCCTGTGGGGTACAGCGGTCACATTACAACTAATCAACCGCTCTCCTCATACCCTTCTGGAAATATCTTCCCCGTTCTGATGAGTGGGGGCAGATAAAGGAAAATATGATGCTTTATTTCTAATCAGCATAAATTACCGGCATCCATCAGGTGAGGTTCAAATTAAAATCCTCATCTGACAAAGCAATGGGAGCTGTGTGTGTGTGTGTGCGTGTGTGTGTGTGTGAGCTCACTCATGAATCAGTGTGATTTAATCCACATCACATTAAGACCCCAAAGCCAAAATTTCCACTCAGGATCAACTCAATTGCCCTTCTTCACATTTCTATCACCAAGTCTTTAGAGGAACATTTAGTTCTCAGGTTGAAACGCACATTTAATTTTTGCCTTGTCACAAAATTGTGACTCTGAAGAAATTACAAGGCCAAAGATCTCCAAGTCACCACAACTGAGTCTCTATGACAGATTTTATAAAACATGGAGAAGAATGTACAAGTCTTCAGCCTGAATATTACCAAACACATAACCATGTACTGGAACCTCCAATATTATGTGTCTGCAAATCCAATGGCTGCAGTTTTAGGGCTGCCCCTTTCTAGCAGCGTTGTTTTTGGCAACTGTTTAAGTTAAAGTTACAATGAAAGACTATGCAAAACATTGCTTGGAAACCACAGACTGTATAAAACATGGACGTCATTTCCGCGATGTCACCCATCTGGTCCTGATGCAGTCAAATGAAGCCAATCATAGGACAGGGCCATCTTGGATATGACGCAGACTTTGCGCTTCCGTTCCAACAGCTATAGGGTGCCTGTCAGTCACGTGAACTGAGCTCAGCCTCTGATGGACAAACCCGTAATCCTAATATCGTCTGAACTGCCAAGTTAGAAAAATATTCACTCATCGTACAGAGTGTGCCGATAGCGAAATTAGTGTTTCAGACGCAAGCCGTTTTTTTAACCAGGCTGTAAATATGCTTTTTAAAGCTGTAAAATTCAGTTTTTCTGGCTTGATGTGTACAGGATTTCCGGTCTTTCTGCAGCCAGCCTCTAGTAGATTCTCGATGAACAGCAACTTCCACATACGCTTCATTTTTCTCTACCAGATGTTGCCCCTTGTTGGAAACCCAATACACTCAATAGTTGCATCACAAAAAACAAGGTCTTTTGCACTGTCGTCCCTGAAAGGCTTTCCCCATTCCCCATTTAAGAACTGGGAAAATTGGGACACCTTGAACAAGGCACATTCGCCATATTCACATAAGATATATTTAAAGTTAAAATAAGTGATCCTTGTGAAAATTACCTGACCAAAATTACAAAGTCAGACAGCTTTTTCAGTTCATTTTGCAAATTTTCTTAATTTCTGACAGGCGTTCGTTTCAAGAGACAACACATAAGTCATGTTGGGATCCTGGTAATTGTACAGTCTGTTGAATTGAAACATGATCAGATCGATACAAGATGATGAATAAGCAGGTCTACAGTCCCAAGTGATGGTGCTTCAAAACACAGGGGCTACATTTCATTTAAACGTAAAAAGAAAAAAAAAATTAAGGGCAAGCACAAGTTTAGTTTGGAGGCTACAGTGAAGGAATGTAAACAGTCCCGCCACGGGCTAGCTGATTTCGACAGAGCTTAGCTTACCTTGTTGACGTCTCTGGCACAAACTAGCAAAACGGAGCTCCGTCAATCCTTTTGTGTCCAACGCTTGCTCTTTCCCGCTGACATGTGTCGGTGCAGATCGAGCTAAGGAGTTTTCCAGGAAGTTTAAATAAGTTCAAACCAACAGTTAGGCAATCTACCCTTAAAATTTACCCAAACAGCAACAGAGAAAGTCCGACATGAGCTTCCGCGGCATAGCATACCTGTGAAGCGCTATGATTACATCCGGGCACCATTCATTGAGAAGGTTGTACCATGGACAGCCATTTTTCCAAGATTTAAAATATCAATATTACGGAATTAAGTATTTTATAGTTAGAAGGTTTAATTCAGGTTAGAAAAATTATCCAGAAACATTTTTTTTCCTTTTCAGTAGCCTCGAATGAATTAACTTTAAAATATGCATCATAAAAGAAGGTGCAAATCAGGTGACATCAGATATAATTTGCACCTTTATTACTTTATTTTAATCTGTTAATTAGTGAGATTTTTTAATCTATCTATCTATCTATCTATCTATCTATCTATCTATCTATCTATCTATCTATCTATCTATCTATCTATCTATCTATCTATCTGATCCCTATAAATATTGAGCTTTAATAACGTCAGTATATAGAGCAGGATCTGAGAGTCATTTTGAACTCTAACTGACTTAATAAAATTAGATTTTAAATTTAAGGGGAGTCAGCACTTGCCATATTAACAATATTAACATAGACTGAGATGTCTGTTTCTGAAATCGAGCACATATTTGAAAAATCATGGCCCAAAGGAAACGTCTGTGGTCTTACAGCTCATATATATCTTGGCAAAATCAAACCAATTCCATTTAGATGATTTTTTCAATTATAATATTAACCTTAAGTAAGATAACTAGAGCAATTATGCAGTAGAGCAGTACATTTAGCTAGCCATGGTCCCAGATTTAAGACTGGAGTCCAAGCAAGAGCACACTTGATATGAAACCTGAAAGCTCTTTTACTGCTTTCAGTTCAACTTACTGTACTAATTAGTGTAATTGATCTAATTATTAGTTAAAGTGCACATATTTAACATTTGTAAAATGTTTAAAAGTGGATGATTAAGAGCACTGTGGAACACCCCTATAAAACAGTGAGACTACAATGGAACTTGTCCAATTAATCAAATAAGTGTGGCAATTAACTAAGTGAGTGTCTAAGAGCTGCAGCGAAGGAGGACAATTGATTTTCTCTGAAGGTACCGAGGGCCTCTTATTTCATTAAAAACTCTAGAGCAAGGATGGTTTAGAGTGTAGATATACAATCTACAATAAAAGTGGCTGCAGCTGAATTTTGAACAGTCATGGGGTTACAATAAATCAAAGGCATAACTAAAAAACAAATTATTCAGAACTTGTGGGAAAAATAGCAGCATAAATGCACTTTTATTTTTTCCAAATGACAAAATCCTGTGTTGATTTTGAACCTTGTGGCAGGAAGTTCAAAGAAAAGAAACACGTCCAATCAGGACAGCCTTGGAAGCAGCTCTCCCTGCCTAGATTAGTTTTATTGAACAGATGGCGTTTCAATTTTGAACTTTTGCACTGGTGCAAAAAAAAGCTTGGAGAGTCAGGCTGTTTTTCTCACATCACTGACAGAAGCTGCGCATCAGATGAAGGGGATGTGTGAAATAGCATTCCCAAGCATTTGTGTCTCCATGCTCAGGACACAGACACTCAGACACAGACACGGTGCGGAGGATGGACCATGCTGCTCCATCAGATGTTAAAACAAAAAATATCAAAGGAGAGCGATTCAGTTTGAGCTCTTCGCTGAATGTACAGCTATCTCATGGTCATGAGTGTGACTATACTGCGTAATCCTGTTGGTTTGTGTGCTTGCATGTGTGTATGTGTGTGTGTTGATGTGTAATTGAATATACAAAAAGAGGCAAATCATGGGGGTCCTGTCATATCAAAAATAGAGTACCAGTCAGTTATTTAATGTCTCTCTGCCACCATCCGCTCCTATTGCCCTACATTAGCAGCATCATGTTCTCAATTTTCCCCCAATAGCATTGCTCGTCCTGGCAGCCAGCTCGCCCACGCCGGCACGAGTCGAGAGGACAACTGGAGAAAGATCACAGTTCAGGCTCAGTCAGACGGAAAATATGGAAATCAGGCGGTGGACGGACGGACCGCTGTGTGTTCCCCCTGTTTCAGCAAGCTGCCACAGTTTGACTGACAAACTGACTTTTTGAGGGGCCTGTGCCCATTCCAGTCAGAGTTTATTGAAGGTGATTTTGATCTCCTCCATGAGGCCACAGCAGTGGTGCTGCCATCTGTCACCTTGATTGCATGGCGGCCTCTCTAGGGGGAGCGCCATGGCTCCTGATCGTTTACAGATTGCGCTGCTTTCGCCTCCATAAGGGCCACATGCACAGGGCCAGATGGTGAGCATACACGCTTATTATGAGTCTTTATCTCTGTGCAGGAAGGAGTGGAACCATTAGGCCTCCCTCAGGATCTCCACTCCTCTCTGCAGCCATGCTGTTCCTCCACAAATACAGTCCTCTTCTTCAGCTGTCACTGGCCTACTACAGCACACACATACATACACACAGGACCACTTGTCAAAAAAACAAACACTGATCTACTCAGGGCATGTGATGGTTGTGTTAATACATCTGCATACATACACAGACACACACTAACACCTGTTTGTAATCTCAAATAATAGGAAAATATGGCATGTGGCAAAATGTTAGGTGGCAATCGGTGCTGGTGACAAGCGTTGTCTTGGTGACACAGTGTCATGTAACAGACATGGTGACACCCAGGATTATTTATTCACCCTGTTAATGCCACACCTTTACACAATATGTTGACAGTTTCCTGCAAGATCAGGGCAAAGGCTGTGTGACCCCCACACGAGCCAAGTGATCAACACCGATAAGTGCTTCTAAAGAGGCTTCATTAAACGTGCCTGGAAAATGTCATAATGAAATAATCAGAGCTGTGCAACAGAGTTTGTGTGCACAAATGTCCATTCATGCATGAGTGTGATTCAAACAGATCCAGCCTGGTATGAGACATTGGCAGGAGGCTGTTGTCCCTATCCCTGACATATGTACTGCATGACCAGGAGGGTGAAGAGTATGTTCAGGATTAAAAACTGACATGTGTAACGTCACCACACATTTGTTATGCTCCTTTAGAGTCCTAAAGTTCAGTCACTCTAACGCTGCTCACTGTTTGGTAAACTGTGCAATTTTATGAGGAGGCAAAATGGATTTCATAATTATTCAGGCATTTACGGTGTAATGCCTTAATGAGCGTTTACTAAGCTCTTCATGAGAGGTAATACCCCACTTGATCAGAGATTAACAAAGAGCATTTCAGTGCACGCTTTAATGCAAAAGGCTTAACTGCTTGAAGCACGGCTTCATTTCTCTCAATTACATCTAATCTAATGTTTGGATTCCCTCAGCAAAGATGCACTATTCAAGCGCATAGCTGACCTAATGAGAGAAGAAACACCCCTTTGCATAAATAATCCTCACTGTAGCATATCCATGACAAAAAAAATAACATAATTGCTTCGTGTAATTATAAAAGTCACACTGAACTGATGCCTGTTTGTCAAAAGAGATAATATCAGAAAACAAACAGCATGCTCTCCATTGTCCTTTGCTGTCCCTGATTTTCTGTCCTGGGGCGATGCGGCAATGTGCTGCACTTTTAGGACAACAGCCGGTTATCTGCGAGGGTAAGCCCCCTCGTCAGTCTCCAACACGGTGCACATACTGACATACTCTTCGCCAGCCTGTGGTCACATTTCAGCTCAGGGCAAAGTGGAGACGCTGCATGGACACAGTCTGCGGCATAATTCTGGCAAAAATAGACCAAAAAACACTGCAAATACATATTAATATCAAGTTCCAAGAAAAAAAAATCATCCCACTCTTTTCTGAATACAAATATATCCAAAGGCCTACTGCACCTCAGTTAAAGATTATGATGATCAAATTTTATGACTCTACAGCAGAAATAGGATATAATACTATGCAATGACATGATGCAATATCATCCGATTCAATGCAGTACTATGCAGTTATGTGATGTAAGATTCGTTACTGTACAATATGATATGGCGATATGATATGATGTGGCTGATGTTCTGTGGTACATTACTGCAAGGTACAAAACGATATGATATTGGAATGGTAAGTCCCCGGTGGTATGGTTCTTGTTTTCATTGCCTGGAAAATGTATTGATCTGAAACATCTCTAAAAATAAAAACATAAACAAAAAGATTAATCTTGCATCATTAAAGAGGTCTATATGGCTCTGAGATTTTAAGATGTCTTAAAATGTTTTTAGCAGGGTGTAAAACTTTCTGACTGTGTCATCTCCACACCTCTCAGCACATCTTTAAATTTTTAGAACCCCATGAGTCTGAAAAAACAATTAAAATAAAATAATGCTGGCAATGTGTCCATTACTTTCAGAGAGTTAAGTACTGCTAACATTATCTGCCTCAAAACCATCACATAGACAGAAAGTGTGACCCTCTAAAATGACCATACGGCACCATAATGACACCACACTAAACGTGAAAATAATGGCTCGTGAAAGAAGGTCAACGGGGCCTTCAGGGGGTGTACTGTACAGAGCAGCACCTGAACCCGGCCCAAGTACAGATCGGTGGGGTATCATGGAAAATGCCATGAGCGCCCAGCCTTCACAGGCCTGTCACAGACTGAAGGTGTCACCCAGAAAACAGCAGTTAAATTAACCTCAGTGGGCTCCAACCAAACACAGCCTGCAGCATGCCAGCACAGTCCAACTGAGCCCTTTCCACTCACTACCTGGTCCAAGGAAGACTTTGGGAAACAATGTTGGGACGATTTTAACAAAATGAGGCAAAATCAACCAGGAAATCTTGACTGATCACCTCATTTTGGTGGGGAAGGACATCTCGAAGCTAAAATACATGTAAAGAAGGACCTTGTAAATACCATAGAGAATAATTTTGCGCATACATTTCTTATTTTAAGTGAAGATTATACATCTGTGCAATATAGAAAAACTGAATCAAGAAGGATAAAATTAATCGAATGTTACAGACAGACTCTACAGAGGTCACCCTGGAGTAACAAAGAGACATTTTTAACCTCCAGGCCCTGCTGAAGTGTAAATTCTGTCATCAAACATTCAATGACAGCCAATTTCAGATGAATGAGATCCAATCGATGTGAAAGGATGAAATTCACATTCCTCGCAATGCATCAAATATCTGTTTTGGAGGGGATTTGGTGGCCAAACTTCTCTATAATTGAAGAGGCTATGCTAGACCCCACAGGAGGAATAGCATCGGAGCACAGCAGAGCTGAGTTACTTAGAAGAAGCTTCCTCTTGTTTGCCTTGGAATTAGCTTGAAGATCGCATACACACATACACACCCATCTCAGTACACACATACACTCACTCTCAGCCTTTTTCACCCTTCTGCATCAATCTGTTCCCAAGCTGTTCCCACATTTTGGTGAATTTCCCAGGCTTATTCCTTGGCACAAGTGGATACTGGGGCTGATTACTTTAGCGTGAACCCATCAAGTCTGTCCAGTGTGTGCACACTGAAAAACCTACCTTCTTCTGCTTGCATCTGAAAAGAGAAATCCAAATGCTGCGAGTAAAGCGTTAGCATTATTTGAGTGCGAACTGCAGACAGATATAAGTGATAATCATCTCTTTCCAGATTCATCAAGACAACGCAGCATCCACATCGATCTTTGATAAGGAACAGCCAGCAGCAGCAAATCCAAACCTCATTAAAGAATATAAATTCCAACTCTATTCTGGCACTCAATCCAATGCAGATTTTCTCCCTCTTTCTGTCTCATAAATTACAGTTCTGGTGCACTGTGCAAATATTACCAAGCTGTAAGACAGCTGTGCCCCATTAAAATGTGTTATGGTTGCTGATTTCCTACAGCACATGGTCATCTTGCCAAATCTACAGCCAGTAATTAGCGCAGATGAAATGTTTAATTGTGCCTTAATTTTGATAAAATTTATCTGTCACCCGTCCTATAATCAGGCATTATGCTCACAAATCAACGTCAGCTGATTTAGGCGAGGAGACATTTACTAACCTGACAGACATGTGGAAATGTCACTGGCCCCATTTCCCTAGAAACAGGACGATATGTTAATACTGAAGACTACAGAGGTACTAAAACAGATATTCCAGCAGGGATTACAGATCATGCAGTTTGACTCTTGATGTATGAGTGTGCAAATATGTGAAAGAGTGATGATTAACAATTTACTACATGTGAGGGAAAACAATATCTGTGTGCACAGTTTGTCTCCATGTTAAAGGACAACAAAAAGGGAGCTTGTGGGTGATCTTGTCACAATCTCATGACAACAGGAAGAGAGCGTTCCCCAACAGATGGACGACAGGAGCGCAGGAGTGGGAGAAGGTCAAGATGGAAGACACACAAAGCCGTCAGCACTGACTGGGAGAGAGTGAGCGATTGCTCAGGGTGCTAAAGCTTGTAGGCCTGCCAAAGCACGACCAGGGCAGGCTGAGAGGGCCTGCTGTGTAGCTCTCCTGGGGAAACCCACACTCGAGATGAGGCAGTGGAGAGGAGTACTTATTAGCTGTGACGGCAAGAGGACCACTGGAGCTGAGAGTAGCTTGAAACGGCAAAATTATGGATTCATTATTGGCTGGATTTTTGGGTAGATGTTGATCTGCTCAAACAAGTACATATTTGTTTTTTGTTGTGAATCCTTGTGCAAGAGCCTCTGAATTCTAGTTATGCAGAAGAATTAGCACTTAAGAGTCTGATTTGGTGTAAAATTTATTAACTTCTTCACATGGATGCATCCTTTTAAATAACACACTTTTAAGTATACAGTAAGAGCAACCTTGAAGGGAAACAAAGCATGTTTGTGCAGTAAGGACAGCAGCCGTTTTGCATATTTATGACTAATGTTGTCCCTGAGAGAGGCCGCCCCCTCCCTAGAGGCATTATGGGTGATTATTGTCATCTCAGTGCAGCCAGTTATTCACCAACATGCACCGCATAAAACACATCATTACAAAGGACTGAGACAGGAAATGAGATGTGGGGCAGGGCTCCAGGAGCGGCCCTTTTCTAATCACAATGGCCAACTGTCACCCTCTGCATCCGCTCGTCTGCCACAGCTTTGAGCAGTGTGGAAGGATTTCACTGCAAACTTTCGAGTGGATCTGCAGTGGTAGGACATCCTGCATAACATGTGGCACCCATGATAATTACGGCAGAATTAACACAGGCGGGTTTATGGCCCTTCTGCCGCCAGGAGATGGCTGCCAGATAGACACAGGCCTCGTGTTTGATCAGCATACTTGGGTCCAGACGCCCACCCGTCTCTAACACTTCTCACTACAACAACTGTTCTGGAGGAGAGGACCACTTTCTGCAGAGCTGCCTGTCACAAACCCTCTCATCCTCGCAGCACAGGCTGAATAAATTGAGGACATTTCTAGGAAAACTGGCAAATTACAAACACAGAATGGCCAAATGAATATTGTTAGTGCTAGACTTATAGGCTACATTTCAACTCAATATTGAACCATGGAGGCAGGAAGGAGGCAATCTTATTTAGAGTTTCCGGTGCCAAAGCAAATCAAGATGTGATTTTTTAGACCTTCCCAAAATTGTAAAACACTTCTCCTGACAATAAAAATCTCCATCAGTTTTAACTTGGAACTCACTGAAAAGAACCTGTGTGATAGCTTGGAAAACAGCCCGATGCTCTGTACAGAGAGGTTTCCGCAACAGATGAGATTTCAGGATTAGTTTTGTGTTGGTGACTGAACTTGATAACAAGAGTCCATCAAAGCCTTGTTGTCCCCCGCATATGGAAACTCCATCCATGAAGCATCACAACAAGGGAGGGAAGGCCGCCCTCTTGTCCTTGATTTCTTGGGTTTTTGTTCTTGGATTAAAGACGAACGTTTGCCATTTGCATTTTAAAACAGCATGATCAAAAACAATTACCCTCCTCCGTCTGTATTCCTCTCACAACAAATGAATCCGATCACAGGCCTTGGTGAGCACCGGCTTCTTATGGCCTTGTTGCACTGACAATATTTGAAGTTTCCTGCAGTAACTTCATTAGGCGTATTTTGTCCAGAATTAGCGGAGCGTGCTGAAAATTGCTAATGACAGATGTTTCTCCACACTGTCACACTCCTTGTATCATTTGATTTGGAAAGCAACATACGGTGTTCTGCTCCATCAGTATGTCACAGACTGTCTGCAAACAGCTGGTCATAACTCAGTTCAGTGAAAACCATTACTTTCCAATGAAGCGCTGGACACGATCCAAATTGGGTTTTGGCATGGCCTCAGCAGCACCCATGATGCAGTTCAGCCTAGTGCTGCAGGTACACATGGAGGAGAGGAGGTGGAGGAGGGGTGAGGAGAGCAGGTGAAGAGGATCTCTGTTTGTCTGCTCTCCAGCAAGGCTCTAATAGGGGATGAAAACTGAGAGAGTGCAGAAAACAAACAAAGAGGAGACTAAAGCTGAGTTATAAACTCAATGCTTTGAAGTTACAACATCATGTGTGGTAGTTTTTCTTGTGAGGAGTTTGGTATTCGATTATTACACCCAGCAAATGCTCAAGGAAATAAATGTCTGAAAATTTATCAGGAGGGTGAAACTGAAAAGTAACACCTTGTGGTGCTTGAGCAACAGTGGCTTGTTCTTTTTTTTTTTTTTTTTTTTTTTTTTTTTTTGTTATTTCTGGGTCATGGAGTGGTTGTGGGGGTAATTAGTATTAACCTAACAGTTTGATAGACATATGTGAGCATTTGTGACATGGAAAGTTTCAAAGTCTGAGAGATTTAAGGAAATAAGAGCTTTTTATCTTAATAATCTAAGCAGAACAAAAACACACAACAAGACAGAGCTAATTCACTGGTTACTAGCTAGCTGATAGCTAATGTCTACTCATTTGGTTGGCTACATTAGCTGTTTAGGCTGAGTCAGTATGTATTGCAGAAAGAGGCTAAAGTACTAAAAACACCTCGTAAGAAGTATTAGCTTAATACTGCTCTAATATTTACATGAAAACCTGAAGCTACAAAGTTAGCCAAGCTTAGTTCAAATATTGAAATACTGAAAGCTAGCCTGCCTTGTTCTGTTAGAATACAAAATACACCTCTCAGGTCTTTGCGGGGGTTGAATTTTTTTCTAACTAGGCAGTTTAGACAATGTTAAGATCGCCAGTTTGTCCAATCAGAGGCACAGCTCAGCTCACATGACTGCCAGGCGCCCTATAGCTGTTACTGTAGAGACTCAAAGCCCGCCTCATTTCCAATATGGCCGTCTTGCTTCAAAAATCTGTTTCAGAAACAGATGGGTGACTTCATGGAGGCTACTTCCTTTAACTATACAGTCTATGGTCGTTATGAATCCTCAAAAAACAAAGAGAAAAATGGGCACACCTTTTGGGTTAAGGCACAATTGATAGTCATGGAAAACTAGCATGAATTTCAATGTAGCATCTCCTCAGGACTCCATTTAGCCCCCCACCCCCACCTCAACACTTGGAGCTCCTCCAAAGCAACGCCCCTGCTCACATGCACAAACACTGCTGATTCATGACTATATGATCATATCAACGTCACAAAACCTGACTCAAAACCAGTCCTCAGCACATCATTTTGTTTGCGCTACGTTACCAATAATTGGGGTATACGTTGTTTTTCTGCAATTCTCCAGCATACTTGGATCCTTCTTGGTTATGCACATTGAATCAGGGCTAGTAAACACCGGTGAAATGTACAAGCAGGAGGCAGGCAGAACAGCAGGACGGGATTTGATTGGTTTAACAAATTGTATCCCAAACACTAGGATTGGTTGATGTTTTCCCAGGTTTACTCCTGCTCTGTTCTAAGAACACATCATGCATGTATTGCCATCAGGACATAAAGATCATTTTAACCAGTATAACAAAAAGTGTCTAAATCTGATTACCAACACTGCTTTTAATGTTCTTAATCTATCCAAAAATCAGTCACATTAAGCTAGCTATTTCCTGTGTCTTGTGTTAATTTATGATGAGGCTCACTGTCCACTCACTTCTACTTTTTCTTTTACAGCTGTATATATCCAGGAGAAGCAAATGTTGGTTATGTTTCCACAAAACCTTTAAACTTTTGTACTTGTTAAAGAAAAAAAAAATAAATACAGCTTTAGCACTCCTAGTTATTTACTCAGAGACAATAAAAGCATTGTCCAGCATGAACTGGTACATATACTGCATCATATGTTGGCTTTGAATATCCCTGTAATTAAAAGGTAAAGATTCTGGGTGCCTGGCTACAAAGACTGCGCTGTGTGCCAGGACATCTCACAGCTCAGCTGCTGCCTGCATGCAGCAGAAGTGTCACTGACACCTCGCTCCAAGATAAGGCAGTAATGACGTTCTGTATTCCTGAGCCTCTCAAGTCTGTGTGTTAGTCACTGTTTGGCCTGAGTGGTAAAGATCTCAACAGCAAAATAGCATGCTGACAGCATATGGCAGATTAATCTAAAATCATTCCTGACTCATCTTTCCATCTTTTTATTCTACGGTATAAAAGTCAAGAGAAAAGAAAAAAAAGATGATTTTAGCCTTTGAGGGATACGCTATGATGAATAATCCTAAACTGATAAATCATTTAATGAACCATGTACTTGATTAATCTCTTCAGACATCAATCTATAGGCGATTCATTTAATTTAATGTAGCTAACATCACATTCATGGTGTTAAAAGGGTCAGAAACACCAGCACCTGAGGGACCCTCTCAGCTGCAGCATGACGCACTTCTATTTACTGTATCAATTCTGTGACCTCTGGCGATATCTGGTCCCTTTATTTCCCCGCTGACTGTATAAATGTGTAACTGTTTGGTAGCAGAGCTGACAAAACAGAAGAGAATCGCATTAATGAAAACAAATGTGTGAACTCGGTTGTATGAATGTGGCCTTTCCAGTCCCTCTGGATGGTATTTGTGCTGCAAAGGCCTGTTCTCTCAATCATTGTAATAAGGCTGATCCCAGTCACAGCTATGACAGCTCTGAGGCAAGGCTTTGCCCTCGTTCTGCAGAGCTCAGTTCAGCACTAACAAACACGGAGCTGCAGATACAAGTGAATGCACTGTAAGTGTATAAAAGATGGGTTTCATTTAAGACTGGACTTAATTTGAGTATATTTAGGTTTAAGGACGCAAGATAAGTCTGAAGTCTTGACTTCATTTTTTTCCTTGTATAACACGTAATGTGCTGTAAAACAAACATTATTTGTATTTAAGTTGATTTATTTAACATCAAACAGCACATTTGTGCAATTTCCTCAACAAAAAAACAAAAACATATCACTGATGAAGTTAAGATCTATTGAACTGTATAATCTCATCATTTCCACTTCACATTGCAAACAATAAGCAGTATGAAGCACATACAGAATATATATGTCATACTTTCTCCTATTAAGCAGTTTCAATCTCCCCCATGAGCATTAAACCTTTTTTTCTTCCATTTATGTTGGTTTCTGAGAGGTGGAGTATGTTTTGCTGCTGTGCTTTGTTGTAAGTAAGTACATAAAGAAACACGATTTGTGTTTTCATGCTTGCACAGGCATTGAGCTCGCTGTGCACGGAGCCTGTTACATCCCCGCTTTTAATGGGATGTTGTTTATTTGTAAGAAGTCACGTCTAATCACGCTTTACCTCGCTTTATTTTGTGTATGCATGGTGCAGAGGAACTGTACGCCTCTCGTTTTATAGGCTCCATATTAAGTGACAGCTCTAATAATGCTAACACAACTAATTACCTTTAATATAGGAGATATTTTACCGTTTTAGTGTCTTGTCCTCGCCTGCTTTACTCCCTGACCCAAAACTGACAATTGTGTTAATTGGATCTGATGAGGTTAGTTGGCACAAATTTACGTTTAACTACATTAAAGTGAAAGGAGGAAGACATCGCCTTCAGAGTCATCAACTCAATCAGCACTAATGACTCTAATGCTTCTTTGAATTTAATACTTATCACACATTTAACTGAGGCTCAGGGAAGGGAAGGTGGACTGGAGGAGAGTTTAGATGTGCTTTTGCTTTTCTCTGTATCATTTTACATATTTATCTTTAAAGAGGAAACAGATTTTAAAATAAGTTTAGATTTATAGAAGAAGGAAACTTTCACTTCTGCTCTTTTTATCTCTTGACCTCCACATTGCCTCTTCTGTTTTCACGCTTGTTTGTAGTGATCACTTTCTGTTTATAGCATCTCGTCAGCACACTCTTATCTGATTTCACCACAAGGATCCTTCATGATACAAAATGTCACATTTATCTCTATAATTGGCCCTGGCGTTTAAGTGGATAATACGGTTATTACTGCATTCTTTGTTTCATTTCTTCCCCTCCATCGCTCCTTCCTTTATTCCATCTTTTTTCTTTGAGTTTTTTTTTCTGAAACTGTTGAGCTGGTAAGTTCAATGCAGAGGCACGTATGCACTCTGGAAAGGTAATCTAGAAGCCAGTTGAGCCATGACAAATAGGGACAGCTGGCCTAATTGAATCATTTGAGCTAAGACAGCTCAACTTGGTTATCCCCCTCTACAGCCCACACTGATATTAGTGTGGGAATCATTAGCCATGAAATCATGTCTGCTCTCTCTGACTGCATCCTTTATGACATGACAGCCAGCCCAGCCTGTCTCTTTCACTCTCACAGAGAGAGGAGCCCTTCATCACAAACAGGCAGAGGTAGAGTGGGATGTCTTTTTCTGGACACTTGTTCTTGTGAAACTATTTCATCAAACATCATGTTCAGAATTTTGCGGTTACGTGACGGCATTACTGTACTGATAAATCCAAAACAAGTACTCAATTCTGCTACAGCATGTTTGGTTTCCTGCCATTGATTACAGTTTATGCTCTTTGCTACCTTGATAGCTGATCACACATAAGACCCAAGCAGCAACTTTCAGTGCTGAAAAAAATGAACCCCACTTCAGAAGTGGAACAAAACTGCAGTTCCTTGAGTTTCCACTGGAGGTTGGCGCGAAAAGTCAAAGAAACCCCAAATAGAGCCCATACACTGTAACAAAAAAAAAAAAAAAAAAAAAAAAAAAAAAAAAAAAAAAAGCCAACTCACATTTCCTGGCCTGAAACAGTAATATCAGTTGTAAGGACTTGAAAGTATGAATTATTGACATTAGATGTAAAATTTTGAGTTAGCTCAACAGCTAACAGTTGAACTACTTGACATCTTTAAATTACTTTACTGAGTTAATGAAACTTAACTTTTTAAGTTGGAGTTCATTACAATGAGCCTTAGTTCTGTAAACTCACTTTTCTTTGTTGGAAAATGTGGGAAAGCCAACTTTCCCCATTGGCATTTGTCACACAGTAGGTTCAAACTCAGTCCTGCCTCAGTGTTAGCCCGAGCTGGAACCCACCCACACAGGTAAGTTTAATTCTGCCCTTTTATGGATTTGAAATGATAATGGGGGTTTTTATTTTGTGTGAAACTGTTTTACAGGTAAATGCATAGAGTGACTTAAGTACAACATTTAATCACAAACAGCTTAATGGTTATTGGTGAAAGCTAGCAGCTAATCTGATGCTAGGGTCCTGGGAAAGTAGCCTTAAAACAGAGTTTACAGTTTTCTGTGGTTAGTATTTCTACATTAATGTAAGTTTAACAGTAGTCTGTATTACTCTAACTTTTAACAGCTACACCAAGACTAGCATAGCCGAGACAGTAACTGTAGAGCTCAATGCTAACTTGAAACTGTAGTCGCAACATTAGCTGACTTTTCATGTCTTTGTTTCACAAGATGTGGTGATGTTGCTCTGTTGTACTGATGAGTCTTAGACAAACTGACCATCTGCACATTTAGGACGGGACAGAAATGTGTTTGCAGTTTGTTTTTTACATAATAGAGAACCAAGCAGGCAGCTCTGACAGCAGGCTGCTGCCCGGTCTGTGTGACCTGCTATTTCATCTCCAATAAATGTAGAGACAGTATTATACAAAGATAGTATTATTGTATATATTGTAATATATTTGTCTTTTTCTGTCTGTCATAACAAGGCCACTGACCCAGAGGAGAATCAGAAGGCAGGCCTCACTGTGGGCGTCATCATTGGAGGATGAGAAAACTGCAGCTCATGAGAGTGTCTGAGTATCTCTATCAATCTACTATCTATCTCTAACAAATGTTTTGTATGTAGATGTCGCATCTGAGAGTTTCTTAGAATCCACTTAAATGAACTGGTCTTCTTTTCTTACATTTTCTTACATTTTTCTTTTTTTTTTTTTTACCTGATAGACAGATGGAACATTCTCCAAGTATGAATGTTTAGACCAAAATCATTTCCTTTACATCTATAAATCTATTGAGTTGGTATTAATACTCAATCTAAACCTTCCACAGAAAACAATACTCCATCATGCTAATTCCTCTTCAGTCTCTTCAGGTGATAGCAGCTCCAGAACACATCACATATGTTGCTTTTGAGGCCATTTTGCTGTCCTCCTTTAGAGAATACCCGGCTTCTCGTCACACTCCATAGCCCTTTAATGAGACACAATTACATCCATTCCTGGAGACCATTTGTGAACAAAGTAATCAGGTGGTCATGATGGGCTGTAGCAAAGGATTAAGGGCCTCATGGTGCAGTGAGGGGCGTCACGTGCACCATGAGGCCCCTCCTACTTTGAAGCATGTTTACTGATATCTAATGTCTTTTTAATTCATCGTAAGTATCAAACAAGAGTCCGATTTTTTTTTTTTTTTTAAAGAGTGTTTCAAGACTCCTTTAGTGAAAACTACAGGCTTATTATTCTCTCTTCTGATGGAGGACGTGAAGCACAGTGAGCTCAATAGATGGTCCTTTCTGCTGTGCGTAATAATGGACATTCATCCCAAACTCAGAACGCCTGGCTTAATGGAGCTCAGACTGGGGATACTGTGCAATGTTCAGGCCCATTTCCTTTTGACTCACATTCCACTGAGGTGGCATGACCCCAATGAGACGCCTGCTTTCCCCAGGTGGCAGTGAGTGATGCTCCTTAGTGGCAGCGGGGAGGCAGGGGAGCGAGGAGACCCTTCTTTGCCCAATGGGCTGAGCTGGAAAAGCAGACGCCCATCCAGACACATGCACTCTTTTACGCACACATTCACTCAGTTGCACCCTTTACAGCCTCAGGGTCCCCAAACCTACTTTCAAGGAAATTTGGACACAAGCAATTATTGAGGGTTAGGCCTTGACAGGTCTATTCCAGGTTAGAGAAGCAGGCTGACAATCGTCTGGAATCACTGCTTGGGCTGAGGCAGCGCAGGACTAAGTGAGCTGCATGTCTGTCTGCCTCACTCATCCCTCCCTCGGGGCTTTTCAGACGAGCACTCTGCCTCTCTCTGGATGTTTACACATCATTAAGGTGCCCCTGTCTCATCCCTGGTCTGTCTTTAAAAGAACAGGCCTGCTTTGGTCTGAGGTGGAGGAAAAGACAGTTTCTGGTCAAGCGTGAGAGAATGGGAGAGCTGTAGAAGAATCCAGACAGTGAAAAAACACATCAGATCAAGTCATAAAGACTTTTTCAGACAAAACTAATCCAAAGATTCTCAATCAAACAAACAACTCCAAGATTTTTTTTCCCCCTTCCAATATTATGCAATGAAAAACTTTTTATTGATCATTATTTCATTTAATTTGTATATTTTCGGAACATGCAATTAATCATTATTATTTTCTTGTCTGATAAATGTGCATATTTATGCAAATCTACAGTTATCATCAAGGGTAATCAGAGATTGTTCGCGTGCTTCCAAAAGAAACTTTATAAATGTGACTTCTGAAGAAAAAAAGCAGAAGCAGAAAAGTCTGCAGTGTGGCAGACACGTTAGACAACACTGGTAATGAAGCATTGGCAGAAAGTGATAATTATTTTAATTAATGATAATGGTTTTAATGATTCAACATTTTGGCTAATTGATTATGATTGATTGCACATTACTAAACAAGGAAAGTGAATCAGGGAGGTAATCAGGGAGATGACAGCACAGGTCAACACTACAGCGTGACGGAACATACACTACACATGCTAATCAGACCCACAGAGATGGAGAGTGAGGGGAGAGAGAGAGAGAGAGAGAGAGAGAGAGAGAGAGAGAGAGAGAGAGAGAGAGAGAGAGAGAGAGAGAGAGAGAGAGAAAGGGGCAGATGGAGGGATGGAGGCAATGCAGTGAAGAAGTATAGGAATAAAGAAATGTTGCACATTGTGCAGATGAATGAGTCCCAAGAAGAGGATATTGCTGATACAGAATGCTGAACAACATATCCACCACTGATGCAGATGAAGGAATGTATGAACAAAGTGAAATGGTCAGATTTATTATTTATTTATTTATTTATTTATCTATTTATTTATTTATTTATTTATTTATTTATCTTCATGAAAAAGTATGTAATCCAGACAACTATTTTGTTTAATGCTTAATTTAAACACAATAGGATGCTTGATGGAGCAATCATAATGACTTTTATTGTTTTCATTATTGTTTTGATTACCTATTGTGAACGCCACACACTCCAGTTAATAAAAGGACTGGATAAAGCCATTGATTGATTGATTAATTGACTGATTGATTTGTATTTATTGTATGTAAATAAATAAATAAATAAATAAATAAATAAATCCAACATTTTTAAATGTAATTCAAAGTCAAAGATATGTTTTTTTTTAAATGTGACTCTTTTATAATCACTGTTCTGACTTTAAAGACAGAATTCTCATAATTTGGATCTCTCCTGAGTTTAAGGAAGTTCAAGCAAACAAAATTTTTATTCTCAGAATCTTGAGGAAAAATTCCAAATTTGACTTTGCTCAGAATTTCTGGGAAAAGTTATAATTCTTATTTGAAGTCATAATTTAAATTAAAAAGTGTAAAAAAAAATATCTTAAATTTGCCTTAATCTCATCCTAAATAAAGACTTTTGTCATTGTAAGCAGCTATAAAACGTGTTTTATCTTGAGAAAAAAAAATCCAATATATAATTCGGATAACATTTTTAAAAAATATAACAGATTGTCTTAAAGTGTTTAAATGTTCATTATAAAAACATTTACATTCGTATTTCTTCATAAAGTATTTTACAAGTTTTATTTTTATCAAAGTACATGCAAGAAGTGTCCAAACTAATATTTATGGCGTCACATTCATCTATCTACTGACACTTTACATCATTTATTATTTATTTGAACTGTACTGTGTAAATAAATCAAAGATCTGATTGCAGTTGCTGATAATAACATAAAAAATGGCCTTGAGCTGCATCCTGAACATGACCAAGTTCACATTTTCTCATCTGAGAGGCACTGGTAACACTCATGTCCCCTCAAACCCACTTGATATCTGTTTGTGTCAGGGAGACAACATGGCACATTCTGCACCCTTACTGTTTCACCCTCCGACCTGACTGGTGATTATCATTTCAGGAGGGAGTTCCACTGCTCTCCATCTCCTCCTCCAGCTTTCCTCCATCATTCAGATTTTTGTCTGAAGGATTGTTTTTCCCAGAAACCCCACTCCACCTCCAACATCAGCTGCTATTGTCTAAGCCTCTAGTTTTATCCCACCCTGTGCCCATGACATGCAAATCTGTCCCCTTGATTTCACTTTGGAGAGTGGGTGAGTGGAGTAGTGGAGCGTCCTGCCCTCTGCCACCTTCCTCCCCCTTCTCCTCCTCCTCCTCTATCCTCACCCACCTCCATCTCCAGCCCTCTCACTCTGAATGACTCCTCAGGGTGGATGGATTGGGTTCGAGTTTAATTAATGAAATGTATGATAATGTGATTTCTTTAATAGAATGACATAGTCTAATGGTGTTGTGTGATTATGATTAATATAGTACTTTGAGGGGGAGAGAACAGCAGCCAAAGGCTAAATGAGGACCGTCTATGCAGTCCAGTTCCAGTCCTGGACACGTTTCAGCTCTGCTCTGGACCTCTGAACTGCGATTACCTCTGCCATTTTTTTTTTCCTATATTGAACTAGGTAATAAAAAAGTTTCTTAAATAAAACACCAAACTGTCAAAGCTAAAATGAAAGAATCAGCTTCTATCTAACAGTGGCTGCAGAAGCTGCAAAATGAAGTTTAAACCACTAGCCAACTAGCTTTTTTAGCCTAGCCAAAAGAGCCAAACAAAAGAGAAACAAAGCCTTTTATTGTTTCCAAATATTGTATAATCTGCTCGATGTTTACATTTTCAACTCTTTCTCCAAAACAAAACTAAATTCACAGGGTCTGCTTGGGGTCATCACAAATGTACAGATTATCTTTTAAGGCTAACATGTTAGCGTACAAGGTCTTACATTCAGCTGATACAGAGATTTGGATTCATGAACCCATTTTGAGTCATGATACTGACCAGTATTCCCCCTTTTTCAATAATTCCTTCTTCAGCAAGGTAGTAGCTAACACAACAGGCTTCAGTATTTGACTGCATTTACTAGCTATAGACAGAACATGTTATCAGTTATTAAAAGAAACAAAATCTTTTCTGCATTCTTTTTATCCAAAAATGTCAATTTGTTGAGAACACTGACTGTAAACAAAAATAGTTTATTAAAATGGACTTAACAAGTGTTGACTGACAAATGAGGCTAACAGATTCAGAGCTCCCCCTGCTGACTGGCTCAAATATAGACCATAAAATCATGCCTCAATAGATACAGGGATAGATCAATAAAAATAATTGGAAATGCATTTTTCTCAAACATGGTTTCTATCATTAAACTATATGAAGTTAGTTCTTATCCAGTTAATTTTTTTAAGTGTTTTTATATCTGAAAAGTTCTGTTTTATCTAGAAAATGATTTTTCAATGATGATTCATTCATGAACATTCTGCTCCAGATAAGCAGAGCAGAGGTGTAATATTAAGGGGCAACGTGGTGAAAACCAACATAAGAATCGCTGAACATTGCAAAAGTGTCTTTCTCAAATCAACTTAAGAATCTGCAGCTTTAGATGTGGTCTTTTGGCTTCATAGCTAGGCTGCAATTAGGGCACTTAGTCCTTGTTACATACAGTCTTCTCTGTACAGTCATTTTTGGCAGCGTGCAGTGATTTCATTACTGGCTGTTTGGAAAACTTTAAGTGACAGTGATGGTGATGTAGTTACACTTCTAAGCTCATGTGAGGAACTTTGTGTGAGTCACATCTTCTGACAAACAATCTGCTGTCAGTAGTTAGTCAAACGTATCACTCACTGTGAATATCTGCTTTGGTAAATATAACTAAAGGGTTTTTTTCTCTGTGCTGTATCATCTTGTCTGACACTTGGCCTTTGCAGTTGTACACAGTCATTAAAAATTAATATACAGAAATTTTTTGCCCTTTTGTGACTGGTTTTGTTTGCTTTGGTAGGTCTTAAAGAGACCTCACCGTTAATTTAAGTTTGTTTCATATCCATTAAAAAAAGGAGCATCAAAATAGCTCCACTGGCTGTTTCCCTCTTCTTTTTAGTGTTCATGCTAAGCTAAGCTAAATTAGTTCAGCCATTGTTTACAAACACAAGAGCTGTCTTTATCATCTCATCTGACTATCCACAACAAGAAAAGCATATTTACCCAAATATCAAACCACAGCTTCAAAGTGTGAACATATTGCTCGTCTACTATATTAAAAAAAATAACTGCAAATATTTGCTCTCACGATGAAAAAAATCGAAGACTTCAAAATCTTTGAAAGCCGCTCTTGCTTTTGTAAATAAAAATGTTGAGTTCTTGTAAACATGCACAAGATGAATGCCTTTAACTGGTCACTGATGGCTCTATATGTCTTACATTCATAATAATTCTGGGGGTCAAAGGTCGATCTTTCCTCTCAGACATAGACTGGTGAAGTGGCAGTCAAGCATGAATCATATTATCCTTGAAGAGATTAATGTAACTGACTGAATGAAGAGGGTAATGATGTGGACAAAGGCCATTTATTCTTCCTTAACAATGACAGTAACAGCTTTAGATCCTAGCTGTGTGTTTCCTTTGTTTTCAGAAAAAAAATATTTATAATAATTCCATTAAGGCAAGAAGACTTTTCACTGGAACTCTTTTTTTTTGTGTGGTAGCAGGAAGTGTCAAAAAAGATTTGATTTTTGGCAGATCGTGGAAGTTGATAAATGAAGGCGGATGTTCTTCAGAAACACAGCCCTCCATTACATCCACCTGTCTGAGGGTTGTTTGAAGGACAGAAGTGAAGCATCGTCTGGAGAAACAGGAGGTTTGAGGGAAGCGCTTCTCTGCAACCGTTTGTCACTTTGATATTTGGTAAATGTGATAATTAATACTGTAATTTAACTAAACCCACTCTGCGAGGCCTGTAATTAAAACTGATGTACCTACTTAGCACACCAAGCATCACAGGTGGGCCCAAATTAATGTGCAAATAGAGCTAAATTGCCTGTGCTTAGCATTTTTGTCAACGTCACTCACTTTGGGAGAAATATGTGTAATTAATTCTGATATAACAAAGTCATAAATTTGAGGTTAAATGCAGCCTTGACAACAGACGCAGTGACAGCGAGAGACCTCATCTAGCCATCCCAGATGGGATCCAAGACTCTGCTTCTCCTCCCGAGAACTTGGCTGAGACTTCCTCTGACAACAAGAGCACATATTTAAAGATAGACTCATCTCTTCTGCACTCTTTTTTTTTTTTCCAGTTCTGAGTAAATCGAAATGAACCAGAGTGAAATCCGAGTTCCAGACTACAGGACGGAAAATGAAATGATTAGTTCTGGATGGGAGCCAAATGAGTGAATGCATTTTTGATTTTGGGATGGAATGAAATGAAGCTGCAGCCGCACAATTTACAAGCATGTAGTCAGGGGTTTTTCTCTTTCTTTATTATTTCTTTGCTTTATTTTTTTCTAAAATATAAAATTAATGTCATTTTTTTACTCCAAATACTCTTTTAGAAATTGAAAGTGAATTGAGGTGCCAGATTTTAGCCTTTTGTCTTAAAGTTTATAGTCAAAAGGGGTCTTTTCTGAGGATGTGGAGCTCTTAAATCAGAGAAAGTTTGATTAACACGAGAATACTTTGTTCATTTCACTGACAGAATAACCTCTGACCTTTCAGCAGCCACAATGACACTAAATAAGCTTATGTATAATGTAAAATAAAGATCTACTGAAAGAAAGAAATAATTATTAAAGGTATGCACTCTGTCCTCCTGGGTTTGCATATTGCACACACCGACTCAGTAATGTTTGGGAAAAATAGATGAAACCAAAAGACAGTGGAAACAAAGAAATAATCGCACATTTATGAATATTTGATACAGCCATGGCAAATAAGGCAAGAAATTAGGAGTTTCCATAAATTAGCAAATTGTTATTTTATGTTAATGAGAGATCTTCAGCTTTTTGCTCATGAATAATTTATGAATCCACAAAAAAAAAAGTTTAACAGAGAAAGGAATGAGGAAGTGATTGCACACGTGCACATGTGCCGAGACACAAACACACACAGCTTTTTCTTCAGTTGCTATTGTTTTGTTAAATTTGTCACTTGATATTTATTAGGCTGGAGATGGCAGGTTTTAACAGCCCAGTGTTCAATGCAGCCGGGTGTGGAGTTGTTTTTGGAAGGAGAGGTGATACTGGCATTAAAAGCAGACACCACAAACGCCTGTTCATGTCACAAAGAAGACTCTAGAAGAAGGTAGATAACAAAGAGAATCTTGCAAGGGGGAGAAAGTAAGAAAAAACGACATGTACGCAAATGAAGGCCTTTAGTATCATGATTTGAAAGTGGTTAGGAGGAAAGCACTCTGGAGAGCAGGGAGGGGTCTCACTAAAGGGGTTAATCTGGAGGCAGAGGGGAGGAGTGGGTGGGGCAAGGAGGGCAGTGAGTCAGAAAACAAGAGCAAAACAAATCTGTGATCTGGAACTGGGAGAGCAGCCACTCAGGAGGGATTAATGAGAAGTAGGAGGCTGTGAAATTATGTGGCCTTTGAGTGGTGGAGAATGGCCCTAGCAGAGCATGGCCCTGAAATGAGGTGAGACAAACTTCACCTGATCCACAATTAACGGCATCATGCGGATGGTGTGACACAGGGTCACAGCAGGAGGGGAGGGAGGATGTGGGAGAGAGAAAAATCACAATTCACTTTGTGGCAAATTATCACCCTCGCAAAGAGGGCAGCCATCGGAAACAGAGACTCAATGAGGGGAGGAGAGGATTTTACACACCTGTTTTTTTAAAAAGGCAACGACAGGGATGAGAGGAGAGCTTGTTAGAAAGATTTATGCTTAATAAGGACAGACAGCGGCAGGGGATGGAGACAATTAACAGTGTGGGAAAACATAAATAAGAGTGAAAGAGTGAGAGGCAGAGCAGCAAAATGGGGTAGAGTTGATTGCACAGGGGGTGAGGAGCAATAACAGGAGCACGAATGATTAAGTGGTGTTAGGGACTAAGAACACTTGTTTGCAAGGACAATCTTTGTGTGCTTTTGTTGTCTGCCGGCCGCCTTTATCTTTGTGTAATTCTCCGTCTGATGAAATGTGTTTAAAGAGATGAATTGGGATCGGAGGAGCCGTCCTGACATGATTATGAGGGATTCATCTGCAGCCATCTGCCACCGTTATGAAAGGGGGAGGGAGGAGGGGGGATGGAGAGAGAAAGGGAGAGAGATGGAGGGGAGGAAGAGGAGGGAGGGGAGTGCAGACCTTCTGTTCAGCAACCCTGCCACAAACCCACTATTATTACACAGGCCTCTGGCCTACAGTTTAACATAAAGACTCGCTCTGCCTCTGTGTGTGGGGTCTGTGAAAAGCAGCAGAAATGCTCATAAAACTTGTGCAGTGTTTGTTTAACACGCACCAAATCCCATTAAAAAAAAAAACAGCCTAAAAATGAAAGCAAACCTTTGATGCACAGAAACGATAGCTGTGTCCGATTTCAGCGCTATAACATGAAACGATATCATTTAAGGATATTTTCAGGTACCACTGTTATTATATTGCGACTTGGAAATGGCACCTACACACTACATCATATTCACACACCAGTTGGAGGAGAGGGCACAGCAGATGGGTCCGTTGCTCATCACAACGTCCACTTGTTCTAAAGGGGAAAGCGGGGGCCTCCGACAGCATGTCTTAAGTTGTGTAATAGGCGTTTTAGTGTCACATATGAAAGTCACACGTTGAATTTTTTTTCTCAGGTTGTTTGTTCCTCTCTCTCTCTCTCTCTCTCTCTTTTGGACTAGAAGATTTGTTCACACAGCGAAACATCCATGTGGATAAAAAATGGAGTATGAGTGAATTGTATAACATAAACCAACATGATCACATATAGAGAGGAACAGACACTTAGATTTATCACTTTTGGTGATATTGAACCACGCTGATGATCTCACTCTCTAATCTGTCAGCTGTTGCCATGGCAGCTGGTATGGAGTTTTTTTCTTTCCAGTTATAAAATCAGACTCTGTGTAATTTGCCTCTATAGAAGTTGAATTTTTCATTGACAGCTGTCTTCTTTTTATGATCACTTGTGTTAAAAATCCCCTCGGTGTTTTACCAAAGCACCTATTTCATACAAGCCTGAGCCATCACTTCATATTACAGGTCAACGTTACGGTGCTTAATTATGTGCCGGCTGCTTGGGGCTCCTAATAACCTGTCATAGAGGGGGAATTTGAATGTCACACCATATTGTTGGCCCCTAATGGCAGCAGGCAGATCCACTGATGAGCCGTTTTGGGACAATTACAGCAGATATTCAAATCACAGGTCTGGGTGAGTGTGGTGGACAGGGGCTCATGTGCACTCACACACTCACACACATATACACACTTGTTGTATCTTGACCCTGCAGTCCAGCTCTCCTGACACAAAAGAAGAAGACCCCACCCCACCCCCCATTCCCCTGCTGAAACAGTTTAACTGCAGCCTGATCGCTTTTATTATCCGCCTAATCCAGATATCAGCGGTTTCATCAAGCCGCGGGAAGATATGCATATCATGAATTATTTTGACACTGGGACCTTTTAATTTTCACCGGCGATATTTCATCCCACCAATCAGCGCCTGGAGTGGTTGTCTGCAGGCGGACGGTGAAGTAATGTCAGAGGACGAGACTCCCTCCATTTGGATCCAAATCATCCTGGGGACAGTAATGAGCTGTGGCCACAATTATGAGCTGCAGCTTCTGTGTGCATGCATCTCATCAAGGGCCCCATGCAGGATGCTGCATGAGGAGGAGCATGCACAAAGATGAACAGTGCAGGACTTACGCAACACAGAATTTAATAAAGGAAAAAAGTTATGATCTGTTTCTCGGTGGTAAATTTAGATGATATCACTTAAAGATGTTGAATTAAGTTCTGCTGTTATCCTTCAATAAGCCTATTAATCTTTTTTGACATAAGTTTATGTTTTTTTTCTCTACTTAATGTGTTTAATATCAGTGGAACAACATAGAGATGGGCCTACAGTGAGCGAGGTTCTTTGTTTGGGTATTGCTTTGTGATTTTAGAAAATTCTTAATATATTATTGAATAAGACTCCATTGAGCTTGGCATGTACTTTTTAAAAATATAAACCTTTAAGGAGCCTTTACAATGGAGTTTTTGTTAATGAAATATTCAAAACAGCTGAATAGGAGCCTGTACCTATCATAAAATATACAGTAGCCTTTATAATATATCGATAATATCCAGTTTCACAAAGAGTTCTTTCAGTCACTCTTCTGTGTTTATATTCTTGTTGCAAAGGGGTGGAAAATTTCTGGTATATTTCAGGAAAGTTTCCTGAATTTTAATCCAGAAACATTGGATTTTTCCAGGATTTTATTGGCGTCAACTTAAATGATTGTTTCCAGTAAATTTTGTCTTTTGAAAGTTTTGGAAAAAAAAGTATTATTATTATTATTATTATTATTATTATTATTATTATTATTATTATTATTAGTAGTAGTAGTAGTAGTAGTAGTAGTAGTAGTAGTAGTAGTAGTAGTAGTATTGTATCTATCTATATTTTTTTTATTTTTTTATTTTTTTATTTATTTATTTATTTATTTATCTTTGGGGGGGGGGGGGGGTGCTTGTTATCAACTTAAATGATGTTTTTTTAAATGATCTTGTTTGAAACTCAGTCACTATCTCACCAGCCTACAGCAGCATTTCCACCAAGACCACATTTCTTGAAGTCCTGTCAGGGAAAGTTTTGATGATAGCACTGAGGTAAACATATCTTATGGTATGGTTTAACTTCAAGTAATGAACACGTTTAAGTTAAACTAAAATAATTTTAACTGTGAAATGTGTATAAAATGTGTATATTAGGACCATTAGTATATTTTAGGACCATTGAGGACTAACATAATACAATATACTATCAGAAACAGTTATTAATGTACCACACTACTTCATGAGTACATTTTAACCCGACACTTTGACTTGTGACAGAAAAAAGTTACACTTAGCTGATTCATACTCTGGTATAACCTATAAACCCTGATTAGAGTGATAAAGACTTTCTATTACTGTCTTAGTGACAGTAAATGATTCATCAATCCGTAATGAGAAGTTCTGGGTTGGAAAAAAAATTATCAGTCAGATCATCTGACCACATTTGGACAAGGGCCAGAGCGCTTATTACACTATATATGAGCAACAGTTACTGTACAAGTCCAGAGAAATGTATCATTTCAATATATTAGAGGACAAGAATGACACCTGAATTGAAGAATTAAAAAGATCTGTAAATGTAAGAAAAATGTACTTGTTTAGTTTCTTGTATAAAGACGTGAATCTTATTTCAAGAAACTTGACAACCAAATTTTCTTATCCCGTTGACAAGAATTATATTTGTCTGGACTTTTCAGATAAATGTGGTTTATATTAAGTCTAAAAGTTACGTCTAATAAGACATAACTTTTTGTAGTGCATAAAAAATAGTCCATTTAATAATACCTGCTTATGCTAAGAGCCCCATATTAATATCTTCTTGACAGAGTAAATAACTTTTAAATGCACTTGTTAAAATTAGCTTCTCTTTCTGTGAAAATGACACGATTTATGAATTGGAAAGTAATGAAACCAAACTGTTTTGATAAACGCTGTCAGAGATTATCTGGAGCTGATATTTATTGAGCAAAGCAACACAATTCTTGTAGTTGTAGAGGGTCTTTTGAGCCCTCCTGAGTCAGCTTTGAATTCAGATCATTGATGACAGTTATGTAATGATGGATGTTAATGTTAATCACCTTGAATTTATCTTTTAAAAATATTTTAATATCCTAGTTTTGCTCCATGCCATGGCTTTATGTATTTAACCCTGTTTCACATGCATTCAGTAACATGCATCCTCGCGTTACTGTCCTGAGACTTGTTCTACCAGTGGGTATCTGTCATGTCATCTGGCCTCATCTGCACACACTTAGAATTTTTTGTTTGCATTCCGGAACCTCATTGTCGTCACTGTGAATTTAACTTTTGTTTGTGTTTCCTGTATTTTTTGAGCAGCTTGAACACCTGAAGCAACATTGCTGTGAAATATAACAGCCTCTTGTATCATTGTTTGAGGTGTTTCCCAATGTGCATTAACGTTTTAACTTCTGTCACAGTGTGCACAGCAACAAAGAGATGATTTATAGCAACACTTGTGCTGTCAGTGTTTTAATGCCCTGAAGCTAGCTCATTATAAGCTCTTATTGAAGATTAGTAACCAAGGGGAAAATAATGAATAAACTTGCCTGTTTATAAAAAGTGACTTCATAAAAGACTTGTTCTGCCATGAACAAATGTCTTTTTTTCAACATCAAGAGGGAATCGGTTCCCCAGCACGTAAAGGGCACTGTTCCCCTTACATATAAAGGAATACGGATGTATTATATCCCATTGTTTGAGTGTGATATGTGGACTGTGTAACTTAATCCTGTGTGTCTCACCCAGCTCCCTGCAGAGCGCGTATTACGTGAGCAAATTGGATGCTCAAACAGTCAGCCCGTGACCTTCCCTCATCCCGGATGTTGACCCCCGTATAAAGAGAGACATTACATCTCGTTACACAACAACACGGCACCGGCGCTCCGCTGCAGATAAAGAAAAATGTCTCAATTAAATGTGCACCGGAGTCCCCCCTGCGCAAGAGTTATCGCCGCCCCCGATGCGCTGATCGCTACACTCACACATCCTCAAAAGTTATTTGACATAAATTGCCGGAGTCACATCATTTCCTGCCACACAGTGAGCGGGATTTACGGCTGATCCCATTGACTGGGAGCTGAACCTCCAATAAAATCCCTCAAGAGACCGCGAGGCCGCGAGACACCCCTATCAGCCCCTCCCTCCTCCTGCACCCAGATTAACCATGCAAATACACACAGGTGGGAGGATGATACCGACTGCACATTTATGCACATGTATGCTGATACAGCCTGCAGTGAACAGGACAGCCTGATTGTGTTTTATCTGATGGAGAGGGGGAAATGGAATGAGGGGGTGTCTTATCCAAAGAAGTCAAGGAGTGAACGTGGCATTTCTGAGGCTTTTCATCTCAAAATGAGAGGTGAGAGCCACTGTTATGTTCCCTCGAGGAACTCTGCAAAGAGAAGGGAAAATATTATTACAAGTCAGGATATAAAGCCTTACAAATAATAGTCTAAATCTGAATTTGCATGCTCAGGCATTCTTGAGACACAGGTGTGTTGTAACTGCTTAAATCTACCTCATTGCTGCACAAGTCTACAAGTCTAATGTGACCAGATGGAAATCTTTTTTTAGCATGCCTCTTGATTGCATCAGAAATCCCAGGTCATCTCATTACAGACAAGTGTTTACATCAGATTATGCTCTGGACCCCACACTTCATAATTCTCCATCCTTGTCAGGCTTACTGTCTCTCTCTAGTGGTGACGAGTGAGAAGTCTGAGCTGCTTGAGTTGTCAGGCCTCGCAGGTCTTGAATGCTGCAAACACAGAAGAGTTTGGTATCTGTGATAGCTCTTTTTTTTTAAAAACATGCAACAAGGGAGAGGACGTTTGAATTTTGTGTCTTGTGTGCATGCAAGCATCTGGAGGCCACCGGATCAAAAGTAAGATATATGAGATATTTTTGATGAGACTGGATCTAAATCTTTAATACAAATGAATGCATAGTCTGATGAAATTATGTAAAAATGTTTAAAAGATGAGACTGATCTTTTAAGAGAAAAACACAATTTAAAAAATATATTATCTAACTTAAAAAAAAAACAATACACAGCTGCCTGACTCAAGAGCTTCACCAAAGAAGCTACCCCTTGAGAATTTAGCATGTACATATTTTTCCATTCAGATAAAGAGCTTATTTTTTGTTAGATTATTATTATTATTATTTTAAATAACTGCTGTTAAAATCTTTATCAAAATATTTTTTTATATATATATATATATATAATGTAGACAGGAGATTATAATTTGTGTCTAAATTGTAATTATACATGCTCTTTAGTCTCCTGCCACCCAGATGATATTACAGCAGGTCAGTGAAGGCCTCCCCTCTAGCTTGGCACAGCATTTCATTGCAGCAGCAGCAGCAGCAGCAGCAGCATCAGTGGCTTCAGGGCCTCCAGCTGGGACTGGCTGCTTCCTCTGCCTGTCTGCCTACCAGCAACAAGACTGGGGGAGGTGGTGGTCAGACCACAGGGCCACCCTGGGGCTCCTCACTTAGGCACACAAACAAAAAAACTGAATTTCTCCCTTTGTTAGCTGAAAATGTTTGAGGCTTTCACCAAATCTGATTAAGAAATGTCAGGATCACTGGTAATGCTCTGCAATACACAATGAAAATAAAAGCGAGACACAAGTTTAGATTTTCCATTTATCGTAATTTGCATTAACAGTGTACTGGAATCTACAGTTCTATGATTACATTATATTACATTTGAAGGCAGACGCATGAAGTCTGTACACATGAAGTTACATTTCTGAGGGCTTAGTTTGTTGTTCTGTGTCAACCTTACAGCGTGGTTAATGAACAGTTAAGATCATCTTACACTCTGATCAGCACATAATGACAATTCTAAGAAACAATGTTCAAGTATTTCCTGGTATTATGAGCTGAGACGCCAAACAAAAAACAATGAAATGACATGATGTAACTCAGAGAATCCTTTCATGCAAAGATGGAAAAAATAATACTGATGAAGACGCTAACTTTAAACTAAAACAGTTTGTTAAAAAGCGGAAATTTTGAGGCTGATCTGCTATCACAGCATGTGATGCAAAGGATATATTATTGCTTATAAAGAGAACAGCCACCCTGCATTCAGGTTATTCAGGTCACTCCTTGATCTGTTTGACCTCAACCCACTGTGACATCTGCGTACCATCTGAACAATAAAAGCCGCCTGGTCAGCACGGTATGTAATAATTATTGATGACACTCACAGAAGTCAGAGGAGATCTTAATCGAACCTGGTGGGAGTCAAGGGGTTCATAGGGGGAAAAAAAGGAGAAAACACACTGAGAGTGTTAGCTTTCACTGCTACAACCTCTTATTGTTGAGAAGAAAGAAAAATAAGCAAACCAGGAAGACAAAGAAGAAAAAAAAAGATCCTTTGCGTGTGAGGTTGGAGATTTTGGAGCAATCAGGCACCATTTACAAAATTTACATAATTCAAACTTTTGTTTCAGTATGCACGACTTAAATAAATCTATTAGTGAGTCCCAGTATATGTGTGTATTTGTTTGTGCACCAACATGATCTTTGCTGTAAGGACACTGCTGGCTAAAATGAAATCTGCGCTGCACAGGCGGAGCTACAATACTGTAAAAATGTTATAGGAAGCCCAGGTAGCAAAATAGACAGCTATGGAGTTCGTCTTCACCATGCAGATCAAAGATTTGACTAAAACTACAGGAGAACAGGATGCTAATAATGTGAGATGGAAGGCTGGAAGCAGAGGTAGCCTAAAGTCTGTGCAAATAACTGAAAGAGCTGTCAGTCAGTTCTGATGAGTTCCTCTTTCAATAAGTAACAAACAGTCTGGATGCGTGTGAGACAGTGGCTGACTGAGCTGCAGCCTCCTGCTGGTGTCTAAGTTTACGAGTTCTACTGAAGTGACGTCTGTTAGCGGCTAAAGCTGGCTGGCTGCTGCTGCTAGGGAAGCACAAACGCTATCTGACACGCTCCGAGTTCTCCATTCTGTTAATTGAGTAATGAAAAATTAATATTAAAATAAGTCAAAGAAAAAAAAGGCACGAACAATAATCAGGATTTAGGCATCAGGCAAGATTGGCACAAAAACTCATAGCATGCTGATAAAAAAAAGGAGGGGGAAAAAATGATTTCCTTTGGAAATTAAAGACAAAAAAATGTAGTAAAAGAAAAGTGAATACGATAGAGGAAGAGGAGGAAATGACACCATGAAATCATGCAACAGAAATAAAGGAACTCCCAGTTTTTGTGTACTCAAAATCAGCCTCAAAAAAATTAAATATGCCTGCCACATGTCCGCGTTGCACATTTCCAGAATGTTATTTGGTTTTGGCTGATGCAAAGTCCTCTGGCTACGTCTTGTGAGATACATATGCAGCTAGAATATAGTTGTGCGCATACAGCCAGTAGTGGGATTTGTAGCTCGATATATACAGAAGTTTTAAGTTATTGCAGGTTCCACTTGGCAGTCCAGCACTTGTTGCACGCAGCCGGAGCTTTGTGTGCTCTGCAGAGGGGAGTCTAGACTAATGTGAGGCTACGAGGCAGGGCTTAGTCCGCGTCAGGGCTGAGAGAGGCTAAGGCTGCAGCTGGATGGTACCTTCAAGAGAACCAGGGAGCGAGGAGGGGAACACAGTGGTGGAAGTGGTCACCAATAAAAGGAGCGCGTCAGGAAGTTGGCGGCTGTGCTGAGCCAGCCCATGCCGTCAGTGATGGAGCCGACGCGCGTCACTGCTTTGTCCTGCTCCTGGGACGGGCTCTCCTCCTCGGGCAGGTAGTCTGGGATGTCCAGGTTCTCCTCTACCTGCACTGCAGAGCCCTCCTGGAATGGAACAATCAGCTGCACGAAAACAAAGAAAAAATAACTACAGGTTAAAAAAAAAAAAATCAAACTATAATAATAAAATCACTTTGTGTCTGTAACATCAGAAACGTCCTCAGAGCAAAGTAATCATGATCTGGATCAGACAACATGACTGAGCCAGGTCTGACCCCTGCTGGCCACATTATGTATGACAACAAATAAACTCTTGCCAGTTCTACTTAAATATTAAAGCAACAATCTGATTCATAACCATCTCCTCTACAGATTAATAGAAACCAAACATGAAGGTAGATCAGGCTTTTAGATAAGTTTGCACCAAAAGCTCCAAATTAGACATACACTCTTCGAAATGGTGCAACTGGGACGCTGATGTGTTTGGCAAAAAGCAACCAGCCCACAGGCTGAGGCAGAGATGTGACTAGCTAATCATGTCAGTGTGAATAAGTCTCAGCCGCAGGCAAGGGCGGCTACACTCCCTGTGCAGAGATACACGGCACATACAGTGAGCACACTAACCTCTTCAGTGTTTGCTGAGATTAGAGTAAATTAATGTAAACCAAACAGATTTTTTTTTCTTTTTCTCATATAAACCAGTCTTACCTCGCCTCCATCCTCTGTCTTCACCACCTGCTGAGCCGTCATTACTTTGGTGGAGTTGATGGCTGTGCCCAACGCCTGCAGGAAGAAGAAAACACTTTGGTTTGAATTTATGGAGAGAATACTCTGTGTGAGGATTTATAATAACTGTATAATAATTTTGCATCTGATAAAAAAAAAACATATATATATATATATATATATATATATATATATATATATATATATATATATATATATATATATATATATATGTATATATGAATGATTACATCCATTATTTCTATGATCTTAAATCTTCTTAATCAGCAACTTGTTTTGGATGGATTTTTATTTAATTCATGAAACAGAAAAATACACTGCCTTTTGCTAAAAATGTCAGAAAATAATATATAACTTCAGTAACTGTTTAAGGTTTCATTTTCTGCCATTTAGGATAGAAAATCTCCATATTAGTCAAGAAGAGGAAATTTTTTAGTAGTAAAATGAACAAGCTAAAGCCAGTCGTGTCAAATTTCTGATGTATTTGCATTAACTGACCCAAAATGAAAATTCAAATCCCCACAAGGTGACCATCAAACTGTGAGAAAACACTCTGAGAAGTCAAAACTGAATATTTTTTTTAGGTTAACAGGCTAAAACACTGCCCGAAGTTACAATACTTCAGCTATTTTGATTTCAATTTGAAACTGGTAACATTTTTATCTAGAATGAATGAAAACTGCTGTTTTTATGTTAAAAGCTGCTAAAATGTGGGTGCATTATTAACATGTCATATATACCCACAAGGCATTAATACAGATCGCTCGATAAAAGCAAATTACATCTAAAATAAATAGATTAGCAATGTGGAACGTGTTACCTCAACATGTTAAAGAGGCCTCTTCTCTCCTTGTTTTTAAAACGCCTTTTTTCGCCCACCTTTTTTCACTGGCTTTTAACACACCGTAGACTTCTAGTCGTAATGCCTTCTTTTTACTTATGTTTTATTTTTAAAACATTATGTTCTCTTTGTTTTATGAAACGTGACCTGTTGTATACTTAATTATCCTGTGCAGCACTTTGATCCATGTAAGTTGTTTTAAAGTACTTATCAAATAAAGTTAGACTGGATTGGAAACTGGGCTTCAGGCTTAAAGTGTCACAAACAGGACAGATCAACATGAATAAACATGAGCACAAGATAGACAAAAATCCCGACTGTAGACTCTTAAATGCATTTAAAACTCCCAGTGACAGACTAAACAAATAATGAGAACAAAGGCCAAGAATAACATTTTTGGCCTGATGCTGAGCTGTTGTCATGAGTAAAGGAACATATCATTAACTCTTTGTCAAGTTCTTCTTTAAGACATAGCTGATGAGTTAATGTTGGCATTTTAATGAAGGTTTTTCTTTTTGTTTTTGGCTGAAAGTTACAGGTCAAGAGGGTAACTCATTACACCATGACAATGGCACAGTTTTGGAAAGCAGTGAATCTTCCTTCTCCAGCTTCCTCGCTGTCTGAACTGTTCATCGATATTAAATGAGTAATTCTGATGCCAACTAGCGAGAATGGCAATAAGTTATTTATTCAACATCCCTTGTATCATGTATTCCCAAGTTCCTGCATGATTCTTGCCTCAGGACGGACACTTACGTCTGCTTTGAGGTCAGAGCGGACCCTGACAACACATCTCTTCACAGCCATCTGGAAGGTGAAGCTGATGACCCCCCGAATCTTCAACAACGCCTCCTCACAAAGACCCCTCCGAGTCTGACATTAGAAGGGAAACAGATGAGAAGTAAGTGGAAGGCCAATGTGCCATGAACATGGCTCAAGGGTACACGACACTGCAGTAATCTGGAAGATTCAATCACGCAGAATAAGTCTCGGTGCAGTTAAGACAAATGTGAGAGATCTTGTGTAACATTTCTGTGTGCATAAAACATACTTTTAAGAAATGCAAGTTATGTGGCTACGCCTCCCAGCTGCCACGGTGTTTTGTGTATTTGCTGCAGAGATAGCGCTGCAGCCCACCAGAGGCCGTCTGTCTGCTGTAATATTATCTGGCTAGGTGAGAGCTTCCTGCAGAGCAGCATTCAGGTTCAATCTCAGTGTCCTGCTGTTCAATGGCTGACATTTATAACCTGACTCCTCTGCTCACCCCCCATCCTGTGCCAGATAGACACTGCTAAGTTACCCTGACAACACTGTCATGAAAACAACAGCAAAGACAAAAACCCCCAAAAGAAATGCGCAGACATTTACGGACACTTACGGGGTCATCCAGTCCATCGATGTGGAGCACCACGGTTTTGGCCCTCTTGTTGCTGGAGCCCAGGAAGAAGTGGGCTTTACGCCGACAGGAGGCTGCTGCAGCCTCGGCCTGCTCGGCTTCTTCTTGACCAGCTGACTGCAAGATCTCGTAGATCTCAGAGGCCAGCAGTTTGGTCTCTCCAGGTGACGTACTCCTTTGGAAAGAGAGCGTAATGATGTAAGATCAAATTATTTGTGATGCTGATGTGTTGGACTTCTATGCAAATTAGCAACAGGTGTAAAAACATGCAGCTATTTAAAGGTATCATTTATTGTCCAGAACAGGTGGATTGAATCTTGTGCATTTGAAAATAGCAACACAACTGTGCCACATTTTTTTCTTTGGAAGACATATAGAAAAAAACTGTCCTGAGATGGACAAATCCTTTAGGAGAGAAGATGGGCAAAAAAAAATAATCTCTCTGCTTCAAAGATCAAGCGTGACAAAAGACAACGCTGCAATCCTTCACACCACATTCATTACATGCTTACTGAGCCAAGTCTGCACTTCTGTCGTGCTTTTTATGCCCTTTAAGGAAAAAAAAGATCCACAGCTGAGGAGAATACTTTAGTGGGCAGCAGGTTTGTTGGAGAAATCCATGTAAGGTCAGCTGCAGAGATCCTGAGATTGACCTGCAGGCAACACTGCTTTGTATGTCACAAAGTCATCATTCAGTCTATAGTAACCACATAAGACATCAGCTGTCTGGCATGACTGCCCTCTGGGATCCCGGGGAGTCCAGATTCTGTGGAAGCATGTCAGCCTTTCAGCGAGACTAACACTCTCCATAACCGATTTATCACTTGTGTATTAACAAGAAGCTACAGCTTCTTGAGCTTCAGATCTTCATGTGTTGAAGGAAAAAAATTGGTATTCACACCTGTCTGGTGCGACAATGCTGCATGTTCCCCCCTCAGCAGTGTGTTCCCACTCTGCCCGGGTATGATCGACCTCTAGCCAAAGTCAGAGCCTGGAAAGCTGCTGCTTGTTGCTGCGAGGCTCATCTTCATGCCTTTCATGAGAAGTTTAAGTGACTAGCCAACTACAGGGCAACAGGAGCTGCGCCAAGGGGAGAGAAAAATCATACAAGCTACAGCCACCTACTTGACCATAGGTCTATTCCTATCAGGGTGTTAATGATGAGGAGCAGCTTAGCAAAACCACAATGCAGCCTGTGGTAAGAGCAGCTATCTGCAGCAGAACTCCTCCTCAAAGCAGGCCCGTCTATGACCCTGAATGAACGACCACAGTGTGCTCGTTATGCTTTGGTGAAGAAATAGAGCTTAGATTGTGAGCAATGCTCCTGGAAAAGTCAAAAATAAGCTGAGAAGAAACCTGCTAACCCTTTTGCAAAAGAAGGGCAAATTTGAGCTCACATCAGTTTAAAAAAAAAAACGTGCAAGTTGACTCATCAAGAAATTATGGAGTGGTGGCAAGATGAATTAAAATCTCAGATATGCAGAAACAGCAGTTTTAACCGTTTCCCACTCTACTCTAATTCAACTTTAATCACAGTCATCCTGACAGGGCAAATAAAGGGCATCACCCTGACAGGAAAATCTGCAGACTGGCACACATTATCCGCGCAAAACAAAAGAAATCCCAGGTTAAGGTTTTAAGTAAAGAAAGTGCACAGTGAGCATGTGTCTGTTTGGGGGTTGTGGGGGGGGGGGGGGGTAGAGAGAGATGTTGTAATGACAGGGACTTGCTTCTGCATGACGTTCTGCAAACTCAGCATCATGCCCAACTCGCCCTTCATCTTCTCCCTGTTGGCTCGACATTCTGCCAGGTAGCGCACAGCCTGCAAGGACAAGAGCAGCCGTTACCCATCCAAAGTCTGACTGATGGACTGTCTCTGCTGCATAAAAGAGTAAGCTTTTAAAAGATGAATGAGCATGTGAAATGATGAAATATTACATAACCTACATGAAAACACACACAAAGACTGTACGTTTACACTTCACTGGTTACAATCGACAGTTATATAAGGCCACTTACAAGTGGACTTACAGTATAAGTCACAAACTGTACAAAAAGAGTTGTGCTGCTGTGAGAAGAGGCTGTGGTGTTTCTTTTGTCTTTTCAGGAGAAAACAGGCAGCAGATGTCACAACTGTGTAGTGTTTTGAAACATGTTGCTGCTCAAATGCCACCATGTGTAACCTATGACAGTGGGCTGAGGTCCAACGGAGGGTGAAATGACCTTTAGTTATCTCTGCTGGACCTCAGGGAGGTAAGTGAAGGTTGACATGAACACAAAACACCTTAGTTTTTTCAAAAAGACTCGTATGATCTCGAGATTCAGTAAATTTAGCAACTTTCTGGTACAAGATTGATTATTCTTGCACTACAGGAAGAGTGTCAACAACCATCTGCTGCTTACCAATAGGGCAGAGTAGACTACTTGTGGGTTGGGGTGGTCCAGGAACAGGATAAGACCTGGAAGACAGCCTTGGTCTTCTACTATGGCTCTTCGATTGAGGGGGTCTGCGGCAAGATCTCGCAGCTGGTTCACCACAGTCAGTGCATCCATCTCCGCACTCATGGTGCCTCTTGTCTTGATGTCACACACATTAAACCAACCTCTTCCCTTTACTGAGGAATAAAAAAAACAAAGTCAATCAACCTGCAAGGCTAACGTAGGAACACTATAGGATGTCGAAGTGATTTATGGACTACATATGAGTCAAACATGACCCCCAAGAGTCAAGATATGAGGGCAGGCCATAAAAACATTTTTTTCCTGATAATTCACGAAAATGTTAAGAGTAGTCTGTGTGTTATGTCAAACAGAGACAAAAGGCTTTTTTTCCATTTCAATGATATCGCACATTTAATGTTTTAACTTGTATCTTCTTTCATTGGATGTATAATAAAATACATAAAAAAGATACATATATAAAAATGATTTTCTGACAATTCACTACTCTGCTAATATTGACAAGACTTGGAGAAGAGTTTTTAACAGCTAAAAAAAGATCCTTTTTCCCTTTAAGTTTGGTGCAAACAAGTTTAACACTTGGTACCATGAAGTATCCCGACAGCTGCTGACTGCTAACTTTTACAACTGTCCTATTTCCCAAGACCACGTTGCAGTGATCTGTAGTTTTTACACAATTACATAAGTAACCTTACAATGTGAAGTTAAATATCTGACCCATAGGTGAATGTTTTCAAGCTAACACACTAATTTCCCTAATACAAAACGATTAGACTCTGGTTATTATTATATTGACCTAGCATCTTTACTTTGTCTAATTCTGAAGACATATGGATTTAATTTAAAGTACGTCACGCTGCTAACACTATAGCTTCATTGTCGTGTGCCAAAATACTAAAGCTGAAAGACTCTTTCCACGACCCCCAACCTCACCTTAAATCACGCCCTGTGGACAAGAGGCGAACTGGCAGCTAAGCTAGGCCGGCTAACGTGCCCTGACAATGATAGCATACCTTCCTTTCAGTTTTCAGTAAAATCATCAGACAACCTCGGAGGACTTCAGATGCGGATGAAATAAACGAAGTAAAAACAGCAGAGTTCCGGAGGCACATTAAAACAAAAGTAACAATATAGTTTCAGGAACGCTAGGCCTGCGCCTCTTTCTTTACTTTGCTTCCTTAGCTAGCAGCTGTGCACAGTGTTTGGGTTTTACGGCACGTCAATGGGTTCAGTTGCTTTGTCATCCACGACATCCCGTTGTCCATAAAGATACCAGTAGTTCAACCGGATATCACTCTGCCGGGATACATAGGATAGTACAACAAACGTACACAGAATTTCAGGCAAAATGAGTGGGCAGTACTGTATGATTGACTGATACATAATCAAATCAGCACAAAGCTTTTTTTACAAGCTCAAATAAAATTGGAAGGTTTGTCTGCCAATCAAAGGTGTTGACCAATAGTAGTGTTACGTGATCACAACCTAGCAATAGTTATCTATAGAATCCGATTGGTTCAAAAGTATTTCATGAATCCTCCCACCGGAGTCACCTCTTCAGTGAAGTGATGAGAAGTTCCACTCTTTAAAGAGAGTCGATCCTTTCGGCTCCCAAGTAACTCGGTAGCCCCTCAAATAATACCTAAATTAATCTCATTACTAGAAATAATGTACAATTAATGTGCAAAATGTATTACTCACAAATAAAAAACCTACAAAATATTGAATTTCTATTATTCATATGACTGTATTTATACACTCAACATACTCAGCAATGCAAAAGACTCATCTCAATTTGATGGTCCAGTGTCTGATTGTATGTAGATTGTTTATAAACTTTTCAATATTTACACTGATACAATATAGACAAGCTTAGTGAATCACACAACACAATATTTAATAAAATGTGTAAACCAAAAAGAAAGAGCAGCATCCTGAAAGCAGATTTAGCTTGTCTTTAGCAAAGAGTGGCATTGTGAAAAATCAAATGCCTCAGCTTAGAGTGGCCGATGCGGTTTCTTCTCTGTTATTATCTGCCCTGTTCTGGAAGAGATTCTATCTGAGGGGACAGATGTTGCTACAATACAAAGAATCCGTGCCATTGTTTACCTGCTGTCAAAGTGGACACACAGACACTACAACACATCTTTATCAATCATATGCAACTTTACCAGAAAAAAAGGGAGAAAAACAAATCGGCTCTCGTCGTTTAATTCAAAGAGTCGGCTCTAATAGCCAGATTGTTCGCGACCGCCACATCCCTGCTAGTCACCTCTTCAGTGGATGCCGTCGGTTGACAAGTTGGAAAATTTTAAGGAGTAAGCTTCGGTAAGTTTCTGTAAATTCAGATACAACCGATCTCCAAACACAATTAAAACTATTTATGTATAGTTGGATATCACAGATAAGTAGTTACTAGAACTGTCCGTCATTTAAAATATCTTAATAAATCTGTTTTCCCTCGTTCAAGTTATCAGCACTTAGCTTAGCCTGCTGTCGTCGTTAGCATCGGTTAGCTCTTGTACATGTGTAACTAAGTTTAGTCAATTTAAATAAGCTTAGCCAACACATTAGTCACGATATCTGCGAAAACGCAGAACTGCGAGCTTTTATCACTTATATATGCGTAGTGCTGTCCTGTTTTCGTAATGAACACTGAAAAACAACAAAAAGTGGTAAGGATTAGCTGGAAAGAGTTACCCCCATCGTTATCGTGCAGCAGTAGCTTGGATTGGTATGAAATTTAGCTCATTAGAATAAGCTTCGATTGAAATACGAATGCTTGAAGTTCTTTCTCAGTCACAAAATGTAACCTATAATGAGGTCAACTGAACCGAAGTCACAATATGAACATAGCATGTAACAAGGCTTACCGTCAGCGCTTTCTTTGCATGTTGAGGTTCATCTCTTGCTGCGTTGTTTTCATTTTGCATTTCTAGCTTTATCTTCCACTTACCAAGCTTGGAGTATTTATTGGCTTTATTTCACATAAAGATGTATTATATCTCAGTTACCTGGATTCACTCTGTTGCAATTTGGACTGTTTACTAAAGTACAAAATCCAAAATATACATCTGTGTATTGTTTCGTCTGCACCCTAACTTTTTACTCTTGTTTCTTCTAGATGAGCTGTTTCTGATGATGCCTTTGGTTGTCTGGGCAAGTGTTCATCTGCCCTACTGAAACACATCAACAGAAATGAGTAGAGACCATGCACTCATAGAAATGGACCTGGTAAGTAGTAGTGAGGATTGTACCTGACTCACTGACATGAAATCACATTCTTCACAGTATCTGCTCTTATTGGTTGTAGAAGGTGTACAGGTCTTTTTCATCAAAAAAAAAGAAAGAAAGAAAAAATGTTTTACCTCAGTAAGCAATGTTTTCTTGATCAACAGTTACATTTGATGTAATAGATGGAAGCAGGGGTGTAATGGTTATGCACAGGTCTTGAGGCAGTCGGGTGAGGCTAAAGCAAGAGTTACTGGGATTGAAAAAGCCAACATTTTTAGCTTTTAAAAAAGAACTTTGGATTATTTTAGATTCAGCAGAAACATGTTACAAAGTCAGATATTGTGTCAATGTAAAGAACAGCAGATAGATATAGAAAGTGGGTTAAAGCTACTATGCACTTATTTTATTTTTACACTGCTAATTATACTCGATACAAAACAATAAAATCACACACTTCACATTTGTCTCATATCATCACAGCCTACTCTTATCTAAAAGCCTGATGTCTTGAGTAAACAGTCTGAGAAACACTAGTCATGCACTTTTTTAAGTGTAATCAACGGATTTTGACTTGAGTTTGTACTTTCACTTGTAGTGCATTTAAGATATATAATATTTTTTTCAGGCTTTTGGATCAGCAAAGCCCTATGGGTCCTCAAGAAGTTTAGTGAGGAGAATAGCTTCTAATCTTCCTCTAAAACCCTGCCCCAGGGTTCATTTTCAGGTGAGTGATCGTCATGTTGTAATCTTATATTTCTTGACTTTTTATCGTTCTCTCTTTTCTATCTGCACTCCTGATTTTTCGAGTCACGTACCCTCTTCAAGTGTGTGTTTACCTTTTGCTTTCCCGTCTGTTTTCATTTGAGAACCATAAACACAGGTGATGAAACCAGTATGACAAATGTACTCTGCACTGACTGCGTTTCAGAAGCTGGTGAACTGATAGCAAATCCCCCTCTAACAGTTTTCAGTTCAGCGAGTGATTCTTTAAGCTTGTCTTTACTTTTCTGCCTTCTTCAACTCTGTGCTCTCCCTTTTCTTCTTTTCTTCCTCCTCCAGCTGCCCTCCATAACTCTGAGGAATGCAGTTTGTCTGCTTTAGGTCAGTTTTTTCAGCAACCTCTGACAACCTAACTGATTAAAGACCTACATAGCTACATGAACTTTTTATTGACTGTCCTGAATTTCTCTTCAGGGATTAATAAAGTACATTCTATTCTGTTTTGTTCTATTTTACTGTTAAATCTTCTTTTTTTTTCTCTCTTTCTTTGTCAATAAAAACTTTTCAATCAATTGTTAAGAAGCAGTTTTGTAATTTGTACTGGTGTGTTTTTCTGAATTTTTATGTTGACTTCTCTGTTTTTCTGTCAGCTCTACCCATATAGTGAGGATACTGGCCTCCTTATTGGTACCAGAAGGCAGCCCGGTTTGGTGGCCTCTCTTGCTGATGTCGCCTTGATTGACAGGGATGAGGAGGGAACTGAAGACTTCTTTGGTGGACCCAGGTGAGAGCAGGCTAGCCTTCTGCGGGTGAACATTTCTAAAGGACAATAGTAGATTCCTGTGTAAGAATTCGCTCCTCTCCTTTTTCAAAGCAGATCAGGGGTTCCACCAGGACTCCTGTTTCGAGCCCGCCAGCCTCAGCCCCCCACATTAGCCCGCAGGAGATCACTACCAAGCCTTCATCAGGGACCTCCAGATCCTCAGGGGCCAACAGTCGCCAACGATGAAGCCATTCAGAAGATCAGTGCTCTGGAAACAGAGCTTGCTAAGCTCAGAGCTCAGATAGCACAAATTGTGCTGGCTCAGGAAAAGATTGTTCAGCCAGGTATTTTTACACCGAGCGTGGTCTGTTTTTCTGTATTCGCTTTGATGTAGTAACACTGATCTTCCTTTAGATGGCAGCAGAGGCTCACAAAGCTCCAACATTTCTGTGTTTTGTTTTGCTTCAGCTGCTCCCACAGGGACACCTCCACCTCCCCCTCCACCCTCTGGCACCCTGCCTCCCCCACCTCCCCCTCCTCCTCCTCCTCCACCTCTTCCACCCCCAGGTCTCCAGCGGACATTTTCTGCCATTGACTTGATAAAGGAGCGTAAGGGGAAGAAGTTAAAGGGCCAGACAGATTTGGAACCAAGGGCAGCAGAGATCCCCAACATGCTGGACGTCCTTAAAGACATGAAAAAAGTCAAGCTTAGATCAGTCAAAAGGTAAAAGAAAAAAAATACATCAAAGTTGACATCAGCTGTTTTTGTTGTCACTTCTCTTTTTGTACCCTTTATGTGACCGACTAATTTCAGACTCATTTGTGTTGTGAGTCTTTTCAAGACATGATTGTGTGCCCTACAGGTGAGCTAACGCTGATATTTCATTGTTTCCATAGTCGCCCAGTAGAAGATGAGGCCAAATTGAAGTCCAGTGAGCCGGCAGATGCTGCAGCTCTTATCGCAGAGGCCCTGAAACGCAAATTTGCCCACCGCTATCGACATGACAGTGAGCGGGAGGACATGGAGGAATTCAAACTTCCTGTTCCGGAGGTGAAACCTAAAACTCAGACTCCTTTGGTAAGAAACATTAATGTGTGCAATCATTGTTATTAATGAGAAAAAAGCCACAAAATCAGCCTTTAATGTATCCTTAGTGAAAGTCTTGTGTAGACTTCTGTTTGTCTCAGTGGATAAGTTATAATTCCACGGTTAATTCTAACTAACTTTGTCTTTTTTTGTGTTGATTGAGTCAATTGTTTGTTTGCTTTCTCAGTGGTTTATTGTACAGTGTCGATAATTGATTCTGTCCCTCTGTTTTCACAGTTTGGCCAGCACATGTTGAGACAAACTGGAAAAAAGAAGCTGCTCTGAGGCCCAGATGTACTGTAGACACTTCAAAGTGCCTTATTTACCTTTTTTAACACAAACTGATTCAGTGGAAGGAGAAGGGATTCTGCCTCAGCTTCTTAGGCTCTTACGGTGATGCATTCAATGACCAACTGATTTTGCACTTTCATGACATATTATTCCTTGATTTTTCTGTTTTGTTTTGTTTTTTTCTTTTGAATGTTTTTTGTGTGAGTGTGTGTGTGGAAAAGTCACATGCATCACAGGTTTAAGAGTCTGTTTTAAAGCAACACTACACAAACGTTCGATGTTAGTTTTCGTTAAAGAGTTATCATTTCGTAAAGCACAGGAGGACTGGAGCACTTTCTTACTCGTGAAATAGTGTGCTGTATTTTTTATTTTATATATATTTGTGCAGACCTGTAGACTAATTTATGATCGGGATGCTTCTATTTATGTTGCTACTTGAGTAGATAATTATGATTTTAACACAGGTTATGATTATAAAGAGTAATATTCGTGACTACAGTCAGGTTTTAAACTGTCTTGTCTGTTTTTCGTTCAGATTGTGCCAGCCTTGCCCGGCTCTGATACTGCTTCAAATATTTTCAACTTGGCTTTATGTGAAATATTTGTCTTGAGTTTTTTGAGCCAAAGACATTCCAGTGACTGTGCGATATTTTGCCTTAAACTGCCAAAAAGTTCCAACTTTTTTTTATTTAACATGTTATTTTAATAGCAATCAAACATATCGTTTGTGTTTAGTTAAGTGGTATATCTGGTGTATTGACGGTACAGGCTCATGTTTCAGCGTCTTTTGATGACGTTTGGCTTTTGTCACAACACAACTCTCCCATAACGTTGGAACTGAAGATAATCATGGGTGAAGAAATACTTCATTCTTTGAGTGAAGTCTGTTGTGAGAACATATTTCAGTCACAGGTCATATATCACCTCCTGTCGTCAGTATCTAAAAGCTTTCCACAAGGCTTTTGTGCCAGTAATCACATTGTTATGCCTCGATTTGAAAATGTGTCAGTACATACTCTTTGGAGCCCATATGTGTCAGTATTTTGTTCAAAGCGACTGACAGATCACCGCCTCAAACTCTGTCCAAGTGTAGTTGCTGCTCGACGAGAACTCTAGTGTTACAATATATAAACAAGGGAAGGTGCAGGAGGTGTGTTTGTAGTCATAAAGTGATTTAAATTAACCAGTCAAAAGTTGTCTTCCATAAAACTTATCTTGTGTTGTCAAATCTCAATAAAAGTTTATGGTATGTCCTGACTTGAGCTTGTGTTTGTGTGATTTTAAGTTTGAACTAATGTGACCTACCTGCTAGGGATGCACCGATCCGGATCACGGTATTGGGTATCGGCCGGATCAGGCCCCTCAAAGCTGGATCGGGTATCGGTAGAAAAGGGCAGATCCGTGGTGCTGATCCAGGCAACTAGCTCTGTGGCTTTTTTTTAAAACCAGAACTCTCATATTTTTTACTAGAATTTTTGTCATCACTTAGAGAACTTTTCACTAAGGTTAAATTATGATTAAATCAAAGGTTGTTTGCCCTATTTTGTCGCTTTGTTATCACTATGTGGTTACAAACAGTTGTGTAGCAGTTTTGTACTTGAATGTTTCCTCTGATGCACTTTCTCTGTTTTATGCTGCATTACCAGTCTACAGGGTGTAAAAGTTTATGACTGAATATTAATTTCTGTGAGTTCTGAAGCATTTTTTTTTACTAAACTGCTGGTAAACATTTCAACACTTTATAGTTTTAATAAATATCAACTTCAGTAATTCAGTTTTTGCCTTTCACCCAAAAAATTACCAGTCTTATCCCACAGTAGGGCATGCAGGTTATTATTTTAACACTGGTATCGGATTGGGATCGGTATTGGTCGATACCAAAAGCCCAGGTATCGGGACCAGAATGTTGGATCAGTGCAACCCTACTACCTGCTAGGTTTTAGTAGTGATTATGAGGAGAGGCCAAATTGTTTAAGAAAGCTTCATTTCTCATGGCATCATGTAAGTTCTTGTAACATGTTGTCCATGTTAGAATAACTTAATGAAAAATGCTGCAGTGTTTTAAAAGTAAGGGGGATTAGATGTGACCATGAATTTGCTTGTGCCACTTAAGGACTTTTATGTTTTTTTTTTTTTTCGTAATTTAGAAACAAAATATGTTGGTAGGTCACCTGTTCAAATCCCAGTTCACCTGGTGGCCTTTCTGTGTAAAGTTTACATGTTCTCCCCCCTGCATGTGTGGGTTCTCTCCAGGTACACCGACCCCCCCCCCCCCCCCCACAGTCCAAAAACATGCTCATCAGGTTAATTAGTGATTCTAAATTGCCCGTAGGTGTGAGTGTGAGCATGAAAACTTGTCTGTATCTATGTGTCAGCCCTGTGATTGGCTGGCGATCAGTGCCTCCCACCCTAAGAGACAGCTGGGATAGACTCCAGCCACCCAGGACCTGAACAGGATAAGCAATATATAGAAGATGAACGAATGAATGAACAACACATGTTCCACGGTGCTGCGGTTCAGAAACAACCTCTTCTGCCTTGAAGAACATTGTTTCTCAGTGTATTGATGAAACTTTCTCTTTCTCACAGGCTTCATCAAAAATAAGCAGGAGGTTAAAAAAAGCATCTCTATGTCACGCATTAACCCACAATGGGTTAACAGATCCATTGCGATTAACATATATATGTTCATAAACCGTGTCAATACTTGAACCACTTCCTGAACCAGCGAGACGTCAAATGTCACCAGAAGCCCTTACTGAAAATTTATCCACATGCTCTAAAGTGTCGGCACCCATTATTAGTTGTAAGTCAAAAATGAGGGCAAATTTACCCCAAAGAGAATAGAGACGCTACATACGTTTGAGAGTGAGTTGCATTTGCATTATTTGCGGAATTGAAATAAGCATTTGTCAGCAACAGGTTTTATTATTCAAATCTTAACTGCAACAGGCATGTATCAAAAAGGTCAATACAGCAAAGCCTTTACAAAATCTGGCTCGACACTTAAAGTCATCCCAAAAATGGCTGTCGCAACAAATTGTAAACAGTTTTATCAACAGTCTTACAGCACTTACAGCAAAATACAAATCAGCTAAAGTAAGAAAAGCACCTGTTATCTTTCAAAATGTTTCAACACAAACACAAGTTGTGCCACTATACAGAGTCAAAGTCAACAAACCAAAACACAAAGAAATGGAATGTTCAAAGTCACTCGACCATTTTGTCTCCGTACAAAAGAGAGGGGGGGAAAAAAAGAAGAAAAGGACAGCTGGAGTCGTTCCTCACAACAAAAAAGGCAAAGGGATTGGACAGTGCATTCAAAGACAAGCACACCATGCACTTGATGGGAACAGGAGCTGGTTTGGTCACTTAGCATAGTTTGTGCATAGTTATAAGGCATCAATCGAGCAGTCCTTTAGGTTGCATGTGGCTGAGAGAGACATTCTGCAGAGAGGGAGAGTCTTCATCAGTGGATCCTTGCCTGGGGGAAAAAAAAAACACAACCTTGCATCGCTTGCAGTCACCTCCTCCCCCTCCTCTCCCTCTTGGTAAGAGACTGGCGAAAACCTGAGTGAGTCGAGTTGCGTGGAGTAGAGTTCCAGGTTTGGATGCATGTGCAGCGAGTTTCTGATCTCCAGCCTGGGTGGGAAGCTACCCCCCCCTCCGAGTTCAACCAGCGCTGGAAGATTTATCAGAAAGGACTAATTTCTACAATACCTTCAGAAGGTGTGGTGGAGAGGTGGATGCACGTCCAACACCATCATTATTCAGGAGTGCAAGAACACATTGTAGCACAGGTGGAGTTACTTATGGCATCTGGTGTGTTTGAATAAGGTTCTGCTCATGGCTTCAACAGTGGGATGACAGTTCAAACGAGTGGTTCTTCACATCTGTGCTTCGAAGGCAAACCGTGGAGCCGACATGACTCAGTTCAGTTCAAAGGAAAGAAAGGACAAACAAACAGGGAGATGCGTAAACAGTCTTCATAGAGGCAGCAAAAGGACTGGGCTTGTCACATTTTTTTTGTTTTGTTTTGTTTTGTTTTTTTTTTTACATGAGGAAGAATCTTCAATACAAATGCAACACGGCTTGAAGTCTTAGGAGGGTCGAAAGTCTGAATACTCCAGTCATCTCGGTAAATTCAGTTCAGCCCATTCTTCAAATCTTTGTTTTCAAATGGCACTTCAAAATACCAGAAAGAAAAGGTTCATCTTCAGTTCTCATACTGCTTTCCCCTTATGGTTCACACAAAAACAAAAAAAAAGTGGTGTGTTCAGTCACTAATGCCAAAACTACAGTGGACAAATAAATAAAACAAAGCAAATAAAAGAAAATACAGCAGTAGCCAAATGAGGTATCTATGTATTGCTCTATGCCAAAAAAGAGGAATTAAAATTAAATAAATTAAATAAAATCAGTGGTTTACCAAGATGACAGGCAAAAGCAACAAAATAAAAAAAGATGTTTGGATCAGGTGAGGCAGCGGCTGGGCTGCAGGCCGTCACATGCCCCACCCGGCCCCCAGTGTGTGTCGAGGCCCTGAGGCCGGGGTCAGGGGTCAGGAGGTTGAGGTGAAAGGGCACACGAGGAGCGTCAGGATTCTCTGCTTCCCTGAGGTATTTCTTTGGAGCTGGTTCCTCCTGCAGTTGTGGCTGCGTTGCCGTCTCTTCGGGCGGTGGCGGCGCCATCTTCCGTGTTGGCGCCTGATGTGCTGGGCTCCGCCTCTTCGGAGACGGAGGTTTGTTCCTGTTGAAGGCTGCCCCAGCTGGCCTTGTTCAGCCCCATGTGGCCCAGCATGGTCTGGGACAGACGTGTGTCGGAGAAACGGGCCCACTCTGCGAACAGCGGCTCTGCCACGTACGTCATGAAACCTGAGGAGGAAGGAGAGGCAGGAGAGGAAGATTAAACCTTAAACTTGAATACATGAAGTGAAAGCGGAATAAAAGGAATACACGAAACAAATACTTGCCTATTTGAATGTTTCCAACCGTGTTTGCATCTCTGTCACAAAGTGGGCTGACTTCAAGTTTGTGCTTCTTCTCAATTTCTCCTTCAGGATCAAAAATTATAAAATCAATACATCAATTTAAAAAATAACTAAAAGAAAAGGACAATAAGAGGCAGAAAAAGGGTTAACCTTGTTGGAAGAACTCCTCGGTGACTTTCTCACTCCACTGTTTGCTCAGTTCCCAGGGTCTGCAGGGGTTACAGATGTCTGCACACTTCAGAGCCATCTGCACAGAGCGGGAATATAAAACAAATCAGAGCTTGTAGTATTTCGGAGATGCTAAAGTTTTGGGTGTTTGTGTGACAGAGGACTTAACTGACCTGCAGGATGAAGTGGCGGTGGCTGGAGTTGCTTAAGCACAGGTTGTCCTGGTCCAGGTGCCGGCGAAACCTGGACAGGTATTCGTTCTGTCTGCTGATGTCTGTGGCCAGGATTAAGGAGCCCAACTCCCTCTCCATGTTCAGGCTGAGGAGAAGCACAGTTACGTGTTAAACTCTGCCAGAGGTTTGATTTGATGTGTTAGGATCAGCTTCTCACTGACCTGTCTTCAGCAGGAAGATGGGAAAAGAGCGCCGTCTCTCTAAGCAGGCCAACAGCTGACTTCCAGTGGTGGTTTTCCAGAACTGAGGTATTCTGAATATGAAAAGGAAATTGTACATTAATCTAAAATCAAATCCAGCTCCATCATATGGATTAGTAAATCCAGGGGACGGCTGTTACCCTATACAGTGTAGCGAGATAGTGGTCTGTCTTGATGAGGAAAGGCTGGTTAACTCCAGGGTGATCCAGGTCATGCGTGGCAGCTGCTAAGAGTCCCAACAGGATGTCACAGGAGGTCAGAGACTTGGCGAGCTGCATTAATGACAAAGACGGCACAAAATATACCTTTACTACTTTCAGATCTCGAAAATGACACACTGTCTATCATCTCTTCAGAAATAAGTCAAATGTGGTGTCTGCATGTCTCACTATGGGTTCTTGCAGGTAGCAATACATGGCCTGTGTGACGTCTGCAGCGTGCACAGCGTTGTGGTAGGGGTTGTCGCTGTGGTAGTCCTCTTGGACCATGACCAGGAACCTCCAGAGTTTGACCATGTCCAGCTGGAAGAGCTCCACCAAGCCATACTGGTTCAGCAGGTGGAAGGTCAGGGTGATCAAACTGTTTCCTGGACAAGGAAAAAAGCTCTCATCAGGAGAGTTTCTCTTTGTGTTTGTATCAAAAGAAGAAGAAGCTGAACTTGTTCTTTTTTCCCCACTTATACCACCTTTCTTCAGCCCTCCTTTACTAAACGTCTTGAAGTTGCCATTCTTTGTAAGTTTTCATCCCTTCTTACCAGTTGCAGTGACTTTCATATCCAAGAATCTCTTTTCTAATTCCTTATTTTTCAGTTTGACAGCAAACAACAACCCAGATGGGCTGGTACATAAAAATTAAGATCATACTCTTTCACTGCTAAAAGTCACATCCTTATTTCAAAATATAACAGGCTTTTGACATTTCTTTCCCCAACTTAAATTACATTAAGATGTTTTTTCCTCAATCCAAACAAATTCAATGAATCAGTAACAGGAATCTCATGTGCGAGTTGGCATCCAATAGATGGCACCATTGGGAAGACATTAACTCTGATACCCCTGTCAGTGCTGACTTTGAATGAATCTCAATACAACTTCCGAGCAGATCAAATTTTACCCACCGTTTGTCAACCTATCAAAGAGGAAAATGTCGAAATTCCAGGTCCCGACTTTTTCCAGCATGCACTAAAAAGAGGGGAAAAAAAGACAAACATAATGACTTGTGTGAAGTTTGATTGAAACGTCATTAAGGTAATGTTATACAGGTTGATGTCTTACTCTAGCTTGTCCAGTGTAGTCCTCATCCAGGAGGTGGAGGGGGATCTGCTGGGGGATTCCCCGCAGCAGGCGGGAGGAGTGCAGGTACCTCTGGAAGCTGAGCAGTCTGTGGACCCTCCTTTCAGGAGCAGAGTCGGATGCAGACAGACATCCCAGCCGTGCTACAAACGCAGTGAGAGAGAGAGAAAACAGAGAAAAGCAGTGATATGTCAAATGTGTTCGAGTGTCTTTGGTTAATGTTTGTTTTACAGGCTCATTAGGCTCAGAGAATCATTTGGGTTGCACAAACTCTGCGGGGATCTGACACCAACACAGAGATATACAAACAGTCGCTGCTGACACAGCCGCCCACTCGTAAGCCTCTCGTCTGGAATCACACAGCAGACATGCTTTGTCAGTGGTCTCTCTCACACACTCACACTCACACACTTTCTCTCACACAATGGCTCTGTGTCTGAGTAAACCATGGCTGCAATCCGGAAACACGTCAGCATGAGATAGGATTACTTTAGGGTCAAAATGTCAAAATACGCACGCACACACAACGCGCACAACACACTCACATATCTAAAGCCATTTCGATGAGAGTCAAAGTCACTTCCCCACACTTATTCTCGAAGCTTTTATTGACGTTTTACTGCATCTGAACGTGACATACTGCACACAAACACAAACACATGACAGAGAAGAAAAAAAGAAACAAACTCAACTCAACTCAAAAAGTTGAGTTTCAAGATTTTTATACTTACTGTGAAGAGTCCGAAAGTCGATGCACTGGTACGGGTGGGAGCTTCTTCGTTCCGGTTCAAATCCAACCTGACTTCTCACTCTCACATCTCCTGGAAGAAATCAACACTTATTTCCTCAAGATTCATGAAGTTTGGAAAGAAAACTCTGTGTGTATGTGTGTGTGTGTGTGTGTGTGTGTGTGTGTGTTGTGTGGGGATCAGTGGTAGCAGCAGAGGTCAAAAGTAGTAGTCGTAGTTTTGATTGTATACTGTTTGCGTGAGAGCAACAAAGATGAGATTTACTGAAAAACAATGAAAGCAGAATAATGAAAAGAGAAAAAGAAGCGTTTGAAATGTCTGACAAAGCTGAAATCCTGCCCTCTTTGAGAATGCTTCACTTCTATTAGACAAAATCAGACAGTTCATCTTTCCCGAGGATGTTGTTAATCAGCTTTTTAAAATACCGAGACTGATTTTGGTGTCATGGCAGTGTTCTCACAGATAAGACTCAGAACTTCTTTTACTTCACTACGGTTTGAAGATTTAATCATAACATATTTGTTACACCTGATGTGTCATGGTTGAATCCATTTCCCTTTTTAAAGGTAAAACTTGGAAAGGTTTGAGTAACTTCTCATTTTGAAGACAAACCAATGCGTTACTTGTTGAATGCTATCAAAACAATTCATCTTTGACATTTATTTTGACGTCACCTTTGGGGTTTTTTTCATAACAGTTAGGAAATACTTACACTAAGCTCTTAAAGTGATGCCGGACTTCACCTCTTCATTTAAAAATGAACAATAATGTAAAGCTCATCATCATGGTGCTCGAAGCAAACTAAAACAAGCAAAAGTTGTGATTTTGGAGAAACCATTTGATCACAATGTGGAGTATATGATCCATGTGCTGGCACAGTCACACACAGATACACACTCCAGCGACCCAGAGGAGCAGAGTCAATCAAACAGCTGAGCATGCAATGCCATGTCAGGACAGTCTGCACTACTATTAGTACTCAGAGAGTGATTTACAGTCCATCAAGGACTGTTTTTAGTAGCCAGGCAAAGGATCAGGAACTGGCTCCAGACTCGAACTGAGGCCGGCTGTGCTTGTAGCCTGCAGTGAGAGCACAGTGGTGTGTGACAGGACGGCGCTATGACGCTGATGCAGAAAAATGCAAGTGTGCTGTTACAAGCAACTCTCGAAATGCTGCAAAATCGTCAAGGTGCGAAAGAGTGCAAATCCAGCATTGGCACTTCTGATTTTTTCTTATGTGCATTAGAATTTAAATCAAAGCAATCACACAAGTAATTATCTCCCAGCTAGCATGTTACTTACTTGATAACAGTTGTCTGAAAACTACACAAGCTCCTATCAAAATACCAAAAACTAAGAATTACAATTCAGAGTAGAATGATGCGTAACATTGCTATGAAGAAGGCTGTTAGTGCTGTTCTCTGTATGAATGTAGAGAGAGAAAATCTTTGGCGCATCTCGTGCAAACGTGAAATCCTGTGTGTGTCACATCTGTCACATCTGCAGATGCATGTGCTAAGGCTCAGCACGTGTGTGTCTGTGTGTGTGTGATTAGTGTGTTTCCAGAGTCACAGGGTCCATGTTTCCCCTGCGGTGCATTAGTGCTGGTGCTCCGGGGTGGATGTAGGTCATGTCATTATAACTGATGCGGTGAAAGCTCCGAGCCCTGCTATTTGAAAGCACATCAGCACTAAGTTGGCAGACAGAACCCCACCAGTCTGCATTAGAGTGCCTCTCCTCACACTCAAATTAATATAAAAACCCATCGTCACAGATGCTTTATGCCGGTGACGAATGAGCCTGCAATCATACTCTGCCAAGTAAAATGATTACAAAGGCTAAAACTCCTTCAGTCAGCTTGATAAACCGCTGTTACTAGGATGAGACGCACGTGGCAGCAGCAGAGTCATGGGTATTATCACGCTGGGTTAGAGGGAAACACGGTATAGCAACATTGTGCAGAAGCTACAGTAAACAGAATTTCTACAGACACTCAGTGAGCCTGAATGCCCCTGCTGTTTAATGCTCTCTGCCTACTCACTACGCTTCACAGCAGCAGTCTAATATCTATGAGCGACGCTGACAGGAGAACACTGTGACTGAGTCTGCTGTCTTTCTAGCTGCTCACTAGAAGCTGACACCATCTGATCTGTGAATAAACGTGGGAAAACTTTGTGAGGAGCAAATCTGTGCGTCTGTGCAGGAGGCTGATGTTCGGGCTACAACCAGTCTTCAGTCATTATCCACCATTATCCTCAATAACCTTATTGATCAGGAAGGGGAAGCTGATCCGGCTGCTACCTAGATGCAATTGAGTCCATCTGCCTGGCAGAGCCGCATCCATTTTCTAAACTGCTTATTCTGTTTAGGGTCGCTGAGGGTAGCACTGGACAAATGGACGCACTGAAACGGAAAAATACTGCTTTTAACAAACTTTGAAGACACACGGCTTCACTCTTTCATAAACATAAATCTGATTGGCAGATTACCAAAAGCAGAGGATTGAGCGGGCTCTACTGCATCCCCACCGCTTAATAATCTCCCCATCCCTCTCGCCATTCAGCTCCCATCTCTCTGCTTTTTTTCAAGCCAGTGTGTATTAAGAAATGAAAATGACCATGGAGGGGATAAACCCCACGGATGTCTGGGAAACGTGATACGTGTGTCTGCTGTAACTGCACGTGTTGTTATGTGATGAGAATGGGGAAACACTTACCTAGCATACGAATGTAGAGCGCTGTTTGGTCGGAGCTGTCGTAGGAGATGGCTCCCCGTCTCTAAACAAACCAGAAGACGCATCATTAATTACTTTCAAGGTTTATGCTGGCAGAATGTTACGTTAACAACATCACTAATATTTATTTTTGACCAAATACACACCTCAAAACTTTTTCTTTCACATATAAACAGCTTGCAAAGTGGAGGATGGTGAAATGTTGCTACTGTTCCTTCTAAGCTATTCTGTGTGTGTGTGTGTGTGTGTGTGTGTGTGTGTGTGTGTGTGTGTGTGTGTGTGTGTGTGTGTGTGTTTGTGTGTGTGTGTGTTTGTGTGTGCAAACTGCTTCACTGATAAACTTGTTCCAGCTCCATATCATCAGCTTGATACGGCCCTTACACTACTGCTATCAGACATGTGAGCAACCCACGTGTTGTGTGGACAAACATGCACACACCCAAACACACTCTTACACAGAGAGAGAGAGAGAAAGAGAGAGAGAGAGCGAGAGAGAGAGTTTCTTAAAGAGGAATTACTTTGGGTCCCGTGCAAAGGACTAACCCTACCAAATAAGTTTAGCATGACTTTTTGTGTTGATCACGCCGACAGATAAAAACAGTAAAAATGACCGCTCTGATCTGACGTCAGCAGGTGATTGAATTTGAATGAATTTGCCTTAGCAGAACAGATAACTGGGATGGATCCTGTCCACCAACCCTTGACTTGAAATGGAAAAATGTTACATGATAAATTTAGCACCAATCTACTTGTTACAAACCATTTTGTTTAATTTTGTTCAATATAAGATCAATCTAAAAAAAAAATCTAATCTTACCTTCAATACAAGAAGCATTTTTCAAGAGGCAACCACTGTTAACTTGTACATCAAGCGTTCTGACCACTGTTTTCCAAGGAAAGGTTGATAACAGTCTAGATACTGCATATAATTTAGAGTTTGTCATCAACAAAGTCTGCAGGGTAAGAACAAACAGGGGTCACAAAAGCAGTGACGCCAAAGATGAAATCCTGGAACCTGTTGGCTGTCATCTAAAAGCAATTACACTTTAAGAATTCCTGAACACCTAGATTTGAGGTATGGTTGCAGATTTAAGTCCCGCACAGCACAGAAAATGAAGTCTTGGCTCATTTACACATATCTGTTTAGTGGAAACTCCCTCGCTGAGGTCGTATCATCTAAACACAGTGACCGCTTGTACTGATATTGTTGCCTTTGATACTCTTTCCATTGTGCACTAAATACATATATGATTTATATTTGTCTTCTGCAGTATGTTACAATTAGGTTAGCGATGTAAAGGCTAGAACGGGTATACATGTCCAGCCATTAGCGATGAAAACAGAGCGACAAAACCGTTTGTACTAATGGTGGAAAAAAATTGATTAGCAATATGCATGAGTCAGGTTAGCGCCCCACTAACTTTAATGGCAGTAGACCTCGCCATTACAGGCGCTAATGGCAGGATTACTGCAACTGTTAGGTTGTTAAATATGGTATGCTCATGCATTACCATTTATGACCAAATGCGAAAATGTAGGGATCAGACGAATCCTTTGGAAAAGTACAACGATGTTGAGATATACAGCAAATTCAAGTTACACTACATATTTCCTTTCTATCGCTGATTATGTGTGTACACATAAAGGATCAGACATCACACATGCGCAGTTCAAATTTGTTGGATGGGGGTTTTCCAGGAAGTTTCCCGGACATATGACATTTTGCACCTGCCTCACTTTCATGGAGCTATTACTTAAGTTTTGGCACTCGTGCATGAGGCTAACTGTTTGGCCAAATGGGCCATTCCATAACAGTACATGATGAGTAATGGACGTGCATATAGGTCAAGTTTGCACAAACAAAGTCCTGAGGAGATGCGATATTCAAATTCATGCTAGTTTTCCTTGACTGCTAACCCTGCCTATAAGGAATAAAGAATGTTTAATTATTACTGCTAGCGGATTGGAATTGGTATTCCTTGTTCCTCTGTTACAAGATTATCCTTGCTGTGGATACATGTTTGAGAATTAAATTCTAAACAGGAGACAACTGATCTTTTTAGATACAACATATCACTTAATGCAATCGCACTACTCTGTCTTAAATAAAATGCATGGGAAATGGCCCAAATGATCATACTGGCTTTTTCAGAATCAACTGTTTTACAGTCCAGTCACAGCTGATTTTCCAAACAGGGTTTTGTAGGACTAGCAGTGAACGAAACCACAAAGGTACGTTGAAGGGGGCTTCTCTTTGCTTCAGAAGTTGAACAAGCGGCTGAAAGATGAATGTTGACCCTGTCACTGAAGTTGAAAAGTTGTCCGTTTAATCTTCAGTTTGTCTGCAACACCATTCAGTGTGAACAGTATCTCTCAGCAGGAGGCAGCTGCTGCAGCACAGACTCGGGCTCACTGCTAGCTGTAGGACTGTGGTAAGGGCATATTTGCTCTGTCGACAGACAGCTGCTCCGGGCTACACTGAGGTGTTGGCTCACCTCTCGATGCACTCAACACATCCTTGCCCCCCTCCAGGGCAGCTCTCCCCTCTGCCTTCTGTGGATACCCTTATCTAGTGTCACCCATTCCACCGGGAGCTGACCTGACTCACTGCTCAGCTTACGAATCTGTTCAACTGTATTCAGGGACCATTTTAAAACAACAATTAACGCATGAAATGAGCATGCTCGTACACTCTGTACTTCATATCAGTGGGTTCACATATCTCTTTCACACACGCATACAAACACACACCTGACAATATCTGTCCTCTAATGCTTGTGACAGCTGCCAATCCAAAGCTAATATTTTACAGGCTAGCAAACAGCCAGACTCAGGGTGGGTAATCTACAAAGCTGTATTTTAGAGTCAACAGGCCTCTATGTTTACACACAGCACCGGTGGTTAGTGTGAATATTATAGATTGTGTCAATCTAGCTCAGACTGTGTGTCCATTTTGGTGTGTGTGTGTGTGTGTGTGAAAGGGGGTTGTATCTGCTGTAACGTGTGGGAACTATAACGCTGGCTCCTGAGCTGGGAATGGAAGAGCGACCAGCCCTGCCAACACTTGCCCGAACAAACCTTTTGGCCACAGTTTACTACACACTCATAAACACACACATACACACACACACACACAGGGCCAGCCACTAGTTGGCACTTAAGTGGACACTGGCATGTGCTCCCTTGTGAGCTGGTATGAAGGAGGCGGCGGAGCAAACACTTTGTCAATGTCACATTCCCACTGTGAACAGAGGGGAGAGTCACGTTTTACCCTTGAAATGTCCCCGCCCACAACACACACCCCTGCCACGCCTCACTGTGGAGTAGCCAACGCACTATTAAAAAAAAAACATAGTGCTGTTTTGGTCAGACATGAACTCAAACCCCTTTGTAAGCTCTGTTTCTGTCTTTTCTGCTTCACTTCTGAGTGTAGAGGGAAATACAGGCGGTGGAGAAAGATGCAGGGTGTCAAAGTCAAACACTTGTAATTCATTCATTAAAGTTAACTCTGCACTTCGTTCTTTATTGCAAAAGCTTATAAGAAGTTCAATCATATGAAACATTAGGAATGGGTCCAGGAGTTGTTAATCTCTATTTTGAAAAGCTGTTGTGTATAAGCCGCCAGCATGATAGGAGTTTTTTTTCTCTTTTGTATCTTGTACGTTGGCTTCTCTCTGCATCAAAACTTAGAGGGTTTAGAACTTCAATAATGCCCTATTCTGAGAATCCGTTTTGGGTTTCTTTGTAACAGCTCGTTTGGCTTTTTGGTATTTCTGTTACATCATCAGAGGACAGGATTACAACATTTTCATTACAGATACACAGAGATGCACAAAATTCAACCACAGCACGCTGATGCTACATTACACATGCCAAAACGATTTTTTTAATCCCTCCTGCAAATACTTCACTGTGAAGCAGGTGATGGATTGTTTTGGGGTTTTTTTTGTTTTTGTTTTTTTTGAGCCGTTGAGCATCCACAGTAGTTCTGGCAACACTTCAAATGGAAAACATGGGTGGTACAGTTCTGGTATCAGTAGTTCTCATCATGGTGCGTCACAGCAGAGCTATCATACTCAGTGGAAGTGTTCCAGTCCTTCTTAAGCTGAATGAAAAAAAACAATGGGTTTCTCGAGGGGTATTTGAGGCTGGTATTTGGTTTCATCTTTTAGTACCAACATTATCAGTTAAAGCTGTCAAGATTTAGAGTAAGACGTGTGTTAAATGAGATAAGACACTGAATAGAGCCTTAAGATGCGGAAAAAAACTTGCAAAATGGCACCACTTATGAAAAAGGAAACGGGTGGATTTTAAAGAGTGAAAACAGTTTTTTGTTTTTTTTCACTGAGTCAAATGCAGCTAGCGCCCATGGTGCTAAGGCCTAGTGGACATTAGATGACTTACAGCTTAAGTTTTACATTCTGAGCAGGATTTGCGGATTTGAATACAACCCACAACCTCATCAAATAAGGCAGGCCAGCGATTCTGATTTCTACCAGTCTGTTGGTTTGTTGTATTTTTACTCCCAGTGCAGGATCCAGGTGTCGAAGAAGACATTCGACTCACTTGAATCCGTCTGTCTGATTAATCCTTGACAGAGATAACTTAACTATTTCAAATTCCTGATTAATCTTAGAAAGACACATTTAATGTTTAACAATATCCCACATTTAACCCTTAAAAGCCTGGCCCATCAAAAACAAACAAAAAACCCCCCAGAAAATTCAAATTTTTGGAACTAAGATGTTCATTACCCTTTTAAGAAAATCTACAAAATTATTGCTATATCTTCTTAAAAATTAGCAATGATTTTCCTGAAAAAAAGTGTGGATAATTTCCTGAGAGCAGCCATTTTGAAAAGGGACAAATTACAACTTCAGCTGCCTGTAGTGGTATGATAATCCACAAGGGGGTAGAACACATTTTTGAGAATTTTTTTAAACAAGTTTTTCATGAAAATATTTATCATGTTGATGAGATTGAGGACTTTGAAACTCGTGTATGAAATATGATACGTTCAACAATGACCGTTTCTTTTCTGTTTACATCTCCAAAAAAAAAAAAAGTATTCTTATATTTGAAGAACATACAAAACCAGTTGTTATTCAAACACTTCCAGAATTACAGCCAGCTCATGTTTGCTTAAGGCACTCCGAAAAGGTAAATTTGGTTTTGTTTGGAGTTTACTGCTAGGATAACAGTCACCTCACTGTATCCGATGCAATTCCCTGTGAGTTCTGTTGCATAGGGCTCTGTTTCTTATCTCTGCCTTGGGTCAGGGCACCCAGGTTTTGGAGGTCAGGAAGGTCATGTGATGTCTTTAACTTTAGCAGTGTGAGTTAGCTCAGGCTCAGACTGCTGTGGTTAAACAGATGCTAACGGCCGTTATAGGGATGTTTGCTTGATGCAAACAGATTCAAGCATTGTGTGCGCTTGTCAAAAGAGCGCGGGCTGATTTGCAAGAACTCAAATTTAAAACAGCCCACTGGGGTTTCTTCTTCCCCAAACAGGCTCTGTTATCATCATAGCATTGAGATGAGGTGATATTGTAGAGTATGACGTTCTCTGAATGGCACTCAAGGGTCCAGTGCATGGTGAGGCATTTTCACACTTGTTTTAAACACCGACATAAACTCCACTTTTATTACACTGCTTAGCTTTAACATTTTTTTTCCCCTTTAGCTCAGGACGTGCTTATTGTGCATTCAGTCAGCTGGAGCCAAACAAATGAGGAAGCCAGCAGTGTTCCTTTAAACTGACTTATCAGAGATACACACGCACAGTACACACTCATGTAAATTGTGAGATAAAAGCAGCTGGACTCAACAGCAGTTTCATAAACCGAAAGCTTCCTTCTGAGTTATGGCCTCTTGCAGCGCTCTGCTGTGTGGGACGGCACATTCCAGTAACTGAGTGCTAGGCCATAAATGTGGACAGGTTTGGATTGAGTGAGTGTGTTTGTATATGTGCGTGTTTGTGTGCACCAGCCCCTGCATACACAAAAGGCCTGGATGGAGTCTACCTGTGGCTGGAGTGTTTTATGAGAACACTGTCCACTCTGACACACTCCAGCTGCAGTGAGTTTTGGAGGAGCAGAGGCCTGGGGTGAATTGGCTAGATGCCTTAGCCGGTGGATGACAGGGTAGTGTTGACGGCAGAGAACAAAGCAGCATGCTTGTTGAGCAGATGTATATTTGCAACTAATAGTTGTCTTTTATTTTACTGGCAGATGAAGCGTCTTAGAATGATTTAAGCTTTCTTTAGACAAAATGCATTGAAGAGCCGTGTTTGAACATGCTCGTATCGCCATGAAGAAGTGGAGTTTAGGTGTGGGGGGAGGGGGCTTCATACTCTCACAGGCCGTCTACTCTGCACAGGAATTTCATTCGTTTTTAAACATCATCCCCAGGCTCTAATTGCTTCTCTCAGCCAACTTACTACCCCTCCTCCCTTGGATGTCTTAACCTTCTGAAGAGGGCAAACAAAACCCAAGTCTCTAACCAGTGCACCAGGAAGAGACAATTTGGTGATTAAAAACAACAAACACTGGGGAATAAATTCTTCCTTCTTCCTCTTATAAGTCCTCAGGACGACGGTAATTATGATTGATATTCAGCCACAGCGGCCGGACCCTGACATTGTGGCCGTTAGTGTGTTGATGTGTGGGGCCACATTCTCACAGCCGATTGCACTCGACACTGCAGCACAAAAACAAAATGGTCATGTGATAAGAGGGGCCCCCGACGGAGAGAAACAGACAGGCGGAGAGATGAGTAGGATCTAACTGAAGGCGGGCTGGAAGGGGCTGCTCCTGTTTATTTACTAAATAATTCACATCCCCGCTTAATAACAAACAAGGCCTGGCATTCCAGCTCATTCACGCAAACTTCTCAGAAAATCTGGCAGGGAGAGAGTTAAAGCTTTTGTGTAAGGTTGTGAAACGCCGAGCTCAGAGTCTGAACGGCTCCTTCAGCATTCTTACCACATCCTGCAACTACGTCAATCCGATGGCACTGTGGAGGAAGAGAAAAAACCCTTATCGGTTCAGTTAAAATCAACAAAGTAACTCCCTTATAGAGCAGCACTGTAGTGTGTTCTCTTATCATGTTCTGCACAGAAACATTCATAGTAAGGATGAAACAGGCAGCGCTATCTCGCGCCCTTACGCACAGGGCTATCATCATCTCTCCAAACATCAGAAATGAGGAGGAGTTGATTCAGGGTCAGTGGCTGACAAAATCTTGATGATCTCTTGGACTGTGTTATGATGGACTGAGCTGACAGCAGATCATTGTTTTCAGTGTAAGCCGCTTTCCTCCCATTATCGTTAAAAGCCATGTGACTGCACAGAACTCATCAATACCCTGCATCTGTTTATTGATTCATGCATCTCTGTGAGGTTTTCTTCTGGAGGAGTTGTCAATTACACAGTCCTGTCAGAAACATGTGACTGTGTGTGAATGTGTTACTAGAACCAAACCATGACAGCCAGCCACATGCCATAGAAATTCAGCCTCAGTCAGGATGTTTTTCAGCTTCAAAAACTGACTTTATGTGAGGATATACATTCTCTGTGCTTCATCTTTTCATGTTGCATCAGTCTCATTCATCTTGGTCCTGTGTTTACCCCTCACCAAAGCTAGACCAGAAGGGACCAGCATGCATCACTATGTTCAAGCCAATTCTAATCATCTTCATCCTCACTTTGGGGAAATATTCAACAGGCAGCCAACATGCATCTCCCTGGAACAAAAGAGGCATTGTAAAAGATAAAAGAGACCATTTATTTGATGCTGTTGCTGTTTTCAATGCCTCTTCAGCAGCATATTTACTCCCAACCATAAGCATTCCCCAAACACACAGTGACATATTCTTCTGAGACTGTTCAACCCAGCTCTTTCGTCCTCTGTTTACAAGAGGAAATGTCTTCATCAGCGAGGGAAGGGGAGGGGGGCTCGAGGAGAAAGAGAAAGAAAAAGAGGGAGAGCTTGTGAGTGAGCGGAACAAGATAGCCAGAGAAAGAAAAAGAGACTGAGACTCCGGCCATCTGTGAGTCTGGCTGCGAGCCAAACCACTGCCCACAGAGCCCAGGCACATGCCTAACTGCCTCTTTCTGCAACGCTAGTCCAGAGCTGCTTCTACAAACAACAGGCCTGTGGAACCACACACAAAAACACCGCAGCCACCAAGGACAAACGCACCCTTATGGTCATAAATAGGGCCCAAAACACAATATTTGTTGAAGAGTAATTGCTCTGTGATAAAGGATGAGTGACATTGCTGAATGCGTGTACGCATGTTATCCCCTTGTGCCACCACTGAGAGAAAAAAAAAAAGAAGTGACAAATGACTTTGTCAGCATGTCTTTATGTCAGATTATTAAATCCTTTTTGCACAAAGAAAAACATTTCTGTAAAGCTCTCTGTTCAACAATATATCCATCGAAATAACAAACAACTTTTTTTGGTGCATTGTTGTGACAAATGAACCTCTTTCTCTTCCAACAAAGAAGCATAATCGCAAACACACCTCACACCTGCCGATTTGAAATGAACTCTGGCCTACTTTAGAAACCAAAGAGTGAACCAGACCAAGGGACACAATAGCTTCACACTTGTGAGTGTATGCAGAGGATGAGCAATCTCGCATTGTGCCTGGACTTCTGTGACCTTTCAGCAGAGTCTCAACTCACAAGACCTGAAAATCTGGCAAAATCTCTCTCATGGTAAAACGTGACTTCAGTGCAAACAAACATGACAGACAGTGAGATGAATGTCAAGCTCAGTGTTGCAAGACGTTACCTGGTACAACCAGTGAGGTAGCAATTTTAACTCATATGTTTTTCCCTTTTTTGTGCGTGTGTGTGTGGTATGTTTTACAGGACACTCCAATCCGTCAAACTTGATGTTTTCATTTATTATTACCAGTTGCTATGGTTGGGTTTGTTGTGCTTCAATCTTTCAGTTGGCTTGCTTTCTGGTTGGCTTTTGTTCTGTTCTATGTAACTCTATGCAGATAGCATGCTCAGCTGTCCTTGCCCACTATGCAAAACGATATCTAGTCATAAATATTGAACTGGGTAATATTTGCAACTCAGAATCCGGAAAATTCTTCCAAAATGGAAAAGGTAAAATGTTGCGATACCTCACACAACAGGGGGGGAAAAAAGCAGACAAGATCATTTTTAGAACACTCAAAAAATTAAGTGATTGCCTACTTATGTCCCAAGAAATCAGGCTGATTTTAGGCCTGATCTCCACATCTTGTGGAATGTACTGTGCTCCACTAACTACTTACTAGTTGTTGGTTTAAAAAAATGCAAGCACGAGTGTAAATACTGGTAATAAATAAATAAACAAATAAATAAATAAGTTCAGGTATTTTGAAAAAATTGCATTTGTTGCAATTCCTTTACTGATATTAGGTAGCAGGTATCAGATGCCAGCAAGTATGCTAATTGATGCACAACCTGATACCATGCTTTATTCATGCAAAAATTCTCTCTTTTAACAATTACATGGAGATACTCTATTAAGTGTAAGGTTAGTCAAAGCTCCACCATTCTCCACCATTAAAATTACTTTTTTGGTGACTGTACCTCAATCAGGAATCAGAATTAGTGTAAGTATGATTAATGGTAATGTAATCTCAGAAAAGTCTGATACCAATAACCCTGACAAGCACCATTGTGGGCCTTTGAAAGACAGGCTATGCATTTATTTTCTGAGGGAGCTTTCTGCGATGCTGTGGCAGGTTCAAAGCGGACGCACATGGGTAGTTATGTGGAGCAGCAGCTCACACAAAGCACTAATGGAGGTCCATTGAAGAGAACACTGACACAGTCAAAGACAGTGACTTAATGCTTAGCTAATGTGTCGGGAGATGCCATAAAACGCTGTGGGAGTTTGTGTTCATGACCAAACTAGTGGGACGCAACCCCCAAGAAATGAGAGCACACCCTGCTGCTTTTGTGCACAACAACTGAAGCAAGAACGTGGATGTTTTTCTCAGTTTCAAAAAGTGCAACTCTGTGAGAATGAGTTGATTATCTGATGACTTGAAGAGCAGACACGTGTGTTGCAGTTAGTCAAGTAACTTAAATGGACACAGGCCCTAATGGAGAGGACATCATCTGATACACATGCTTACACACAACAGTGACTCAGTGTTTGGCTAAGTCATACGAGACACATTATACTGCTGTGCTGCTTTTTTTGTGTACATGAGAACCGAGCTTAACATGAGCCCACAAAACGAAGAATGTTGTTGAGGCCTATCTTTTTATTGTCTTTCACCACAGCATAAGAAATGCACAGACAGGCTTAGCAGTGGCACATTTTTTAAAAAGAAAGCAGGAAGTTCAAGTATGACTCAATGATTTATGTTTCTTTTGTCAATGTGTCAAGGGATGTTAACATAAATAACAGAGTGACACGTTCCTTCTGACAAATGTAGCAAGTCTCAGGAGCAAGCTGGTTTACTTTACACACTGTCAGTGCTGGCTAAAGTTTAAACCAAGAGGGGGTTTATCTGCAGGCGACATGCCCAAATGCAAAGTGGTGTGAGTAGGTGGCTGGTTGGAGTGGGGTTTTTTTTTAGATGTAAGAGACAAGAAAATGTGTGTATGTGTGTAAGTGCAAGTGAGTGTAGGGGCCTAGATATTCAACAACCACCTGCAAGATTCCTGTGGATTATTCACACATTTGTAGAAAACAGATACTGATTTGAAGGGCTGCGTGACTCCAAAAGCTAAACCAATGGTTCTGAAATGATAAGGATGATCATTTTTTTTAAATCACTTCCTTACCTGTGACAGCTGTCTTGGATCAGGAGCCCCGAAGAGAGAAGAGCTGGAGCTGAAACTAATGGCTCCCCTCCGGCTGAGGACATGCTTAGGAACCGGCCTGTCAAGAGGCAAAACCGGCAGCTGATAACATACTTCCATTGAACAATCAGGGCTGGATCCGGATCAGAAATATAAAAAAAAAATCAAACCAAACGTATAATGAAAGGGATAACGAATGTAATGCGAAAAAAGATGACTGGTGGGTTAGAAAATTTCCCAAAGCATGAAAAAAATCATTCAATATTGTAGAAACGATCTGCTATCGAGTTGCAAAGTATTACTGTTCATTATGAGCGACTCAAAACTTGTCCAGATCGCCTTCATTGATGCTGCGTCTCATCTGCCTCCACCGTTTTACCTCCTTTGGTGTCATTCTGTAGGGAGAAAAAAAAAATCATGCTCCTTTCCTTTTCATTTTACTCAAATCCGGGCCCACGGACGACGAGACCTTCTTGCCATTTTCTGGGTCTTTTATGAAAACGCTTCCTCATTTTAGGAGCAGAATAAAACGTCCGCTCGCCTGCGTGTCGTTGATTTCACGGATCCGCATATCCCGAAATGAAAACAAAAGGCACGACCACTTCCAAAAAATGTCATCAACATATCATACTGAATGCAACACCGGCGGATGAGGTGAGGCAGCTCCAGGATGTGAGTCCTTGTCAGCCGTTGTAGGGGTGGTTTTCTCTCATTCACACTTACACCGGCGACGAATTATAATCAACATGTAGGGCTTTTCCGTCTTTTTTCACCAGCTGCATGATGATGAAGGAGCAGTAGTCTAATTCACCGCTGACCGTGAAGCACAAAGTGTCTAGCTCGGAGAGGGAAACCCCGACGTTCATCTCATTTCACTGCGATTCCGGCGGCTTTAAATGAGACGTAATGGCACGAAACGTAATACTACCACCAAAAAAACATCAAATGAAGAACCTAAAGTGTGTTTATCCCCCTATAACTACCTACCTATCGTCCTAAACATTTGCCTACAGTATGGTTTTTAAAGCACACACCACCTGCCAGAGATGGTGCTGTTGGAGCGAGCTAAAAAAAACGCCCGTGTCTAGAACTGACCAATGCCGTGAAGGCAGCAATTGTAACATCAACGCTAATTGGACAAAAGCGTGTACAGCTTACAAGCCGAGCTCCTTGGTTGGCTATGCGACCAGGGCGATCCCAAGACCTATATGAGCAGTCATTTGCAGACGGCGTGGACTTTCTCAAGGGTATTCCTACACAACGGGGCTTGCCCTGCAGCGGTCCACATCATTGCCTGTGATTACCTTCCTCTCATGAGTCATACTACTTGGGAGCTGAGACTGAGACTCACCGTGAGTTTGAAAAAACAGCCTGGGAAATAAAGCAAAATGTTACAGCTGTGCAAGGCTGAGGAAATGTTCTCCATATGATTGTGGTGACTTAAATCAGAAGCAGATTGGATAGTAAAGTAGAAGCTGACTTATTCATTTTATTAGTTTGAGTCATTGTTTGATAGTGGTGTGCGATACTCCAAAATTTAGTATTGATCTGATGCCAAGTAAATACAGGGCCAGTATCACCCTATTGATACAGATGCAGCATAGAATGACAGTTTGTCAAAATTGTTCAAGTATAACAATCAATGAAACTACTGTTTCTGCTCATGAATGAAAGTAAATAACTAATTTGTCAATCAGAAAATAATAATGTGCTTAATTTTTTTGCTTTGTTGTAAAACAGTACATTTGAATATTCATGGCTGGCAACAGTTATTATATTTTAGTATTAAATATATAATTTTGATAGAAGAGCTTGCAAATTCTGGTGGATTTACCATCACGAGGACATAATAAAAGCATGTGGTTACTTATTTTCAGTAACAGTAAAATAGTTCATTCAGATTTATTTTAACTGGCTAAATATATCATATGACTGTCTCAATAGCCCATATCAAATTGATTTTCTAAAATTAGAACTATTTTAATCTTACTTAATCAGACTTTTATTTCCATGAATCAACTATCTAGATATTTTTTTCCTTTTTTATTTTGAACATAATAATAATAATAATAATAATAATAATAATAATAATAATAATAATAATAATAATAATTCACAAAACAAAATAAATACATGAACACTGGATATTGTTGGTCATGCTGAAAAGACTCTGGTGACTTCCCTCTCTGTGTCTGGGGTCTGGATGCCGTTTGGAGATTCTCCTCCTCCCTTTATTTACTTTGACTCAGAGTTCTCTTTTTAGTGTGTTATAAGACTTTGTATAAGTTTGTGATGTTGGCACAGAACCTTATTTGTTCTCTGAAAACATTGCAGCATGCAGTATTTTGGTATTCAGCTGTAAAATAACACCAAACAATGATCCTCTCTGCTGTTATGCAGCCAGCAGTGCACATCTGAGTGACGTGACTGAACGGCTACACTCACAACTAAGCTGGAAAGAGGCAGAGTCCACATAAGGGAAGTGAGTGAGAGGAGCACACAGGAAGAAGAGAAAGTGAAATTTAAGTATGGATATTATCTCGCAAGTATTGATCAGTACCGATACCAATGTTGATATGGATATTTTGGATCGATCCGCCCACCACTATTGTCTGAGTTTGCCTCTAGGGGCCTGGATAAAACATTTGCCCATGACAAAACGTAGCTGTCCTCAAACTGCACCACAGTGACTCACCGATTCTCCTACAAATGCATTCAGCATTACTAGGACCAGAATATGGACACTTTGACTGAGGTCTCAGTACCATACCAATGAGCTGGGAAACAATAGATGTGCCATGGAAACAGACGGGCTAGTGCAAGTGGAGGCATAATCTCCACCCCTCTTGATGTCCAGGGGTCTGAACACAGTCCCCCGCATTCATCCCCCCTACAAAGAAGTCCTGCATCTTTTCCAGGCAACTAAGGCAACACTGCCAAACACAACAGCGAATGAGTGGCAGACAGAAGCTGGGATGGAACAAGCAATAGAATAGTCATCTGAAGTGGAGGTACACTGTCATTTGACTTCAGCTTAATTAAAAGTCAAGTGCTGTTTGAAACAGCTTAAAAACTACAAAATAGTTTGACTGAGGAACAGTCAGCAATAACAGATACATTTCTCAGTCCAAATGTAGATGTGGTTCTCTTTTTGTAATTGGTTTTGTGCTGACAGACCCACCCTTTTACTAAAACCAGAAAGGGTAGACGGGTATGGCAGTATTTAAATTGGTTTCTGGAAAAAAAAAGATGAGTTCAACTTTGATTTCCTTCCACCTGAGGATGTAAAAAATTAATGTACAATGTACAACTGATCTTTAAGTTGCACCTTTGTTTTACATTAACAAAGGTAGCTCTTATTTATGGAACATAAAGTAACTTTTCTAAAATACATTCAAATTTTCTGTTCTTCAAGAATTAAGAATTAACATTTGAGATATTTTTAAGAGTTGAAATTAAAGTATTCAATCGTATTGAATATGTTGATAATTCTATAGCACACACCTACATTTGAATGATCTAAATGATAACCTGGATGACTTTATATCATCAATCTCAAGAAATAATATAAAATGAAGTGATTTTCACCCCTCAAGAATTCACAAAATGGCCTTTATGAAATTCTAAAAGCACAACTGTGCTTTTAAAATGCTCCTGTACTACAAAATAATTCTTGTACTAAAAACAAATTTATACCCTAAAGCGGTTGTATAAATGACTAATATGCAAATCTTGATTCCTAAAGCTATTTGCTGCAAACAGAGTGAAGAAAGTCAAACACACATGGGATCATAGGATCGCTCGGGTTTTGCATTCAGAGTTTACAAACCTGTTGTTGCCAGACAACTCTGAAACCGCCTGATCTGGCATATGCCTACGTCAATGAAATGCTGTGTGTGTGCACAGGACAGCACACACTTTACACTCACTCCTCTAAGTGTACACCTGGGGATAAGATTTGTTAATTAATTTCCTCATCAGTCCCCCTTTGCTGCCATCACACACCTTGGTAGCGTGGCAGATTTGCTTAACTGTTCAGAAGCTTTGCTAACACAGGTGAGAGGCATACCTGCTGATTCCCCTCAGGGAACCAGGTACAGTATCTGCTTGAGAGGCCCCGCTTCTCTCAGGAGACAGACTGCAATCCACCACGGTGTCACTAATTGATTTACCTGTTACCCTCTGACAGCCATGTGAGTATCACAGGAGAGACATTAACTACTGCTTCATTTCCCCAGCGGCTGTGTGACGCCTATAGAGCTCCCTATGTACCAGATCTTTATGTGCATCCATGAAAAAACCCACTCATAAACATTTATAAACAGAATGGAAACCCACCAGGTATTTGCTGTATTTACACTTTTTTCAATGCAGCTGTTCTCTTAGGATGACTTTCTCACAATTTTTAAGCTAATCAATACCATTTTCGTTTAGACAGTTAATCACATATTGCATATTCATAAGAATGGCTAAAATAAGGTTAGTGTTACTTAAAAAAAAATGTTTGTTTGGATTGCATTAATTGTTGAATTAAACATTCCAGCAAACACTAGCACACGGTCCTTTGTATGTAGAGCCATCTAGTGGCAAAATAAAGTATCTACAAGGACAGGCATCATAACTGGGTCAAACAGAACAGACTGAAAAAAAAAAAAATTGGTTAATGTGATATACATTGGGTTCACTCAAACAGCAGGTTTTTACTTCCTTGTGGTCTTACGGAAATTATCATGCTTTTCAATTAATATTAGACAACTAGGCTTATTAACGCTTAACAAAAGTGGTACCTATTCTTTGTGTAGACACTTCTTCTAATCTAATGCAGGATTAGTTCATTGAATAGAGAATGGATCACCACACCTGAATTTACTGGAGCAAACCAGTAAATCCAGGTGTGGTGATCTCAATAACTGAAGCCCAGATTGCGTCATCCTGAGAGAGCTTAATGTGCTGCTGGCGTCAACATTTTTTATTTTTTTTTTTACATATACGTCATTCATAAAAAGTGAAAGGAGTACAAATTATGAGGCATAAATGCAGCAGAGTCCCCACCAATATGACGCAAGCACCATTTGGTGACATCAGCAATGATGTCAATAACCAAAGTCAAATCGTGGATAAAGCTCCCCCTCTTCTTGCCACTAGATAGCACTCTTTTGTTATATTTAAGGCCACCAGGTTTCACAGCCACAGTGCTTCAGCCTAGAGAATAGTATTTCATTTAAATGTATCTATCTGTATCAATGTTTATATGACTGAATATCATTTGCAGAAAACTGGATTTAAAATAAAAAAAAAACAGTGGCAACAGAACTAGCAGCAGTAAGTAAATTTTCAATGATTTATGTTCTGCAATAAGAAGCTCATTAGTTTGCACTGCAAAGGACTCTTCTCTCCCTTGTGTGGTGAGTAATTAGCGAATCCCAAAGAGGCGTTAAAATAACCTCAAACATCAATGTGAGTAAATGTGGCTGAAGAGTTCTACATGTGTACTGTACCCTCAGTGTAACCTGTTTAATGTGGGTGTATTGTGTGTAAACACTCAGCTACCCGTTGTTGAAATCAGACTTTTATTAAAGGCTTATAGCTGAGACAATGCAGACAGATATTCTCATGGTGTAGAGGGTGTGAGGTTTAAGCCGGGGGGGGAAGAAGCTCTTGCATGCTGAGCGCATCTCAGTTTCCCATGACCATGAGGTGCTGCGGTGCCTGTTAAAACAGACTGACGTCTCTTTTACGTCACTGCGCAGGAGCGGGGGTTACATAAAAACTCCATGAGGAGATCTGGTTCTTTTGTTTCATCTTTCTATCATCAAGTCACTCGATGTCAGATCTAAGCTTCACGTCATATCCGCTAATCCTCTGGCTGAATTTCATGACTGACCAGTTTTATAATTAAAGCTTCAATCTGTTGCATTTGTTGCCTGTTAAACTATGATCAAATGATTGGATGTTTTTATTTCTGCTAAATAAAGGAGTAGTGACAATATGTTTTTATCATTTTATTCTCAATACATCACTTTTTTTGTCTCTGAGAATTTGTTTCCATAGAAGCCTCATAGAAGTCATAAATAGAAGAATTAAGTCAAATGTTAAAAACTATATGCTGCCTAACTGATGAGGCCAAAGTGAAGATTGGCCAAAAGGCTGAATCATCAAACTTGCAGAAGTGTAAAGTTTAATGTCAGTGATCCCTTTATAGTTTTAGTTTTTGTTACATATTTTTACTCCTTGTTGCATTCACCACATCCTGTAATTAACTTTAGAATAATACAGATTAAAAATACCCTAAACTATCCCTTAACCTTACAAACTAGATTGTAAAGCAAACTAAACGCTGAACCTTTCACAACAATTGCTCACTCAGCAGAAGGTTTGAGTTTAATTCTTTTTCAAAAGCTACTTTTAATTTGAAGGAAAAAGTTTCATCTCTTACAGACCAGCAATGATGAAAAATATATATATATATATATATATATATTTGTGTATCCTGAGCAAGTCTACAGTATTTAATCATAAATTTATAAATCTTAAATGAGTCGTTTTTGGATACACATCCTTATCTTTAGTCACACCCTACGTCATGTGTTGTGGTAAAAACATGAATGTCAGAGGTAATTTTAGGTCAAAGGTTGAGATGCAAAAATAAATAACCGTATCTGAAAATGCTTACGGTGACATTTTCAATCATTGGCAGTGACTGCTTACCATCTGTATGAATACAATATGACTTCCACCTAACTGAAATATTCATACAGGAGAGCAGATGGCACTCTTTGCTCTGCCCTCTATTCTGCTCCCATATACACTTACATCTCGCTTACAAGCTTGTAGACCTTTAAGTGTGTGGTTACCTGTGCGTGAATGTGTCCAACACCTCATGTTGTGTATTTGGTGGCCTTAGCAGTACCTGCAGAACCTTTCACGATCATATTGTTATATAAACACAACACTATGTACCTGCACGGAGTAAAACAGAGAAAAAAAGAGTGCTCACACTGAGCTCTTATAAAATAGCAGCCCGAGAACTCACAGCAGTGTCTGTCTGGCATTCAGATTGGCCTTTTAACGTCAAGCCATCTTCATGGTGCTCTTAATTTGTCAGTCTTCAAACTCATTTTTATCATCAGGGACCGCAATATTAAGAGTCAGGCAGTAATGGCTTTAAAATGATGAAATCACTTCAATCAAACAGACATAACCCAGAATGGCCTCTTAATTGATCTCATTTGAATTCACTTTTAAGAAGCAGTCCTCACTGTGAGCATTTCAGCTGTGCTTTCTTTTAGTTAATGAATATGTAATATTACTAATTTTATCTTTTTAAAGATGGTGCACCCACCGCATCACACTGCTGAAAAAGGAAACATTGTTTGTAGTTGATGGCGAACAAGATATTAACATATGCTGAAGTGTTTTACAGCTGCCAGCATTCTATTTATAAATGTTTTTAAGTCTGCTTGCAAACTATTTATGGTGAAGAGTAGGACAAGATTATGATGAGGCTTTTTACTTCATTTTTATTTCTTTGAAAGAATATCCAAGACAATATTCTCACTTTTCAGATGGTAACTTGGTACAAATTTTTTGCATCTTTCCAACTTTGGTTTCCACATGTGGTTTCTTGTCCTTGAATTCAAAGCAACAGAAGACAGAGAGAGGTAAGTTAAAGAGAGTAGGGCCAAAGAATGCCATTTATGCATCCATGATGTGATGATGAAAGCCGCTCTCTACATGTGTGCTGTATGAGTCTGTCATGAAAACTTAGATCAGATATCCTGAGACGGATGCCAAAACTTTGAGCACCCTTTATATAATCTACTTTAATATAAATGAGCGTTTCTGTTAACGTTATTGAACAATCAAGCACTCCAGTAATGGCACAGGTGTTTAAATTTCAAGTTGAAAGCATTGTGCTGCCGAAATTACTCACTAAATAAAGTAACATTTATGCAAAGACAGAAAATGTCATCAGTTTGAAACAGAAACATTTAATGAGAGTGAGGTTGATTCAGCAGTCGTCACACAACTGCTTTTTTTTTTTTCTCTGAGTCATGCATCTATAAGTGTTGTGGCACAAATGTTGACTTAAAACAAATGATAAAGGCTAGTTTAGTCACTGGTTGCATCCAAATTGGATGCTAAACATCGCCTTTAAACTCCCCCGAGAGCAGATTGCTTGCACATGTGATCTATTTTTTTTATTCAATATGCAAAACAGAGCATTCACCCTGCTTACTGACACCACCACTAGCCAGTCCTGAGCAATTAAAACATGTTGCCCTTGTAAGAAAATTGTATTTTTTCTTTTTCATAAAAATATCCACTCATTCTTTCAAAAAAGGAACCACCTTAACCAGGTAAAGAAAGATGTTTCAATCGCTCTTTAAATAGTGATAAAATTGCACTGTGTGAACGTCCAAATTTGGCACAAAATATGAAATGTCACCACGAACATTGTGGCTAAAAAACAAAACAAAAAATGTATTTAAAACTGTACTGTTATACGTTATCTTTCAGCATTAATTATACCTGAAAATGTCTATCATTAAATTATTTTCTGATGTATTTAAACCCTTGAAGAAACTTTATTTCAGTATTACTGTGAAAAATCTCAGACCACTGCTACTTTTTTACTTTTTTAAAAAATAATTTTAGGTTTAAATGACCACCCATATTTAAAATTGAATCTACATATCTTCAGTTTTTGAGTGAAATTATGGGATTGAAGACTGGTCTTTTTTATTGCCATGCCTCCAAAGAGTTAATCTCTTCATATTTGCTGATAATGCTCATCAGGAAAAAAAAAGAATTCAAAATTCATTGACATCATTAAGGGGGGACGGGATGTTTTACCGAATTGCATTTTGGGAAAAAGAGTCCCTCCTTCGAGCCGGATTCGAACCAGCGACCTAAGGATATCCACGTAAAGCCTACAGTCCTCCGCTCTACCAACTGAGCTATCGAAGGGAGATGGCTTCCTACAAAAGCATAAATTTCATAAAACCAGGAACGTACCGTACATTAGTCAAAGACGGTAAGTGTGGAACTGCGCGGATATAGCTTCGCCTCACTTCGATACAGGTTCGCTTCACTTCAGTGTATGAATATCTCAACTTTAATGAATCTTTATCTGGTTTCATCGAACCGTATCTCGTAGAACAGTGACTAATCCAGACAAACGTGCTTTAAAATACAAGAAACTACCCCTTTTCAGTCCTGACATCCAACCAGCAAAAGTAGCGCTCGAGTACAACGCTAGTTCGCCTACAAGCTAGCTGACTCAGTTAGAGCGCAGCTAGCTACACTACACGGATTCTTACCGCTATTAATCGAGTGGTAGAGCGCTCGCTCCGCATGCGAGAGGGATCGGTTCCCGCATTCCCTTAAGCGAACATTTTTCGCCGAACAACGTTTGAATTCTTTCATTGCTTTCATAGGACATGTTGAGCAAAAACTTCACTCTTTATGTTCTTTTAACACCTTTTGCTTAAATTAATGGATGTTAGACAACTGTAGAATACATATTTTATGGTGTGTTTTTTTTTTTCAGAAATCCCGTTAATGCTAGCTAGTTCGCCATAGAAGCTAACGGGCTATTGATAGCAAATTAATAAAACTAGGTAGCTGCAAAGTTGAAGAAGTTAAATTTTCCGTAATGTTTTGTTCGGCACTGATATGTCAGTGGTTTTTTTTTATTGCTGGTGATTTAACATACCTTTTAGTCTTTTTTTTAAACGTGCTTCTGATGTGTGAAGTGGTCCCTTCGAAGTTCACAGTTCCTAGGCATTAGCCTCCAGGGGCAACGGAAGTTAGCGTGTAAGAAAAGTTAGCTTGAATGACATGCTAGGAGTTCAGCTTTCGTGAGGCTTTATCCAAGGGTAGCAAGATATATATATATATATATATATATATATATATATATATATATATATATATATATATATATATATATATATATATATATATTTCATTTGGTACTGTGGTAGCCCAAAGCAGAGATGCCATGTTAAAACAATACAGTCAATGGTTGAGACATGTAAAATTAGCGTGATATCATATGAAAATAGAAAATACAAAATATATGGGTCTGTGTCCACTAGTATGGTAAAAGGAGCAGACTGTCTGCAATGGTGCAACCTTCCTCCTCAATCTTCATGAGGAGGAAGGTGCAGCAAATGTTCTTTGGACCTTTGTAATATACACTCAAGTGTGGCTGATTATTACTTTTATCTTAAACTAGGTAATACCAAAATAACTCAGACTAGACTAGACACAGACACCCAGTTACCCTTGCCGGCAGAATAGAGGATAATGTACAGGCAGCTGTTACTAGCTGTACTAGCCGGCTCAGTTGCAAATATGGGCATGGTAAAAATGGCAGCCTTTGACGTGACGGCAATAGCTGCTAAAAACAGAACTGACACCAGCAAGATAGGAGCCCACTCCCTCTAGGACAAGAGCAGCAGGCCTTCTTTTCAGCCTGACTCCTTCACACTGCGGGCTGCATTGAGGAACCAATCGTTCACTGGTTTTTGAGGCTTTATCTTTTGTTTTGTTTGTGTTTTAATCCTTTTTTAAAGCATTTCTCAAACATGAACACCATGGAAAACTTGGAAAAACAGCTGATCTGTCCCATTTGTCTGGAAATGTTCACAAAGCCTGTGGTGATTTTACCCTGCCAGCACAACCTCTGCAGAAAATGTGCCAATGATGTTTTCCAGGTAAGCAACTGAACAAAATTTATGTTTTTCCAAGTATGAGTAGCAGTTTGTCTTTAGATTATCTAAACTGATGAGACAGTGCTAGTGACAACTCCATGCTAACTGTTTATGTCATGGTGTTTTTATGGTCTTGCCCTATATTTGTGATGCACTGAGGGCTGAACATGTTTATGTTGGAATAGATGTAAAATTTCTCCTTTGTTGACATTTCAGCTGATAATAGATTAACATATACAGTTGGGTTTATAATCAGTATTAATATAATGATTCACTACCGTAAGAAAAAAAAAATTCAGCTCTGGTATTTAGCTTTTCTTTAGTGACCCAATTTAGGAGTTTTCCCAATTCGTTGCTAATTTGGTTTCTCTTGTTGTGATGGATATTTATCTGTTGAATTAATGTTTTTTCAGTGTTCGTTCAAACATTAGACTTATTTAAAAACACATTGATTTATTCTTAATTCCTAAGCCATCTAACTGAACTTGCGGTTTTTACTGGGATTGAATACAGGCTTCAAATCCATACCTTCCAACAAGAGCAGGCTCAGTGACGTCTGGTGGCCGCTTTCGATGCCCATCCTGCAGACATGAGGTGGTTCTGGACAGACATGGTGTTTACGGGCTGCAGAGGAACCTGCTGGTGGAGAACATCATTGACATGTTCAAGCAGGAATCCAGCAGGTGAGACAAGTGGGATGAACAGATGCATGCACTGTTCAGCTTTTGATGGACAGCAGGAAGTGTTGCAGTTGCTGATTGTTGTGCTCTTATTGCTTGTGGCATCTGAGTCAGAGAGTCTTTATAGGTTTAGTCACTTAAACACAGATGATTTCCCTTTTCTTCTGAGTTGACTGTTACGCCAAAGGGCTTGTACGACATCAGATAAACAGCATTCACTCACTCAGCTTCAAATTTCCGGTGTGTCAACTCACTGTGGCATTACTGAAGAAAACAAATCAAGGGAAAAGTGGATTAAGGACTAAAGAGTAGCTCTTTATAAACAGACGTCAAAATGAAACTTTGTACTTATAGCGAAACCTGTGTATCCTTGTGAATAAGGGTGATCTATTGATTTGAGTGCTAACAGTCCAGGTGCATACCAGGCAGGACTGATGGATGATCAATAAACATGTGAAATGTGTACCTGTGACATTATCAAACTGACATTACATGTCACATCAATATGCACCCAAATGTACAGCCATGACAGGATGATCTTCTGGTTTCTTTTACAACACCTCAACAGCAGCAAACCAGCTCCAGAGAAGAAGGAGGAGACACCCATGTGTGACGTTCACGAGGGTGAGAAGATCAATATTTACTGTGTTACCCACGGTGTGCCCACATGCTCCATGTGTAAGGTTTTTGGGGCTCACAAAGACTGTGAGGTGGCTCCCATCACAAGTATCTACCAGACGAAGAAGGTGAGGCCTAATCAATAATAATGCTTCATTTGAGAAACTCCCAAAATAGTCTACGATTGGCAACAAATGCAGGTGTTTAGGGTTTGCTTGGATAAAGTTGCATTTGTGGGTCGAATAAACCTCTGATCTAAACTATAATAAATAAGTGTGTTAAAAAATGTCTGAGAAAAATGGTGGAAAGCGTTACGATAACTTGCATCCTACACTGCATTTACATGCATATTGCATAATAACTTTTAAACTCCAGATTTGTAAAAAGGTTGCTCTCAGGTATTCACTCAGCCGTGTCCTTGTCCCACAGACAGAGCTAAGTGACGGGATCGCCATGATGGTCAGTAACAACGACAGGATGCAGGGCATTGTCAGTCAGCTGGAAGAAGCCTGTCGTGCCATAGAGGTCAGTGTCCCTCTGCTGCACCGCCTGGCTGCTTACTCACACAGCAAGCCTCGCTCTGCACACAAATCCACCTGCACAGTCGTTCAAACAAACATAATGTGTCCTTGTTGCTGCCACTCTCTGTGCTTTTATCTGTCTGTGAGATGCAGACACTGGGGGGAGTGAAGAAAACTAATGTTTAGATGCCTCCGGCTGTTTTTCCTTTCTTTTCAACATTGTAAGAGCATGATCTCCTTTATGCATTAAGAGGATGACTCCAATCTGCCCCACGCCTTTTGAAGTTAAAAACAAGCAGAGTAGAAGGAGGAACAGGCAGCTATCCTCCAGTTCCCATGTCACAGTCCGACAGTAGAGAGGAAGCTGGAGTCGCTCCAGGTCCAAGAGTGTCTCCTTCAGAGGCGGCATGTAGAACAGACAAGCAGAATGAGCTTCCGTGTCCTCCCTGGACATATGGTGCCACCGGGAGAGTGGAAGACAAGCTAACGAGAACATTTGCAATTCATAGTATTTACATGCTTTGCATCGAAAGTGACAACTTTCACCTCATTTTCTTTCAACTGATTCTTGCTGTTGAATATTCTAGGCTCTTGTCTTTCCCCAGAGTTACACTGTCATACATTTCTCGCCCAAAGGACTAAAATGAAAGTTTAATACAGCTGGACTCTCAGAATGTTTAATGTGTTTCCACGTTTAGGAGAACGGTCGTAGGCAGAAAAACCTGGTGTGCGAGAAGTTCGACCAGCTGTACTCCATCCTGGAGGAGAAGAAGAGGGAGATGAGTCAGAAGGTGACGGCCGAACAGGAAGAGAAGCTGAGCTATATCCGAGGCCTGACCAGGCAGTACGGAGACCACCTGGATGAGAGCTGTAAGATCGTGGAGAAGGGGATCCAGATTATGGAGGAGCCAGAGATGGCCTTATTTCTAGAGGTCAGACTCAACATGAAGTAGTGTTCAGATATTTTGGCTCAGCACTAACAATGAATAAGCTGAGTATCAGAATCAGAGGATAGTTGCTTAGTCGACAGATATTGATTTATTGGCCCCAAAAAAAAAATTCACTGATAGCAGGACCAGATACATCTGTTGTGTTTTTTCTGTTTCTAATTTTCCTCAGTCGGTGCATCCTTAAAGGTAACAGCAATGACAATTAACCTACATTATGCACCGTCAATACATATTTGTTCCTTTTTTCTTTCCAGAACACAAAGCCTCTCCTGAAAAAGTGAGTACACATTTGATGCATCATTGATTAACGTAAACTGATACACTGAAGAGGAAACACAGGATGGCCGCCACAAAAAGCTGCACATTGAACCACAGCTGAGATCACAGCTTCAGCAGCCTGAAATAACTTGTAGAATGTTCTAAACATCACAGACCGATGGCACCGTTTTTACCACACGTTGCATGTTCTGGCTCAGTGGAATGTTTTAACTCACTAATGTACCCTTTCTACTTTTGTTCCTAGGATTTCAGAAGCCTCAAATATAGCAAACATGGACAAAGTTGAGCGCGGCTATGAGAATATGGATCATTTCAAGGTCGACTTTAAGAGAGAGGGAAAGGCCCTGCGCAGCATCAACTTCATCCATGGTGAAGGAACACTGATCATGATGGAAATACTTTGCTGCATTTGACTTGTCGTGGTCGTGACTCCGATTTTGCTTTTTGCTTTTTCTTACAGATGATGAAGATGAAGACGAAGAGGAAGAGGATGGAGAGGCAGGAAGTGAGGAAGCAGAGGGAGCACAGACTGTTTCAGGAGGCAGTGCTGTTACATCCGCCTCCGTCCAACCTTCTGCCCCCCAGCAGACGAATTCGTCCCTGAGCACTGCCAAAAGCACAGCCTCGACCTAGCTGTCATTCGCCCGCCCAGACTGCACCTTATCTCCAGCAGGATAAGTTTTGCTGCGTCTAGATGTTGATTTCAGGTCAGTTATACGTCTGCTCCCAGATCGGGGAAGCACTGAGACAGATTTAGATCTGTGCCAAAGGGAAAGTTTGAGTTGCCGAGGTAGATCTAAAGAAAGAGACAGAAGTTTCTGCTCCCTTTAGCTGCTTTTATTGAGACTGTGTTAGCTTGCATCACCACATACTGAAGAGTATTTTTTTGACTGGTTAGATACAAATTTTTCCTTTGGGGTTGTTTTGGCACATCGTGACAGCAGAGTGTCTGAAGCTTATTTCCAGAACTGAAACAGGCTTATACATATTCTATACCGACCTTTGCAAATCACGGCTGAAACGACTTTATTACATCATTACAAGGTTGTCCTTGTGGCTGTATACTTTTTTTATGACCAATATAACATTACAAGGAAGGTTACAGAGAGCTAAACTATCACTTTGACATTTTCATACATTCATGCATTTACCTGTGTGTTATGTGGCATTTTCTTTGTTGTGTACCAGGTGTAAACACCACAGTTTACACTGTTTATGATTAATTATGTGATTTATTAAAACAGAATTTCTCAAACACCCAGATGATGGTTATTTTTTATTAGACAGTTCATGGGATGCAGGGATGTCCAGCAGGTGGCACAACTCTAAAATCCTTAACTATGATTGGCTACTTGCCTTGTCTGACAAATCAAGTATGTGAGTCAAATGTAGCGCTTTTCTTGTGTTAGTACTTTTAGATGTTGAAAATACTTTATAAATCAATTTTAAACAATGTTCAAGTATTTTTTACATGTTGACATTGTGAAGCAGTTCCCATGCAAGTTGGACGTCTACTTTTTTTTTTCATCTCCTAAAAGTTTAGAAAGAGAGCTTTGATAATTTAAATGTCACTGTGATAAGCTGAAGTAATTCATAAGTTCAAGAGATATTGCTCAGTTTCCTGCTAACCAGCTCTGTTCAATAACTTATTTTCTTTTTGGCTGTAATGCTTAAAAAATAGATTCTGAGATTGAAAACATGAAAAGTAATTCACAAGATTTAGAGAGTTACTAAAATCACTTAGAGTGTTTTAAAAACTGCTGTGTACTGCTGTTTTTTTAAAAAGTGAGACAGCTATATTAATCTGCAATCTGCGGAGTAGTCTGAAACCACTGTTATCTATGATTGATTGCTTTGGTCTCCATCACAGTAGCAGGAACAAGCGGCAACCTCCGGTCTGAAAATATGAGACAGTGGAAGTGCTAAAGTCTGCTGTTCCTCGAGTGTCCGCTTGAGGCTGGCTCCGGAAGTACCGGGAGTCAGTTACACACCAAGCCAAAAAAAGCCGTTTCACAGCCAAAATATGCACATTTACAGCCTCTCACTTCTGAATAGCTAATTTAGCTAACAGCACGCACTTAACGGGGGTGAATTGTTTTCTAACTCGGCAGATTTGACAATATTAAGCACACTAGTTCCTCCAATCAGAGGAACAGCTCAGATCACGTGACTGTGGAGCGTCCTATGGCTGTTACTGTGGAGATTCACAGCCTGCCTCATTTCCAATATGGCAGCCCCGGCCGTTTTGCTTCAAAACTGAAGCAAAACGTTGCTGAAATACATTTCAGAAACAGACGGGTGATGTCACGGAGAATACGTCCATTAATTATACAGCCTATGAGCAGGAAGATCTCCTGTTCACTTCATTCATTCTATTAACACCCACACACACGCACACACACCCATGGTTATAACATCACCACTTTCTTGTATTACTTTGATGCTATTTAGTGGCACACAAAAGATTGCCCCCTTAAAAAGAGTGATAGGATCAGAAAAGGTAAATAATCTGGTTAATGCATCTGCACACATTTTGTGCCACCACTGCTCAAGTCGGGGCGGTTCAGTAAAAAGAAAAAAATCTGGACATGACCCTGCTGGTCTTCACTTATCGAATAGATTTTTGATTACACTTTTCCCTTTCATGTGTTTGTATGCATGGGAAAGAGATCAAGACTTAGTTAAGCACTTTCTCTTTATCTCCTCTTTACACTCGTTTTTTTTCCTATTCGTTCTACTTACAGAAATCCATTAATGCCCTGACATTTTCAGGTGGTTACGAGATCCTTCTCTGCAGCATGGTGTTGATACAGTTCCTGCTCACAACCCCTTGTACATATCAGATCTCAGTGGGCCTCATGCTGCCAATCATACATCAGCTGCTGTACGATGGTCTTGCCTTTCCTTGACTCCAGCATTGAGGTAGTCCACCCCTCTGAGTACGACCTTATTAGTTCATGGAAGAGCAGGATCTTTTACAAATGGGCTCAAAGCAGCCCTAAACCCAGAGTTGCCAAGTGGGCCAAACAGAGCAGGATGACTCACCACTGTTTACTCTGACACCGAGGGTCAAGGATCAGCACAGCGTGCACACATATACACACATGGTCAAGCACATACACACAGAATCTTTCCCACTCATTAATGAGCAGTGGTGCATCTTTCAGCCCTGTGTGCTTGCTCCTTGCTGCAACAATGGGAATCACTTCTTGGGGATTAGGGGCTTATCATATAGGATGCCTTTTGAGTGTTCTTCACCTGCACGACTGCAGGCGCTCCCACAGCAGAAAGATCCCTGGGAGATTTTTGTTGTTACAGCTCCTATTGTGTGTTTTAGGGAGGAGGCACTGTTAACCCACGACTTGGCTCCAGAGCAATGCCATGGTTACACCATAAAGATTTTTATATTCAGTAAGAAAAACTTTTCTCTATCACAATCAATATTTGAGTAGGCAAGACTCAGTTTCTTCTTTCTTTAAACTGTTTGCATTCTTACCTCGTAGCAGCGAAACTGTCTTCATTTCCCTTTGATTAGAGATTACAAATATATGTATTTGAGGAAACTGAGTGTATGTTTCCTACGTTTGTCATTAAAGTAGCTTGGAATAGTTAGCTTTCATACACGTGATTAATTCATGTAAGGATATCCACAGAGAAGTGTAAACATTGCTTTAATTTTTTATTAAAAAATATAGATATAAGACATTCTCTTGCACAACAGAAAATGACTGGTTGCACATAAGTTTATTAACAAACATAAATATCATAAATACAGTGATTCATAATCTAAAACAAAATGCAAGTTTTGTCATAGCAGTGCTCTATGTTTTATCCAAAGGTGTTTTATCTCAAACTTGAAGAACGGTGCAATTCACAGATTTGACACCAACATCAAAATGCCAAGGTACAATCGGATCATTACAAGCTGAGCCGTTTACACTCCATTGTTTGAGGTTAAAGCTATAAATAATAGAGTGATAAAGCAGCACTATACTGTACAGAGCATGTTTGTGGTGATGGTACAAATGAAAGAAGAAAAAAAGAAGGAGAAGAACAGAAATCAAGTGAAATCTTTGGCGGAGTGGAAATTCATTTCCCGAAGAGCTCCATCATTCTCCTGTTATTTTGCGCCTGCTGAGCCAGCTGTTCCGCCTTGGACATCTCCATCATCTCCCGGAGCAGGTGGAAGGTCAGATCCAGGGATATCGGCGGGTCCTCGGACCTTCTTCCCCTCTCCATCGACTCGTCCCCGTGGTCTCCCAAGCCGCTTATGAGCGCTCTGATGTTTCCAACTTTCCCTTGTAAAAGACGTCGCGTCAGCTGCTGGAGTTGCAGCGCTCTGTTGTAGAGGGAAGGGGGTCCACCGGGATACATGGACGAAGATGGGAAAGAGTTAGAGTCCCCGTTGCCCAGTCGGATGAAATACTCCTCTCCGAGACGCTCCAGGATGGGACCAGACTGCTGCTGCTGCTGCTGGGAGTTTTGGGTTTGGGGAGCTGGGACGCGCAGGGCACCGCCAGGGCTCTCAATAGCCCGACATTCGTAGCGGGGTAAGAAGGCAACTAGCAGAATCACGGTGGTTCCAAGTAAATTGAGCTTCATGTCAGGATATCTAGGAATCTGGGGAGAAAAAAAAATGCTCGAATTATTCCATGCTACAGCTTTTAAAATCTCAATTATATCGTTAAACATGTTGCGTAAAGAGGAATTTACGCACGAGTAGCTGACATCCTATGTGGTGTTTCATGCGTAAAACAGATACATTTTCGGCTTAGAGATGCATAAACACTGGAGGATCAAATATTTTTTTCAAGAATCTATGCTTGTCACAAGCACATGTTTCTGTTTGAAAAAAAAACAAAAACAAAAAAAACAAAACTCGTATCCTTCTGTGAATAAATCTTTCCCAAACCTAATTGTTCCATCACATTTATTTGCGTTAAAGTGTGCCAAAAGCTAAACATTTCTAACCTGCAAAAGAAAAGATGAAGACAATCTCAAAATTTGAGTGAAATTAAAGAAAAATTTCATACCTCAGTCTCTACAGGAGGTCCAGCACAGCCGTGTAGGTTGCCAGGTATCAGTTGGCGAGAAGCCGCCCTCCTTCACTTCTTTGAGGAAACAAGTATATAGTTACTTTAAGAGTAGATGCTGAATGGACTTATATAGCCAACCTCACTATAAGTGTTCCAAGCTGAGATTGAGTCTGCGCGTTCTTGCATGGGTGTAACGTGAATGGACGCCTCTGACAAAGTGCTTGAGTTTAGATGAGATGAGTCATATGTGAGTGTGCGCGCGCGTGTACGAGCGTCTAGCCCTGAGCTCTCTGAGTAGCCCTATAGGTGCCACACCTGCTGGCATTTTCACTTAAATGAGTGTAATGTGCAAAATTATTGCAGAGAAGGTTCTTGGTATCCAAGAGGGAAACACTTTTCAGTTAGAGGCTGAAATTGTGCTTCATGCCTTTGTTCTCAGCTAGACCTCACTTCCACAAATGAGTGTCCAGACTACAATTTAAATGTACTTTTCAGAGTTGAAATATTCGTTCTAAGACAGTAAGCTTCTATTTTACAACACATTCCAAACTATAAATGAAATGAGCAATAATTATTAATCTAAACATACTGAAAATGCAGCAAATAGCTGCAGATACATCCTGCAATCTGCAAGACTGTCTTAGTTTCTGTACCACATTAATGACTCCGTGCTTATATTGTAGTCAGTGAATGCTCATCTGCAAAAAAAAAAAAAAGAAAAGAAAAGAAAAGAAAAAGCAGCCTGGAAGAAGTTGCATTGTCTCACAGTGATTCATTGCTGCTGCACATTTTTATACATCATGACTTTTGCTACCTCACTCCAGAGGAACAAACACAGTGCATGCATCCAAAATGTAGGCTAAACCCAGTGTAAGATCAGCCACTAGAATATTAAACAGTTTTGTGATAAAAAGTGGAAATTCACTCATTGGTCAACTTTTGTGTAACCAATAAACGATTACCGGGGAAAAAAATCTGTGGATGCACTTTGGTCAGAGATGTGGAATGAGTGATGAGCAACAGCTGGCACTTTTCCACTTAAGCATACACTCCACTTATTTGTGGAGTTGTTGCTGTTCGTAATGTGGTAAAAACTCTTTCAATCAATCCACAGCAGTAAATCCATTTCAGTAAAACTAGAAGCCTGAGGATAAACTCCAGACAAGCAGTGCATGCAGAGGTCAAGGCGACTTTTTCACTTTTCAAGTGAAAAAAGAGAAAAAACAACAACAACAGCAAGATATCCCCCATCTTCCAAATTTCATATTTTTTTCTGTTGACATTTAAACAGGAACAGGGGTCACAGTGTAATCCTCAGTCACTCTGACATAATTTCTCCTATAGCATGTTCTCTCAGTCTCTCCTCTTGCAGGAGGTGTCACGTCCCATCATGAGGAACACATGTTAGCTGCTACAAATAGCAGAAACCGGCAGATGAGAAAGTGAACGCTGCTGCTCGTGGTCAACTCATGTCACCTCATTTTCAAATCACTCCTCCTGGAGTGAAATCCTCCACAGTGACGCCACAGCGGAAGGGACAGCAGGCTTAAAACGTTGTCCCTTTGTTTCCTCAATTACAGCCAGACGATTAGATCAGATTAGATCAAATTTAATGGAGGAACTGGGATGTTGCCACATGTTTTCATCCTTTTCTGCAGGTGGAAAACTCATATGAATCAAACCTGAGCATAGTAGAATAAAGCAGAAACTGTTCTTTACCGGATGACTACGCGTCTTCTTTTAATTGCTTTTCAAATTTTCTGCTACGTAGAGGGACGAGTGCTTCTCCCTGAGGGGGCCCTTCCTAAATGATTACACAGCGTTCCCACATGGATTGGATCATGTTTTTCCAAATACTTCCGGCGTGCAGCATGACTTTGGCTAACTCTTTCTAAAAAACAAGGTCACCCAGGCTGTTCAAATCAACATGAACAGGTAGAGACTGAGTCCATGGCCCCCACTCTCAGACCACCACCTGACCTCAGCGCTGCAGCTCAGGTGTCCTTCTGGTTTATAGCCCAGTGATATAACCTGTTATGAGAACACTTCTCTAATAGAAGTGAGAGCTTGGCCTTTTATCTTAAGAGGAAAAAAAAAAGACATGAACCCTTTACAGAGATGGCATTTCTTCTTTTACAGTTAACCACAAAACTACACAAAGCTTTCATCCAACCAGCTGATCAGAAAAATAAGTAGATACATGGATGGAAATGTTCAGTCATGGCAGTCTGGGGATTATTAAGTCCTTACAGATGCAGAATAAAAGCTGCTGGCCAGTTTCACCCCTCGTTGACCTGATGTTGGAGTATCTTTCAATGCAACTCTTAAAAAGAAGCCATTTAACACATGTAGACGATGGTTTTAACATGACGCAAACGGGTATTTAAAGGATCTTCTGAAGCTCTAGAAATGATCTCCTTCTAAAAAATTCAATGTAAAGCAGATGGCTTTCCTGTTTTCTTTCTCTGGTTTGCATGCAATGTGTGTGTGTGTGTGTGTGCGTGCGTGTGTGTGTGCAGGCCATGTGAGAACGTGTGAAGCAAAGCCGCCCGTAATGCAGAGGAAACCCCTGGAGGGCCGCTCTGTCTATATGAATCTAACATGAGCTGCTCTGAAGGTGTTAAACCTGAGGTTTCCCTAATGCTTGTTCACACAGTGGATAACAGTCTCCTTAAAGAGGGTCCCTGGAAGGAAAACAACATCTGTGAGGCTAAATATTTAAACTCTTAAAAGTCTTAATTGCTTTGATTTAAATTTAAAAGAATAAACAGATTTTATTGTAACTTGCACACTAACTGTAACTCCATAACTTCACACTAACTAAGCTGGATTTCTAATTGGATCATAGATATAATGACCAACCCACCTGATCCTACGTTGCTTTCTGACACCCACACTTCCCATGACGCACTTCTTCAACCTTTCTGTTTCCTATGAGGCCTTAAATCCTTCAAAAAAGGTCACAAGTATATCGTTTTGTTCCTTTAAAGCGCCTCAATAAATTCCCAGAACAGCTGCAGCTTGTTGCAAAAGGTTAATCAGCAAACTGCACAAGATGCATGTCACGAGCAATTTACTGTTTGCGGGACCTGAAGTGTGAAAGTTGGAAATATAGAAAAGTTTTTGAATGACAATAACAGTGCATGTTTCGGATGGTGATAAAATTCAACAGTACAAAGAAAACGAAATATGAGGCTGTATTTCGTACCACTTACTTTACTTCTTCTCAAAATGTTAAGATATCACATAATTTCTGTTCAAGGGGACTATTTTTTTTAAATATACATTGATGGCGAAAGCGGTGAACAGGACCATCAAGATGACACATCAGTGGTCAACATCTGGGTTCAAACACCAGAATAAAAATGAAACCACATAGTATGGATCCACTGAAAACTGTACACCTCCACTGGACACTTGCTGTATTGAACTGAAGAGTTACAAGCAAATCTGCTCAAGGTACCTTTTTAAAAGAATATAAGTGTAAATCTCTTTTGGAAACCAACAACGCCAGCCTGGTATTCACGCATGTTTTGCGAATTTGGGACTACAACCTTTGAAGGGATGCGTTTAAAGCCCAATCCCAGCTGTGCTTCAAAGGTTTCCCATTTTAAAGGCTCCTTCAAATGCATCCGACAAATGTGTCCAACCCATAGACTGCATAGTATATGGACGTAGTCTAATGAAGCCTTTTATCAGCAGGGGCCATATTTGAACTGCCAGCTCAAGAGGCGGGCTTTGAGCCTTCTTACTAATAGCTATTGGGCACCAGACCTGTCAGTCACATGAGCTGCGCCTCTGATTGGGCAAACTTTTGATTCTAATATCTTCTAAACTGACAAGTTAGAGAAAAATCATCCCCTGTACGATGTATACTGATAAAAAGTTTTTTTTTTTGGGGGGGGGGGGCTTGGTGTGTTTGTGGTTTCCAGCCTCAAGTGGACACTTGATGAACTGCAATTTTTAGCACCTCCACATGGCTTCATATTTTTAGACCAGATCTTACCACCTGGTCCAACCTTTCTGTAAAGGAGGCATCAAGTGCTTCATTGTACCCGAAACCTTTAACCTTTAAGTGCCACACTTGAAGGTTAAACCTTTAAAATGATGTTTGAGCTATGCTAACTAGATAGCCATCAAGCTTAACTGCCTTGGCAGCATATATAGACTGTATAATAAATGAGTGTAGTTTCTGTGACATGACTTGTCTGTTCCTGAAACTTGAGTTTTGATCCTGAGTTTTGAAGCAAATCGTCAGAAAGGGGCCCACCTGTAAATCAGCTGAGCTGCACCTCTGATTGGACAAACTTTTGATTCTAATATCTTCTAAACCACTGAGTTAGGGAAAAAACATTCACCCTGTACGGTGTGTGCTGTTAAAGAAATTAACTATTCAGATGGAAGACATTTTTTGTACCAGGCTATAAACATGTTTATTTCTGCTGTGAAAATTGATTTTTTTTTTTTTTTTTTTCTGGTTCCACGAACTGCAGATTTCAGTACTTCTGCATTGCCTCACATTATTAGATCGGGAGTTGCTGCCTGGAGTAGCATCAGTATAAGAGCAGGTACAACTTGTGATGCAAACAGGACATGCATCCTCCATGCATCAGTCTATGCAAACAATGAAGACTAACTATGAAGCCTTTGAAATACCCTAACCCTGAATGAGGACATGTTTCACAATCAGTTAACAGGCACTGTTACATGTTATATATTTAAAACAATAAAAAGGAAATGCTGTTTCTCAACTGGAAAATACACATTTCTTGATACACAGAATGAACTTCTTGTCATTCAACTTACGCCTTATTTACTTTTTCTTAGACTGCGCATCATGAGCGTTGAAGATCTTTTGGTGCAGCTATTTTTAGGGTTCCTCATGTTTCATAATAATAAAATAAGTAACACTGCATAACTTGTGTAGGTCAGACTCTAAATGTTCCGCCCCTGTGCATAACTTCATTGCATCCAATAATATTTCATGTCAGTGTTCAGTGAAGAAGGTTTGAAATAATGTGTTACTTCAATGCGTGGCAGCAGGCGTCCACTCTTGAAATATGACTGCTTCACAGAGTAACAAGAATTGTCATCTCCGGAGAAATCTAGGGCAGAGCCATTCTTCCAAAATTGTAACCCAGTTTCCTTTTCTCTTTCATCACACACTTTGACCAAAATTTTGCTCTTTGGGGCACCTTGACTTGAACATATAATGCTGACACTGTTTGTCTGTAAAACATGAACTGGCTCTGTCAGTTTTATATGCCCCGCTGAAGGTGATCAGTGATGGAGGAAAGAAAAGGGACTCCAGGCTTGTGTGCAGACTGACTGAAAGACGTGAAATTTCCTGACACTGACAGTTATTATAGGGATGAACAGGTCAGGGGTCAGCCTGGAAATACAACATGTCAGATGGTTTTCTTTATTTAGACTCAGCTCATCTTTGAGTACCACTGACATCAAAATCTCTCCTGTCCTTTTAAAGAGGTTCTTTTTCTGTCATGCAAGAGTCAGAAAAATGTGTCTCATTATGTCTTCACAGATTTCTGTCACTTTGGTCTCACTTACAGCACTCAATGATTCACTCAGATTAGTTCAGACATGGACAGACACGGCCACTGGACCATGCACAGTAATGCTCTGATTTAAAGAATGATTGTGTGTGATATTGTTCAATCTTTTTTGGTGTAAGTAATATTTTTTTATGTGGCGTTACATATTCCTATCATCTGTTTGAAGCACTGATACATTCCAGTCAGTTTTGATAGATGTGAGGTTTATTTGTTGTGGAGGGAAACATTCAGTGTAGGTGGAGACAGAGAGGTCTGTCTTCCTTTTTTTCAGCCAGGCATGTCTGTTATTTCTTTTATTCAAACACAAGGAGTCAGTGGGTTACAGCTCAAAACACAAATAACTGACGGAGCTTCATAAAAAGATAAAGGCACATTTATCAGCCCTCAAAATCACAGATTTTAGTCATAAAAAATCCATCATTTCAGAGTTAACTTCTTCCCCAGCCTCTACGCACCGTTAAATGTTTTGTTGTTGTTGTTGTTGTAGTTGTTTTTTCTTTCTCAAAGCCATGTGCACAGCGCCTCCATAATGATCTGCCCCATAGCACACATGACAAATGCCCTCCACCACATTAGACAGGATTCAGACCACTGAAGCTGGAGTGAAATCAGCTGTGTTTTTGCATGCCGTGATGTATTGTTTTTCAGAGGATGAAAATAGCCTAATGCAGAAAACCATAAATGTAGGGTTTGGGTTGTGATAAAGCGGCAAATGAGGCCAAGAAATTTGTCTTAGAAGCCTGTTTATGGAAAGAAAAGTGACCCGAGGACACAGATTTAGTCTTGATTTTGTGTGTTTTGTAGCATGAAATCATTATAAGCGGGTCTGTTCCATAGAAAGCATGCTGTTCACCACTGTCCTCCACATTCAAGCTTGTTTGACCACTGAGTAAACCGAGTGACTCATCGCTTGTTTTCTTCTCTCAGTTTACAGGTTCAGATCAGAAAACGTCTGAGGGGTTCCTACACGAAGTTTCGTGTCCTCTTTTCTGATTGTTTGTGTAGGTGTCCACGTTCAAGCAGTGGTTTTTCTCTCATCATCAGCAAACTGGACTCAAAAGACAGGAAAAAAAACTTTGACAGAATAAGACAAATAAACTCTTCTTTTGGTTAGTTTACACTGTCTGACATGGTTTCAATAAATAAGAGTGTTGCGTCAAGAGCATAAAATGTGTCACATAATCACTGCTGAACTGAACTTTGATCTCTGTGATTCATTCCACTGAGTGGCTGTAATTTAAAAGCTTACTTCAATCAACTGATCTGCACAAATATAACTAATGTAATGAATCAATCAGCCGATACACACGCATTAATCTGCAGCGCTCTTCTGTCAGACGCACTTCCACATCAGAGTTGACCCTGGAGACACAGGGGTGATTATACAGTATAGATATTTATGATTAGAGATGTAAAAATAACATGAGAGGGTGACAATAAGGACTGACTGAAAAAGTAGTAGTAAACAAAGTGATCGGGGAGAAACTGAGGGGTGACATCATTTCCTGGAGTGGGAGCCACACCAAAGAGGAGCCAGAGATTTTAACCAGCGCTAATGAAACATAACCCAAACATTTAGTCACACAGAGGATGTGGTGTAACTGAAACTGCTCGTTTAACATGCTTGTGGACAGAAATCAGTGCCTTAAAATGTACTGATCTACACATGAGTCTGACCAGTGCTGGAATCTGAAGGCTGATTCTTAAAAACCGCTAATTTAATAGCAAAGTCAAAACTCACTCAATGTATATCCTGATCCAACATGAGGTCAAATAAGGATCTGTTTAGGAAATCCGAGAGGGAATTTTTTTTTAGAAGCATCAAAGTTTAACATTCTCCGAAAAGTCTGCACCACACCACAACACCACCAAATGATTCTTAAATGTGATGGAGCATTATTTCTGATTATTTCTGAAAAACTATGCACTGGGCAGGAAATCTGCAGAAAAGATGAAATTTAACCACTCACATGCTGACAAAGTGCACAATGGCACATGTTTAATTTTTTTCATCATTTTGCCTTCATGCTCACAGTAGTAGGAGATGACTCAAGGTGTGTACCGATTCAGAGGTTGAATCCTTCAAAAGAATCTGGCTACTCAGACTCCAAAAGCTGAAATTAAGTAGACTGGTTTGGTCTATTAAGGGTTTACTGCTGCTGCTCCCGGCCTGACCTTTGTTTCATGTAACACCACTTTTGATGCCAAGCAAAAGGTACCTAACAAGTAAACAAGCTGACTCGCTTCTTATTTCAGAGATAACTTGTCCCCTCAAGGACCCTTTTTGCTTACTTTTTCAACAACTGTGTTGCTAGCTTCACCACAGAACTGGAAAAACTATAAACTTTACTATATGATGGTGAAGCTAAGGGGTTTGGCACTCCCTCCTCTTGCTAGCAGTCTTATAGGTCATAAATCCTGCCTTCTTCATTGGGGGAAAGGGGAAACAGCTTTTAGTTTCAAATAAAAAATTTAATATATGCAAAAATAATATAAAGTATGTACATTGTTTGAAGAATGTAGTAAAGAATGCAGTGATATCAGTAAAGTTAGTTATTATCATGCTGTCTAATGTACAAGAGTTCATTTAGTTATGTTAGTTAGTAAAAAATAGTTATGTGATTTTTTATTATTATTTTTTTTTAAAGGAGAAATGATTTCAGTAAGTAACAGCTCACTGACAAGTGCTTGCTGCAGTATTCTGTACCCAGTTATCAGAGTCAGTATGTCAGTATTAGCCAATATGTTAAGACCCAAGAAGGTCAAACTTAAGTCAAAATACATGTCAAATATAAATATACATATTTTTAATGGTGTCTTTTAGTATAGTTTGTTCTTTGATCTGAATTATGCATGCATGATCAAAATCTTTGAAAAACTTGAAAGCCCTATATTTTCTCCATCACTCAGATATTCTGGCTTCAACGTTGTACACAAAGCTGTACTGGAGATGCATTGTCCATCTTTATATTCAGTCAGCACAGATGAAGAACCTGACATATTAATTTATAAGAGATAATGTTGTTTTTTTGAGCAGCTCTCATGACTGATGATATATTTTATGTCATTCTTTTTTTTACCTGCCGAGCCTTTCCTTCCTTTAGCACAGTTATTAATAACACTATAAATCCAGGCACTTGAAAAAAAAAGTTTGCGTACTTTGTTTTGTACCACTTGGGGCAGAGAACTAGTTCGTGTTTGTATGCTCACAGTTACAGCTGCCAAACACACTGACCTTCTGAAAGACTTTTAGCCCGGCTGTGTCCGAGCCCAGAGGATAAATGTGCTGCTCTGCAGTGATGGCAGCACAGCACAGGTTGCCCATGATGTAGTTCAACAACTCCATCTTCACTTCTTCTCCTGTCTCCTTTAGCTCACTCACCGTGTCTGGTTCAACTTCTTTGACTGACCTCAGGGTTTCCTGCAGCTGATCTATTGATTCTGATTGTGGATGTTTTGCTTTTGTTTGGTCTCATGTGGAGCTACCTGTGTCAAGAGCCAGACCTTTGCAGCGCCTGTTGTGTTCTCCTTTTCTCACCCAAGTTCACCATGCAAGTGCTAAACTGCCTCTTCTGGAGTCTTTTTTCCCACTTCTCCACATCCTGCTTTTTCTGAACTGGTAACTTCTTAATTTAACATCTCCAGTTCTCTTGCTAACACTGACCCCTGCATGCAGTTTGAGTAGCTTAACACTTTCTGCTTCAGTTGCTAAATCTCTTCTTTGATGTAGGGTTCACATCAAACCATCCTCTCTATGTTTCAAAAAGCTTTTACACAGTAGAGGAAATGCATCTTCCTCTTAAGTTCACTTCATAAAGTATGCCCCTTGTTAAATCTCTGTGGTTGGTGAAGCTTATAATTCAGAAGCTTGTGAAAAAAGTCACTATGACTGGCTATGATGTAACGTCTGAACCTATCCGAAGATTTAGCCTCCAGTAATGACCAAAATTTTTCAAGGATTCCATCTAGCTAGTAATAGGGGACAGAATACTAAGATTTTTTTTTTACTCTGTGAAGTGCCATCATTTGAAGCAGCTTGCAAGCTGCACTTATTTTGTCTGTTAAGATACATCAACTGTGACTAAAACGTTGCTGTGTAATGCTCCCTGATGGCTGCTGGATTACAATACAGTGGTAGTTACAGTATAAGGCCATATTCATGTTTTGTTCACTATTTTCACAAGATGTCCCAGCTTTACAATCGCAGTTATGCAGCACATAGAGTGTATGATATTGAAGTATAGCCCCGGTCAAGGTCTTCTTCTTGTCACTTCCCACAGAGTTCAGCATCAAACATCAACAAGTTTCTACTGTTCGAATATAACAGACAAACGCTGCAGCATGCATGAGTTTCTTTTATTCAACCAGAAATGTGCAGAAGAAGAAAAAGAGATTTTTTGTAGTTGTGCACGAAATACTTGTATTGATACACAGTTTTAACTGAGTTATACAAACAGCGGGTTATACTAATCATGCATCACAGCATATGAATACCAACAAGAGCAAACAAAGGATTTAACTTGACCCTGATTTCAAAAGTTCACAGAAATGTTAATCCGCCCTCCAAGGAGGCAGATAAAAGTCTGTCCAAAGTATCTGAGGGACAGTTTTTATTTTTTTTAGCAGTACAATCATCTTTAGATCAATATGTTTTGTTTACTTTTTTATGTCCTTAGTTGTTAAATGAGCTGATGAGTGAGACAATAATTTGCAGAAACTCCCGCTGTTTTGACATTCTCTACACTTAATGACTTTCCTTGAGGAATGTCACAAACCAAGCAGTAGGACATAAAACAAAAGGAGTTTTTTTAATTTAAATAAAAAAAATTGGAGTCTTCCAACAAGCTGGCTCCACCATTAGAGTGGACCAGTGCCCTTCTTGGCCACACTTTTTGCTCCAACCAGGAAATGCCATACCCCAGCAGTCAGGTAACTAAAAGACACGGGCTGTGTTCCAAATCGCATACTTCTGCACTTACACTTACTTCTTTGAGAGTACAAGTGTGTGACGGTGACTGACAGTATTGAAAAACATACTTTGATTTCTCAGTTTGCACACAAATAAGGAACGTAGCTCCCAGTGGGTGCAAAGCCGCAGTGTTTAAGGTGGAAAAACACTAGCCTGTAAGTTTTTGTGCACGGTTCCAGTAAGTGCAGATTGCACACAGCGTACTTCATGTGAGTGCACTTACGGATGTACGTGAATTGAGACACAGCCAAAGAAATAATGATAAAAGAAATGTATCTAATCTTACACTGTAAAAATGTGCACACTAAATTTAATAAATGTTAGATAAAATGCAGAAATAAACTAATACCAAGTTGATTCTAAGTGTATTTGCGTCACTTACTGCAACTGAAGATAAGTTTTGTTCAACAACTAATAAAGTGTAAGTGACTGGGAAATTACCCTATGATTGACTGACTGAAAAAATGTATTTCGAATGTGTATCCACACAAAAATTAAACAAAATAAACAAAGTTAAAATATCAAAACACACATATTCTAAAAGGAGCGGGCAGGAGTAAAAACCTTGTTGAGGGCCCTTGAGAGGCAGTGACCATCACAAGGAACGATTACAGTATTTGCTATTGGGAAAGGTGTACTTCCTTGTTTTTTTTTCTCTTTAAGTTCATCGAAAACACTCAAAAAACTCACAGTTACAGCACAAGAAATAATGCAGATTACCCCAGCCCTGTTGAGTTGCAGTTTTGATTTGCTACCATGGTTCTGTGCAGCCTCTTTTCCTCTTCTGTAAGGTGTAAAGGTCATGACAGCTTCATTTAACTGTGAATACTATAGAAGAAAAGTATACAGTAAGGCTTCATTAACATATCAAATTGATATATAAAGTACTTATCACTGTGCAGAGCGTATATGACAATCAAAGAGGTTACACTAAACAAGTTTTTCAGGAACTTTCAGTCTGATGAGTGCGCTGCCCTCTGACTTCTGTTTGCCGGCTGCTTTTGTAATTAGAGTGTTTTTTCCTCCTCTCAATCCCTCCTGATGTGTCCAGTTCACTGGGCTGTGCATACAACTCCCACGCAGGCGATTGTCAACTCAGGTGGGCTTCCCCAAGCTCCTTGACCCCTCTCAGCATGGGTGAGCATGAATTACATTAGCCACAGTTATGTAAACATTAATTAGATGAGGGATTTGGATAATGGCTCAACTCCTATCTCTTTCTCTGCATCGAGCTGCAAGCCACTCAGTTTTTTTTTTGTGTGTCCCTGAACCCATGTATGGATGCATGAGTATGTATCATGCCCCTGCAGTGCATTCTTTACATTGCTATACCTCCAGCACAGAGAGGCTGAGCAGAGTGTTAGCAGCCATCTGCCTCACTGCGCTCTCTGATATAACACTAAGCCGCAGGGTGGACATAGTTTACTTTAACTTGGGTTGGCAATGACTTTCAAACAAAGCAGAAGAAACAGGAGCCTAACTAACCACAAGTAGGTTGTAGATCGCCTGTAGCAATTCACACAATTACAGTGAAGATACTGCTTTGTTGCATCCCTCCCCTTTGCCTGAAGCGACGTGTAAAGAATCACAAAACACATCCAGCATCCGTCGTCATCCTGACACTGAATCATCATGTTTTATTTGGGTGTACATATGGAGATGAGGCCTCGCGGCTGTCGCTCATCATCATTGACACCATCTTTGCAGGCAATGAGAAAATGAGCGGAGGGTAAATAAAACATAAATCTCTGCTTCAGAAAGTCTCAAAAAAAAAAAAAAAAAGAAAAGAAAAGAAAAAAGAATCTCAGAATAAACCAGAGATTCAGCATGGTGGTGTTTACTTTCACTTTGTGGTTCTTTTTTTGGAAAGATGGAGGAAAAGTGTTTTTTTTTCCCTCCTCCTTAGTTTTGTTTGTCTAGATTTGCATTTAAAGAAATAAAACAAATGTTTTCATCTTGAGATAAAAATGATGATTATATCTCTCCTGTGAGTCCCACGTTTCATAACTTCTACCTCACTTCTTACTTAAGAGACCAGAAAAAATGTGGTCAAAAGAAGGGAAACGCCACATGATCAGAAACACTTCAGATGGGGCTGTGTTACACTTTCTTTTGACACATTCATAGCTCATTTAGATGCTTCCACAACCTGAAACTATGTTTACTTTCGAAAAAAAAAATCCTCTTTGAAGGATGAAGGAGGTGAAAACCTGTTTTGCACGCAGCGGCCAAAACTGTTCTTAAAGGTTCTGTGACGTTCAGATCCTTTCATTTCTCAGGGTGCAGCTTTAATGCCCCTTACACCAGGCTCTCTTTCTTTGTACCCATGCTTTGGATGAAATTGGTTTCTGAAAGGCAGCCCTGCCATACATCCGAGCTTTGTATGCGCTGAAGGTCAAGTTTTCTAAAAAAGACTGAACGCCAAAGGTGCCAGTTCAATTTAGTGGCCTTATTTGAGGCTGTACATTGGAGGCACTTAAGCACTACACTTTGAAGGGTCCATTTGTGACCGTCGCTCACCTTCGCTGATGCACTTTGTCTGAGCCTGGCACCTGTTGTTGTGATTTCTGGAAGGGGCCTCATGTTTTTTCTCCACTTATGTTAATCTTTTAGGGAGGACATATTCTGCTAATAGGCAATCATCATATGAATGACTCAACACTGCGTTGTAATGAGTGAATTTATTTTCAAAGGATGCTTTGTACAACACTTGCAAAAAAAATTAATTGGCTTTTAAATGCAAATAAGCACATTATGTGTTCATGGCCAAATAAGCCTCAGTGTTTAAAAAATAAAAAAAGAACAACTAATTAGTCTGAGCATACTGCAAATTTTAGGACTAATACTTCCCGTAATTTCACACAGTTTAACACAAATGATGCTTTACCTCCAAAAACAAATGTTATTTTAGGAACTACGGGTGTTTGAATATTCTCAACCCGGGATGCCTTGAGAAATTCTTCTAAATTGTTTCACTTACTCAAACTCCAGGGCATGTGGGGGATTTCATTTCCATATCAAAGGGAGCATACCGGTGCTTGAGGGTCCCTGCATAGATGTATGTGATCCATATTATTTATAGCGCAGGAACTCCCCCTGGGACCCTGATGTTGCTTGGCGTCTGTCATGCAACAAGAAGAGGACACTTGGGTGAACGTAGCTTGCAATTAGTGACTGTTGCATCACGTCAGGCCAAAGGGGTGCGGGATGCGTGACCGACATTTAATCACGCCATTGATCTTACAACTTTTTGGAGAACAAAGCAAACTGGCTGACAGGAGTCACTTTGAGAGGAAGTCATGAGAGCAGGAGGGGGTCTGTAAATCATAATATCTGAATCCTAGCTCTGACATGAATATGGTCAAACAGAGATAGTTAGCATGCCAGTAACACGCTGTCACTCTATTAGCATTAAGTGTCAGTAGCCCTGGGGATAAGGAGAGCAAGGTGACTTCTGCCCTTTTGTTAATGAGCACCACACCTCAGACTCATTCAACAACATTGACTGATACAGGAGGGTTTGCTCATGCTGAATAGTGCAGAATTCCCCCTGGGGTTTTTGGAATCTCTGCCTATTCAGGATGTAATGCTCTGCACGCAGTGTATTATGCAAAAGAGAGCACTCACCTGCGTCACCTGCAGCAGATCTAAACGAGGTCAGGAATAAAGCAATGGATTGGAGAGACAGACATTTGCCAAAGTCAACTTTGCTAGTATTCCCTGTCAAACAGTCAGAGTCAGCAATAATACCATTACAGTTATTTTAAGTAGCTAATAAGGATTACATGACCTTTTTACTCTGTATCTTCCAAAAAAAAAAGAGCATTGGAAAAATATATAATTTTGATTAAAGAGCTTGCACATTCTGGTGGATTAACCATCACAGACATAAAAAAAATCATGTAGCTACATATTTTTCAGTTAAAGTAAAATAATTCATTCAGATTTGCATTATATGACTGTCTCAGTAGTTGAAGATGCTTTCATTTCCATAAATCAGCTACCTGGATATTGTTGGCCATGTTGAAAGGACTCTTCTCGTGACTTCTGTCTCTGATCCTGGGGTCTGGTTGTAGTTTGGGGATTCTCCTCTTCCCTCTGTTTGTAGCTAAGAGTTTCTTTTTGGTGTGTTATTAGACTTCATATAAGTTTGTGGTGTTGCCACAGAACCTTATTTGTTCCCTGAAAACTGTGCAGCTTGCAGTATTTTCATATTCAGCTGTAAAATATCACCAATTGATGCTCTTTTCTACTGTTTTTCATCAAGCAGTGTGCATCTGAGTGACGAGACCGAGCGGCTACACTCACAGTAGAGCAAGGGCGGAGCACACATATGTGGAGTGAGAGGAGTGCAATTGAAACTTAAGTATCGATATTATCACACAAGTAATGATCAATACCAATACCAACGTTGGTATTGATTAGTGTTGTGCTACCCAAGACCGGTCTTGGTCTCGAGACTGGTCTCGAGACCAGATTTTGAAGGTCTTGGTCTTGTCTCGGACTCGAGGGCATTTTTACTCGGTTTTGTCTCGGTCTCGGGCTGGCCGGACTCGGGATTTTCCGTCAAGACCGGTCGAGACCAGCACTGATCTGGTGATTCTCAACTTCGTTAATGTGATAAAAAGGAGAACCACTCTAATAAAACAACAAATAGATTCAATACATGTGTTATTTCCACCCGTAATGACTGCAACCTTCCCGGTGTTGTGACTGAGGGACACGCACGCACACACGCAAGCGAAAGTGAAAGGTGGGAGACGTGAGCAAGGAGAGCCCGGAGCATGATATGTACAAGACATACCTCTCATTCACCTGACAAATTAACATCTTATTATGAGATATTTAAAGTAATTCTGGGCTTATCAGTGCCGGCCCGATATTTACGAATGCCTGGGGCAACTTCAAAAAGCCGACGGGCAAGCAAAACTCATAAGGAGTTATCTGACACTCAGATAAGACAGATGTTTTGCCCACCTCTTTTTCGGTGATGGGCTACCAAAAGACTCTAGGGTTATATTGCCACCTACAGGCCTGGCATGCATACTATAGCATTTTCAGTCCCTCAGTGTTTCCATGTAAATTCAGATTTTTTTTTTCTCTGCGTTTTTTTTTTTTTTTTTCCAAGTGGAACACTGTGAAACGTTGTCATGTAAACAGGACATTAGTTATGAAACAGGAGGCAAAAAGCATACAAATGATAATTAATGACAACTTCTGTCTCCATTAATTACATCTACTTTCACAGCGAACATAACACAATCAATCATAAAGATTATGTGTTCCTAAAAAAAAGCAATGTTTTTCAAAGACAGGTACATAAGGTAACATATGACTAAACTCTTTCACACTTGAAAATAAACTTACTGTTATGTCCTTGTAGTTCAACATTCTGTATCTTAGAGGTTAGAGGCTCTTGTTCCTGATTCTTCCTTTACCTGCCTGTATGAAGCTTTTTTCAACATGTAGAAAATGTGCCACAATTAAAAGCAAAGAAAACTACAAGCAGCAAGTTGAACACAGCTTACCTAATTAAGTTTGACATAACTCCAACATCTGACATGGCAAATAGCCAATCATAGTGTAAGAATCTGAAGGGACCAATCAGAAGGGCAGATCTGACGGACCCTTTAGACACACCTCTGTGGTGTAGACCTGTTCTACATGGTCATAAGGCATCTTTCATCATGTTTTGACCCTATATCAACCAGCAATGATTGATAGTAGACACTGTGGTGGATGACAACACACTGAAAACATACACAGTATGTATATAACCTTAACTTGACCCCATGTTGTAGGTTTGAGCCATACTTTGCATCTGTACTTCTGCCTTCTCCCACTCGAAAGTTTTCTGTTCTGCTCAGAAATGATTACGTTCAAATGACTCTTCAAATCCCTCTTGAACCCTCGGCAGAGCATGACCTGCAGCCCACAAGAGCGACGACAGCACTTCCACAGTGCCAATTTACTGGTCAGAACGTCTGCTTTGTTTGAAACAATTTCTTTCAGTATCACTTTTTTTCTTACACTTCCTATCGTCAATTGTCGTCAAATCAACTGGCGTCAATCTGAGTAGCACTTAAAGGCTAAAAGCCTTCTTGTCTTTGATAAAGCATGTGAAGGGGACGTCACTGAACGGCTTGCAATCTTTTCACAAAGCTCACTTTGCACAAAGTGTTAAGTGCTTATTAAATTGCATAAAATCAGTGCTATAGGCTACACGAAAGAGTATACATCTTGTCCAGCTTTTATCAGATTACATTATGGTAATGTATGAGGAACTGGTGAACCCAACAGGCAGCCCACTTGTACTAACATTTAACTTACGTTAGAGTAACGTCAAAACATGAGAGCTGTTCAGACTGCATTTTCAACAGGTTCTGAAAATAAAGCGACTATAAAAGGTGCATTCCCCTTAACTTTCCTGTTTTCTTTCTACCCAACCTGTCCCATAACTCTGCCAAATCCCATGCTGTGATGTGTTTTGTGTGCATTGTATGTCTTAATCGATGTCTCTCCCTGACATAGCAATACACCAGTTTTTAATACTCAGTTTTTGTATGTTTTACAGTTCTCTGGTAGTCACTGGGACAATTCTGATTTCCTGAAGCTTGACCTTTGACCATCCCCTCTCAGCTCGCTGAAATGCACATCTAAGAGTGCAAACAGAGTAATGAAGCCAGGGCTGGACAGGAAGCAGGGCCCAAGTCAGAGAAGAATTACACCAGTACTGGGGGCTACAAGCTGGACAGTCCAAACTGAGGGACAGTGAAGGAGAGGCAACGAGATTGGGCTAACAGAGCTTAAATCCACAGAACACGGACCAGACACAGCAGCTCTCAAGTCAAGAAAGACAGGCCGGATGACGACCTGAAAGCAGCACCGTGCATCATAGAGGAAACAAAGCGGATCTCAGGTAGCATAGGCCTTAAATCTGACCAGAACAAGGCACAACAGGCACGTTTCCCCAGTCTCCTGGCCATGTGGTGGACGACGCAGGTAATCCAGGATGTTTGAAAGCAAAGGGGAATGCTTGTCACCTCTTGAGCTTGATACAAGAGGAGTAGAAACATCCTGTAAACAGAAACAGAAATAAAAAAAAGTCACAAACCAAACAAAAGCAGACATGGATGAGAACAAGCCACAGGCCATTCTGCCAGAGTTCAGAGTTATTAACCCTCATCAAGAAGTTTTGACCAATCAGTTTTAAGTATTTAATACAGCAGGTTGATTAATAAGAAGTAAAAAAAAATGAAGTTGTGCCAGGAAGGCTTTTACCAATTTAATGTCTTTTTGGCCAAAATATACAGCCTCCCTGTGGTGAACAATTCCCCTGTGGAATTGGTCGCTGTCTGCATTCATTAAGCTCAGTATCAGTCTAATTATGCGCCAATGTGCACCTACAGACTAATTAACAAGGGATCAATAAGGGCCCTGAATCACGTAAGGGCCCAGCACTGAGCCCCCACATTATAGGAGCTGCACAGAAGCTTCAAAGAGGATTTCTCCGGCTCTGCCCGAGGGGCAGGATGACACATTAGGCTGCAGTTTTGGCAAAAGTTGGTGTTTTCTCTCCTCTTGCACTGTTTTCTTTTGAGTGTGTGTAGGGATGTGTATGTGTGTGTTTGTGTGTGTTGGATCTAATTATCAGTATGTGAAAAATACCACAGGCTGCAAAAAGATAACAAGCTATTTAAAGATACCCCACAAGTCACGAGGCCCACAGGACATGTAACATGATTATGAGGTGAAAGACTGAAAAAAAGGCTTGACGGCACAGATTTAATTATCATGCCTGTGCATTTCTCATGTGACTCCTGTGCTCATTTTAAGAGAACAATTTGACAACTAGAGGCATTCTTTTACAGAGTTAACAGAGAAGATGATACCTTACAGCTCAGCTCAGAACACAAAACCTAAAAATTATAACCAGAAAATTTATACGAGAGTGAGTTCAAAGGTGATCAGTAACTCCAGCAAAAGAGTTTTAAGACAGATATATTATTCCAGTTATTGTGTTTGTTCTTTGGGTTTTGGTACAGAAAATGCAAAAGATGATTATATAATAAAACATCAAGTGTCAGCTGTTGACAAAGGAGACGGAGTGGGTCTTTACTTTCTTCATCGTTATTCTCCTAAAGTTTTGAAGGAACTTTGAGCAGGCCGTGGCTTAACAGAGAACAGGATGTACCTGATGATGTCACTGCGATAAGCTCCAACTGTGCTGCTGAATACCAAACTGAGGGACGACCTCTGCAAGTTGTCATGACACCGACACTAACCTGCTCAGTCCGATTCCAGCATCCAGCATGGAGTCTCTGTAGCACATACACACTTGTAAGTCCACATACTGTTTGCCATACGCTGACTTCTATGATGGTCTAACACCTTGCGGACACACATATTGAGGTAATTTGGTTGGAATGATATCTCAAGGACTCTTCCCTCTATGTCATGCTGGTTCTAGGAAGCCAGCCAGGTTTTGGGGAGCAAATGAGCGGATTCACTCGTGTCAGGTGAATGGGGAAGGTACACACCTCCGGCAGACAACAGCTGTGTTCTCCATTCACATACCAGCAGAAATTACCTGGCTTTAGGGAGCGGGGTAACACCAAGCAATAAGCGCCATTGCTGTGAATAAAGTGCCAAACACTGCAGTTCCTCTATAGGCCATGTGAGACTGGCTCTAAAGGGAGGCAGGCCCCATAGAGCAGCACATTGAAAAGCCCAGCAGCCTTTAATTTGAGCTGATTTTTCCATTTATGATGAATGGGGAAGGTGCAGCCAGTGTTAAGCAATATAAAGCTTCTATCCAGAGCTTTCTGCATTTTCAGTCCAGTTAGCCGTTTCATTCATCTATATGCAGAATTTGCCAGTAGGAACTACTGTAGCTGATGGTTGCTGTTAGCATTTGGCTAGATGCAAAGCATGTGTCGCTGCCTTTCAGATATTTCTTCATACTTGAAGAAGATTTTTGCCCCTGCTCCTCTCCAGCAAAGTCCTTTCATAACTTTATCTCTTGTCATGTTTGGTTCGAGAGCAAGTTGCCCTGTGCCAAACTTTTTACATTTACCTGAAACATGAAGAAGTCGAAATGCTGTACATGATCCCATTTCTCTTGGTGCTGCTTTACCCCTGAACAAAACAAACACGTGACGCAGTTTATCCTCTGGCTCAGACTGAGATAGCATGTGGCGCAGATGGTAGTTTAGCAGCTGTGAAGCATTGCTTGCAGCCAAATGGTGTTTCTGTCCTAACCACAGCAGCGGATCAATAAAGTGTCTGACCTCAACTGTCAGCCAACTAAACTCTCCTCGCCAGGGGACGCTCATTTTCCTTTCCCCATGGAAACAGGAAGTGGTGAGCGTAATCTTCAAAAGTGCCTAAGCCTATCAGATCACAGTGCAGTCATGTGCTTTTTGTTTTATATTTGCATTAGCAGCTTAGAGTTAGCTTGGACACACAGTCACACAGTTTATTGATTCCTCTATGAGAAACCATGTCGTGCCAAGCTGTTAGCCTTGATATTTACCAGAGTGATGGATCTATAGTTCAATGTATGTTCAGGGAATATTTTAAGCCTCTTGTACATGCTGTGGTGACACATGTGGACCTTGAAAATCCTTCTATGCATTTGAAATACTCATTTTTTCACCTATAGTTAAGCAGACTTATCCTACAGTTTGGTGTAAAGCTTACCCAAACACAGCATGTTCCTCTTTCAAGGCAAAAAATAGATTCTGGAAAAGAGTGTTAAAAAAAAGCTCCTCCCTCCTGGCAGGGAAAAGAATTTTATGTGATAATGCAGCTATAAATAAATGAGTCAAGTGTCTGCTGCTAATCACGTCTGATTACGGCAGAATGGTGCTGCTGAAATTGTTTGCCACTCTATTTCCTTTCCCTCTAGCACTCTCACCTCGTCTTTCATGCTTACAGGTCAACTTTTGGAGGGAAATTAATGTATAAGCCTGGAGCTGGTCGGTGCATGAAAGGATGCTCTTTCTTTCTCCTCTGGGATCCTTTGTTCTTGATGACATGCAATTAGCAGGTACTTAAAGACAAAGATGACAGAAATAGACCTTAAATTGTCACAAACGCTTTCCTAATTAATAAATATTAGCTGACATATGCTTATACAAAGTTTTAATAAACATAACAGACCGGAAAATCTGTAAAAAGCTTGGCTAAATGACTAAATCTGCCCTCTGTCTCTGCATTTTCTGTATAAATAGACAACATTAAATGGTGTCTGTAATTTCAATGGTCCTTCAAATGATGAAAACCACAAAGACACAACTTTGTTGCTGTTTTTTCAACCATTCACAAGTTGTATCTGTTCAAAAGAATGCACAAAAAGGGATTAAAGTCATCATCACGTCACAATTGTTTCAGAAGCTCTTTCAGGATAAAGTGAAGATGACATCTAGGATGAAAGATTCAAGGGCTTTTACCTAGAACACAAACATCATAGGTCGGCACTGAGACGTGCTGCTTTGAAGGTTCTTCCTGTAGAGACTTGTATAGAATGAAACAAAGAAAGGATGTAAACACTTTCAAGGACAACACCTGATGCACACATACACAGAATTATACGCAAGAGATGAAAAGAAAGTGCAGTCATATTGGATTATTTCTTTAAAATGAACTGGAGTGATACGATTTTATTCATTTATTTATTTATTCAACTTTTGTTTTGTCAGAAAGACTGATTACTGATTACCTATTGAAAATGGGTCAAAATAGGTGCTAAAAATCAAGCAAAATATAGATTACATATTTACTCGGCAGATTCAACAATATTAAGGTCGCCAGTTCATCCAATCAGAGGCACAGCTCAGATCACATGACTGTGGGCGTTCTATGGCTGTTACTGTGGAGACTCACAGCCCGCCTCATTTCCAATATGGCTGCGCCGGCCGTTTTGCTTCAAAAGTCAGTTTCAGAAACAGACGCTCAAAAATGGACATCGCGGAGACTACGTCCATTTATTATATCGTCTGTGGACGTAGTCTCTGCAACGCCACCCATCTGTTCCTGTACAAAGTAATGAAGCCTATTGTCAGCGGGGGCCATATTGAAATAGCTGACTCAAGAGGCAGGCCTTGAGCCTTCTTAATAACAGCTACAAGGCGTCAAACCTATCAGTTACATGAGCTGTGCCTCTGATTGGACGAACTGTTAATATGTTTTTAATGCTGTAATTCTGTTGTTTTATTGTTTTGTTTTGTTTTGTTTTGTTTTGTTGTGTATGTTGTTTCTGGTCTTTCTGCAGCCTGCCTCAAGCGGACAAGAACTGCAACTTTTTGCACTTCAATGTAGGCTTTATTTTTTAAACCAGATGTTGCCCCTTGGTCACTGCACTGGACTACATAGGTTTCTAGTGAAGTCAACATGCCAACTCACACTGGATCTGCTCTGTTGCGGTCCAACTGCATCCCTGATGTGGCAAGTCGGAACCAGGTGAATCAAAACAAGCCTCCTAATTTTGACGGATGTCTGAGCTGTGATGTGTCAGTTTACAAATAGCAGTTTGAGAAGGACAGGAAGTCGTGCACAGAAACTACCTTAAATGGCCAGTAACTTTCAAAGTAAAACAAGTCATGTCAAAACCAGATCATATTTAGTTTGACTATAACAACAAACCAACATAATGAGCGCAGTCAGACCAGGAGTCAAGAGGTGTGAAGTTTGAATGAGGAGAGGATCGTCATTAGGGTAGGAATTGACAGAGCTCCTCAGTCTCCCATCTCCAGCTGCCTGATGTTCTGCAACATGTCAGACTGAACAGGCAGTTGATGTGAGTTGACAGATTAAAGAGCATGCAGTCAACATGCAACAGAGCAGAGGACGCATTGGAACTGGTGCAGCGGAACTTACCATAACGTACCGTAACATATGTATTGTACTGTAGCGTGTTAAATCTTGTCAAGTTGTATAATTTTGCACTGCATGAGATTACAAAAACTTTATCTTTAGTTCTTTAGAATTATGCTTAGTCTTACACCTCTGAAAGGGTGTCTTTTAATATTAAGTCATACTGCTTGGTGGTATGGATATTTTTACTGCAGTATATGTGGAGTCTGTTCGACTTAATCAACCGTATAAGCCACTCTGCCTTAGCTCCACAGTGAACTCATGTGGGATTATGTCTGTTTCAGATTCAAACTCTCCTTACAGAAATCACAAAACATTGAGGGTTTGACCCGAAAGTCGAAAAATGAAAATATCAAACCTGAAAGAGATTTTTTACAGGAAAGCAGCGATATGTGACGGAGGGAACTATTTCTATATCCGTCTTTTAAGCACATTTACGGAGGGTGTCGGTGCTTTTGCTTCATGGTCACAGCTAAAAGAGAACTTTATCCAGCCTGTGATGTGTTCTCTAATACAAAAGAAACATCATGGAGAGCTAATCCTGTTTGGTTGGATTCACACTAGATCAAAAGTCAGCAGAAAGCCTGCAACACTTGTGGGGACAGGGGATGACAAAAGCAGCAAAGACCAGCGGCTAACTAGAGCACTCGGTTTAAATTGGATGATTTTAGACAATATACATTCACGTCACTGAGGACCTTATAGCCTTCTCCAAATCAGGATGGGGACTTTGGGCCACTAATTACTCATTTCCTCCTCACATCTCCAATCACAGCATCACTTGTGACCTTATCTCTGGGCCTGTCACCATGTTAGCATTCACATGGCAAGTGTGGCAATGAATATAATTACTGCAGCCCAAAATAATAAGACCATCGTTGTTCTGCCACTAGCAGCCAGTTAATTGTTAAAGGAGCTCCTCCCTCTCCCCCTCATGCTCTTCTATTCTTTTTTCTGTTTGCAGTGCAGATAAGGACAAATATGAAGTTACTAGATCTATGAAATTGTAAAGAATATATCACAGAGTATAAGGCAGATTAACTAATGAAAACAGAAATCCTTATCATGTTTATTACAGCTTTAAAAATGACATGCAGCCAATAGCATATGAAATTATGGATTGACAGAGTTCTGGTTGAAGCACAGGAGAAAGGAAAGAACTAAAATATTCCACTTGTATTTTAAAAGCTAATTTATTTATTGTACTCTAGTGTTTGTTTGCTCTTTTAGCTTTAGGTTTACCATGATGTTTTAAGGTGTCTGGAGAGTTCCTGGACTGTCGGGATTCAGGCTGTTCAGCAATAAATTAGAATATAAAAATAAAAACAAAATAAAACATGAAAACAAAACCATAAACTCATTTATGATCAAGAGAAATTACCCTTCCCTTTAAATTAGCTGTGTTGAAATTAAATGTGTTTAGGGCGTACTTTCTAACATCATAAGTACTTCAAAAGTGAATCTAATCTCTGTGATGCAAGTTTACAGACTAGAGTTAGACTTGCAGTTTCAAGGGCACAATAAGAAGAGAGACATCTGTTGTCTGTTAGTTTAGTTTTAAAATTCAAATATTTGTAAGTGCTGAATTTTTTATTTAAAATGAGGGGCCAGAGATAAATGCATTACTCTATTATGGATAAGCTCAATATCTCCTTCTATGTGGCTTTTCCTCATCTATTGTTTCAGAGAGAATTATGTTCAACCTTAAAATTACACTACATAAATGTTGAAATCACGTGAGTAGTAGTTCAAATTCATGAGTAAGTTAACAACAAAACTTTTTGGTATTTATAGCCTCCAATATAAATTGGCCTGCAAGTACATACATACTTTTTTAACCAATTCATTGTGGTAAAAGTGTCCATTACCTCAAATCTAACTTAATTTTCACTTCCTCTAATTTCTCCTTGTTTATTTTTTCTCTTTCATTTTGTTATGCACAGAACCAGTTTTGTGTGCTTAAAACTTTCTGTTTCATTAGAAAATAAAGGATGAGGAAATGGATGCAACTGAGTGGTGTTTAAGGTTTTAATAATCACAGAACTATTCAAAAATAGATAAGCTACTGACATACCATTTACTTCATTTAGAAGGTCGTCTCTTAAATGTACTTTTATTTCTGAGCATGTGATTTATTTGGCTTGTTATTTTTACTTTATTTTATTTTATTTTTTTTTTTTTACAAAAATAAGTTTTGTCGTAAACGTTTCAGTTCTGAGTTTATTTCGGAACATTATGTTTCTCGTGTACATTGCTGAATGAATATTCAAACTCTAAAATAAAATAAAATAAAAATAGAAATAAAAATGGAACGATGTCGCCCCAATGTGGACACCAACGGAACCAAAATATGACAACTGTGACCCGGAAGAGACTTACCGTGTTATTCGCTAACCCACGTGTGGCGTGAACACTTTCCAACATGGCTGCGTGCAGTGTGGAAGCGCTGTTAGCCAAGGCTGAGCAAGAGGAGGCCGAAAAACTTAAAAGTATCTCCGTCCACAAGGAGCTGGACCTGGAGTTTGACATCGGAAACCTACTGGCTTTTGACAAAAACCGCATCGAGCCGCGAGAGTTCAGAGAGCAGAAAAAAGACGAGTTTCTGCGTGCTTTAGCGCGTGACAACACGCAGCTGCTGGTCAATGAGATCTGGAAACTACCAACGGAGAGGGTCCAGGAGGCGATTGTGGCCAAACTACCGGATCCTGCCACCCCTCTTCCCAGAGAGAAACCCCCTCCGAAGCCCAAACCTCCGACCAAATGGGAAGAGTTCGCTAAGCTGAAGGGTATACAGAAAAAGAAGAAAACCAATCTGGTGTGGGATGAGACTGCGAAGGAGTGGAGGAGGCGCTGGGGCTACAAAAGAGCCAAGGATGACACCAAGGAGTGGCTGATTGAGGTGCCAGAGACTGCAGACCCCAACGAGGACCAGTTCGCCAAACGCACCAAAGCCAAGAAGGAGAGAGTGGCGAAAAATGAGTACAACAGGCTGAAGAACATCGCCAGAGCACAAAAGGTCAAAATACCTGGTGTAGGACTGACCCCTAAAGCCCAGCAGTCCAAAGATGAGCTCGCCAAAGCTGTGAGTGTGGCTAGGACCTCCACAGCATCCGTGGGGAGGTTTCAGGACAGCGTACCCAAAGAGAAAGCCCCTAAAAACCAGGGTAAGAGGAGAAAGTTTGATCCTCTCATTGGAGATTTCTCAAATGAGAAGAATAAACAACTGGAGCTTCTGAAATTAATGGACAGCAAGAGGCCAAAGCTGGACATTACCAAGGCTGTAAATAAGCAGATGAGAGAGGAGGACAGAGAGGAGGCCGCAGCGAAATATAAGAAAGGAGCCGGAAAGAAAGGACGCAAAGGAAACATGACAGGGAAAGGAAAAGGGAAGGGAGGGGGAGGCAAAGGTAAAGGGGGGAAAGCTGGAGGAGGAAATAAGAGGAGAGGGAAACCTGGGAAGCGCTGAGGACTGAATAAACCAGATGCATCAGTGCCTTGACATCAGAGACATTGAACTGGACTGGAGGGATCAGATATGAAAGGACTGTGTGTGTATGCTGGAAATGTGCAGGATTTTTGAGATTGTTTCAGTGTACTCTGCAACTGTTAACAGCCCTGAAAATATCAGATCTGTGTCCGTGTAAACAAGTTGTTCAGTATTTGTATTAATGAAAATTACTTAAACAAAAATAAAATATGTAAGGTTTTTTTCCCCTCACCTGTTGGGATTTGTTGCAGAATTTAGAACACCATTGCAAAAACTACACATCTAATAAGTAATCAAAGCCGAATTTTTTCATCTTATAGCAGTGAAACAAAAATATATATAATTAAAATATGTTTGTTTTGTAGATGAATATAATGTTTCTGTCATACTTGCCATGAATCAAGAATTTGCTCTGTTATTCAGAATTAACAGCTTGACCAATCAGAACGATACTTCCTGCTGTGTGAACTGACAGTATTCAAAACACATGTCCTGAAAAACAGCTTCTCTCTTGTCCAATCAGATTGTCTGGTTGAGACTAACTATTATATAATCGCTGTTGATCCAACTGTGCTTCAGAATCAAAGAGGCTGCAATGGCAACTGTTAACAGAATCTTATTCACCTGGTTTTGAGTAATGGAGATGCTGTAACTTATGAAAACAGGCATCAGCCTTGAATAACAATACAGCAAAATAAGTAGACAAAAATAATGTTGCATCTGTATCTCCTGCATCTTCTTAAAAAAAAAACAAGATTTACTTTTTCAGGCACATTTTTTAATGGTAGGATTGTGTGGTGGTGCAGTCCAGAGATTTGCACATTAAGTCAAAATGAAATCAGGCAACGGTGTGTTAAATATTTCCACAAAGCTGCTTGAATGTCACTGCAGCAGCAAACCCAAGCTGAGGTCAGTGGAAGCTTCTCATTAACAGAATTAATCTATTATAAGTGGAGAGATAAAGGCGGATGTAACTAATGTGATTTAAGTTTTTGACTGTATGACTTTGTTCCAGGTGCATTACAAAAGCTCCGCCGGCCTGACTTGGCAGATAAAAGCTTGGACATGGTTTTTCTTTTCTTCTTCTGTGAAGTAAACATCAAATCTGTTTCTAAGCGGCTTAGCTGCGCTTTTTGGTTATGTAAAGGCTTTGCCTTGGCCTTGATGTCTAGACTGGAGCAGTGAAAAGAGCGAAGGAGAGCCAAAATTTGCACCTTGAGCACATTTATACAGTTCTGCACATAAGGTCTTTTCAGAGCGCTTTGAGTGCAACTTTTCTTTCAGGAGAGGACTCTGACTAATGAAATTTGACATCCACAGGTGTGAAACTCCTGTGTCACCTTTTCTGAAGGAGAGCCTCAAAGACTGCAGCACGACAAAGCTTTTTGTGGAACTATTCGGGCCAAGGATAACAAGGTTAATTAGATGCCTCATCCTTTTACAGGCCTTTCCTCTTTCATTGCAAACACACTTCTTGCTAATCCATTGCCCTCCTGACAGGATTTCAACTTAACTTCCTGATCACAATTAATTTGAGATAAAAATGCATCTTTGGCCCCAGCAGTAAAAGTTTGATGTGCTTTTTGATGGAGTTTTGCAGCAAAGCGTCATTGCTGGAATATATCTGAGTGATTTCTCATGGTATTGATTGATGCTTTTCTATCACTGACACAAGCTCACAGCCAAGCTCCTTCACGCCCAGCCAGGAGAGGATGTGTGTATGGGTGTGTGTGTTTGAGGGGGGGCTTGTTTAAATCACCATCTGCTGAGCTGTCCACCACCCTGTCCCAAGCCCATTCATCTTTGTCCTTGCTCACTCAGGCTGCTGGAAAATGGGACACAGTCGATAACCTAAAATCAATCAAGCACCCGTTCACATGTTCAAATTATGAATTCTAGCTCATGTCAGGCAAGCAGTGGCTGTAGCCTCCATCACTTCTTTCCCATGTGACCAGATGGTCAAAGAACAATAGACACTGGCATGAGGATGAGGCAGCCAGGCATGATTTTTGATTTTGAGATTGTTGTGCTTAAAAAAAATCAAAACAGTGCTTGGTGTGAACTACTACTGATCTTAAAAATCAGACATTATTCTGCTGCACAACCATATTTTTTGTTCTTTATCTTGCACTTCGTGTACATGCATGTGCGTGCCTGTGCGTGTGTGTGTCTGCTGTCACCAGAGGACATGTTGCTTGTGTCCCGCTCCAGCCTTTGCTGCAGTGGATTAGTCAGCTGCATTTATTTAAAGGTAGTGCAGAGGGAGTGCAGGAGCTGCGGTCAGTGTGCGAGTGTCAGATCTTCAAGATGCAGCGCATCTACATGCACAGCAATGAACACTTTGAAGTATTCACCACCGTCCTTGCTCCACAAGGTGAGTGGAACCATATCTGCAAAGAAGCTCCTGGCTCAGCCTTAGCATGACATTTTTTATTTATATTAACTTCAAGACAGCATATCAAGAATAAATAATCATTGGCTGTCTCTTTCTGTGAGCTGTTGATTTGATACTCTTGTGCATGCATTCATTTGGAGAGATTCTTGAGTATATTTGCAGCCCTTAAAAATGATGACAGTAACCTTTTTATTTATTTATTTATTTTTTTGCTGATTCATCTCTACTCTCATGGTTAACAGCAAGGTTTCGGTACATAGCAGAAGCTGAAAAGGCAAGTCAAACATTCACCTTCATTTGTTATCTATCTAATATGCATAATTCAAAACACATCTCTCATTTGTGTTGTAGATTTAACATTGTATAAAGCCTACTCTGCAGGAATATTAATCAAAGTACCAAACTGAAGACGTGCACACATCTGAGATTGATAAAGAGTTTAACATTGATGGTATATAAAATCCATTTCCTGTATCTCCATAATGAGTTTTAATTGTCTAATTCCTCTGACAAACATGCTCCATATTTAGATGGGACACATAATGAAGAGTAGACCCAGATTTAGGGTTTCTATTTCACTACCCAGCAGTTAATCTCTAAGTCTTGACACTTAATCCTCTTCATTGACTGACTCTGACCTGTAGTGTGCAGTTAGCCCAAACAGTGACTACAGCTTTTATTGGTCGGACTCAGCACTCAGTGTCTCCTCTTTAGGAATCTTCAATCTTAAATACATAATAAATAAATAACATGGATGCAAAGCTGCCTCTGTAATCCCCCCTCTGTCCGTTAGATGGTGGTGGTACACAGATACAGACCACACTGGCCGGACGAGCTGGAGCTGACTCCAGGTGACGTCATTCTGGTCCTGTCCAAACACGAGGAGGGGAGGTGGTTTGGGCGGCTGCAGGACGGACAGCGGGGCTACTTCCCCGCCTCCTGTGTGATGGAGCTGAGCCAGGTTGGTTGGCTGCCAGAGTGAGCTCAGCAATGCAGCATTACTGGACTGTTCTGTAGCTGCTGCTAAATGTCAGAGGACTGGTCTCTCATGCTATTGTTTGTTTTCTCTGTAATGACAGTACAGCTTAGGTTTGAAAGATCTATTGACTCATACACACTCTATCAGCTACATAGAAGTTGTTATGAATTATCTCTAACCCTCCAAAAAAAGAGGTCTTATTGTTGCAAATTTCGCCAGTTCATTTGTGCATTTAATTTCAGTCTACCGTTTTCAAGAAGTGCTAGCTATAAGTGACCTGTTGCTCAAAATAATATTAATGATGTCGTCACGTTTTATTCTTGTTGTTGTTTTTTTTGTTTTTTAATACTGTTAACGTAAGAGCGCATTTCACACTTGTTACAGTGGCATAGGTCACATGGTGCATTTTATGCGGTCCGACCACGATTTATCTGGTGAGAGAATTATTATAGTGCATTGTGGGAAATGTAGTATCAAGGGGTCCTAGAGCAACCACATCTCTCTGTGCCCTCTTTTTTTGTGGGTTCTCATATTTGTGGAGCTAAAACAACTAGTTATTGGATATTATTATTATTATTATTATTATTATTATTATTATTATTATTATTATTATTATTATTATTATTATTATAGAAAAATCGAAACAGAATTTTTAGGCTTTTCAACTGAAATGTCCAGTCTGACATCCAGAACCAAACACTTTTGGGCCTGCATTTTTTCTTAGTGTGTGTGGCATTGTAAGTAGACCTACACTTTCTCTTTTTTGTTTATAACAATAATAAAGTAGCCAAGGCTACTTTTTAATACAGAAAAAATGCATGTATTGCTACATTAAACTTCAGGTATTGTGAAAAAGTGTGTGACATTTTATCTCAAACACACTCTTGCTTTCAGGCAAATCTTCCTCCAAAAGCTCTACGACGAAGTTTCTCTCTGAAAACCTCATCGTGCAACAACGATTCCTATTGCGGACAAGGAAAGTAAGTCTACGGCTCCTGCAACGAAAACACACATCCCTCAATGAGTGCATGCACACACATCATGTATACACAAACATATTCCCTCTCTCTCTCTCTCTCTCTCACACACACACACACACACACACACACGCACACACAGCAGCTGTTCTAACACCAAACCTCCACACATCCCCCAACCCCAAATCCCATCTCTTTGCTCTCAGCCCAGCACCCCTGAACAGGTGGCCCCTCTCATCCCTCATTAGTCAACAAAGCACACTGATTGCTAACCCCCCTAAACACACACATACACACACACACACACAGACACACACACGTGCGCGGGTGCACTTTTTTCCCTTCTCACAGCATCTAATTAGATAAGGATGAGTAGTAGGTAAAGGAAACACTTTGTAGTTGAAACCAAAAAATGGATACGAACATTTTTGAACAATAAATCAAATTTATGTAAAAATTTGTGAGAGATTGGATGAAGTTTAATCAAGTCAGTTTATTAAATGTTACAGAAAATTATCAGTTCAAATGTCTTTTTTTCTCTCTGTTTATTTGACAGTAGGGGGTATTTATTTTTGACAGCCTGCCTCTGAACTTTCCCCGTACACACACTCACACACAGAGTCCTCTGTACAGCTCGGTGCCTGTCTTGTCTGCTCGCGCTGGAATTTGGGTCATGAGGAATAAACAGCGCCTTTGTGTTTGTTATTTCCTCTTTGTCCCCCAGTGGACACATTCTGCAGGCGCTCAAGAGGGGGAGCAGAGGAGGAGCGGGAGGAGGAGGGCTGGATGGGGGCCAAGGCCAGAGCGAGGGCCCCTTCCTAGTGAGGAGGCCCCAGAACTCTATGCCCCAGCTTGCAGTGGCCTCCAATCCTCAGATGCAGAGATCCCCGGGCCTGCTCCACAGGATCCTGTCCAAGTGCCGGAAGAAGAATGAATGCCAGGGAGCCACCAACAGGGCCTTCGAGGGCGACTAAGAGGACTTCATGTTTGTCCTGGGTGTTTTGGGGGAGAAAGTGGGTAAGCTGAGGAACCTCTGAAATGAGAAAGACAGATTCTGAATATCCTGATGTGGGTATAAAACTTTCACTGTGTCATGATATTCTGGATTTGGCTACCATTCTTGATTCAGGAAGTTAAATGGTGAGAGCATTATCTCACATAGTCTGTATAAAAAGATGGACAACATGACAGCTCCCCACAAGTGAAGCCAAAACACATGTAAAGCTCCTCCTCTGTACTGGCTGCAGTTGACATTATGAATCCTGCCTCCTTAGTGTTAGCAGATAGAATATAAGCTGAATTTTAAATACACATCAAAGATTTTTAGCAGACATAGCTTCTGTCATTATAATTAAATCTCATCGATTGAAAAAACACTGAGTCACTGAACTTTTCTCAACCTTGAGAACTTTCTTTAAAACATTCATCTAATGTTGTCAGATATTGGGGGGGGGGGGGGGGGGGGGGTTCCTTCACTTTTGCACAGTGGAAAGAGATGGTGACTCCTTGTCCATCTTTTTATCCAGCTACTATCTCAGAAGATATTTGTTCTTTTTCAAATGAGGGACTCTTCCTGCTGTGACATCACTGGTTGGGGTGGGGCTACGGATGCAAATGCCTGCTAGTCTAATATGCATATGCATAGAAATAAGATGCTGCTGTTTTCTGCCCTGTTGAGCAAATCTTGATCAGGGCTTATTAATGCATAATTGTAAACATTACTTCCTTTTAGTGACGGATTTAATCTTGGTGTAACAGAACTATATTTATAGAGCTGAATGTAGCCTTATTCCATGGCTTTGATGCTGTAACCTAAGAATTTTGAATGTTTGTGTAAGTTTTTTTTTTCATGATAATTTTGTGCTTATATGAAACTATGTAAATATGTACATATTCAGCTGCTTAATATGAGATTATAAATGCAGTACACCGTTAACAGCTAACATCTTTTCATTTTTATGAAAACCTGCCTCAGTCTGTACCTCATAATTCAGCTCCTCTTCATCTCCCCTGACCACACTGGGCCTCCCTCCTTTTTAACAGAGCTGAAGCGAGAGGAAGTGTGATTGAGGCCTGCTGAAAGCCTTGCTGAAGGGAGCAGGGATTGTGCCGGTTGCCCCGGCAGCAGTGAAGCAGCTCTCAGATGTTGCATGCAGTCGTCATCTTCTTCTTCTGTGGTGCCTCCCAGCATGTTACCCTAACAGGGTCTGTATAGGGTGGGCTGTAGATTACCTCCTTCCAGAGGACACAGAAAGCAAACCTAATCCTAACCTTGGCCTTGACCCACATGAGGGAAACACCTCCCCTCCTCCTCCTCATCTTCCTCCCCCACTGTTTGATTTTCACTGTTGTATAATCCTTTGTAAGGAAGGCTGTAGGAGGCAGTCACTCTGGGGCCAGGGTTTGGAAGACTTGCACGGGAAGGGTGTAAATGTTTCAAAGAGAGAGCGGCGTTGGTCCTCTAAGTAAACTCTGATTCATGCAGACAAAATTTGAGGAGGCCTTACCACTGCTGATTGTGTTAGGGATAATCTGGAGCTTGTGGCCAGCTCACTTCTAAAAAAAGAAAGGAGTTACCAAGACTATCAGACATTTTTCCAAGAATTTGATCTTTGAAGTTAACTGCATCATCATCAAAACATGACTTAAAAAACAAGATAACAGTTGTAATTCATTTTGGAGATAAAGAGTGCAACATGTGTTCAGTGGGAGGAGGTTACTCATTTTAAAAGTAGAAGCATAAAATGTAGATTAGCACTAATTGACAGATTGTTGTCAGAGAAAGTCACACAGGAGAAAATCATCCACTGTGTGTTTTTACTTTTTACAAAAAGGCAGATCACCTCCCAAAGAGAGCCTGACTTACCTCACAGGGTGCTGACACATGCAGGAGGAAACAGTGGCCTATAGAGGACTGAAAGGCCAGGGTCCAATTTTAAACACACACATACACACACTCTCTCTCCCAGTGCTGTGGGCTCTCCCGCCTAAAAGTGTCCCACCCTCGCTGTGTTGTGTCGGGTGTCTTGGGATGGGGGGGGGGGGGGGGGGGGCAGGAGGGGTAACAGGGTGCCTGCCAGATGACTGCTCTGTCAGCCCAATAATGGGCTGCCATCTGCTGTCTAGCATACACAAAGACAAACAGTGTGTATGTGTGTGTGTGTGTGTGTGTGTGTGTGTGTGTGTGTGTGTGTGTGTGTGTGTGTGTGCTCTTTGCTTTTGGGTGTATGCTCAGAGGAAGAGGGCAGGGCAGGTTTGGTCAGCTCTGTTTCATGTCTGCAGTGTACAAGGTAAACACAAATATGAGCTCACACGAACACACACACACACACACTGGGTGAGAGAAGAAGGACGGTTTGGCAAATCCAAACTAAATTTACTGGCAACTATTTTCATGACTGGTTATGTTTTTCAGTCATTTCTTAAAAACAAGTTAGTTTAGAACGTCTGTGACAAGCATTTTTATAAACTTTTTGACCGTTTTTAGTCTCAACAAGTCAACAAGTTATCGATAATGGAAATAACCACTAGTTGCATCATAAAAATATGAAAAAAAAAAACATTTGATAAAGCTCTGTATGTGTAAAAGTCTGCTGTTCAGAAGAATACTGAAGTGTCCGTACGTCATTAAGTCACTGCAATCGAAGAATTACTCCCCTCAAACTCATGCGTGGAGCATAAGGTGGAGAGGCTGCTGCCAATAACCAATTAAGTGGCAAAAGGTCCCTGACATCTTTCAGCTCCGAGTGTGGGTCATCCAAGAACAATAGAGCCTCTTGTACGAGAACGAGGGTGAGGGGTGGACAGATTGATTAAGTGGACATGGCGTGCATGTGGCGCCCGTGTGTTTATGTGCACATTGTTTGTGTGCATGTGCTCTTCGGCTCCTGCAGCATAAGGCAAGTCGTCACGTCCTCTGCCTCCCTCCGTTTGCGGGGCAATCGAGTGAATGAGCCCGTAAAAAACCAACAGCCCTGAGGACAAAGGAGCCCAGGGGCATTAAGTCATGGGTGAGTGGGCCCCTTTAGGGCCAGCAGCTGACCCTGTGGAGAGGCCTCTTGTTCTGATGGAGGGGCCTCGTGTCCCCTGGACCCCAGGCCAAGTTGACAGCATCCTAACATATACATACACACATGACAGGGGAGGGTTCAGCACAAACCTCTTTATCACTTTTAAACCCTTTACTTTACAAAATCACCTGAATGGCTGTCTACCCCACCTGTAGAGAAACGACAACATCACAGACAAAAGGTTAAGATTTAAAAAAAAAAAAGAAAAAAGAAAACCTTTAAAGAATCCACTTCTGGCGAGAGCTCAAGAAGTTGCTGTGCCTGCTGTGAGCACGTCAGAAAAAAGCTAAATGGTCATTTGAAATCTTTATTATCTGGAAAACCATGTAACCTCCACTAATTTGTACAGGGACGCTTTGGCAAAGACAGAAAAAGGCACAAACAAAACTGTTCTTGCATTAGAAGTCATGCAGCAAATGCATTTATTTATTGAAAAACAAGTACACGGTTACATAGACAGATGGCAGGATTTCTATGGTACCTTGGTTATGATTTAATTCCTGTAAATGCTACAATAAACAGAGTGAATGACGTCTGTGATTCATCTTCAGTCAAATTAAAGTCCAGCATCCTGTGTATTGCTCATACTTTACTACAGTAGTACAAAAGAGCTGCTATTACTCTGTTTATGTTCTCAATTCCCTCAAAACCTATGACGTTACAAGGCCGAATGTCAACACACAAACACATCAACTTGGACTCCACAAATGGGATGTACAAAGGGGCGAACACACAGTATGACACAATTATATACAGATTAAACACGTCGGCGAGCTTCAGATTAAAAACTCCTCATGTGGGCGTCAGTCTACGTTCTGTTTTAGAGCTGTGCACTTCTGATCTTTCCTCTTAATCTCCTTTACAAGATTCCCTTCTTTTTCTCACCTCCGATGCTTAAAGCAGGATAATCCAGATTATAACTAATACTGGCTCTACGAATGTCGATAATACAGAAAAGACCATTTATAGCTGAAGCGATCCTGCAGCAGATAATAGAAGAGTTATTTTCGGGGTGGTTAAAAATGACAACATATTTAGATTATATTTTCTTCTTGTGCAGAGTGGTGAAATGATGAGTTAGAGGTCTCTCTAGAGGGCAGAATAAACAGGATATCAAGTCTTTAAAACACTGGTGGCTGCAGGGATCAGAAGCCATAAGTCTTAAAAAGGCTTTAAAGACAATTTCAAAGCACACATTTCTGCAGCACAACAGGATAAACAATGTAAAATGAAGCAGCAAGATCTTACTGTCAGCATTGAATTATACGTATAAGAAAAGAAACAGGAAGACAGTGTGACACATAAACACCAAAACAAAACAAAACAAAACAGACAACAAGCTCTACATCACTGGAACAAACAAACATTTAAAACTAATGAAGAGTAAAAAGTGCAATTTGTCTATGATTAGAGGTCGGAGATGGAGTCCTGCTACCTACTGGCAAAAGAAGAGTTAAAGGAATCAAAGGGCTATCTCTATGTTATAAGATGATACATACAACTACACAGTGATTATAGCTCTGCTCAGATCAGGAGAATAAAAATCAACACATGAAATTATTGGCAGTGCATGTCCTAACTTGGAGTAATGGAACTGAACGGTAGCCCAATCCTGATTTTGAAAGAGAAAAGTCAATAAATTTCTTCAATAATTTCTCTTAAATGTTTTTTTTTTTTTAGAAATAAATAAATTAGTAGACATTAAATAAATAAAACCTACAGCCTTCATATAATATATCAAAAAAACAAAACTCAGTCCATCTTGACCAAATGCTTTTTGAACGCTGATGATGTGGAAACTGGTCAGGAGGTAAGATCAGCTGACCAAAGCAATGGTGACCGTTCTTCATCCTCTATGACGGAGATCTGCTGTGGAGCTAGTAGTGAGGGTTTTTAGGCTGTTTTGTCAGCAAAGTTAAACTTCGTAAAAAAACTCATGGCGTCCGATTTATATTAAAATCTAAGCTTTAGAGCTGTAAGGTAATAAATAAAGAGAAATAAACGCGAAGGTACCCTTCCATTTCTGAGGTTCTTACACATGTACATTGCAATGAAATACATTCAACCCATGTCACCGGGGACACTATGGCCTTGGAAAAGAAAACGCTGTGTTGTTAGAAAAGATACCGCCGCAAGTGCTAATCCAGTTTGCCCCTCGAAACGCCGCTCCTTTCCTCAGCAGCAAACTCAGCTCAGTAGTGCAATACTGACAGCTTCTTATCTACATCCACAAAAACTTCACATCAGCACAGAGAGGAATTCAACAACATAACCCTGCTGCCGCCAAAAACACTGAACCAAACCTTTCATCTGTAGTTTTGAAAAAAACTGTATTAAAAAAAACCATAGTGTGATTAAAAAAATCATGTGGATTAAACCAAACTATTCTACATGTAGGTGGTTTATATCTCATAACAGAAATATGTCAGTTTAGCAGAACAAGCCAGAAAAGATACACAATGAGTAGTGTTAAGTTTTTCTTTTGTTTGTTTTGTGAAAAATATATTAATATTAAAATCAGACGCAGCCTGCGAGTAGTTAACACTCCGTGAAGCCTACTGTCGGTGTAGGTGATTCAGTCCTTTTTCATGCTGCCAGGTTTTTTTTTTTGTTTTTTTTTAAGAAGCCAAACCTTATAACCAAAAACTCCAGGAGCAGTGATCTAGAAAAGAGATGGAAATGATACCAGCAGCTGTGTCGTTTGTGGACGTTTTGGCAGTCCATTTCTGCCTCGAAGGAAAAGTTTTCTTCACCGGATTGTCTCTCAAAGATGTCGGTGGAAGTTTCCGTTGTTGGATCGGGGGGAGCGTAGTGTTCTCCGGCTCAGCGAGACGGGTTGGCTTTACAGCACAAGGGCCCTCGAGGTAGAGCCAGACGATTGGTAGGGGTTCAGGTACTGACGGGCCTGTTCTGTCATGATCAGCTGGTCCTCTGTTTTCCCATAAACCACCGCTTCCCACTCGCTCACCTGCAGAGTAGTAAGAAATGACAACCAGTCAAAAAAACAGCTTCATAAAAACGGCTGTTTATATAAACAGGCAAGAAAAAAGAAGACTGCAAGTCTGTAAACATGGACTTTAACAATGCAGTTTGAAATAATCAAAAGTTCTGCAAAATGTTTGTGGTAATACAAAATGTTTTGAGTCTTCTTCTACCGACAGAAATGATAGTTCCGGTGTTTGCTGACTTCCTCTTGTGTACCTGTACGTTAGTGTGTTTTGGTGTTTTGTGGGAGGCGAGAAGCTTCTTCATCCGGGGGCTTGTAAAGCAATGTGGATGAATGGGGACCAATGAGGGCTCTTCTTTCACAGAAGTCACAGAACGGCTGCACTCCTCCTCCTCCTCCTCCTCCTCCTCCTCCTTGGGGATTAAGCTGACCAGGGAGGAACTCGTCAGTACACTTTCATCCGGCATCTGTAAGAAAAGATTTTATTAACAGAGAAACTAAAATACTGTGTGGCTGAACATTTACCTGTGTGTTCATGATTTTTGAAGCCCTAAGATGAGTGTGCTTTTTTTCAAGTCATACACTCACAGTGTGTACACTGTGGGAGTTTCCTGTTAGCTGTCCTTCTTGTGGTTTCTTGCCCTATTTTTGTGGAAGTCTCTGGGTTAGCTTTCCAATCCAGTTTGAGGATCAGCCTCTGTAATTTCAAACCAGTGTGGTGACTTACCCGTGCATTGTTGAGCTGCTCTTGAAAGAGATGAACGTTCAGGCAGTCTTTCCCCCAAGGGTCCAGCACGAGGGATTTACGCACCTTTCTCGCTGGGCCATCAATCTGGAATCAAAGGATGCAAGAAGAGTGAACTGGGGGAATAGTTTTGTCTAATTCAAGTTAAAGTTGTTCAAAACATACTTCTCTCTTTTGGTAACAGAGAGTGCATGCTACACGTACATTATGTTTCCACCCTCTGAAGTCTAGCTGGGTGTCTGCTCTGTTAAAAATGTCTGCTCCAGTCTCCTGCTTGAGAACTTCTCGAATGTCTTCTTCCAGAAATGCCAAAGGCTGAGGCTGAAACATCAACAAACATGTAAATATTAAAGTAAAACCACAGAGCCACACGGTGCATGAAGTAAGAAATGTTTTAAATTACTGTTGGTTTATAAAAGGCAGAAGAAATGCACACAGTGACGTTTGAGCGCTTACCTCCATCTTCAGTGGCCCGTGCATTTTCTCCTGGGCAGCCAAAGCATTTTTGAAGGGAGTTGGAGTCCTCGGGGTCGGGATCATGATAGTTTTACGGAACTTGGGGGTCCGTGGACTAGAAAGTACACTGAGAAAATTAGAATCTCTCCGCAAGAATCTGAGGCAAAAAATTTAGGTGTAGATTTTGCTCAAAACAGACCAAATGTTTATATTTACCCATCATTCTCTTTCTGGTGTTTCGGTGTGGTTTTTTTCTGGAGTGGAGTGTTGAGGAGACAGCGTTGTCCACACACAGGCGTTGAAGTGAGAGCTGGGTTGTCCAGATTTAGATGCTCTGTTCCTGATATGTTGCAGAACTGAGGAAACACAGAAAACTAAAATAACCCCAGTACATCAACACTAAGAAGTAAGGGCTGAGTGAAAAGAAGAGCATATTTTATTTACCCGTGACGGAGTGAACGGCAGGGACTTTGTGGGCGTTTTCTTGGGAGAGTTCGAGATGTTTTCCGAGAATGAAGCACAGGTCCTGTCACACAGAGGAGACGACTCCACTTTCTCTCTCCTCCTCCTCCTCCCAGTGGATGCCTGGGTAGGTTTGGAGGAGTTTATAGGAGTGAGGGCTGAGACATTTCCCAGACTGAATGGAGCACAGTTCTTGTCACGATCAGAGAAAGCAGCTGAGGTGTAGCCAGCTGAGTTATCAATCGTCCTCTCTTGCAGGAGGGTGTTGAAGCCCGCCTGGTTGTGCCTCGGCGGCGTTGCAGTTTCGGACAACTCCAAGCCAGCGACATCACTCCATGCAACCGGATCCTGCAGAGACAAGCACATCTAAAGAAGGTCTTAATATATTCAAGGGTGAAATTTGAGTGTCCTCTGTTGTGCTCATTCACTTCACTCACTGAGTCAATGAGCTCCATGGTTTCTGCAAACTCCGGTATGGTCTGCAGGGTGGAGAGCACAGTGCTCGCCTCTACAGCCAGGAACTTGCTCGGAGAGACAGGGAGCTGGGGTGGAGGGCCCCTCCAGGATCTCCTCTCTGCTTGCTCTTCCAGGCTGCTGCTACTCGTGGTCAGAGTGTCGTCTGAGACACCGTCAGACCACGACGAGTACTGCTCCAGACTCTGAGGAGGGAGGATCAGAAGAGTAAAATCTACGAACCCCATCAGAAACGTTTAGTGATGTGACACATGAAGAATGGTGAAATGCTACAACACATGGATTCAATCTTCAACATTCAGTATGAAGTCACTGAATGTGAAGAGTGACTGAATGGAGAGACATAAAATGTGAGAACAGAATAAGAACAGGAGGGAGAGTGCTTGGTTCAAACCGCTGGCTGAGCGTGGGCGCGGGAATGGGGACTTGAGAGGGTGAAGAAGGGAGCAGGTTCATGTTTGGAGGGATGTTGATGGGAGGAAGTGGAACAGGGGTCGACCAAGCACAGCTTCAGGCCAGTTTGAAGAAGTACAGCAAGATGTGGAAGGAAGGTACTACAGCAACACTACAGCAAGTTAAGCTACAGACACACAGACACGTGCGCCACTCTTGTTCAAACACTTATACACTGCAAAAAGTTTATTAGTCTTTTAATCTTAAAAAAAGTGAACAGAATTTAACATTAAGACTTCTTGTGTTTTAAAAATGACTGTTTTAAAACTTTTTACAGTGTACAAAGCTACAAACACACGCAGGCTATGCTGACTAAGTATGCAAACACACATTCAGAGTGTGTTCTTACACATGGACCTCTGCACTGCACTTGTCGTTGGACTTCGCTCTCTGCTGACATAAGCAGCAGCTCAAGCTCCTTTATTCTTTGCTCTCTGTCAGGATCATCCAGGCAGGATGGCTGAAATAAACAAACGTCGGGGAGAAGAGGTCGAGACGACAGGAGGAAGGGCAGAAGTTGAGAAAACCAGACAAAAAAGACAAAAGTAAAAAGCAGATTTTCACACAGGAATCATTTACAGGAAGATGTGAGATTTACTCCTAATTAAAAGAGTTTTGATCAGTTATGTTAGGTGAAAAAAACAGGACATTCAAGTGTTTTGATTTGAAGTCCAGGGTTAGCAATCACAAAGTAACGACACAAAGCCCAGGAAATAAAGGATGTACAAAATGAAAGAGTCAAATCTTACCTGAATGAAGCCTGAGTTGTTAGGAAGACTGTCCAACAAGTGTCCACTGTGAGGGTCAAACGGATATCCTCCAATCTGGAACGGTAAAAGATGCTTCAGAACAAATCCTCTCTCTGATAATATCACGACGGATGAGAGAGTTAAAAAGAAAAGTAGACCTGGTTGGGCACAGGCAGGGGACTGTGATCACAGTGCTGGGGCTCTGTCGGCGTTGGAGGACAGGGCCTGTGGTGGCGTCTCTTCCCTCCAGCATGTGGAGAAGCAAAATGTTTGCCGCCATCCTGCAGGTATCCCTCGTGCTCCACCTTCCTCCTCATGGTGGAGTTCCAGTGGTTCTTGATCGAGTTGTCTGTTCTGTTCGGGAAAGGATCAAAAACATTTTAGCATTATTTTATAAATCAAGCAAGAAAAACTCACAGTCAAGGTGCATACAAGATTACTACCGTCCAGGAAGGAGCTTGGAGATCTCTGCCCAGCGGTTGCCCAGTCGTTTGTGGGCTTCGTAGATGATCCTGTCCTCTTCCTGAGTCCATGAAGACTTCTTAACCTCTGGATTGAGGTGGTTGTGCCAGCGTTCACGACACTGCTTCCCGATTCTACCTTGGAGGTGTTTGGCGATCACAGACCATCGCTTCGGACCGTACTTATGTACCAGGTCAATAACCTGAACGACAGACGGAGGGAAAGATATAATTATACTCTTTAATATTTTCATGTTTTGTCCTCATCTTTTGTTGTATGATAGAATGATTTAGATTCATTCAAACCAAAAGCTTAAATAAAAAGGAAATCACATCTTTTAAGTTTGCTTATTCAGAGTAAACTGCAGCAGCAGCAGCAGCCACAGAGCTTGTTTACTTAAGCCTGTCGAGGCATAAAAATGCTGTGATGTCATTACTGGCAGCCTTGAATGCTATCGACAGATCTGTTTGGACGCTAAGACGCTGTAGGACTGAGACACCATTCTCAACATTCTCGCTTTTTTCTTCTTAAGGCTGAGGAAAATATTCGAGCTGCACTTTGAACAGGAGGGGCTGGGCTCTGAGGTAGTGACTCGTCTGTGCTCTATTAGGGGTGACGTAGTGGAGAAATTACTCTGCAAAGAAGAAAACAGAAGCTGGCAGAGAGAGTTTGAGCGGGAAGCTGGCTCACACATGTGCACAGCCCTGTCAGCCTGTGGGTGAAAACATACATTACATGTTGTGGCATTTCTGTTTGTATTGTGTTCTTTCATTTAGACTGAGCTGCTTTCTGGACCCCCTGCAGCCTCTCTCTGTCTCTGCTATCATTTACCTATTTAGCCGACCCAGATCAGGAGACTCCCATCTCCTCTTACCTTCTGATCCTCCTCTTTTGTCCAGGGTCCTTTCACCAGCTCAGGGTTGAGCACCTTCTGCCAGCGGTGCTGACACTGGCCATCTGTCCTCCCCTGTGGCAGGAACACACAAGCACATCACCTCATTACACCACGACTTCACCTCAAGGTTACACCAGCTGCAATACAGCTTCTCCAGCCACTTACCACTGGTGGCTAGACTTGTTTTAATAATATGAGATAAATAAAGTTACTAATCTGCTGATTAGTTTTTCAATTAATTAGTGAATCACACAATTTTTTTTCTTAAATTTCATTTATTCAGAAACTTGTGTTTTTTACAGTACTATACAACAATGTAAACAGTGTTTTTTAATAATTCATAATTAATATTTGCATAAAGGTCAGTAACACAAAGAGCACCTACAAAAAAGGAAGTTCTCAGAGACATAAGTCCTCCTCCTCCTCCTCAGGTGTCCTTTTATCTCTGCTGTGCTTCCAGAAGACACACTGTTTGCTTTTAACACACTTTCTAACTTTACCTGAGGTAAAATACCCACATACTGGAAAAGTTTCTTCACTATATTTCACGTGATTTGAATCGATTTTACTGATTAATCATTGCAGCTCTACAACGAAGACAAAATGTGTGAAACACTTACTGGAAAGAAGTTAGAAATTAACTTCCAGGAGTCCGTGCCATGCTGCTCTACAAGTTTTTTCAGCTTTTCATCCTGAGAAAGACAAAAAGGCACACAGAGTGAAAAAAAGAGTCCCTCAACTGCTTTAGAAAGCTTTCTACTTTCATTCTTATAAAACAAAAAGCACATTTTAAAAAGCTTCATTTCACTAAATCAAACAACCTGCTGAGCTTACCTCATCTCTGGACCACTTGACTTTGCACAGAGTCTTTTTATCTTTGCTGTTCTCTTTACTCTCTGGGTCGGTGGAGTGCAGCTCTTCATCCTCATCATTGCTGGAAATGTGCAAACAAATGAAGGTGTAAAAGATGGCAGATGTCATACTGGGGTTATTATAAAACTTGTTTTATGAGGGAAATGGTGGGGTTTGAAGTGAAATTGCTCATACAAGCTTTTCAATCAGCACCAGATCAGTAACATAAACAATATCCTGATAAGTCTTAGGTTTACATGAATTGGAATATTTGTTTATGTGTAGCAGATTTGAAAGCTTGAATAAGTGTTTTTTTTGTTTTACCAACAATGTCTAAGTAAAAGGAATGGACCTAAACTTTTATGGCTGCATACAAGAACACTAAATTCCTCTGTGCTGACACAAGAAGTTGGCACATAGCACTGCTGCGCCACTTTTTCTTTGTGGTAGCAGAGAGAAGCTTAAACAGAGGAAGAAACTAAGTCATCTGTTTCAAAGAGCTGCTATTAGACAGCAGGGCTTTCCAAGCAGAAAAAAACACATACACAGACAACTGTACAAGGAGAAAAGTACAGTTCACATGTCAAATATCAGTTGGTGTGTTAACAGATGGTGCAGAAGCCTGAACATGACAACTTAAGCATGGCCTAAAATCCTCACAGAGGCAAAGAGAGGCTGGTAAGTGAGTTTGAACCTGTGGCTGGACAGGAAAAAGGGAGCAGTAAGGAGGGTGAGGAAAAGGGGAGATCCAACATCAACAGGCTCTTTCACCTCCAGAGGTGTATGAGAGTGTGTGAGTGTCATTGAGATGGAGGAGGTGGCGCGCTGGGGTGTGGTCAAGGGACTGGCAAAAGACTAACGGTCCAGTTGTTCAAACAACTTTAAAACTAGTGTAAGTTATACAACCCTTTTTCCCCCCTCACTATTTCAGGCCCCTTGTTTTTGACACAACAACCACATTACCAAACACACAGTGCCACAGTTTTCTGTTTTCGAAAAACTTTACCAGTCATGAATGCCAAAAGGACTGATGCAATCCTGGTAAAAGTTGAAGTTGTTTCCATTTGAGAGTAAAAGAACAAGAAACAAAACTCCAGTAGAGCTCAAGAGATGAGACAAAAACTGTTAATGGAGTTTATCAAAAGCATCACAAGCTACAGCTAGTTTTATTTCACAGTTGTTTCCTTGATCCACCTTTTGATGTTTCATAAATAAATAAATAAATAACACCTCCACCTACCCAAATGCCTCCAGGTAATTTTTCAGTGAGTTTAAATAAGAAAAAAATACTTTAAAGAATACATATCTTAGGAACAAATGTGGGTACATTATTTAGACTGTTTGTAATAATCATTGAGTTAACAGAGGTACTTTAACTGAAAGTTATCTCAGGTTCTTTTTTTAGGTTGTGGTTTTTGAATGCAAAGAATGGTTTTGTGAACTCTCAGGTACTTTCCATATTGGCTTTTTTAACTCTCTTAAAGGAAACTGTGACAAAGAATTGTTACATGATATAAAAAAAAATAATCTAAAGGATTTTTCAGCTTTTTCAAAGTTATGAACAACTACACAAGTGAAGTTTATTGTATGAAATTAGGCTGCAGTCTCACTTTCAAGTCACTGTTTCCAGGAGCTGTGCTATTACATCACTGCTGTTTGGAGACGGCGGCTGCGCGCCTCCAATACGCAGCGTACAATCTGCTATGTCACGTAGTTTCATTTCCAGCGATATTTGAGTAAATTAAAGCAAGATAAATAATGTATGATAACAATTATATTTATTTGACCTCACATTTTTCGAAGTGGCTCATGTTTGGAATATCAAACAAGTAGAAGCAACCTCATACCCTACCATACAGGAACCTACGGCAGGGTGGCGCAGGTGCACGTGCAGTGTAAATAATGCTGTCAAAGATGAGACTTGATGCATTATTAATGACCACACTGTAATACCAAGACAACTAGAATAAAACCTGTTTCACTTAATAAATACGTGCACGTTTCATAGCTATAGCACATTACAGCGCTGTATAATTCTTATTTGCCTTACTCACCTGTATGCCTTCACGGTATCCATGACAATCAGTAGGATGGTTGAACCTTTTCAAAGACGAGCCTGTGTTTGGCAGCTTTCTAAAATCCCACATGAAAGAACGTTTATCCATAGAAATCGCTGTCAGTCTTCCTTAGAGACGCAGCAGCATCTAGCTAGTGCTATTTGACTAGCCAGTGAGCTAACATAATGTACAGCCCATAACATCACGGTCTCACTGTAAAAGCCCGTTTTACTGTAGATAACGTCTCTTCCATGTTTCCCCTTCTGTAAGCAGTTCGCAAAACAACAACAGTGCACTCAAATAGGCTATAATGAACACAGACGACTAACTCATTCCATTCATAGCTCGCTGTAAGAGCTGTTTCTATCTCGCTTGTCTGCTCCTCTATTACGCATTATGATATTTGTCCATCCCGCCGATTCTCGCGCCCAGCCCTCTGCACAGGCGGCCTTGTCTCTGATTGGTCAGCACAGGGACCGGGGAGAAAGGAGTCTGTACTCAAAGTTGATAGGCCGAAAAAAGGGACAGGCCCTTTTATTATTGGCTACATTGGTATGTGGTCGAGTTTCATTGGTTGGGATTAGAAAGAGGCGGGCTCTGTACTGGAACACTTCTCTGGCAACATATGCAGTAGAATGGATCCTTTCTTTAAGACGATGGGGCTCAAACTGCGGTGCGGGAACTTCAAGGGGCCCTCAGAGGGGATCTAAGCACCAATCTCATTTTCAATTACACGCGTTTACAGTAGTGAGATGTTTTTTTTTAGCGGAAAAGAGTAAGCAGTATGTAAATATTTCATTGCATTCATTGTACTCATTGTGGTAAGAGGCTTATTCCGAGGTCATTATCAATAAAACTTATCATTATGCTCATACTAACACAATTTCTTAATTCAAATGTTATAAATTTCAAGGACTTAATCTTGAAAAAAAAAATTGTTCAGAGCAAAACAAACAAACAAACAAAAAAAATCAAAGTCACTTCCATACAATTTCGGTTCGGAAATCTTAAGATTGTAAATATGAATGAATGAATAATAACATATAATGACTAATATATATGAATAATAGATGTTCCTTTAAAATAATTTTAAAAAGTAGGCTAGGCTTTTTTTTGCCTGTGCTTGTTCAGTGACAACTTAGTTCATGACTCTTAACGTATGAAAGTGTCTCTACTGTGAAATGTTATTTGTACGGTCACTGAATAAATCTTACTACTACATCTGCCATTATTTTAACAATGCAACCTTGTTACTCTCTCATGATATGCCTTTAAAGCTTCCCAAAGACATAAAAAATAACGTAAAGATTTTCAATTAAAGGTATAGACTTAATACAAAAGTTGAAGTGAATGTGTTTCGCATTCAAAGAAATACATGATGCAGTTTCCTTTGGCTTTCAGGTAGTTATTGAAAATCCATTGCTCATGATGCAGGTCCTTAAAGAGCTTTGCTGACATCTTGTGGACAAAAGGTTGGAGTCTCGTGCATTATAACCAAGCGTTTTAATTGAGACCTGCCAAACACCGAAGATGTAAATGAGCTTTCAACTCTGCGCAGTGCATCAAATAGCAACATTATGTTGATTACTAGACATGTCCTTTCACGAATAAATGCATATCAACTATTTAACAGTTCAGCCTAGACATGCCCAAAGAGCGACTTTTCTCATATTTCATTTCACTTAAAGATTTTACAGCTGTGACCTCCCATTGTTTTATCACGAAATCTCTGAGCAGGATGGTGTAATTCACACATAGGCCTTTTTGAATAATGTGACTAAATGAGTCTGTTTAGATTATGAAGACGGGTGGATATGGATAGACTATATCTTAGAACAATTCAAAAACCTGTTTTTACTGATGGTCTTCAGAATCAGAATCGGAAATACTTTATTGATCCCCTTGGCGAAATTGCATTTTTGTTACAGTTACTCCCATTCAAAAAGTGTTTAAAATAGGAATGGTGTCACATATAAAAAAAGAAGTACAAGCATTAGATAAAATATGAAGTATGTGCATTCTACTAAGAAATATATGGTATATAAATAATAACACAAGATATGTGTTATTGCATAAATACTAACACAAATCAAGGGTATTGCACAGAGAATATTATTGCAGATTGTGTGCTTGAACCAAAATGAATCCGGAGAACCCTAGAGTGACACTAAGAGTGAGGAGTTGTACAGTCTGATAGCCACAGGCAGGAATGATTTCCTGAGGTGCTCAGTGATACATTTAGGTGTAATGATCAGATTTATCAACTTCACCATAAGCTTGGGTAATGTCTCAAACTGAATACTTGCAAATAATATCTTTAAATGTATAAACTGGCTATTGTCAAAGTAGTGCCATGGTCAAGAATAATCATACGTTTAGTACAAACCATTCATACTTTAAGTAATAAAAATAGACTACTAATGAATGATGCATGGTTTGCCTTTCTACCATTAGGTGACACTGTTTGACTTTTCGTTGATGTCATTCATGAGTTTTAACTGGCTGTGTCAAGCAAACCACAAAACACCGGAAGTTGGTCAATCTTTTCTAGTAGTAAAACCACAAATTCTAAACGGATATCCAAAATATACAGTAATCTGTGTAAAGGGACTTAACATCATTTGTTCCTTTTTAGTACATGGCTCCCATCATCTTAATGTTATATGATTATATATTATAGTGTAAATTACAAAAAGGTATGTTAAGACTAACTGCTTGATAACTAATGACTTATGTAAACAGAATTTAACACAAAAAAAGAACAAACAAGCAAACAAAAAAAATCATATTATGTAGGTGGAGCTAGTCCCACTGTGTGGTCCATAACAGTAAGAAATAACTGGCGATGCTGGTGGGCGTGAGTAAATCCCCAATGCTCCATGGTGATCACCCCTATTTATATTAATCAATTGCACTTGTATTTCCAAGTAATTTCACAAAGACATGACTCAAATATCTATCATGTGTATCCCTGCCAACGCTGATTAATTTATTGTTTGAATGTAGAGGGGTAGAAACATGTAGTATCATACACTTTTGTAATTAAGTATCATTCTAAAATAATTATCTCGTAGTGTTTTATTAGATATTGTGGAGTCGATAACTTCGCTTCGCTTTGTGGTTTTATTTTGGAAAATAGTACCGGAAATGCTAGTGGATACAGCATTAACACTTGATAATCGTTGCAGTTGTGCGGTCCCGTGACAAATTTCATTGGAACTTTCTACGGCCAGGAAACACTGATGTTTCCTGCTCCTCGTACTTGACAGACGCTTTCGGGCAACAGGAATGAACGCTTTCAGTTTTGGAGTTTGAGAATTTCTGACCCAAAGAGTAAGAGACAAATGTTCAATACACCGGCTGTGTAGAGCGAAACATCCTGACTGGACCAACGGACATCGATGAGCACCGCATCAAAATACTGTACGGTACGTGATGTTCACGTAAACGTCACCGTGTTCTCGGTTTGATAACGTAACCCAGACTGACTGTTGGGTTGTATCTGTACTCGAAGCTCGGTTGTAAATTTAAGCGTAAAGTCGAAGTAGTAGGGTGACTTTTGGCTGTTTCATAACATTAACCTTTTTTTTTTCCTTTTTGGAAACAGTTGACGGAAGTTTAACTGACGTTGACTCATCAACAAGGCAAAGTTTACCACAGTTTAGGAAAGGAAAAAAATATGCGCGTGTGGTTGTGGCTCAGATAGATAGATATGGCTAGTGTAAAACATGTCATGTCAAACCTTTTATGTCGATTGTGTCAGTTGTTCTCGGTACTTTACGTTTTGTGTGTGTGTGTGTGTGTGTGTGTGTGTGTGTGTGTGTGTGTGTGTGTGTGTGTGGGAGAGAGAGAGCGCCCCCCTCTTTCTCTCCTGTTGGTGAAGGTATTCCTGTATTACACGTGATAGACGCTGAGATTTAGAAGTTGTCCTAGTTTAGGTTCACACGTTGCCTCAGGTGAAAACAGTTGTGATCTTGCCAAACGGCTTAGCCATTATTAAACAAAAATAGGTAGGGCTGTTGTTAATGTGTTTTAGGGACATGTTGTCCAGGTAAAGACAGTGAACAGCATATTTCAGACTGTCAACATGAATTCCTACAGTGGATGTGTAAACAGCTGGTTGGAAAAGACATCTCTCACAATTTCCAAGAAAAATACATTAATTTCCCCAAACGACCTCAGCACAGATCCCTAAATCAGATTAGTGTTTGCTCATTTTGTATTCACTCTGTTTTCCTGCACTGATGAACTAACTTCAGTTTCTTTCTTGAGATCATGACTTACAGTCAGCTATCACTTAGACTTGGATGAACTTATTGATCCCAAGAAAAGCAATTCATCTGCAGCTTACCACAACATTTGCAACTTAACCATCATATGTGCTACATGTCAAGCACCGGATCTGTAGATCAGACTTTAGGGTCAGTGAAGGACAGCAGTAAGTTATGTTAATATGAAAATAACAGTAAGCTAATTCAAAGATTAAAAGGTGTATAATATTCTTCATTTATTTAAAAATACTGAAATGAAAAACATCTGAGTTTAAAAGACTGATAGCAGAATGAATAAAAGATTTGGAGTAGCGATTAATCCTCCTCAATGGTGCATAAAAACAGTGTAAATTATGTTTGTCTCATTAATGCTGAAGGCATTAAAGAAAACTTGGTACAAAGAAAATACCACCGTATTATAAGCACAAAACAGGCATAGGAGTAGGCTCAACTACTTCAGTAGTTTAACAATAGAAATATGGTATATTGGTTTGCAAGAAAATTAATCTATAAGGGGAAAATTTACCTTTTTATTTCAAGATCGTGGTTAAGATTGATCATTTCTTCATGGTCCTTCTTCCTGAGCTTTCCCTGAACAATGTTTTGTGTGTATCTCCTTGGATCAGTAAAAATGTTTATCTCACTTGTTTTGAGATAACAGATTCACAGTTAGCCTCTTAAAGTGACTACAGAGAACATGTTTTGTGTTATAAGAATTGCAAGATGGATCCAATAGTCATCACATCAAGCTCTTTCGTGCAAGTAGACTTGTCATGCAGTTACTTTTTTGCCCCCCGGAGATCAACCTGTAATTTTATCAGTGCACAGCCTCTTTCTAAAAAGGAAGTTGACTCCACAGTTCACACCGAGGGGATGCCTGTGAACTGTCTGGATGGTCAGGTGAGGTAAGCAGTTTGTCCAGATGCTGAGGTTGGTTGCAAAAATGTATGAAGGTTGACTGAGTTCATGCCCCTCACACTTCTCCAGCTGCACTTCCTCAACCAGAGATCTGTCTGTGTTGCATTACAATGAGACACCTCCAAACTAGAAAGATGTGTTTGTTCAGTGTAATCCCTAATGAGACTAACATAATTAACACGCTAGATATTCATCAAAGTTTGAACATATTAGGTAAATCTTAGGAACAACAATTAACAATGCTGTACTTTACTTTTTTTCTACCTTTTTTCAAATTTCCGTGTGCTGATCTCACAACCATTTCTACCCTCATCACTCTTTGTTTACCACACCAAACAAGTCGGATTTTGCTTTCACATCTTATTAACCAATGTTGCCTGACTTCTGCTTTGTTCTCTTGGTGTTACTTGTCACGCATGACAGACAGCCACACAGTCTGTGACAGAAAGGAGGAAAAAAAAAAGGGTTCCACATCCTCATAGGATATCCACCAGCAGGGATGTGCGTTTGAGCTCAGCAGGAAGAATGCTATTTCTGAACCTGTGTAGTAGTCGAGCATATTTGTGCCTGTCAGCACAAGTTAATTCAAGTTGTAGCATGAATGCAGATTCAAATTGGACTTACAGAGTGTACTTATCATCAGTCCTTTTCGCTCAGTATTCCCACATATATAACAAATTTGACAATGATTGTTGGTGGGTGTGGTGAGCTTCAGCTTTCCATTTAAAGGAGAGGCATTGTCAGCTGAAAATGTACATTGTAGTAAACGTTGAACGTTACATTTCCGGCTTTGAACAAAGGTATGTCTGGAATGTTAAAAAGCGAGTCCTACCCACTGACGTTTAGAGTCCATTAACCATGAAAGCCTGTACAGATGTGAGGCAGCTTGCGGCGAAAGATTTATGTGTGAACCAGGAACCAGTTGCACAGACTTACAAAACCAAACATTTGCATGGCACTGGTGTTTCCACAGTCATTGTGTTTTTATGCTTTTGGTTTGACAAAGCTGAAGCAATTTTGAGATAGAACCCAAATTATATAAAACGTACACCGTCTCAGTGATGTTACCCATTTGTTTCTTACAAGGAGGCGCTATGAAAACTACAAAAGTGGCACAGAGGCAGAGCAGAGGCAGGCCTTAATCCCCTGGCAAGCAGCTAGAACACGCATAAGTGAACTTGCCATGACTACAAGATAGATTAGGCATAGTTAGGTGCACGGCTAAGGTGACTGACAGGCGGGCTCATTGTAGCTGTTTGCCAGGAAGCTTAAGGCTAACTTCAGCTCCCCATCTTTGCCCCTTGCTATGTTGACTCAAAGTTAGGATGAGTCAGCATTCCCAAAATTGCAACTGCCATCATTTGACTTCAGAACACCTCCTCAAAAACCAAAAGATAAATGTCACCGATGCTATGTTCAAGCTTTATTTAGTTTGTGGAAGAAAATGTACATTTTGGCTTTTGTAAGTGAAACCACGGGTGACTGCATGTCTTTACTAACGTTTATTTTTCAACACCAAGATTTATAAGGAGCAGCTTTGATGATCTTTTTTCTGAATTTACAAGCAATCGTCTTTCCTTCCAGCTTTTCATGTTTTTTTCTGTTATTTTCTGAAGAAGGAATATAACATGGCCTTTTTAAGCCTATGATAGACCGAAGTGATTGATTATTGCCATATAACTACAACTATAGCAATGCGGTTGGCGTCTCTGTGGTTTCTCCAAACAAATGAGGCTGAAAGTGAAACTAACTGAAAATTAAAAGTAGAACCGAAACAGAAAACGTCTTGTGGTTGCGGCCATGGAGGTCTTCCTGCTCCTGAATGCACACATGCATTCTAAAGAGGGCCACTCTTTTTGCCTTACCCTCACCCCCGACGTGAGCAGCATGAGATATCCCTCCAGGATGCATTCAAGATCAATACGCAGACAGAATTGGTTGACCCCAAGCAGGTTTTTCCGTGTGTTGTTAGCAAACAACAGCAACAGTATGATTGGTTGTGCCTAGAAAGACAAAAACGACCGAACAAGCCTGGCTGACCTCACTCATGTGAAACAATGAACAAGTCAGAGTGACAGACAAAGAGCTTTGTTGTACAAGAAACAGACATTACATAACTCACGGAGAGGAAAAGAGACATTCCCATGCACTGTTTAGCATTTATCCAACACATACAAACACTACATTTCTCTTTGATCTTAAAGGAACTACTTTTCTTTCAACAGATGACAGAGGACAGAGTTTGTACCTCAGCAATGAGCTGCATTTCCCTCTTTGAATGTTGAGGAAGACCACCTCAAGGGGTCTTACTCCTGACCTATTGTGTAACTGCAGCTTCAAAGACTGCTGGACGCCTATTTAAAAATATCTTCTTACTGACCGGAACCAGGGAGAATGTCACAGTCACAGCATGAGTAACACAGCTTGTACGTTAGTAAATGTGAGGTGTGAATGAGTCTGTTTACATAGAGATGTGTGAGATGAGTGTACAGGTAGAAAAGAGAAGGAGTTCTCATCTGAAGGAGAAGTGGGGTTTCTACCTGTTTGACGTGTCGGATGAGAGGGCGGATGAGAGGGTGGATGATGTTCTCTTTCTCAGAGGAAGGAGGGAGTTAACTTGTTACTTAGTGGGGAGGGAGCCCACCTGCTGTCATGCTGAAGCTCACTGACCTTTCTGTTGTCGGCTGTTCTCTTTTGCCACACTCTGCAGCCCTCGAGAAAGCACAGAAACCACTTGAGAAATTTTTTAACCAGCAATACTCTAAAAGGCAAAAGGGATTTTATTTCCTATGAAGTCCAGCGGTTCATTTTTTTAGTAAGTGTGCGTCGATGGCTTCTGTAGATCTCAACTCATCCCATAGAGAACATAATATGGAATAGGGATACAAGGGTAAACCATACTGAAGATTCACACTGACAGATACTCAAATATCCTCTGAGTTTAAACAAAAAGACCTCATTCACTTCCTGAATAACAGAGTGGTCTGTTCCTTTTCTCCTCTGCAGCAGTGATCCGGAATGGAGGAGGGTCAGTGGCACACTTGAAGCCTTACCCTGAGGAGGATATATTACTCTCTGACCTTGCACCTTTAAATGCTGAGAGCCCCCAAGATGGAGGAGCAATGCGGTCACCCCAGTGTCAGCATCCCCTGCCACAATGAACAGAGGGACAAGAAAAAGCGCTACACAGTAGGTTGAAAAACGTCTGTTTATCAGTTGATTTGAATTTTTTGAGGAGATTTCACTTTAAAATGAAAAAGTACGTAATCATACAATGAAAAAGTGTTTCTTATGTTATTACTGGAAAAGGAGTATGACATCAAACTGGTCCTTGTGTTAACATTGGTTCTTTCTCCCTTCTTTGTAATCCTCAGGTTTACAAAGTGATGGTTAACGTTGGACAGCAGGAATGGTTTGTCTTCAGACGTTATGCAGAGTTTGATAAACTCTATAACACAGTGAGTGTCAGAAAATGTCATTGATATGTCATTGGGACACTTTCTGTTCACTGCAACTCCTTTCAGAAGTCATAGATGTTTCTTCATAACTTGATTCTCTTTGTTGCCCTCTTTTATTTTTATGCAGTTAAGGAAACGATTTCCAGCTATGAACTTAAAAATTCCTGCCAAGAGGATATTTGGGGACAATTTTGACCCTGGTAGGTGTCTGTTTGTATTAAGAGAGAATGGCAGTATCTAGATTGATTTTTTTAAACATGTCTTCCATCTATCCATAGAGTTCATCAAGCAGAGAAGGGCTGGGCTGCATGAGTTCATAAAGCGGATCGTCTCACATCCTCAACTTTGCAACCAGTAGGTTTTGGGTTCTTACTGTCCTTCTGTCACTGCATCATGATGATTGAGAAGAAAGACTTCAAATGTGTTTTCAAAGCTGTTTTGGTTCTGTATCTGACTCTAGTTTAAAAAGATGAAATTTGGCTTTGTTATAATCCACTTTCTTGAGCTGCTTTATTACTTTTATTTAACTGTTTGGTGCCTCTTGTACTGTACAGGCCAGATGTGAGGGCCTTTCTACTGATGGACAAAATGCAACAATTTTCAGATGCCTCTGAAGATGAGGACGACAAAGTAAGAAACTGATCAGCCAGTTTTCATTTATCACTTTCTTTTTTTCTCCATTTAAAGTTTTGATTGCCTGCTGGCCTCACTTTTTCAGCTAGCATTGTAGGCCCTCCACCTCTGTTTGTGTAATGACTGGTCTGTGCCACAGAGCTGTTGATTCAGCCTAGCATCCCAAGGTGTGGTGTACTTAATAGGCTTAAAGTAAATACATACACTAAACAAGTATCCTTCGTGTTGTTGTCACACAGATGAAGACTGTTTCCATGGATTAGCAGTGAATAAGTGTTTGTTCTGTTTTAGCCTGTGGTTACATCTCACATCTAATGTTGATGAGACTTCTCCTTTTATTTGGTTACAGCACAGCTCTACCTCCAGAAACATAAACCTGGGACCCTCAGGAAACCCACAGTATGTTCACCACTTAATTAGAGAAAAATCTTCCAAAGCACGAGGAAGGATGCCTCTGTTTGTTAGCTTTCATCAAAGCTTTTACCTAATCACATCAAGTATACACTGAAATTAGTGAAATTGACATTGTGTGATCTTTTTTTTCTAGTGCCAAGCCCACAGATTTTGACTTTTTGAAAGTCATAGGGAAGGGAAGTTTTGGGAAGGTACGTGAACTACACAAGAATGGAATTTACTGTCGCTTTCTGTTCTTCTCCAGTGTGAGAAATCTTATGTAGACTACACTAATTTATAGAACAGTTTTGATAATTTTTTTGTCTTCACTTACAATACTTTTATTACTTTGCCAGGAGATTTACAAGTGTTACACTGATTGACATATTTCTGAAAGTCTTGGATTCTGATGTGTAGAGACGTCACGTAATGGCTCTGTGTTGTTATACTTCCTGGGTTGCCAGTAGTTTAAGTTCTGCATATGTTAACATTTCCAAGCAGGAAGTGAGAGTGAGATCTGGACAGACTGTGGTTCACCCTGCTGATGCAATGTTCACTTTGCTCTCTCCTCCTCATGATGTAGGTTTTCCTTGCTAAACGTAAAAAGGATGGAAAGTATTATGCAGTCAAGGTCTTACAGAAAAAGGTCATCCTCAACAGAAAAGAGGTAATTTTCCCTCCGAATACTTTATAACTCTGACACTGTCTGCATATGAAGTGTGCAGTCATAATCATTTAACTTTTTTCACTTCTACCAATCAGCAAAAACACATCATGGCAGAGCGCAACGTGCTGCTGAAGAATGTGAAACATCCTTTTCTAGTTGGGCTCCATTATTCCTTCCAGACGACGGACAAGTTGTATTTCGTCTTGGATTTCATCAATGGAGGAGAAGTGAGTCATTTCAGTCTTGTGATTAACAGAAGAGTCACAAAGGTAAAGAAAAGCTGAGGATGGCAGTAACATACAAAATATTTATCGAAATTACTTTGTTAAAACTTTCCTCTGGCGGCACTGTTGCAGTTTAACTCCCCTCTGTGTGAAAAACTGAACAGAGGTCATAACATTTCCAAAATAGCTTTTAAATGTAACTTCCCCTGCTGATCCCCTTCAAGTGTGATCAGCGCTTCTAAAGCTGCCATGTGTGACTGACTGCATGAGAGTGACTAACTCAAATCTGTGGTCAAGAAAATCTCACTCATGCTTTTTTAAATAAGATTAGCATCATGTAAATGGAATCAGATCAATATTTAAACGGCAGGGTTTAGATTATTTCTGTATTAACCACACTTGTATGGAAAGGATGTGTTTTTCTCAGTTTCGTTTCACATCTGATGTTCTCTACTGTGCTGCTATTTGTGATCAAATAATAAATTAAAACTTATTTATTTCAGCTTTTCTTCCATCTTCAAAAGGAGCGAACCTTTCCAGAGCCAAGAGCAAAGTTCTACATTGCTGAAATGGCAAGTGCACTGGGATACCTGCACTCTCTCAACATTGTTTACAGGTATGTTCAAGGGTTCATTTCAGAGACCAGATGCTTTGTGTTAAAGGCAGATTGCAAAGTTGCAATAAAATTGAAATGAAATAAATAAATAAATACAGCTACTACATATGTTAATCACACTAAAAGTGTCATGTATATTCAGTACAAAGCTGATTTTAATTTTTACAAAGTGATCTGGGGCTGCATGATGGAGCAATGGTTAGCACTGCAGCCTCACAGCAGGAAGATCACCAGTTCAAATCCCAGTTTGCACGTTCTCCCCGTGCATGCAGGAGTTCTCTCCGGATACTCCGGCTTCCTCCCACAGTCCAAAAACATGCTCATCAGGTTAATTGGTGACTCTAAACTGCTCGTAGGTGTGAGTGTGAGCGCGTGAAAGGTTGTCTGTCTCTGTGTGTCAGCCCTGTGATTGACTGGTGGCCAGTCCAGGGTGTTCCCCGCCTCTCACCCTATGACAGCTGGGATAGGCTCCAGCCACCAGTGAACCTGAACAGGATAAGCAGTATAGAAGATGAATGGATGAAGTGGTCTGACATTAATTCATTCACATTTATTTTTCCAGAGACTTAAAGCCAGAGAACATCCTCCTTGACCATGAGGTGAGTATCCTTCAGTTATCATACAAAACATCACAGACAGCACATTTGTCATTTGTCTCCACTCATACTTGAGCCTTCGATGAACAGCAGCATCATTTCCTGTACCAACTGGACTGAGAGTGTGTGATCTGATTTTTGTCTTACTAATGATTTTCCTGCCTGGCCTTGTCGGGGAGAGTGAGGGAACGGTGAATGGGACTAACCGAGCAGCGCTGCAGCCAGCATTCCTGTGCAACAATAGAACGCTCAGTCCCAGTGGACAATGAGCTGCTTGTGTGGCACATGTTGTCTAAAAAAACGTCTCTGTGTGCTTTCTTTAAAGGGGCATATCATTTTGACCGACTTTGGATTGTGCAAGGAAGGCATTTCCCAGACAGACACCACCATGACATTCTGTGGAACACCTGAGGTATGAATTACATGTTGGCATGTGTGATTACTGAAAACCTTGCACAAGGGTGTTCCAAAGAAGTGGCAAAAAGTAATAATCATTTACAGAGTATTGGAGTAAAGTGTGGTTAATAAGTTTTAAAGTGATGAGCTCTTCTAGGGGCTACTGTGCTGTATGTGCAGGAATGTGAGTCACGCTTTCCAAAGAGGAAAATATGTTTTTATGAGCAAAAATAGCTGTAGATATACATTTGGTTGGTGTCTTTTAATCCAAACAGTACATGTTAAACTCTACACTATGTATATCCTATTATGTTTTTTCTGATCTTTCCTTCCAGTACTTAGCTCCAGAAGTCTTGAGGAAGCAGCCGTATGATAACACAGTGGACTGGTGGTGTCTGGGTTCAGTGCTGTATGAAATGCTCTTCGGTCTGGTGAGTTTAAACATTGAGCTCACAGTTAACAGCGACAGTGATCTTTGTCTTGTGAAAGCAACTACTGAAACTTCAGAGAAGACAGTTGTTTTCAGTCTAATTTGATTTGCTGGTAAAGTGCATTAAATTAAATCAATGACATGCCTCCAATTCCCTTTTTCCTCTTTTATCCCAGCCGCCATTCTACAGCAGAGACACACATGAAATGTATGACAACATCCTCCACAAACCCTTAGCGATGCGTCCTGGTGCGTCCAGCACAGCCTGGTCTCTCCTCCAGGGCCTGCTGGAGAAAGACGGCACGCGCAGGCTGGGGTCCAGAGATGACTTTGTGAGTAGATGAGTAAATACAGACACCACGGGTGTTTACCCTTTATGTGGCTCCCTCTGGTGGTCAACCTGTGTATATCATGTCACTGTTGCAAACAGCTGTGAAGTTATTCTTAAATGTTAAATGGTAAGATTGTTACTTTTTAAACATTTTTAGAATGAGATCAAAGCCCACGGTTTCTTTTCTTCTATCAACTGGGATGATCTTGAAAAGAAGAGGATCCCTCCCCCATTTACACCCAATGTGGTAAATATTTCTTCTTGCCTTATAATTAAAAACGGAATTACTTAATTACTTTACACTGGCTTGAATTTAAGGTGACAGCATCCAGCAAAGAAGTGATTTATGAAAGTTTTTTTTCTTCTCCCCTTTTGTCTTTACAGAGCTCATACTGCGATATCTCAAACTTTGATCCTGAGTTCACTGAAGAGATGGTCCCCAACTCCGTCTGCTGGTCTCATGATCACTCCATCGTTAACGCTAGTGTAATGGAGGCAGACGATGCCTTTGTGGGCTTCTCTTATGCTCCACCTTCTGATGATGCTTTCCTATGAAACATTCCTAGTGAGATCCTCACTTGCCTTAACCGTCATAACTTCTTTGACTAAAGGGAAGAACTTATACCATGGATGAACTTGTTCTATGAAGCCAAAGCAAGCAGCTGAGAAGACACAGCACTTACATAGATTTTGGATGGAACAACATGTGCCAGAAAAGTCTTTATATTTGACAATTTTGTATTTGTATAAATACATAAATATATCAATGATGACATAACAGATTATATTTTTGAGAATAAAGTACAGTCATCCTCTATAATTTCTGGTGGTTTGTGGATGAGCCTTTAACTTAAATGCCTTACAATTATCCCTGAAATGAAATCAACACAGTTTACTGAAAACTTGAAAATACTCACTGGACTTCTAATCACATCATTTGACAGAGTAATTAAAGTGTGTAAGTCCATGTAATTATTGTGTAATTAATTCATGTATTATATCCATTTTAACTAAACTGGAAATAGGGAACTACTTGAGAGACAACTAAACTGAATATTATGGTTTATAGGTCACATTTGTAAGATAAAAAAAAGTCTTCTGCTTCTCAGTTACCTTTAAGGTTGAATTTTTTATTACTATTGTACTGTTTTTTATTATTATTCAATGCCTAGATACAATTACAGAATTTGTAAATTCCACAATGCTTGCCTTTCCATATATATTAACAGGCCTGTACTCCTGCGCAGTAATAAAAAAAATGTTAAGAAAAATATTTGTGAATGATCTTTTTATTTGGCGTGAACACTAATTATTTGGACGTATTATATATATATATATATATATAGAGAGAGAGAGAGAGAGAGAGAGAGAGAGAGAGAGAGAGAGAGAGAGAGATCGCTACATCCGGGTGGTCATCATGGCAACGTACGTAGGACACCGACACGCGCGAAAGTAACCTGAGACAAAAACTTATCTTTTAATATCTTATGCTAGCTTACTCAGCTAGTTTGAAGGAAAGTAATAATTTCTAAGCCTCGAATAAAATATGTCGGATATTTTATCACTAAAAGAATCAGTTCTGGTTTATTTAGACAGAAGTGGAGGTCTTCAGAGACTAACTGAAGACTGCAAAAGATTTAACGGTAAGCTAGCAATGCCGCGAGAGACATGAAAAATTAGCCAGTTTTATAAACCTGCGTGCTCTCTCCTCCGTTTAGATCCCCAACAAATTGAGGCGGTGTACAGGTTTTGTATTCCTGTGAATCCATCTGATGTGATAGAAGTGGATGCTGTTTTAGGGAACTGTATTCTGCAGAATCCGCTTAAGGCCACAGCATTGTTTCAGTCTGTAAGGGAAACTTCGAGTCAACCAAATAAATTTCATACCTCTTTTGTATGATGATATAACATATGCCTTATTCCTCATTCAGGTTTGCTTCCTGGCCATTAAGACACTTTCACTTGTTGAGAAAATACACACAGAGAACCAGGTGAATGTTAATCTGAAACTGACCCACCTGCCTCCATTCCCTGAGTACATGCTGGACCTTGGCCGTTTTCCTCGTGGGTATGGTCCCATGAGGCCCGTCTCCTTGGAAGGTCTGGTCATTGCCATGACAAGGGTCACCAAATACACCCAGGGAGCCAGGTTCCTCTGCATGAATGATGACTGTCCCTGCTCTAAAGGTACCAGAGGACAGACACTTCCTGACCCTCTTTGCCTCCAGTACTAATTCTTTGAATACTACCTTTAGGGTTTAACCACATTCGTGTCCATGCACCTGGAGCCACAGAGTCAGCAACCGTGAGAAATGACTTCAGTTGCATGTTCTGCAGCTCCCCACTGAAAGAGGATGTGAAGTTCAGAGTGCTGGGAGGTGAGAGTGATGCTGGGTCTGATTTTGACTGTTTACAGTTTCAAGAATACTGTGTGCTTTGTTGTGTTCATGTAAGTGTAAATGTGTCTTTGTGGAGCCAGACAAACAGCTGGTTGAGCTGATCCATGTCAAAGCATTGGATGCTCTCAGTGCCAGTAAACAAGGCTCCTTCAGATACCAGTCTGTCACTCTGTTTCTCAGAGGTAGGTCTGAAAATCAGTTGATGAAGTTTGTTAGGTGAATAATACCATTTATAGGGACACAAAACGTATATGGAAACAAATCTGATCACTTTTCATTTGAGTGGGGTGGATGTTATATGGCAAAAGTTTGCAGATATCATCACCAAAACAAACAAAATAACAGCTATAGCTTCTTCAAGTATCTGGAAAACAAAACTCAAGTGTGTCTCTTTCACATGACAACTTTTAAATGCATGTTACAAAAACCCTTTTGACTCTCTTTAAAATACATGATGCTTTATATGGAGACCAATGGAGATGTCAGTTGAGTAGTGAGCTGTGTAAGCAATGACAAAACACTTCCCATACTTTCATAAAAGTGCAAATTAATAAAACAAAATTTAAAGACTTCAGACCAAAAGTATTAATGTATAAGCACAAAAATAAAACAAGTATAAATAAGATTAGGGCTCAGTGATTAATTGCAAATGAAAACCTTTACCATGTAAAACCTGAGCCATCAAAATTAGTCAGATTTGATTTTTATAACTGAGATGTTCATTAACCCTTTTGACAAAATCCACAAAAAATATTGCAATACCATTTTGTTTATTATATATTTTTTGTATCGTATTTGACACATTGGGCAGCTTTGGCAACATTTCTAGTTAATTAAGTAAGCTTAAAAATTGGGTAAAAATTTAGATGTTAGTCTTACACCAGCTTCTTGGAAATTAGCCATGATTTTCCTGGTGGTATAATAATCCTCAAGGGGGTAGAATACATATTTTTCTACAGTTTTTTAACAAGTTTTTAAGGAAACTATTTATCATATTGATGAGACCGAGGTCTTTTAAACTCTCATATCAAATATGATAAGACTGGCTTTATGGGGTTAAAGTCGTTAAGACTACTTTATATTGATAAACTTACTACTTTTCCATGAAGCCATCTATTTTTTTTTTTTTTAATAATATTCACTTCCAGCCCTGAAAAACGTGGTGGTAGTACCATATATTCGCACACAGTCAGATATCTTAAGCTTTGTCATTAATTTCCTCAGGCTTTCTAATTGAGCCTCACTTTGAAACACAAACTAAGTGGGGGAGAGTTCAAATAAATAGAATTTTGTGCAGCCAGCCGCACACACACTCTGCCTCATGGTGGGATACTAAGTGTTTCTGTCCCCTCTAATAACAATGTCCAGCCAGTGCCCATGAGAGCTTAGCATATCTCAGCACCAGGATTAACATATTCTGTTGACCCAGTCCCATGGAGGAATTCAATACACCGGGCTCCCGTTACTAAACATATATGTTAATAAGTGCAAGGAACACTCATTAGCTAGCTGTGCGATTCACACACAGGGAAATCTTTGTTCTGCAGGCCTCACTCAGTGTTTGTCTTGGCACTGGTTTGTAGGTGGCATGCATGTTTCTTCGATAATCACCATGCAGCTCTGAAGCTCCCTTTTGCTTTTGTTTTCCCTATTCACAGATGAGCTGTGTAACTCGATGAGAATTGGTGGGCTCTACAGGGTGTTGGGCATTCCTGCGCATGTGCACCAATGGCCGAGCATTACCTGGAGTGTAGAGGCAAATAATGTCCAACCGTGGGAGCCAGAGAGTAAGAGTTTGACCTCCTCTAAGAATTTGGACCTATCTTGACACGGCATATTTTGATAAGTCTGACTGATTGTATAACATTATGAATTGTATGACTTACATGGAATTCTGACAACAGGTTTCCATAAAATCAGTGCTCGCTTCCAGGACCTCTTAAAAGCCACAGCAGGTTTCCCCTGGAGGTTCCCTGCAATTGTGGCTCAATGCTTTGGTTTGCACATCACTCCTCCAGGCCTCTACAACACCTTAAAGCTGGGCTTGTTGCTCAGCTTGGTGCAGACAAGCACAGACTTCAAGGGCACATTTAACAACTTGGATCTCCTTGTTGTCACCACTGATACTCTCATACTAGATAGGTAAGGCTTTCCAAGGAGTACCATGGCATTAAAAACCTGAGATCATATTCTCCTCATTGCCCTCGACCTCTGTGTTTAGACTCATGACGTACAGCCTGGGTTTGGCGAGTCGTGGGATTCGGCATCAGGCCTCAGGGGAGATGTTTGCATCTCTGTCCCGGGACGAACACGGGGCAGGAACTGCTAACATCCATGCTGGCTCTGCCCTGCTTGCCTCTGGTGGTGTTTGCATGTTGGGAGATCTGGGCTGCTACAAAAAGGACAGACTGGATGCCATTCAGTCGGGTAGAAAATCTGGTTATTATTTCTTTCAAAAAGTCATAACATGAAAAGTTTCTGCTACATCAAACAACGCTTCTTTGTTTTGTTGTTGTTTCTTTACAATTTCAGCTCTGGAGAGCAGCACAGTGTCTGTGTTTATCCCGGGTAAAAAGTACGGAGAGGATGCCGATCAGCAGATATCCCTCCCACTCCAGTGCAGTTTCTGGGCCATTACAGATGCCTCTCGGCGATCTGGCAAGTCAGACTGTGTCATACTGGGAACAGCGGTGGGTTTAACATCAGCAGGATATTAAGTCACCCTTGATTACTTCTCTCAGCACATGATCTGTCAATACTAGTCTGCATTTACATATTATTACTTGCATAGTTTGTGGGACTTTAGCTTTTATATCAGCATGCTCTAAGGTTCAAGAAATACCACATATAATTCAGCACAGATTTTTGCAGATAAGAAGGACATAACAGGAAATTGCGACAATTTACATTTCTGCAAGAGCGTGCCCTGCCCAGTGTGCATTACATCACAGCAGAGCCCTTGAGAAAATCAATGCTTAGTTTTGTTTTGTTTGTTTTTTTGTGAGGGAAATGTTGGCAGTAAACTCCAAGATCACTTTAATGGATGTTTTGTATCACATTTTACTCTAAAGAGGATTATCTGAGATATTAATGGTGAAAACAGGCAGCTTTCTGATATTCAGTCTTCTCTTTACATGCAGGATTTGGGCCCCATACCAATCCAGTTGGCGGATGCTTTTGGCTTGGTCCTTCAGTGTAAGGATGTGGTTGGAGAGCAGGCCCTTCTTGCCCAGACTGTCCACACCCTCCAGCAGGCAGTGCAGCCTGGAAAACCCCTCTACTCATCCAGCTGGGGGTTTTCTACCCAAGACTACCAAGAGGTTAACAAAAATGTTCTTTAAAATGAACTGCTTTGAGACACACTTAAAATTACAGTTGTTGCCTTTAATCAAATGCCACAGCTGATTGCTCAAGCTCAGCAGCTGCAAGTGGAGCGAAGTCCTGAGGCAGAGAAAATAATCCATGGTTACTACATGGCCAGCCGGAGAGTCCGAACACAGAGTCAGGGTGTCAAGATGTCTGTGGCCTCTGTCAAACTACTGTAAGCAACAGCGGCAAAAAAATATCCACCATCATATCCTTTAGTTCTGCTTCACATTTACAGACTATACACAAGAATTGTCTCTCAGCTGATGTAATACCACTACATCCCACTAGGTGGAGAACTTTCATTCTTTCAGAGGACTATATTTCATTTGGTCATGACAAATGTTTATTAACCTGTTTCACTGTGCTGACACATTTAATGTAGAGCTAAAATGACTGAAGACAAAAGCTTTAATTCTCCAAACATTTACAGCTTTACAACTTTTAATTGATTATTTTTTTACCCCCATTCACTTTAAATGAACTACTCAGGCATACATTCACTCATTAAAGCGACTGTAATTTCTTGTTAAAGGGTCTCTTTGGCTGAAGCTCACTGCAAATTGTGTCTCAGAACAAGAGTGCTGCAGGAAGACGCTGTGATCGCTGTGCTCCTCTGTGAAAACTCGGTCACTCTCAAGCACGGCAAGTTCACTAGTCAGATTGGTATACAGACGGAAGGCATTATACCATTTTACAAACAGGCTGATCAAACCTTACCTATTGTACATTTAATGAGTAGGCCTAGTACATCTTGTAGTCTCTGAGTTTAGTGATTAAGAACTAGGAGTTTCTGTGCTTTTATCCTACAGGGTCCTCAGCTCTTGTTATTCCACCGGACGCAGCATTTCCTTGTGACCTCACAGACATGGATGGTTTGCACAGGAGGGACATGACCCTTGACGAGCTTCACCAGAACATCCTACGCTTCATCTACGCCTACGCACCGAGTGCAGATACATACATCACTGAGGAGTAGGAACTCTGTGGCAAAAACACAGGTAGGTTATACAGGAGCAAAACTGAGCATCATAGAATTACTTTTTACGGTGGGTAGAAAACTAAATTAAAAAGTAAAAAAGCCCCCAATTTTAATGCAAATCTAAGCCGAGAGACCTCTGACACACACACTGATAGACATTTAGAACAAAGTTCAAGCATTTCGACATTTTATTGGTGGAAGAAAATGCATTTAAAAACACTCTGGAAAATCTCTTCACAATTCCTTCAAATGTTGCCCCATCAGCTTCAGCTTCACTGTAATAAAGTGTGAAAACGACAAGAAAATGTTAAGGGACCATTAAGATTGAAATTTGCTGTATGTGCTCAAAAAAAATAACCACTGAAATTTGTTGCAATACATACCTTTCAGTTAAGAACTCCTTTTCACTTACGGGAGTCTTGTGCTCTGCAATCTTGAAGATAAATACAAATGAAACATAAGTTGAGATGCCAAAAGCAGACTAAAAATCATCTTTAAAAATATGCCCTTCTAGGTCAGTTTGTCACATTCTCAGCAGCCCATTTTGGTCTGATGGGTAAACGGCGAAAAGGTGAACTCATCATTACTTCTCTTTAAATACAACACACACAGCAAGTTGAGTATTAGAATGCTTTTTTTTCTTACCACTGGTTAGCTGAAGCCAACACTGATTATATTTCTGCCCCACTGCTGCTGGAACACTTCATCTGTGGGGGATGTGGAAAATTGCTCAATTAATCCATCTCACACTGCATTCACAAAGTCATACTGACATGTTCCTCCTCTGTGCAACAGTTTTTTTCTTAGTTATTACAGGTTAAATTAGATCTAACAAGCAAACAGTCCAATATAGATAAGAGTTAAGCTAAGGTTGCAGCTGGTAATTCAGTTATCACATTCTCACCACTCAGTTGTCTGATGGGTAAACGGCGAAAAGAGTGAACTCATCATTATTCCAGCAGCATACTCCATTTAATTTTAGTTTAACTGAATTCTCTCTAAAATAACCTTTATTGGTCTCATCTACTATTTCTTTAAAAAAAAAAAATCCAATGTTTACCTCCTGATCAGCACACGGGATAGTAATACATCCTGTGCATCTCTTGACCCCAGCAAGACATCTAAAAACAACAGAGGGAAAAGAACACAGCAGGACCATGATGACACAGCATAATCCTTATCTTTGTTTGCAAAGCATTTTAAAACTGATATTCTGCTGGTTTTTCAGTTAATCACAGTGTCACCATCTTATTGTCTGATGGGTAAACGGCAAAAATATTAATCATCACCATACCAGCAATACATAATTGTACAAAGCAATACAGCCAAATGAACCTAATCACGGCTCTTACCTCAGGACCTTTGCTTTTTTTGTCATCTCCAAACAAAGTGGATACCTGACATCTGGGGGGAAAAAACACTCATCATTTTCAGAGTTAATTTTCTAACTTAACTTTTATCTTATTACTTGAACTGTATCTTACCTGGTCAGGTGTTCCATCATACATCAGGTTATTCCTCTTCTTCTGCACATCTATTAAAATAAAGTCAAATTAATGAAAAGATTGCAGAATAAGACTATACAGCTTTATATTCCACACTTTCTGTACCCTTAGTGACACCAACTTTGTCGAACCTCACAGCTAATTACCCTCAGTAGTTCTCTATTGATTTTCGGCTTGTTTTAATAAGATGTACTCAAGAAAATCCAATATGATGACCAAAAGATGACTGATCACCCAAAGGTCAAAGGGTACAGTGTGACACAGCTTGGGAGCATGGCTAACACTGCAGGTTTGAGGAAAGGTTCAACAGCAGGTCACAACCTCTGCCATGACCTCAGGCCCTCAGAGGGAGCAGTGATGACTTTCTCTGCTTAAGTAATGGGAAAGGTAATTCCCTGACCAGCATCTCTTCTGCTGACCCCAACAGACACAGAAATGGTCAGAGATGCGCGATATGACTGACACTGAGCGCATTTCTTTCAGTGAACTGTCATGACATGATTTATTGCATCGCTTCAGTATTTAGACATGTATATGGTTGAATATTGAAACATTTCAAGTCACTAGTGTGCAAGGATAATGTTAGTAGCAGACTGGGTTGTGGCCATCACAATTGCCGATAATGTGCTTCATGAATTAACATACGTGGCAAAAATTAAATACATATGACGTCTTCTTTCATATTCACAACTCAACCCACGTGCGTTTTCGTTGGTTAGCTTTTAAGTGGGGACAAAGAGAAACAAAACTTCACCGTAAGCTCTGGTAGTACATGTGATACCTAAAATATTAATAGTTTAATTTTCTTCTGTAAGTTCTGATTGTGACTCATCCTCATAAGTGCTGAAAGCTCGTTTTTCCCACGTGGCGGAGAGCTGGGCTAACATTAGCTGCAGGCTAACACGCTGCACCATGTGTAGGAGCTCAGAGCTATATCGCTTGACCATGACACAAAAAAACCCGTAAGTTTTGAAAGGTATATGCTTTGATAGAGTTCTTCGTTGCTTACCTTCGCATTGAGGTTTAAACACATTGCTAGCTTTACATTCATAGCAGAGGTGCTGACGAGTAAAGCGGCTACGTACACGACGTAACTGAGACTCCGAGAGAAGAGAGAGCACTTCCGAGTGTGACCGTATTTATATGCGCATAAAAGCTGCGCACTGCAGCTCTTAAAGCACACGCAGCTGAGCAAAATTTTATTGAGATCACAAAGCAGCTACATTCTATTACTTACACTTCAATACATGTTGCATTACTCAAAATAAATAGTGCGGTGAATGGTTTATCTAAAGAACTTTTTGCATATTCAAAAGGTTTCATTGTTGGATTGGCCATTAATTAAAATACCCTTAAAACGAACGAAATATCTACAAAGTCATCGTTATATTCTATAAACCATAGAATCGAGCCATCTAAGAAGATTTAGGTCGTTTTTCTTACAAAAAAGGAACACTGCAAATTGTGGCTTGGCTTCTGAAGTTTGGACCATAACACTATTGAGAAAACTAGGGGCGAGTTGGAACATAAAATGGACAGATCTATAGTACAGTCAAAGGAAATCCTTTGGTTTGAGCTGCAGAAGGCAAGGGATAACATTCTTGTTGACGTTGTCAGGGAATATATCGACACTAAGCCAGAGATGTGTGCTGCTGTGTATGCTGCAAAAGGTGAACATATCAAAGATGAAAGCTAAAAGTGGATAAAAACAGTAGGCCTCACTTCATTTGACATTTGTTATGCTCAGAGCAACTATCTGCATTTGAATGAACATTATAAAATTAGAACATGATTTGGAGGCAAAAAGGTAAAAATTTTTTCAGGTGTTTTTTTTTTAAATAATTTTGGCCACCACTGAACATTTTACAGCATAACACCAGATTCAGATTTAAATCCCTTTTCTTTAAACTGAACTAATAATCTTAAAATTTGAATGTGAACAGATAATTTCATTTAATGCAAATTTAATCCTCTATTCATACAAATTTCAGTTAACTTTTTTTGACGTTGACATTAGAGAGAGCTGAAACACTATAATATTTCTGATATTTTAACAATTTCTGATCAACACCTTCTACTTATGCTTGGGTCAGTTTCAGTAAATTTGCTTCCATTAATATTTATGTTGCACCTTTTTTATTCAACTAAATTGTATGTCATTACACAAGTGAAGGAATTTTCTATGGCAAAACATCAGATGACATTTGCTTATCATTTTCTTTTTATGTCACTGATAAACCACCTTGCTTTTCAATCAGTAAAAGAAAATCGTAACTTTATAGATTTCCTCCTGTCATCAAAGTGGACTCATCTTCTTTCACTGCAGTCATTTATTCACAAACACATTTACAACCATGCATTTAAAAATAAGAAGGAACATGAGATGGAGAGCCTCCTTTGTTGACTCTCTGACAGACCACTTCACATGACAGATGTCGAGTTATTCACACATGCATTTAGTGCAAAAGTCTCAACTCAAAGTGCACACCTCAAGCGTGACGGGCTCGTTACCCCGAGGAATTTACAAATATCATACCTGGGACATGTATGGAGCTGCACAATGCAGCGCAAACAGGATTAACCAAAACAACAACAGAGAAACATCATGTAAGTCTCATCGAAATCTGTACAATTTAATATATTAATTTACAACGTCTTCCTAATGTCAGGGCTTTGGTGGAAAGAGAGTAATACAGGCTTATTTTTCTACAATCATAAGGCAACAGCAAACAGCATGGACTCATGCACATATGAAATCATGTCATATGAAATCATACAGATGATTTGCACCCGTTAGTGGGAGCTGGAGGTTGAAGGGCCTTGGTTTTCTGACTCTGGAGAATTGGAAGTGTTGAGGAACTGTCCGGATGCCCCGACGTAAAGTCTGGATCTCATTGGCCATTTCTGCAAAGAAATTTATTTGGTCGATTAAAGAGGGGATTTCTTTTTTATTTGCCTTTGAAATTTGTTACATCAACAAAGTAAGGGGTAAAAAAAGATAGTGTATTATATAAACTGGTTTATCCAAGCAGCAAAAATTCGTTAATAATAGATAAGAGATTAAAATCAAGATTTTAACGTCATTAAAGCATTTTATCATCATTTTAATGACTGACCTTTACGGGGTGCAGGTAGCCGTCACCTTTCAAAGAGTGTAACGCCTCTGTTTGTTTTGTGCTCTCTCCCTCATCCGCTCCTTCCTCCTGCAGTGTTCGAGTCAAATGGGCAATATAGGTGGTGGCCAGTATCAACACGTCGAGTTTGGACAGCTTAGTGTCCGGCGGCACGGACGGCAAAGTCCTCTGGAGCTCCAGGAACGCGCTCCTCAGGGTCTGCACGCGGCTTCTCTCCCGCGCTGCATTCGCTGCTGCCGGGCGTCCTCTGCCGCTGAGCGCGCCGCCCTGCAGCACCCTGCCGGCCCTCTGAAGCTCCCGACGACGGCCGTCCGGACTGGGACTGGAGCTCGGGCTGGATACTGGGCTGTCATCCACCACAACCCTGGAGCAAGAAGCGCTGTCCATCCGTAACGTGTGTCTGCCAACCATCCGGGTGCACTTACAAACCTGAAGAATAACATCAGATTTATGCAGACATAAAGTCGCTTTACATGTTAAACCTGGCCTTTTCTTAAGCTCAAAGTTATAACTGTTTGAATTCGTAATTGTTTTGAATTTTGCTCATTTGCCTCTGTTCTCCTTTTAACTTAATAACTTGTGTGGTAATTTATTTTCCATGCATATATTTATTAAATCATATGTTGCTGTCTTGCCGTAATATTGTTATTAAGATTATTTTAAAGGTCAAAATGTTGTAAGTTAACCACAGCCAAAGTTTATATCCAAATAAAATCACTAAACGCTTATGGAACACGCTGCTGTTCAAAGTTGCATTAAAAACAGCTTGATAATTCCAAAATGCCTGCAGCCCAAACAAACTCATGAAATCCGTTTTTACTGTTATATTATGTGGAGTTTACCTCTCTTGTCTCTCCAAGTCGCTGCCATAAAAACAAACATGAAGACAATCCAAAGAGTTCTGTAAAAAGATAAATTTGTCTTCACTGCAGAGGAGTCCCAGTCCGCGTCCAACTTATCCTTTTTAAAGAAGTGCGTCTCCAGAAAGCGGTGCGCACCAGTTCCTGCGCGTTCATCCAACACTTCACCTGTGTGCGTAAAAGTCTCAGGAGCCTTTAATTTATTGGATACACAAAGCGGTGGACAAGTATTTCACTCCAGAGTAATTAATCATCGCCTCATAACATTCTCTTACAGCATAGACCGTTCTCTCCCTTTCTACTTCTCTGTCTGAGGGCAGCAGAGGCTCGTTTTCAACGCCAGAGGCAGGGCTCCCCTTTTCCTTTGACTCTCTTATGTGGTAGGTCAGACCCCTCTCTAATTGGCTGCAAACCTGACCCTGTATTTTCTTTAAGGGCCTATCAAAAAGTGGAAGAAAGTTAGTCAAAATCGCCTCAAAAATGTTCTCGTCATAGCCCCCAACTGAAGGTTGCTCTCGAGAAAACGCTATTTGCAGCAGACCGTGAAGACAAGCCGACACGTGTAAGGCGATATGCAAAACATTTGACTAATTGCCAGTGTGTCCTGAACTGCAAGCTCATTGGAACAGCTAATAAATAAAGTCCAGCGCTGCAATCAACAGGCAGGCATTGAGGAAATTCTTGCGAGACTCATAAATTAATCACTCTGATTTCCGAGGCTCCAAACGGAGATGTCGGCAAATTAATGAAAGGAATTATTCATAATATGTATATCCTCGGACTGCTCTTAATAAACATTGTTTTTGTAAGGATGGAGTAACACTATTGCTCCGGGCCACTAATTACACCACAGAGTAAAGGGAGGTTAAGTCAGCTTGTTCCCCTAATACCACAGCATCTTCCCGGGGTTAAACACCCACGTGGCTCCATAGGACTCACTCAGACATTTAATGATGACAATAAACACATCCGGATCGTTACTGTGTTTGCTCTAAAAGAAGACAGAATCATTTATCACAGTTGTATATGTAGCAGCATGTATTGTTAGCTTTAGATAATGTGAAGCCTTGTAATAGCAGAGCAGAGTGATCATTTAGATTGTGCCACTCTGCATTTCTCCTTCGCTTATTTCTAACATTTCATGGAGAAGAAAAATCACACTCAGGGTAGAAATCGCAGAGTTATAAGGAAGTAATAGTCTGAGTTGGATATATTTTTATTTCCCTTGGAAATCGAAAAAGCAGAAGGGAGAGTGAAGAAAGAAATGTGTACAAGAGCATTCATCCGTTTTTTTTACTTCAAAAATTGCCATCTAGACTGCTGCAGATTTTTTTCCAATGTGTCTTGACAATGGTAAAAAAAAAAAAAAAAAGTAAAATAATTTAAATATTCTGTGGGAAAAAATCATGTCCTGCCTGTTCTTAAGAGGAAAGTGTTTTAAAAACCAAGCAGTAGCAGGTTTAGTCCTGTGCTCTGGCAAATTTGTGCAGATTTTAGTAGTCCAACACTGATGTTTTAAGCATCCAGATGACTGTATTTGGGTGATGACGTGACAGCCAAATGACCGATGAGTCCACTCAAAGAAGTGTTTAATTTCTGTGCCCTGTGATAACACAGAAGAGAAGAACAATCATAATCAAATAACAGATTAACTGTCAGGGAATGTGTCTCCTAATGTATGAGTACATTTTGAATGTTTCATATCTTAGCAGCAATGCAATGCTAACCAAAGCAGGGAATTTATTTGTGAAGAAGAGGATGACGAAAAATGAAATAACAGACACAAAATGATCAAACTTTACATGAAAATCCAACTAAAACAAGATCTCTGTGAATGATGACAGCAGACCTGAGAGGCTGCTGCTGCTCTAACCTCTGCATCTTAGCGTGGCTGTATTTGTGAGCAGGATGTAGAACCTGAGCCACGTAAAAGTCACCTGAAAAATAAACAAAATGACAAAATAAGATGCCCACACATACACAATTAAAAAATAAATAAAAATGAATTGATACGACAGAAAATAGTTGGTATGTCTGTGAAAATCTAATTCATGCTTTTTGTTTTCTACATTTTGAGAAAAAATAATAATAATAAAAAGGTCTTCAATTTAACTGTTTTGACCCTAGCTGTGTCTCTGCTCTGTCACTCTTCATTTTACCCTATTGAAATGAATCCAATATGTGTGTATGCACTCAAAAAGGGACATTTGTATTAGTCAGTGCAGCAACCGCTTCAAAAAGATAACTGATACACAGTCTGACAAAGATGGGGTAGTTGTAAAAATAAAGAATAGAGATATCAGATTAATTGTATAACTCACTTGATAGGGGATACGAGGGCAGCTTTCCGTTTGTCACATGTTGGTTATTTCTTGTCTTCTTCGCCTCTTTGGATGCTTTCCAGTTTAAGAGGAACTGTCTGGTTGTCTCATTGATTTCCCTTCCATCAAGAATTACTGTATGAAGAAAGCACAAAATCTACAGTCAGTTCTAAAATTGAAAAGTTTAAATATACCGAGCAAGATTTACTTTATTTCTCTAAAAGGTGACTCAGATATTAGTAACAGTTACAGGGTGCAGTTTCTGATTTGGATATTGTTAGGAGAGACAATGCAAGGCGTCTCACCCAGGCTTGTGCACACAGTTATCAGATGGTCTCTGTACTTTGCATTTTTGCACACAGGATTTCTAGTCAGATCCATTTGAAGCAGCTGTGGCCAGTGGCTGAACACGTCTTCTAACTCCTGAAAATGCACAAAAAAAGAAAACGTTTATAATGATCAGTAGTGCACTGATTTTATCCCTGTTGGTTACGGCACAGAAAGCCATGGACAACTTTCAAAACAAATATGATACATATTTATTATGTGATAACTTGTCAGAGACAAACACCAGGATAACTTTTTTATAGACTCGGTAAATGTGGATGTTAATGTGAGGTAAAAAGGCCAGAAGAGGTACATAAACAACACATCAGTCCATTTTAATAAACAGTGTCACCGGTGTCATGTAACTACAAGTTTTCTCCTGGGGCAGTGTGAGCCTGGCTCCTCCAGCCAGTTGCCTGCAGTTGTATGTTTATCTAAAGGCACATTAATCCAAGCCTGGAAATATGAACGCTCTCTGGACACGCTCTGATTGTTCATTGCCTTCCTGTCTTGGCCAAAGCGCTTCCACTTTTCCAGCTCGTGCTGCAATCAGTTCAGAGGGGACCCCTGAGCACTGCGCGCTCCCAGGCTTTGATAAATGATCGTGTCAGGGCCGTCACTCAGAAGGCCCTCACCGAAGAGCAGCCCAGCGCCAAATTGCCCCCCACGCGGGGGCGTGGAGAACAGCAGAGGCAGGATACTCACTGAGCTCGGCTTGCCTGGACTAATGATGGGCCAGTTATGAACCTGTATTTGACCAGGCCTTCGATTCCCCTGTCCTCTCTGCCCTGCACACTGCTAACGGCCTCTGAAGATGCTCCCCATTTGTCACCCTGGCTGACTGCCTGTCATAATCTATTTTAAAAAATCCATAATGTTTCCTCTAGATTCTGGGCAAATGGCGCAAAAGAAGGGATTGATCCTTTGGCGTGCTGTCTTTGCAGAATCAATAGTGGCAGACAGGTTGTATAAATTATAGGAGATATCTCCTAAAAACGACACGTGTATGACAATTACCTGCCCCAAAGTCCTCAAAGGAAAATCATTTGAGTTCAGAAAGTCGTCTTAGTTAAAAAGTGCTCAGGGTCATCAGCTTTCTCAGATAACATTTCAATTCAGACAAAACAAGAGAGTGATCCTCAAAAACAAGCAGGTCATTTTTCAAAGTAGTCTTCGAGCATTAATCAAACCTCTGCTTCGGATGCATCTCTGGAAAGTAAAGTCCTGCTGCTTGGGGATATCAAATAGAGGATTCTGAGCCGGAGAGGAAAATTCAGCCTCCCAAGGAAAGAGAGAAACTTGTGCTTGTTTAAAGCTGTCAGCGAGACAAGTCTCAGGGGAAAAGCTTGCTGATTTGTTGAATAATCCTGACCCTGTGCGAGTCATGGGGACCGGGAACCTACGGTGGGATTTGCAGGATTTGGTTCTTTAGAACCCTGTTCTCCATATCATTTCACACACGACTGCAGAAAGCTACAGAGCAATGTTAATGCTGACCCCATCAACTAATATCTGCCGTGTTCACTTCAGCGCACTATGTCACATAGAGTTGCTGTGATGTGGTGCTGTTTACTTTAATTGTAGCAAAGAGTTCAGCTAGTTTTTACCTCTGTCATACCAAACTGGATGACCTGACAGACATTAGAACTCTTACGCTAACCTTCATATTGTGTAACTTATTGTCAGCAGCTAAAAAATGCCGGAGCTCCTTCAGCACGGCCAGGTCTTTGATGTCATCAATGTTGTTGTTATTGATATTCAGGACACAAAGAGATTCCTGTGAAAGAAAAGGGAAAAGAATTACAACATAAAAGGTTATTAAAAACAATCATCAACCCTGATATGTTAGTGGAATACTCATCCAGATGACAAGTTATGAAACATCTTGCTGTCTGACTGTTTTTAAATCCCCTTTACACTCACACATTATAGAAACACATTACGGTACTTCAGTTAGTGCACAAAGCTAATATTAACTTTGGATTAAGCATGTAGATTTGCTCTCTTTAAATGCTAAGAAGACTGGGATCATGTCTAAATCAGAGTGTAAATTGTGCAGCTGCTAAATATTCATCTGGGTTTGAAGTTCTATAATGGCACATTTATATAAGCTGGAACTCTTTAAATTTACACAGCAATTTCTTTAATTATCCAAACAAACCAGAAGCTGAGATCTTTGGTGTGTTTATCTTTGGCCTGGGCAGTAAACAAAGTAAACAAACCTAACTGATTTGTCGGACCAGAGAGCACAACAGAGGTCTCTTTGACATCACCAAACCCAGCGTAATACTCCTCTTACAGAGATCACCAGCCTCTGAGAAGTCTGACATCTCTGCGATGTCTCTGTGGATGTGATAACCTACCACAGTGATCCATGTGACATGTTACTACTTTAAAAACCCATATAATGAAATAAGAAAGCTCATGGTTTTTTTTTAAAGACTGTGGATCATCCCTTTTTCATACTATCTTTGTACAGAGCAAAGTAAAAATAGGTCATACAGCCAGGGAGAGGAGAGTCCTGGAGTCAAAGAGCAACTTTTCCCCAGGTGCCAGCCTTTGGTTCTCCAGATGAAGCTCCTTCAGCTCACTGAGCTTCTCTAAGCCCTCCACTACTGCGATCCTGTTTCCACCAATATACCTACAAGAAAGAACAGCACACACATGCTCAGATACACCCCACACTTTAAATCATTTACCTGACACAAGAAAAACAACAGATCCCTTAAAGTTGCCTACTCACAGTTTGGAGAGCTTCTGCAGGTTGAAGAGGTTTTCTAGATGAGTGATGTTGTTGTTCTGCATATACAGATGGGTTAGGTTGGAAGCAAAGTCAAGATTGCAAATGTTTGTGATGTGATTGTTATACAAGTAGAGGACGGCGAGGTTTCTACACATGGAGAGATCACCCTGGAAATAGAATTTAAAAAAACAGACACATAAGTGGAAAAGCACAGATATATAAGCAGCAGTGTGTTAATGGTTACTCACGATGGCCTCAATATTTTTGCTGGAAAAGTGGAGGTGGGTGAGAGCCTTCAGGTACTCTGGAAAGGAGAGGCCCCTTTTCTTTTTAAAGTGGTTCTTAGATTTAGCGATGAGATCTAGGGTCAGACGCACCATGGTGGCTCGTCACAGAGAGGATGCTTTTCAGCTTCAGCCAAGCATTCAGTCCACAGCAGAGCCAAGAGCTGTCTTTACGGGAGAAAAGCAGACATGAGCTGAAATTCACCTTTTCAGGCGAACAGATGTTCTTCATAATAACTGTCCATAAATTATGATTTCAGATTCTTTAATCACAAATAGAGACCTAGTTTAACCTTGTCCAGTACTTTAATAGCCTAAAACCTCCTTGTTGATTCACAGTTAGGAATAATTGATGAAAAATAAGCATCACTGTTCACAGGAAATTTGTCAAGAGGCCCGGGGTTAAGGTCACCCCTGATTGTGTTGTAGCTGAAGCAGCTAATTCCAATGGCAGGGAGCTTGTGATATGAAAATCTACTCTTTATTTATTTATTTTTTTATGTGTACATATAAATCAAATAACTGCATGGAGCTATGTCCAGTTTTAACATGGTGATGATTAAAGAGAGGTACAAAGGTGTTACAGTAGGTCTCTTCCCCATCAGATCGAGGTTTCAGGAGAAAGAGACCCTAATCAATAAACCAGGACTCAAGTATGGACAGAAGGTGTATGCTAACTGAACATATTACAGGGCCGGCCCTCTCTGGGGACAGGGAATGTCAGTTTATCACTGTCAGACAGTGCGAAAAACACAGTCAGTCAAAAGCAGAGAAGACAAGGCAAGTGTGAGGAAATATGCATCAAAGTTAATGCAGTGAAAGAAAAATCTGTTCCACGCAATTGTAGAGGGCCCGGAAAAATGTAGTTGGACGGTGAAAAGGGACAGTATTAACAGAAGTGGATAATAAAGGTGGCTAGCTGAGAAGCTAACGCAAAAACGTCGTCCGGAACAACATTCAGCCTCAACGTCCCTCATATGAACAAACGTAAAATGTTTTCCAAAGTCTCCTGTCCCTTAATGTATATAGAAAAGTAATGAATGGGATGCAGTAGAACAGACAACAGTTGGTTAACAACTTACCCTTGAATTGGGCTGCTTTGTTTGTGTCATTGTGTTGCCAAGGAAACCACATAACCAAATCGTCATTCACAGACTTCAGAGGGTCACTAATTTTGACAGAACACCTGCAAAGCGGAAGTAAATAATGAAAAATATTGTTTCCTTTTTGTTCTTTTTTGTCTTTTTTATAGAAAGTAAAAAATATTTTACGTTCAAACATTAAAAACTGTTGTTGTCGTTTTTAGGATATTAAATGTACACATTAATTTTGATACTAAATATTTTTATATTTTGAGTAGATTAATATTATATTTTATCATACTGTTTAGTTATTTTACTTTTCAATTGCATATTTTCAATCATTCGTTGTTTAAATATGATGTACCAGTACCGGTTAGTACGAAAGGGATAAATTATGCAAATTCAACAAACTACTAAAGGCAGAAAATGCCAAAAAAAAATACTAAGTTATGAAGACTTCAACAATGGCATCACTGAAGCTTCACAGTGAGTCAGAATTGTACAAGTCACTGTATTTTCATGGTGACATTTCTTCGTCCTGTCAAGTCTATCTTAAAGGCAACATGCCAAATTAGGGTCACAGCCCCTTCAGTCAGTGACCCCTGCATTGCTAATCTACATCACGTCAAGACCCGGGGTTTCCGCTGAAGGAGTAACTTGCCTTCACTTATGCAGGAGCACATTGCAAAGAGGAAATAAAGCAGTTCCAGGTTTCTTCACTGGGATCAGCTTCTTCACACATGGCACCAGGCTGGTGGAACTAATTCCTCTGAGAGCTAATGTAAACATAACATCTCCAGATCTTAGTAGGGTCATTAGATTTGTAGGGCCCTCAATACTGTAGTTAACCAAAGCTATTAATCATGGGCCACATCAATCTACTTCTCTTACATCAGTCACTGACAAATCATCCAGTCCTTCATCACTTCAGTTTTTCTGCATACAGCAAAAGCAAAGGCATTCCATGAAAATCTGTGAAAGCTTTTCTTTATAATAATGAGGAACATACTTCAGAATTAAAGGATTGTTGAATGTCAGAAATGTAAGGTAAAAAGACTTGTATAAATGGATTTTTGGCTGCCCACAAATGGACTTGATTAGAATTTACATAAATGTTCCTATTCCACTTTTAGTCATGCATACAAATGTCCATCTGGTGATAATCACAATATTTACATGTCCAATGAGTTCAATATGTTTCTGATTCCTAAATCTCCAACAAAAAAACAAACATTAGGTGAAACTATTTTAGAAAAGCATTCTCCAAATACTTCCTCAGCCCTGTGACAGTCAAGCATGTAATATATTTAAATATCTGGCAAAAAACATGAGCTATTCAGCAGACTGCATGTGCAGATAACCTAATAAATGTTCTTAAATGTTCTGAATGACATTAAATAAAATCGAATAAGTTTCATTTTCCTGCACTGCTACACTGAAACATGACTCAGTCTAGTATATTGCTTAAATAATGGTAAGAGAAAATCATTATAAGAGTCTGTGCCAAAGCTCATGCTCGTGAGAAAAAACAGTCACCTCCTGAGCTCCACTGGGACTGCCTCCTCTGTGATACATGACATCAAAAATATACATTCAGCCATCACAATGCCACAAAAAAAGAGACTTGACACAAACCTCGACCAAAGTCTCTGTCTGTAAAAATCGCAGACTTGGCAAGCATCTGCTTCGATGGAGAGCAGACGCACCGGCTGAATAGGCTCCAGTGTGTACTGCTTCTGTTTCTGCGCTGCATCACTGCCACACCAAAACCTGATGAGCTGGCCACTCTGCAGGCGCGCGTACCACCAAAACCCAAACTGTGACTCCACAGAGACATCCCATACATGGCAGCTGATTCCTCTTGACCCTACGCAGAATCCTGAGTTTGTTGTTCCATTGTGTAATGATGTGACGGGCTGCATTTGAGTGACTGGGGGGTGTTTGGTCAGGCTGTGTGTTATGTGAAATTAGTGTATTCAAATTTCATCTTACATAAGAACATGCTAACATGCAAAAGAAGCTGATCCCAAGATGGACCCAAGATGTGAGGTAAAGAGTCTGTTATATAAAGTACACACAAACACAGTTTCACCTTAGGCTTTATTTTTTGCATGAGTCCTAACCTAAACTTTTAAAGACATAAAAAGAGAAATAGAAAAAAAAAAACTCCCGTTACAATGTCACCCTTAGCTATTAAAGACAAACCAGAGAGTGCTACCATGCACAGGAAATCCAGGAGAATATGTCGATCAGTTAGCTTCAATTTGCAGACGTGTTGATCTGATTGAAGAGTTTGTCCTTGATGACTTGAGACATCAGGCCATGAATGGCTTCGATGGTCGTCTTGCAGCTGAAAAAAAGGTGAAAACCTGAGACTGGTGTAAGTGAAACAGCAAAACAAGCAGTGTAAAAAGGCATGGGCAGAGTTTCAAGAGCAGTAAATACAGAGGGTGGTGTTTATTTATTGTGCCAGGTTTCTTTGGTGCACCTAATATTACTGTAACTGGGAGTAAATTAACGGATTTGGTGCAGACTGTTTATCCATAAAAGAAAAAAAATCTCAAGGTTAAAGGTAAATTTTATGACAGTGGGAAAGAGTTAAATTTCTCTTCTTTTTCTGAACACAGTACTTGAAAAGGGAGTTAAAAAACCATATCCATATCATGGCGCATGTCATTTGGGCGTTGACAGAAGATGTATCATGAGGCATTTTTATAATCCTATCATAATTGGAAAAAATAGATTCCAAATAATTGATTAAGCATAACACATCAATTAAATGCTCCTGTTTTGATTATGCATGGGTCATTTCTCATCTCATTTTATAGATTGAAATAAAATTAACTGAGAAATGAATATGCAGATTAAAGCTGTAAAAAAAAGTTGCCTCTGGCCCTTGAGACAAATCTTCAACAGGAGTTTGTTTTACATTTCATAAAGAATAAAAAGATCCTTTGTAAATATGCTTAATTACATAAAAATGGGCTAAAACATTTTATCTTCCATAGAAAGAAAAAAAGTACTGCCAAAAAATTAGTAGTAGTTTTTAAAAGGGGTTTAGTTGAAATCTACTGTATGTCAGATTGAGTAAAAAACAAAGAAAATAAAGTAATCTCAAAAGATGTTTTTATCAGACCATCATTAAAGAACATAATTAATTAGGGTTTCTAGGCGACACATTCTTCAATAGATCGATAAATTATTAAAGACGTACCTATCTCTTGTTGCTTTGGCCAGTTTGTCCTCAGACTTCCTGTCATGTGTGTCCAACCCGAGCATGAAGCTTCCTCTGCCCAGCTGAGCCTCCGACTGCTCCAGCTTCTCAGACAGGTCAAATACCTGGCCCGTGGTGTAGTCCGAGTTCTGAGCATCCAACATGCCAACAAACACACACAAACACAGACACCCATTCATGCACAATTTACCAACAAAGAACAGATAACAGATTTCCCACAAGAGAAAAAAGATTTTGCAGAATGGCAACAAAACGGTCTAACAAGCTGCAGGAACACTTTGTGTCTCACATGGAATGAAAAGAAGTCTGAAAAAGTTTGCTTAAGGTGAGGCCGTGTTTTTAGTGGAAAAGGTAATTAAAACACAATGACACAGGGCCCCCGACTACGGTGACAGTGTAGCAACTGACAAAGCCTGTCACCCAGGGAGCAGCTTGTTCTTGACATGTCGTCAATTCATCTTCATCCAGAATGCCAAAGAGCACAATGTTTGGATAAGCCTGATGCCTATTTAGGCTGTTTAGTCAAGCTCGGGACAGAGTGACTGCATCCACAAAGGGAATTCGCATGAGGAGCTTTCAATCTTTACAATGAACTATGAGGGGAGAAGAGATGATCCTTGGTGAACCACAACAGTGTCCGTATCACTGGAGTCCGGCAAAACTGCAACACTTCTCTCTCATACTAAAGAGTTTGATTTAAGCTTATTCCTTGTACCAATAAACAATGCCTCCTGGTTACTACACAGCAATTAATCATGACATCACAAGCTGGTGACCACATGTCCCAATGACTTATAGAGTAATAATTAACCATAAATCAAATTGTCAAACAATTAGCTAACTCTGAAGTTGTTTTTTTTTTTGTATAATTTCTTGGCGTTGCTTACATACCGTGAGGAGACTTGAGGAACTTAAAGTATTGACCCAGTATTTATTCCAAAGGAGTTCCAGAAGCTTCCTATCAAGGGAGGACTTGAAGTAAGTGACCTCCAAGGCATAATACCTGAAAAAAAAACAAATAAAGAAACGTGTAGGTATGGTATGGTATATGATTTAGTTTTCCACATATTAAGGTGCTGCAGTTTAGTTAACATTTTATGCACATTAAAGACATTCTTCTGAATTTCTCCAGTCCAGCTCTTGTATATAGATATCATTACTTACTGTTTGCAGTGGACACCAAAGTCTTCAATCTTGTTCAAGGGGATGGTCTGATATTCTGAGGGTCCCTCATCAGGAGGTTTATAACCCTGAAAATCAAAATAAAACAGAGTTTTTCTAACTTAATCTGACAAATAATACAAAAATGAAAGCTGTACAGGGAATAATAACACATGTAGGTGTAAAATCTAACCGAAAACCTGGAAAAAAAATACATGTAATGAGGTTGTTGATTTCCTTTTAAAATAAAGAAAGAAAGAAATAGAGAACTGATAATGTGTACATTCTTTGCTGTACCTTTGGGTAGGTCCTGAAGGCGCCAAGGTTTACTTTTCCTGCAGAAATAGTCCGAGTGGGGTCGATCTGCACAAAGCAAAATACAGCAGAGCAGGAAAACAAAGTCAGGGGTCAAATCAACCTCCAGGGACCACACTAATCTGACCACCAGGAGCCTTTTACAGGAGCCCGTCAATGTGCTTAAAACACACACTTAATTATGTGCCGCCCATGGCAACCAAACCAAAGATTCAGCCAAATGAAGTGTAAATAACAGCTATGGTTGCAATAGCAAAATATTCATCAGTACTACATGGTTCAGCGATCTCTGGCCCTTCTCAGTTACACGTGTACTCGTACTGTCAGACTAAGAGAGTTAGGGTTTTACTTTACTGAGTGTCAATCTATGGCAGTGGTTTTCAAAGAGAGGTACACAAATCCCCGGGGGCACACCAGAGCACTCCAGGGTTTAAATACCATTCAAAAATCCAATCAAGCAAAATTCCTTTAACACTATTTGTTCAATCAATGTTTGAATAAGATTAAGTTAGTAAGCTGAATATTATATCCAGTAGGTTATTAATTCCATTATCAATAACAGCATTGTGGATGAAGTTTGGAAGCGCTGCTGCTGAAAACATAGAGAGAGTGCCAAAGAGGGTAAAACCAAAGAGTATGTCCAACCCACTCAGGGCATTGTGATTTTTCTATTGGAAAATTTAGCCAAGAGTAGAAAAAGCAAGCACATCTTTAGCAGCACTTTTATTTCTTTAGAAAATCTTTTACTTAAAATTGAGTTTTTATCTTTCTTTGTGAAGAAATTTTTATCTACTGTTCAGATAATATTTTCAGTTTGAGAACAGCCCTTCATTTTGATACCAAAAGAGGGCACTTCGCGTTGACAATGATTTTCTGTGTGCACAAATCTTTTCTCTTTCATGTTTTAAGTCACTTTTATAGTTGATGTAGCTATAATGTTATCTGGTCTTGGTTTTCAGGGTTAATTTTTAATAAATTAGACACTAATAGCACAGCACTGTGTTTTACATCTTTTTTCATCCAAAACTGCCTTGTGCTTGTTAAGGGTTACTCGGCAGAAAACACATTTCACAGGGGGTGCGTCGATAGAAAAAAGGGTGAGAACCACTGGCTAATCAAACACAACAAATATCACAGCAAATAGAAAAATGATGACAGACTTACTACAACAGCAACAAAAGGCTCTTGGAACTGTTGGTTGAGCATCTGAGTGCTGACATCTATGCCCGAGAGCCAGCAACCATAACCAGGGTGACTGTGGTACCAGCCAATCGCATTCTCAAGCCGGCCCACCTGAAGAGTAAAAAAAACACATTGGTCTAATTCTGGCATGAAATACATTACAACACAAAAACAACAGACATATTGAAAATAATTAACACCTTGCAATAGATTTCAAATACTGTCAGAGCTGTTACTATGTGGCGGTGTGTATTATTGGAATTTTTCCCCAGTCAATGTTATGTTTAATCAATATTAAATATGAAATTATAAAAATCAAGTTTATATATATATATATATATATATATATATATATATATATATATATATATATATATATATATATATATATATATATATATATATAAACTAAATCTTTTTAAAATAATCTTAGGTTAGAAAGAATGTCTGTAAACTAAAATTGTAAACTAATTGATCTTCAATAAAGTTAACATTAATAGTATCAATATAAAAAGTAATTTAAGAGAAGTAACTCAAAATGATGATAGTCATGATCTCACCTTGCAACTATATGGACTAATAAAAACAAGGCTAACAATGTAGTGTTTGAAATGGGTAAATTTATGTATTCATGGTTATGTAATTTAAAGATATATAAATTCATCTCTCCCAAAGCCTTTTATATATATATATATATATATATATATATATATATATATATATATATATATACACATATATATATATACACATATGTATATATATATATATATATATATATATATATATATATATATATATATATATATATATATATATATGTACAGGGTACAAAATCATTTAGTGTGGGAGTAGCTTTTCTGAAGCAATATCTGTTAAGAATCAAGAAAATTAAATAAAATGGAACTTTAGACAGATTACACGAAGAGTTTGGTTCCTCCTTTCTGAAACTTAAAATAAAGTCGTTTCCTAACCTGTTTGGCATTTTCAATGTAGGCAGCCATGTATTCATATGCTGCAGCCTGGGCGTTCACTCGGGTCTCTGTGCCCTCCACTGGCAAGGCAAAGCTGTCCATTATGATCATTGTCTCTCCGTCCACCTTCCCCAGCATAAGGCCCATCACCTCCAGGTTCCCCCCGGACCTGGCATGCATCACCATCTTCAACAGGGCCAAGGCTGAGATCTTGCAGTACTTGAAATAGTGATGACTGTGGGTCAAAGAAAGATACGTTTATTCAATATCAGTTAAAATAAGAACAGCCTTAAGTGCGTATTGAAAATTAAAAACAGCGAACAGTTTGTGACTGGTGTTGACAAATAAACTAATGCTAGTTTGTAGCCAAGCTAGCGAGAGGGTTCTTACAACAACACGAGACAACACTGAACACTAAGACACACTGTTTGACAGATGATTAAATCCCACGTTAATGTCGAGCACTTACTCCTTTGTCCATGGCTTTGCAGCGAGGATTTCTTGTTGTTGCTTTTTGTCATATTTGTATATTTCATCTATGCTCTGAACTTCCTGCATGCTATTAGTTAACTCCCATGTTTTCTGAGCCGTGCTGCTCCCAGCCATGATGAAAAAGCTTAACTAAAAAGTAGTTAATAACCTATTGTCTGATCAAACAGGCAGAGAAATGTTATATTTCTCCCAAAACTGATACCGTGACAGGGCCAGAAGCCGATTCAGTTAGGGAGCCATGACACTAGATCAAACCAATTCATCCCAGTACAGTGATATAGATGTTTGGCTAAGCAGGTAACAAATTTAATTAGATATGTATTTTATAATGATCTTCAGTTCATTTCATAAGTGTATAACCAATTTCAAAATATATTCCCCACTTATGTGCGTTTTTACGACAAATGCCCCATATGAAGAAATACAACCACCCCTCTGTTAGAATACATGGTTTAGTCCCGGGAAGATGACAAGCAACCGCCGGGGACGCACTGACATCTAGCGGCGCACGTAAGAAGGAAATCAGCGACAATTTCTCTTCTCAGTCCAGTGGCCCCTATATTTGAAGTGTATTCAAAAAAATGATGACAAACAGCTTATGTTCCGCCATAAGGGCAATTAAGTTTTAAAAAGCGCACTGTGAAGGCACACAACACAAGGCTCCGAGTAGGAGAGTTCAGGAAAGCGCGTGGTGTTTGTTTGCTATAACTTTGAGCTCATTTTGCTGCAGTCTATACCACCGGAACTATTTCGGCGTGAAAAAGAGAATGCCAAAATATCCGAATTTATATTCACTGTTAACAGTCAGTATGACAAGTCTCTGTCAAGTTGTCTTAATGTTACACTTCCGCGTTTGCTTTCTTCTCTCAGGAGAAACGTGTGTTTCACGGTTTCCCATAGCAACGAAATGATGCTTTGCGCCATGTTGACAGTTTTAGACGTGAGCGTTTGACAGGTTTTGGATTATGTTATAAAAAAATGAATAATACTACATCTGATATTGTTATTAATAAGCTCTGTGGATTCAGATTAGCTTCTGTTGAGTACAATCGAAGGTAAGACCTTTTCTAAAGTCTATGAAACTGTGACATCATAAGATATTTCACCACTGAAGTTAAATACACCATGGATAATGGCAGGTGATGTAAAAAATGATTACCTTTTATTTGGTGGTGGGTTAATGCCTTTTTATACTGTTTGATTCTCTTGATATTGTTGTGGTTTTCTTGTCCTCACATTTCTCTTTTGTTTCTTTTTCATTGTTAATTTTTATTTTGTAAAGCACGTATAAGCCTTGTTAATATATATATATATATATATATATATATATATATATATATATATATATATATATATATATATATATATATATATATATATATATAAACACTGTTGTTATTTGAAGAAGTAGTATTATGCTTATGTTTTCAGTGTATTGGTGGTTATGTAAACATCAATGGTGGACATGCCTCCAGCATCAGCAGCACAGGGAATTTCCACTTACGCAGGCACAGGTATTAATACAAGTCTCTAATACTGGACAATATTATTTTTTTGTGTGTAACTTTTTATATATCTTATGCCTTTCAGGTTTTGGCTTTAGTTTGCAGCTGGGAACTGACTATGAAAAGAGGAAACATAAACTACAGCAGGAGCTTCAGCTGGACTACAAACAACATGTTGCAAAAGTGAGACCAAAAATAGAACTACCTTTCATTACCTGAAACTTGTGGTATTATTGCTGACTCACTGTGCTGTCTTTTGGTCTGTTCTTCAACAAGAAAAAAGATCTGAAAACTAGTGAAACTCTTCCTCAACACCAGGGTCTCTCCCTACCTATTTGTGACAATACAGCAGCACAGGTGGGTGCACCAGGCTGGGTTCCTCAGATCTGTGTACTAATGTAAGCAAGTTGATATGTCTTCATTGTCAAAGGTAGACTGAATTTACCACAGGGCCTTCTTAGAAGTTGATAAGAACATTCAATTGTACAGTGGTTAGTCTGTCATGGCACTGCTTGCTGATAGGAAAATAATAGGTGTGGTTTGATTGTCTGTATGGCCCAGTGGCCTAATGGATAAGGCATCAGCCTCCGGAGCTGGGGATTGTGGGTTCAAGTCCCACCTGGGTCGCTTTAATCTCAATTTGTCAATCAATTTGGTGATATTGAATGCAAAGTGTAGATAGTTCTGCTGACATTAGTCCATCTATCTATACAGTACATAAATCAGAATAATAAGAAGCACAAAAGCAGTAAGATCAAATAGTGTTTGACAGCTGAAGAACTCAGATACATTAGTGCATGTCTGAAAACCAAACGATTTGACACATTTTATATATTCAGTTTCAATTCTGCAGCATGGAGTTGGACAAAGACAGCTTTGGAAAGTCATGATGTTAAATGCACTCGTCTTGTAGGAAAAACTACGAGATGAGAGGAACAAAGAATACAACCTTTTCCTACAGAAACAAGCGCAAAACAGGAGATTAAGGAGGGGTCTACCTGCGGTCATGACTGAGGTAATAAGAACAATCAATTTTCATTTCTATTTTTTCATTATGAAAGACTTCTTTTTTCTTTAAACAAAACCTGTCAGAGTAAAGGGATAATGTTTCTCTGTCTGGGATCAAAGATACATAATAGCAGGGGGGGCAAGGTGTGGAACACTAGTTTAGGCTTGGCACAACTGGTGAGACCTGGCCCTCTCTGGCCATGACCCTGTGCCGGTGAGCCCATCTCTATCAAGTGGTGGTTGTGGGATGGGTGCTGTGCATGGAAACCGACCCCCCATTTGGTGCCTTTGGGGGGTGTAGGTTGGTGCCCCTCTGGATCCTGGGGCTTTTGCTTGGTCCAGTGGCCTCTGAGGCCCTTGTGGTGGGTCTTGGGTGCCCTGTTTACTCGAGGGTTCCCATGGGCCTCTTGGTCCTGCAAGGTATGGTCAACTACTTGGTGATCACCTCATATGCGTGCCTGTACAGATACTCGTGCTCCTGTCGAGACTCATGGTAAATAAGTGATCTTAACCATCAGAACATGCTGAGTTACATCTGGCACTTACACACATTGTTTCATGTCATGTGACGCATGCTCCCCCCTTACCTCTGTTGGCCCACCTGTTACTATCAGAACCCTACATCTCTGGTGTCCCTGGGTTTCTTACAGCCATTACTTTCTGAAAGGTATTTAGAAAGGCACAGCACCTGGATTGCGATCTTAAATTAATAACACTGCCTGTTTGTCTTGTCTTGTCCTATCTGTCACTATTTTCCCCTTCTCTCACACTGTGTTGCAGCACAGCCCTCCCTCTCAGCTCAACATTGGGGAATAAATAAAGTTTGATTTGATGAAGTAGCCTACAGGGAGGGCTGACAACAATGAATTATATCTAATCTTTCACTACAATAAAAAAGCATTGTTTTTTCTTTGCTGTCATTGGAAACCATGCTCAGCTAGAAGGACAAATGGGGAAGACAAATAAATAAATAAATAAAACTTATATTAGTTTAATTTATGAGTTGAAATAATTGTTTTTATTTTCACTTTTTTACTTTCAGGCTTCAGATGCTGTGCGTATTTCCCCTCCAGCTTCTCCTCTACCCATCCCCAACATACTCGCAAATGATCACCCTCCTCCCTGGGAGCGCCCTGCATCCAGGAAAGATGCTGCCACTCTAACTGAGGTAGTAGATGATAGTAAAAGGACAGGAGCTTGGATTCCAGGCCATCGGGAGCGAAAGCGTTGGCAAATCATCAGGCCACAGGAGCTGTACAGCTCTGAGGAGGAGTTTGACTTTAATAGAGAGGAGGAATTTCAGTTCAGACGCAGAGGGAGGCGAGAAAGATGCACTCCAGAGCCAGAGTGCAAAGAGGAGGGGGGGAACAGAGAGCACAAAGTTAACAGGTGTAAACATTTTTTTGTAATCTTACTTATGAGTGTGACATTTAAACATAGATAGAGTGTCGCATGATGCTATAAATCCTCTTACCTGTGTTTTTTTCTCCCATGGCAGAGCACCTGAAGGCACAAAGGAGGTAAAAGCCCCCGGTGGTTATGATCAGAACAACAACGTCTTGTTTGGGAAATCAGAGTAAGACATCATTTATTTCTGATATCACTGAGATTAGCACTGCTGAGACAGAATCATCCTTGCTACGGCAGTATTTACTCTCAGAGCTGGAAAGCCGATAACATCCTCTTGAAGTCTCCCGTAAATATTCTCAATCAATAAAAAAGATTCTGATTGAATGTGCCCGTCCCAGGACGGGTATTGATAACTGCTGCTTTACACAGTTATTGCTCTCCTGCACTTTTCTCACAAGCTGTTGTTTTTTTATTGTTTCCTGTCATGCCATTAAAGTCCAACCACTCTAAGTAAGCTGTATAAGTTGAGCTGGGGTGAGTCCTGGCTCAGTTCCAAGCAAACAATTACTCAACCCAGTTTTATCGGAGGAGCTGGATTGCATCCAGTGGTAGGCTTCATCCCCTGTCTTTGAGGCTAAAAAGCTGTGCTAGCAAACAAGGAAACCATGTATGACGTGACATGGTAGCTGGGTGTGGCTCTGGGGAACTGATAACTGTGCTGTTAACCTTAAATCCTGTCAGTAATTGGATGAGTCTAGTTCCAGGATCTGTTTATCTGTGTTTAATAGTCGACAAGTGCCAGGCAGAATGAGGTCGGCTGCAAGATCAAGACCGCCAACCAGCCGGGATCAAGCAGAGTTCGCTACTGGACTGATGATTGGTAAAATCCATCACTGTTACATGATGCTCGTAGACAAGTGTTGCTGGAATCTCCCACACTTTTTAGCATCTTAGGTGACTGCACGAGTTTTTGTGATGCAGGAGTAATAGAAGAGGAGACGGCCTCTCAGCTGAGGAAAGAACAATACAAGCAAGAGCTGCTGAAACAAATTGCTGAAAAGCAGGAGAACAAGATGAGGTGAGTTTTTGCTTAAAAAAATTGACATTTAGAGTTGTTGTAGGCAGTACATCAACAAGAAATAAAGGGTGGGATGGTTTTTTTGTTCCAGGGAGAAGAAACTGGAGCAGGGGGTTTCTGCTACTGGAGCTACAGACCCTGAAAAGAAGGTACAGGAGGCTGAGAGTGATGCATTTTAACAAGACCTGATTCTCTGAAGATCACATCACAGTTGGAATAATTGTTTCTCCGTTTGTTGCACTCTTGATTCACTTTCACAGGCATACAGAATAAATCACTTTGGGGCAGTTAACCAACATTATGACAACTGGAAACCAATTGGAAGAGATCAAGAAAAGGATCCAAACCCATGGATGAGAGATGTCGAACCCAATGAAGGCTCAGAGCAAAAAGTCCATCGAGGAGCATCTCATGTGGACTATGGTACAACTCTGAGTCAGCTGACAGGAACAACTGTGCCAGGTTCAGGAGTGAGAGCAGCACAAGATGTCGCCCTGCAGGACTACTTCACTGAAGACTACCATCGGGACTTCTCAAACGTGCTAGGAGAGCTGGCTATGCCGAGGTACCTGCCTTGTTGCTTTGCGTTTGAATGTATGAAACAAGTCAGCTGTGATTCACTAAAATTTTTGTGGTTTCATTTTTCAGAGTGGCTGCTGCTCCTCCACCTGCTCCTCCCACTGTAACTGATCATTACAAGACTCCTTATGATGCAGCTTATTACTACTACGGAGCCAGGAATCCTTTAGATCCCAGTCTCCCGTACTACCAAAGTACAGAATCACAACCACTAACATGTAAAGTTTTGTGTCTTAGCTTCTTTTTACACCTCATGTCTTCTTTGTTTTCTTGCTAACCCTGTAACACGAACGTGTTGACAACTGACTGACTTTTTCTGAGCTTAATGTCAGTCTTGCAAATAAAATCTGTACTTTCTTCGTTAGATGGCGCATCTGAAGGACAGCGGCTGTCTAGGATCTATCACAGTCCTCCTGTAAAACCAGCTCCTGTCAGACCCAGTGGCCTCACAGAGTCAGTGCTCATCCCTCTGCTGTACTTTTTGGAATAGATCATGTGATAGCTTTGTGTTAAGGTGATCATGAAACCCTTTTTCTTTCTGCCAGAAGAGGGCTCTCGCTGCAAAGTTACAGTTATTTTGTTTTTCCTGTACACCTGTGCCTCTTCATCATTTCTCAATCCGTCTCTTTGCTTGTAGAGCACCTGATCGGCACAGAGCAGCCCCCATTAATGTGGGTGAGGTTCTAGCAGAGAGGTCCAAGCAGGGGAGAGAGAGTGCGCTAAGCTACCAAGAAGCACTCAGACAGCAGGTATGACATCAGAGCGAGTGCTTCAAAAACGAACAAAAGTGTAACTGATGAAAGTGTGTTTCTTTGGAAGTGGGAGTTAGTGAAGTTGGCTCATGAAAAACCAGAAAGACAAGATAACAACCACTAGTTTCATCTTTTAAAACATTCAACCTTCCAGATCAAAGACAGAGAGGAGCACAGAAGAAGAGAGAAGGAAGAGAAGGGGCGTTATGATGCCAAGGTAGAGGCTGAGTCAATGGCGTACAATCCTTGGGGAAAAAGTGGAGGAGGCGCTCCAATTAAAGATCAAAAAGGCAACCTCGTTAGTGAGTTGGCTTTTACTTAGTTTTAACAAGGATGATCTTTTATCATAAATGTAAATATGGCATTTTTAAACTACCTGTAAATGTCTCCACTCTCTTAGGTAACTTAACTCTAATGCACAGGAGAAACAACGAGCCAGCCAGGTTTCATTTGTCCAGGATTGGTGGATACACACAAAGCCACATGATTGGGAATTGTCTCTCTCCAGGAAGCGAGCCCCTGGTGACCCCTTTGCAGGAGCTGCCAGGTATGGATCAGTCTCTGCAGATGATTGTTAGGCAAGTTTTATTCACCCTCTACACCAAGCCATACCCCAAACAACTCTGCGTCTCTTGTCCTTGCAGGTGTCTTTGAGGTTGGGTACAAAGAAGAGCTGAAAAAACAGGTAGGTCTTCGGTCATATGCTGCTTTAGGGCCACTTATCAACCAAGACAACAGTGTGTCCTTTATGAAATCTGCTCCTTATACAATTTTCTTTTTATTGCTACATCATCTTTGAAAAAAAGTTGTAATAGAGCTTCAATGGACCTGATTCTTGTGATTTCCAACAAAGAAAGACAGACAGAAAGAAAGAAAGAAAGAAAGAAAGAAAGAAAGAAAGAAAGAAAGAAAGAAAGAGATGTGAAATAACATGTTAACTAAAAAAAAAAACTCATCTCAAAGTCCATTTAAAAAGCTTACACAGGGAGGCTAATCTAGTTTACCTTGCTAAGGTAAGAGTGAGCACCCAGCACCCAACGGACGGGAGAAGTTTTTATTACGCAAATCTTTTTTAGACATTTTTTAATGTTGTCCCTGACAACTATCCCATAAGAAATTAAAACTAAACTAAAAACCCAGATTTAAAAACTAATTAAATTGAAAAAAAAGAAGTCAAAACGAAATAAAAATAAGAACTAAAGAAAAATGCAAAACTGTACTAATCTTGGTCTCAAACAGATAGAGCACAAAAGACAACAACAGGAAAGAGAGAGGGAGCAATTAAGGCTTGAGGAGGAGAAAGAGGAGAAGAGATTGGAAGAACAACGGGCTTGTATGAAGCGTGAATATGAGGAGGAGCAAAGGAAGGAGCAAAGGAAGCATAATCAGCCAGTGGTAAGGAGTTTTATCATCTTCACAGTGAAACGACTCTCATAACTCTGTGTTTGTTACAGAGAAACAGTTGTTTTTACTCTCTTCAGCATAGACAGGAAATCCAAAGCTGGTCTGTAAAACAAAGGAAAGGAGAAAGGAAGGTGATGCAGGAACAGGTGATCGAGAAGAAGACACCTGAGAGCATCAGAGCGGAGAGGAATCTGCTTCCATATTTGCAGAGAGAGCCTTCTCCTCCAATCCCAACTCTGCAGAAGAAGCAGAGAAATCCTGTTGCATCCAGACCTCCCTCTGTAGACAGACAACTCTCCTCCAGGACTGTAAGTCAAGTTAGAAGAAAGACATGATCACTTTGAATGTAGATATGGAAGATAAAGCCACTCACATTTCCTATCACAGGATCGCTCTGTGTCAGCACCAAGCTGTCGAGAAATCGCCGCAAAAGCACCACAGCTACAAGGTTAGACCGTCTCAGTTTATCTGATCTTAACCTAATAAATATCTAATCTACCTAAATAAATGTCCCCTCCTCTTTCCCTCTTCCTCCAGACGGTCATCAGGAAGTGATCAGAGAGCTGTCAACCCTCCGTACGCATCTGAGGAACAAGCAGAGACAACTAGAGGCTCAGCTGGACCACAGCAATTCACAGAGCGCCCCCCACAGCAGGTATTAAACTCCAGCACTCCTGAGCTGCAGGTGGAGCATGCTCAGAATGAATCAGCTCCTTCTTCGCTTTAAAAACATCCATTTAGAGAACGTATTAGATGTGTTCTTCCCCTTAAGGTCTAATTTCATGAAATACATTCCCTGATGCACAACGGTGAAGACACACTAATAATCCAGCAAATTTGATTTGCTATTAGTATTTAAGGAGGGTTTCTTCTGCTGCAAGCTAATGAGAGTGACCTGGGTCAAAACGGCTATCATCTAATCTCTATTCACATTTGTTCCAGAGACTCATTCCAGCAGCCGTGTAATGGTGTAATCCCTAAAGGAACATTTACTTTTTGTCTTCACCTTGCAAGAAAAGAAGGTGACTTTGTGGCACTCCTGCAGGACATTTAACTCTTACCACTAGGAAAACACACGTTTTGGAAAAAAAAAGACTTCACGTGAATGTCCTACAAGCTAAATGTTTGCATCAGTTTGAATAAGTTTGCAGCAAATCATCAGAGAAATGACTTTGAGCTGCTGCCAGTTTCACAGCTTTTGCTTGCTTCCAGTATAAGCTGCTTACACAGATGCCTCGAGCTTGAGGACTTATGAAAGTATTTGGAAATGCTAACAAAGTCAAACCAGGTGTTACATCCATATTGCTCTTAAACAGTGCTAATAAATTCATTTCTAATGGAATCTGGGGGGACGGATTGTATGTTGTTATCATGGAGAAAAACTAAGTGTGCCTTCTTTCTTTTGCCCAGGCCAATAGGAAGAGTAAGACTGGATGCATTTCCGTTGTTGCAGAGGCGAGCCGCCGAGCCAACAACAAGGAGTCCTACCTCCGCTGCTTCATGTGCTAATACGAAAAACATCAGGGACTTCAACCAGCTGAAATACAGAGGTACCAACTACCACTTCGACTCTTCACATCATCACTTCATTCCTCAATCGCTACACAAAAAAAACAACCTCCCACTGAGTCGGGTTACTGTGCAATCTGTATTCCTTAAGCGTACCAGAACCCTGAGCAGCGACCCCTCTGCCCGCCTCTGACTCTTAATTTCATCTTTGATCAGGTCACAGACGAGGACATTCAATTCACTCGAAGCTGCAGAAAAAGTTGCAGCTCCTTTTTTTTTTTCCTCCAGTGGAGGAATCTGCTTCATCTTCTTTTGAGCATCATCCTCTCATGATAAAACGGTTTACTCCGTTTCACTGAAACTAATTGGACACTGCTTACTCTGCTTCTGAACCAACCTTGAGAGAGTGTTTGAAAAGCCTTCCTGTAATAGCCTCAGTCATGGTGTTAATGCACAGACATGATGAGGATCAGTGGCTTTAGGCTTTCTAGAGCATCATCAGTCCTCTGTCTCCCTCTAGCTACACTCAAACTTTAATCCCAGGGGGTCATGGGAGGCCTCAATCAGCGAGCGGCCTTTTGGCAGCGTAAACAGAGTATTTATTGCGAGCGACCACGGAAATGGCTTTGGACGGTTTCCCAGACTGAGTTTCTGCAGAGCTGCAGCTTGTTAAACCAACAAAATAAGAAGAAATGCTACTTTGTGAGCAATTAACAAAATCACTAATCAAACTTCCACATATTTACCCTGGAGTCATGCCAACAGAGCATCTGAAAGCCGCATTATGTTTGATTCAGTTTGTACATTCAGCCCTCAGTAGTACACAGCCAGTCTGCAGGACTGCTGAGTCACAGCACAACGGCTGTTTCAGATAATGGAAGAAAAAGAAACACAAAGGAGGGAAAAGCTTTTACACTTTTCAGCCTCTCTTCTACTTGTCAGACACAGCCTCTCGAGAGGAGCTCCGTCACATGTACCCTGACCCTCCCACTGACGCTCAAAGTCTGGACATCCAGCAGCAAGCACTTCTTCGGGAGCAGCAACGCAAGATCCGTCTGATGAAGAGAGAAGAGCACGGTATGTAAGCAGACACGAAAATACATCCTTTGAACTTCAAAGTCTTTTAACTCCTAACTCTGTGTTTCAAAAACAGGCTTTCTGGACAAGGAACTACACCATCATCAATCTGTAAGTGGTCACCACATTCAAAATACAAGCGTGATCAAACATCAAGTGGTTGATTTTCTTAAAGGAAAATGTTTCATTGGTGTGATTCTCCTCTTAGACGAACAAATCTGGACACTTCTCCTACAGAGACTACATGTTACCATCTCAGAGTGCTTTTATTGGTAAGCCCAGCTGAAAACAGCCTCTCTCCCTTTCCTATTTCAAGTACAAAGAAACTGTTTACAACCTTTGAACAAAACGTGCTTTGGGCCTGTTTTTGTCTGAGGCTTCAGTCATTTCCCACAAAGGTGACACGACCTGGGAGGTCAGCAGCAAACACTGTCACAATACTGCACCAGACCAGCCTCTCTCCCAGGCTAATTTAGCTCTTTGTGTCCACGCCAGGGTAACTGTAACACATGCCAGCTCTGGTCTCTGTGCTGCAGCTGCTGCCAGTGCTGGGTGCAAGGCTCACAGACCAGCTGCAGGGTGGTGATAGCACAGTGCCAGCTGCTGGGAGAGGGAGGGAGGAGAGGAATTGTTGAAAAGCCTGGTGCAAGAAGGGAGGCGTTTGAATAGCTTGTCCTTCTCACTTTCAGCACGAGGCGTTTGCTGTAAAAGATTTTGCCAAATATACAGATTTTTTTTCTTTGTGTTTTCACTTTGCCTAAAGGGAAGTCTTTGGTCTCTGATATCTGTCTGGGCTTTGTCAGATGTTTACAGTGGGGATGTAAGTGAGGAGCAGGCTCAGCAGAGACGTCAACCCTCAGCAGGAAACAGAGAGAGGAGAGGAGCACGGAAAGGAAAAGACTATGATGTACAAACGTCTGTGGATGTAAAGTTTGACTCACTAGAATACAGCGGGATCTCTTTCAGTGCTGTGTTAAGACTTTCTGCTTGTTGTTTAGGAGGTGACTGACTTCATGGATCAGAGAGAGCATCAGTCTTCACAGGGGACTAATGTGAACCTTAGATCTAAAGACACACCCAATAACCAACATCATACCAGTGATGACTACAGGAGACAAGGTGAGAGGAAGAAACTGATAACACATAAGCCCCTATCTTATAAAACAAATATTTAAAATGCAGTTAAAAATAAATTTATGAATCCCAGAATCAAGGTGAAGTTTGTCATCTAAAGTGAGACAGATACTCATGATTGTTTTGTGGTGCCTTAAATTAATTAAGCATATGCTGAATTCAAAGCATCCTGAAGAAATGTGACGGATAACCTTCTGTACCCTCCAGAGGAGCCGTCTAGAGATGAAGCAGATGTCTCATCTCTGTGCTCTGCCCTCGGGAGGCGTGTATCCGTGGACACTGTTGCCACAGAGCCCTGGCTGCGACCCGGCACATCGGATGCTGTGAAACAGTCAGTCTGTAGGGAGAGGCAGAAGAGCTGCATGGATACTCCGCCCTGGCTGACAAACCGTGTCTCATAGCTGTTGTTGGCTGGTTTTTGAAGGATGGGGAGCTGCACAGAGCGGCGCTGCTTCTTTGAAGGATCTCTTTTTCTCTGGAGGCAGACGGTGAAGAAGTATGGTGGGATTAGGCTGGATTACATAGCTTGACTTTCTTGCTGGAGACCAGTCTGCCAGTGAAAATGTACATATCTTTCTGAAGATATGTACATTTTCTGAATTAAAGTGCACTTTGAACCCTGTGGACTTAATAAGTCACATATTTATGAATGTACCCTGAATACATGTGGGCAAGTTAATCCAGTTTTTAAATTATAACCAGTTTATTTTGCAATAAAATATTCTTATTAAATGTTTCCCTGGCTCGTCATTGACAGAGGATAAAGGATGATGGTCATGTAGAGGTCAGTGATTCAGTTTTTCAAATCAACCAAGTTCAAAAACTTTATTGACCTAGAACCTGATTAGAATGCCAGATGATGTTTTGTACAGAAAGTTGTACATAATCTTTTTTGCAACATAGAAAACTTTACATTGCTGTATCATATACATTTTGTTTTCTACATCCATGAGCAGGAATGCATCCCATTCATACTTAAAGCACAGCTAACGTCTGTCATCTTCTCTATACATATAAGTTTCCCCCAAACCAAAGAAAAAAACAAAAACATTAAATATATTATTAACTTCTGATTTTGTACACGCGTGAAAACTAAACATAAAACAGACTAGTGAGTCAAAGCAGCTAGAATCAGGTTCGCTCTCGCTTATCGTCCAGTTTCAGAAGCCCAGTTATCATTCTCTGTATCTCCTTTAAAAACCTAAGAACATATAAAATGGAATAATTTAACCCTTCACTTTCCGTGGTCTTGTTCAGTTACAAATCATACTGTATCGGACAACCTGCGGGAGATGGTACAGTCAAATAAATTATCACAAAAGTAAAATCTCCAGTGCATTCAAAAAAGAGATCAAGTGCAGCAAATCCAGAGGAGGAAAATAATAAAGAAAAATAAATGAAATCTAGTGTTATAAGATTATATTACATAGCGGCAGATCTGTACAACTAGTTTCAACCAAGAGGCTATCAATGCTAAAGTTAGCCGTCTGCTGTGCAGACAGAAAGATCCTTACTACCAATGTGTGTCACATTTCATAGTTACTCAATATGTCCTGCTGCATGTTGTTGAAACCTCTCAACTTTTTAAATATACAGTAAGAAGCACAAACATTTTCCATCTGAGCAGATCAGATATGATTACTGTCAGCTGTTTATCAGTAGTTGTTGTTTTTTTTCCAGTGGAGGCATCGCTACACCTTTGACAAAGCCTCACTGTTTTCATTGTGATATCATGAACTCCATCTGGGTTGTTAGTGTGTGCAGATGTGTGTGTGTGTGTGTGCCTTGTGACAGGGTTAAGGGTACAGGTGGGTGGTACCAACAAGCCAATCTGTGATCAGCTTTTAAAGTCAAGTATTTCAGAATAAACCATGTTGAGAGGCCTGCACAGATCTGAGGTGGAGGCCTCAGTGGAGCGCTGTGTTTCTTCATCACTGGGCCTCCTCGCCAGCATCCTCCGCCACCTCCGCAACCTCCGCTACCTTTGCATCCACCTCCTGTTTGACAGTTGCCGGCTGAGGCTCTGCTTCGGGCTCAGGCAGCTGTGCGATGTGAAACACGAGGCCAATGCGAAGGAAGAACTTCCTCAGAACAGCTCGGAGCTCGGGGATGAGGTCAAACTGCATGATCTCACAGAGGAGAGGGTAGTACCTGGACGCATGGGCCTTAAACTGGAAGAGGAGGCAAGAACAGAGAGAAAAAAAAGAATACAGAAAACACTTTGTCACATCTTCTTACACCAAAAAAATAAATGAACAGGATTTGTGTATCAAACATTAGTTTCTGATCATTATTCTTCCTCTTCGGTGGTTTCAGGGCCCGTGTCCTTCAGCGCAAGTTTTTGTGCTTGCATCATGACCTCACTTTAGAAAGTGCTTTTCACCAGCACTTACTATTACAAGGCTTTTGCAAATCTATTTTCAAGTGAGAGGGTAGCACCAAAGAACAGCTGATGGAGGATGTTTTTAACGCTTAGGATGCCAAGCATCTACAACGTCAACGAGTGTTTAACGAGTGTTAAAACAAACAGACTAGGCGATATAAACCTGGGATGTAAAACTCTGAAGTAAGCCTATTCAGCAACATTTGAAAAGGTAAATTTTGATACAGTGAGATTTGGCCTTTTTGACTCTGAACTGCATCATTTCAAAAAGCTGGATTTTATACACCGTCAGCTGACTGAATAGATTCATTCTAAAGTGTTTGGATGAAGGACAGAGCTGCCTATTTTAAGATATCAGACCTTGTTGTAGATCATCATGTATTTGCACACATGCTCCTGGGAAAATGTGAAATGATCGGTTCCTTACTCTTTCATCGCTGATCTTCAGCACCTTGGTGAGGAAAAGCAGCAGCAGGTTGGTCCAGGCCTCTCTGTGGCTCTCGGAGGTCAGAGCCAAGAAGTATGCTACAGCCTCACTGCACACACTGCAGAAACACAGAGAGAAAATAAAAAATCAAAATGAGGACAATGAAATAAAAGCAGTGTTGAGATTCGTGTGAAGTATTACCGTGACGAAGCCTCACTGTCTTGTTCATCACGTGCAGAACTGCCTGCTCATGATGAGGAAGAGCTTTGTTTACGTTCAGTTGCAGCTAATTAAGCTGCAGGCTGAAGCTCTAACCAACACAATTAAGACATTTTTCCTCCTGGTTTGAGTTTGACAACAACTGATGTGATCTCCGGCCTTTCCCCTCCGACCCTGCGGCTCTCCTTTGACATCAACACCATCTGTTCCCCATCTCTCCCTCCTCTCTCCTCCTCCATCTTTCTACCATCACAGCTCTATTTTCCTCCTCTTCTCGGTGACCTAACCATCTCTAAAATCTGCTTTGCATCCAGCGCTAATCAACGCTGGCACGGAGCCTCCGTTGAAGTGTGTGTTTGAGTAATTTAAAGACGATATGCGTGTCTTATCTGCTCTTGGATGATGTGTTTGAGAAATAAAGGAAGAGAGAAAAAAAACAGGTGTGATGACACAACAACGTCTGCATGCATTTGGATCTCTGAGTCGCTCACACATGCAGCTGTTATCTCTCTCCTACTCACGGCTGTAATAATGAACGCAAGCAGAAGAGACAGGCGATGATTCTGCTTTACCCTGATATCATCATTAATTCCAGGGTGAGATAGCAGGGAGAAAAAGAGGGTGATGGCTGTTTGTTAGACTCTGGATAGAGACGCATCGATGACAGCAGTGCTGACTGAACAATGAAACATCAGTGTGCTCATCTCCTTGGATCTAACTAGCACAAGGGGCCAAAACCAGAGAGCTGCCGAGTGTGTGTGTGTGTTTGTGTGTGCGTGTGTGTGGTGACATCAAATCAGCCTCCTCCCTCCTCTCCTCGCTGTCTTTTATTTCCCCCCTCCGTCAGATCTGACGGATCATCCTGGAGAAGCGTGATTTCTATATTAACACGTTGCAGAGAGTGTGAGTGAATGTGCGAGAGATGACTCAGGCTTCACCTTGGTTTGACTGATGCAATGCCCGTCAGCTTTGAGCACTTATTTATGTACTCACACACACACATCAAATCAGGGTGGGGTAAACTGATGACCATGATGTGTGAGAGAGAGAGAGGCGAAGCATGAAAATAATCATTCGTTCAGTCTCATCACCATTAAGATGTTAACAAGTAGAAAAATAAAGATAAAATTACTTTGACATCATTAATATGATCCAGTCTGGTTTGAAACTTTTGACCTCTCACAGATTTTTAAAGTGACGGTGGGGGGAAAGTAAAGCACAGGGCAAATTGCGCAGCTTAAACAACAGATGATATAGTGAGGAGGTATTTCACTCTTTGTGTTTGATGACGGTTTGATGACATTTTACTGAGAAGTCCAGAAAAATATCATCAAAAAACGAAAATTGGGTCTGAATACTTGTAAAGAGTAAAACTCTGCCATTAGATAGTATTCTTATTTCAGGAAACTTGACAGGTAGATTATTTTTACCCAAGAAATAAACGCTTCATCATTTTTGTCTTTAATTTCTTGAACTGAACTTATCAGATGACTGTGGCTCATATTAAGCACAGTAAGACATTTTTTTCTGAAAATTAGACGTGAACACTTGCTTGGATTTTAGTTTTGTCAGCATGTAAAGTGTTTATACACTTATCAACTTTCTTACATGCTCGGCTTCACTCACCTTACAGTCAATGATGCTGTTACTGTCAATCAATCTTTACTGTCTTTACTGTCATTTAACTCTTCATACTACTTCTGATTCTGTTAAAGCATTGTTTTTTTGGTAAATGGTGTTTGTATCTTGCTTGTCTACTCTTTCCATCCACTTGAAGTGCTTTACACAATTTGTCACACTCACGTCACGCTCATTGCAGACTGAGGATGCAGCAGCAGGTGCCTTTCGTAAGCATTCATGCAGCCCTGACTGTGAGTCTCACAACAACATGTAACTGCAGGCGCTTGAATCAATCTGCCAACCTCTTGATTTAGAGACGAGCGACTCCACAGCATCACCAACAGTTAACCCTGATCTGCTTTTTTTCTGAGTTATTATTCAAGGCTTTTTTTCTCTTATTTGATAGGATGGTAGAGATCAAAAGAAGACAACAAAGAGTAGAAAAATGCTGCTGCAGTGAAGACTTTAGCCAGTGCATGTGGGGTGCATGCTATTAATGCTAAGCTAAACTGTTGCTCAGACCCTCATCAATGTTTTATGTATGTCATGGGATATTCTGTAGAGTAATGTTGGAGCAACCTGGGGCTGATTTTCTTTCAGGGTTAATAAATTTAATCCTATCAGGTACAGAAAACTAGAGAGACTGAAACCGACAGACAGCAAAGGTTCCTGAATTAAAGCTCATGTATGAGGACTGACCTTCCACCAGGTTAACTACTGTTTCCTCTAGTAATTATATTTAAAATCACTGGAAGGAGTTCAGTAGATTTGGACTATCAAAGCATCATATTGCTGCTTACTTCAGCAGCCGTCTCTGGACCTCCTCCCAGGCGTCCTGTCTGCTCTTGTCTGTGTACATACGGAACAGGATGCGCAGGCCGCACGCCAAGCTGCTCGTCTCCTGCTTCAACAGGTTGGGCTTTGACTTTCCTTTGAAACCTTGAACACAAACAGACGTAGTTTAAGTCACAGCCTTTTGAAATGTTTCTGTTGAGATACGTTCTCCTCCAAGCTGCAAGGTGAACCACTTCATCTTAAGGCAGAGTGCTCGTTACGGTTTTGTTCAGAGTTCATTTGAGCGGACTGATTTGTTCACCTGCTTTCCACAGTAAGGTCCTCTGCTCGTTGTTTGAGTTGAAGGCCTTGGCGAAGCGATGAGACTCCAGCAGGCAGTCCAACAGCTTGAAGAGCTGCTCTGAGGTCAGGTAGCGATACATGCCCTGGTCCTGGGTGTCTACAGGGACGTCTGCTGCAAAGGCTGCATCCCGCTTTACACAAAAAATCAAATGAGCGTGTCATTTCATCAATCAGACAGTGACTCAAACATCGAAAAAAAAAAAAATTGAAAACCTTCATTTTGATTTTACCTGAGCAGCAGCAAAGTTCTCAGCATCTTCCTTCCGACTGGTTGCTGGAAAAAACACGATGTTATCAATCGTCTGGATGAGCTCCAGCTGCACCACGCACTTTATCAACAGGGCCGAGAACAAGCGCTGCTCCTGGACCTCTGTGGGACACACAGATCAACAGGCATCCATCAGAACACACACACACACGCACACTTATGTAGCAGGTCTTTAGATAAAGAGACAGGCTCACTTGCTGGGGTCCTGCTCCTGGGGCCGTCCTCCAACATGCCCGGGCCTGAGCTGAACTGGCTCTGCCGGCGACTCTCCAGGCCCACTCTGTCTGCGCTGCTGATGGAGTGCTGGTCATCAGAGCGAGACTGAATATCCATTGACTTCTGGGAAATGGAGTCCTGTGAGCAAAGGGGAAGAGGTCAGAATATTAACAGTACTTGAAATTCAACTCAGAGTTACAAATTATGTGTAAGAAATGAAACCAGTATGAAAGATGATAAATATTTTGTTATGCATACAACTTCCAAATAGAATTAAATAAACCAGTAAAGACTGAATGCTCCTAAGATAAAAAAAAAAAAAAAAAACATTTTTCGGGACAAAAGAGTTGTGTTTCCTCACCAGCTGTTTGTCTGACAGGCTCTGTGTTGTCTGGTGTTCACCCTCTGCTCCTGCTGGTCTCCATGTTAACAGCCTGAAAAACAGTTAACTCGGTAAATCACAGTCAGTCTTGGACAGAATGACAAACAAGTTACAGGTTAGAAAAAAGTCTGAGCAAGAAAATCCCTCGTGCAGAACTGAGCCTTTGTTTGTGTCACATGTTCGCTGATTGATCGTTACTTTCCCTTTAAATGACTGGATGTTTGTTTTTTATACAGCTAGCTTCAAAACGTGTTTTCTGACTTTGATGGAAGCTGGTTATCAGAGACGGCGTCGCAACTTACGCGTGAGGGATGGTGGTCTTAAAGATGTCCAGCATGCAGTTACAAGTCTTGTCCCAGGTCTCCAGGGAGAATTTCTCTCCATTCAGGATGACCACATTCTCCAGACAGTTTGTGCCTGAACGGGCAAGCTGCTCATTATCTACAGGGACACAGATGAGGAGGAGGAGGAGGAGGAGGAGGAGGAGGAGGAGGAGGAGGAGGAGGAGGAGGAGGGTTGGGCAGAGAGGAGGGAGAGAGAAAAGGGGGGTAAATTACGAAAGAGGAAAAACTGAGATATAAAGTCTACCTTTTAAAAAATTTAAAAAACAACCCAGAAACACAAAACCATGCATTGATCATCTGCTTTAGACACACCAGAATTGATGCAGCACTTAAAATCTGCATGAAACAGCCCTTATTTTCCATCATTGCAGCAACTCAGTACCGATGCCAGCTCAATAACCTCCACTTCCTCAGAACAAGAGGTTAGTCTTTGTCATAGTTTTAAGCCTCAAGATGTGAAGCGTGCTCACCTTGCTGCACACACCAGTAGAGCTGAGCCAAAATATCATCCAGCAGGACGTCACTGAGGGACTCAAAGTATTGAGTGAAAACATCGCAGATGGCGTAAAGTGCATGGTTGCAGGTGGTGGTCATCCACTCTGCTTTCTGAGGGTTCAGAAGAAGGTTTATGAGACATTTCTTAGAAAGAACAACACTGCAAAAAACTAAAATCTTAGGAAGTGCTTTTGTCTTAATTTTAGTAAAAATATCTTTTTAGACTTAATATGAGCCTCATTCACCGAACCAGTCCAGAAACATGTCTCATGCAAAGATACTTAAAGACAAAAATCAGCTCTGAATTGTTTGTAACAAGTAAAAAAAATCTGCCAGTGGAGTAAGTGAAAGTTTCTTGTATTTAGACATTAATATAAACTTGACAAGTAAATTTTTCTTACCCCACTGGCAGATTTTTTTACTTGTTGCAGGTAATTCAGACCTTATTTTTGTCGTTTAATATCTTGAAATAAGACGCGTTCCTGGACTTGTCTGTTGAATGTGGCTCATATCGAGTATAATAAGGCCATTCTTACTTTAAACAAGACAAAAACACACCTGCTTGGATGTCAGTTTTTGCTGTGCAGAGAGGATGACAGCTGGTCATGTTCAAACATTTCAGCATTTGCGTTACAGTCCTCCACAAAACAGCAGAAAAACATTGTTTTTAGTTTACCTCAGTCTGCTGCTCAGGAAGCTTCATGTTGTCAAAGATCCTGAACACGATCCTGAACAGGTCCTGCCACCAGTGTTTCTCAAAAGTGTGTCCATACGTCTTCATTACTTCAAACATCACCGTCAGCCCCCTGAGAAATTTACACACACACACACACACACAGATTTGGCCTTTTAATTGCGCAATAGCTGACATTTACTTTTCCATTATAACAAAAAAGCGCTAAAATGTCAACTTTTAAGTCTTTACTGATGCCAATTACTAAAGCAAGGCACAAATTAAGCCCCTCCTACCTGGTCCTGACATCCAGCTTACACCTGTTGATGATGCAGGAGAGCTCAAAGAGGATGGGGAACCACCCCCGCACCCACACGCGGTCCTCAGGCGCTACATTCATGTCATCACTGGTGTAGTCTTTGAAGGCCTGCCAGACAAACAAGCGACACTGTACCATCTGCTGAGGAAGAATTTCCTGACTAAACCGTAATACACATTTACATGAATGGTGTGAGTGTTCCTTATACGGCTGAAACCCACACACTCCTCTTATATTCTCCTCATGCATAGATTTCCCTCTTTATGATGTCAAAGGCGAAAAATTAATGAATGCTTAAAGCTCTGCTCGAGGTACATTCAGCTACTCATAAATTCTCTCTCTATATATGATGTAATGCAGAATTCTGACACATAACCTGACTGAATTTATTTACTCTGTATGGAACAGGAGCCCGACACTGACCTGTGGCCTCTCTGACACATATTTGGCGCAGTGACGGATGAGGCGGATGGCTTCCATGCTGGTGTCCGGGAAGGAGGCATTACAGGCAAACTCCGACAGACACTTAACAGCATCCTGGAAGGAGTCGATGGTGGCCGCAAAGTGCTTTTCAAATACATTCGCTGGGAGGTGGAAAGAGGAGGAATAGAAGAGGGAGAAAGAAGGAGAAAAATGCTAACAATGAAAAAATGTTTTGAAGCTCTGATTGGCCTTTGCCTACATTTCTTAATGCTAAGGTTGTACAAGCTAAGACGGTGAAGAAATGATTGAATGTATTAAAACATATAAAAAAGACATTACAAGAGCAGGTTAACAGACACAGATGGCATCTTTATATTCCATTTGCAGAGAAAATCTTGTCTACGTATGTAAATAGTTCATCTATTTGTGATGTTATTCCTTGGAGTATCCTCAGACGTGTCATCAAGGTTCAAGGTTTCTTTATTATCCCCAAGGAGCGATTTGTTTTTCAGTAAGTGAAACATATAAAACACTAAAGACACAAAAATATTTGTATTAAGTGGCATCTTTGTTTTTTTTTCTTATGTGTCCTGCTTCTTGGCAGAGCAGATCTGCAGCCTGAGGGAAGCAGCTGAAGCTCTCCAAAGAGAGGAAAGCATGGGTCAGCCACGATGGGCCGGGCTTTACTGAGGGTCCAGGCTCCATATGTCAGGCAGGGATGTGCCTGAAACCTTGCTGCATATCTTCACAATAGCCTGGAGTCTGTTTTTATTTTACAGACTCGTTGACCCATACTAGCAAACCAAAGAAAAACTCAAGAGATTCAATAAAACAGGAATGAAACACCTGCATCAAAGTCATGTCGACATTAAAACCACTAAGGCTACGATAAAAATACAGTCTCTGATGAGCCTTTTAACAAACGGCGTCAACCTGAAGCTCGAGCGTAAGTTTATCCCCGATAAAAACACCGAGATTTTTGTTCCAGTTCACAATCCCCACTACTTGATTATCAACAAAAACATGAGAGAAGTCAGTGTATCACAGTATTATATTCCTGCTGTTTGCAGAAAATAAAGATATTCATATATAGTTGTAAAAATTATGTATTTGCTATTTTAGCTTTGGTTTGAATGAAATCACAATGATTATGCGTAAAAAAACTATTCCCTAAGAAAGTTGCCTGATTCCACGTGAGCACATCAATATGAATTAACGATTAAGAGAAAACAAAGACAGAAAGCTCAACTTTACAACATGAAAAAAAGAAGACACTAACTTCATTCATTCATTTTAAATTGAACCACTTCTTAAAACCACTCTTAACCACTTTTTCCCTGAGGGTTTGGATACACGCTGGACAGGCTGACACCCTCTCACAGGGCTCATATATAGAAACATTCACACTAACGACACCTACAGGCAATTTAGAGTGACAAACAACCTGATGAGCATGTTTTCAGACTGTCAGAGGAAGCAGGAATACTCAAAGGGAGAGAAATTCTCCTTCATCAGGCCAGGGATTTGAACCAGGAACCTTCTTTCTATGAGGCACCAGTGCTAACCACTGACATATTCTTAATACTGCTCCCCTCATGTGTGGTAATAGGAAGGATGTAATAAGAAGAAGACCTTCACTAAAATAAACTCCAGTACACCCAAAGGATCCTCTACTGCTTCAATAATAAATGTAAAGTGTAAATATCACCTTTCTGACCATTTCAGCAAGAAAAAAGTGGCATTCTTGGACGAGCTGTTGAACTTCTAATATTTTTATGTCCGTTTGCGTTCGACTTACTGACGATGTGACCAGTGGTCTGGAAGGCAAGCTCAACGATGCTCTCGTCCTGGTCAGAGGCAGCCAGGTGGAAAACTGAGAAGATGTTCTTCCAGCCTGAGCGGATGTTCGCTGCCTGGGAGTTAACCATCTGGGCGATACAGCGGACAACCATGTCTCTGATGGTGGGAGACCTAAATGAGGGATACAAAAGTGAAATTGGCGTGAAAATCCTAAATGTTGGGGAGAAAATTGAGAACAAAGTACAAGAAAGTGAGGAGGAGTCAGTGGATGACAAGAGGAAAACTCATCTCTTTGTTGATGTCGATTATCTTTAAGACGCTTTTTTGAAAACAGACCAAATCTTATTCTTAGTCACAATCATTTTTCTAGCTCTGGTTATTCTCTGCATGAAAGGATTTTACAGAAGCTGTTGCCATAGTGAAGAGCTTTCCTAATTGCTCTGTAGTTATGAATGAGAGAAAAACTCGGCCTCCACTTAGCATTGAACACATGAACACACACACACACACACACACACATGTATGTGTGTGTATCTGAATGTTCAATGCACTCACAGCAGCACAGAGGAGGGCAGCATGTGAGAGTCTAATGGACACACTGCGCTGCAGGGTTTACATGGCTGCCCGCCATCTCCTCTGTGTGGAGGCTCTCAGTCTGTTCATTCTGTGGGCGGATTTATACTTACACCGCTACTCCTCGTTCACATGAATGGAAAAAAACAAAAAAAAACAAAGCGTGCTGCAGTGACACAGCTTGCCTTTTGACGTGTTGCACGCAGACATTCACAAATTCGAGTCAAATTCAAACTCGTTTAAAAATGAGAGCTGCTCAAATTCTTTGAAAGAGCAAAAGAGGGAGGAAGCTTTTACATGAGTTCACTGAAAGGCGTAATGCAAACAGACTGAAATGGGTCAGTCAAATGTTGGCCTGCTGCATTTCTGAGCAAAAAAAAAAACAAAACATGCTTACTCACTTTTACAGATCTTTAAAATGAGGCTTACGATCAGCTAATTACTCCCAGTTGCTCAATTCTTGACTCTGTAACAATGGTGATGCACATGCACATCACACCTCTGCCTGTCATCACTATGACAGAAATAATCAGTTTCATGTTCATTTGTCCCAAAAGCCTGATAAGAAAATCATGATGTAACTGAAGCGCCAGTGAGCACATGGCGATGTGACCAAGACTTCCTCCAAAGTGAGACTGTTCATGTCTAGGATCTGCTCACCCTGGCTCTAATTCACACAACCACCCACTCACTGCACATATTTCCTGACATCGTTTCCACTTCACCTGTTCTTTTTCATGATGTGCTCAAAAGGCCTCAGAAAGTCTTTCTGGAATCTGAAGTTGGCCAACTCTCCCTTCTCCAGAAACTTCATGGACAGCTGCCTGAGAGAGTCCACAGCGAAGATCGCAACATCTTCGTTTGTATTACAGCCGACCTGCGCAGAGAGAAGAAAAAGAAACGACGTAAGGTTTTTGGTTCACATTTTATCATTCAGATTTTATCTTTCACACATTTTGTGAAGTAAATCTCCTCCTGATTTTTTTAAAAAAAGCTTCTTTTTTATCTACTTGCTGCGTGATACACGCTCCGTTTAGGAGTTCACTTTACACACTTTATTTTCAAGTGCCCGGCTACTCTGTAAAAGCCTGTGTGAGACCTTTCTCCTTGAATCCCAAACTAGTAAAAAGCTTTCTAGCAACTATATTTTGATTTTTTAGTGAGTGCTATTGGCCTTTAGTGAACCACACGCCTGGGTAAGGAATTAACATCATTTTGCTGCTTATTGCCTCTTCTGAACTGAGGATTCACAGTAATTTAAACTATCAATGAAACAAACAAGTGTACAAAAAAAGTGTCTCACATTTTTACTCTCTCCTCACCCACCTTGTTGAAATGGTCTCCAATGACCTCCCAGATCCTGGACCACTGCAGCCTGATACGGCCCATGTTGTAGTAGGAGATCTCCACTATTTTCTGCAGGCTGAACATACGTGGGTGTGTGGGCGAGGCCAGCTCATCCATGGACACAGCACACAGCCAGCGCACGAAATCAACTTTAAAAAAACCCAAAACAAAACAGACAAGATGTTTGCAGTAAGTGAAGAAAGATTACTTTGTTCAGGCAAAATGAGTCACAGCAATCAGAAATAGCTTGAATGTTCTTGTCCTTGTAGCAAAAAAAAAAAAAAAAGAAAGCTTGACTCACCTATTGCGTTACCGTCCAGTCTGGTGGAGCCGGTGAAAATCCTGCAGCAGAAAAATACAGAACGGTTCAATGAGGGCGAGAGGTTCAGCACATACCTGAGTGTCAGTCATACCATAAAAGTACAGTAGGAAAAAAAACTTTTACATTACAAAAGAAGTTGACGCTCGCCCAAACTTATTCTAAGTTTTTATTTTTTCCGTTAAAGCATATTTTTAACATTCTTTTAGACAAATTTACAAAATGTTCAGTAAAAATCAATGAACAAAATATACAGAGCATCGCCTTATCCAATCTCCTCTTCCTCCTTCTGTTCTCATCTACAACCTCTACCCTTCTTTTATTAGATATGATAGCATAACATGACATTAAAAAAGCAGATTTTTGAAGTTACGTTTTTCATAACAAATATTATCCCCAGATGCTTTGCAAAATGACTGCAGTACCTGTCCACAGCCACCACCACGCTCTGAGAGCTGGTCTCCCCAATCGACTCCTGAATGCTGGCGATCTGCTTTCTGTCCACTGTGCCCCCAACTATTAAACACAAACAGGTTATATTTAAAGAAGCAAATGTTAATTATGATGTGCAGAACTGTTGACAGGTTGTAGTACTGTAGTAACGGCGTCATGCTGACCTAGTCCCAGGTACTCGTCGTTGCTCTGCTCCTTTGTACTTGTGACAAAGCCCTCTTTACCCCGCACCGTCCCTGAGATGTAGCGCGCCTTCACCCCGGTACCGATCAGCTGAGCCAGCTCCAACTGACTGATGCACTTCATAATCTGAGAGGAAAGGAGACAGGGCTATAATTAAACGAAGAAACAAAAACATGCATGTTAAGAGGTTGGGTCTGAATGCTGGATTGGGAGGTGAGTGCAAAGGGAGGTAAAACACCAGTAACAAAAAAGAAGACAGGCCAGGATTATACTATAAATTACATCAAATTTAGGCTGATAGGTGAGTAAAAAAATCCAAACTAAAACAAGGAAATGCCTCTGGCAGCATATTGTCTAAATTTTATATCAATCTGCGTTCAGAGAAACATTAAAAATCAAGCAGGTGATTTGTGGCTTGGCATCTGCTTGGTAGCCACAGCTTAATCTCTTTACTGCTTCTCAGGGAGAAAGGTTTTTGTTGATTGTAGACCTCTTTTTAAAGTAGTAACTCACAGGAGCCTGTGTTTGTTTGCTCACGTGTTGTTCTTCAAAAGAAAAAAAAACTCTCCTCTCATCAGAAATTGAGCCGATTGTGGCTGATTTCTGGAGTCAGTCGAGGATGATATGTGGAAAAACGACGAGTTGAGCTAATGTAGTGAACACAAACCTCGTGCCAGGAGTTGCCCAGGTAGTTGCCGTCAGTGTGGGCGACTGTAATGAGGGTCTTGATGGTGTCAATGTTCTTCTGCTTCATTTCCGAGATGCCGGAGCTAGCGGTCAGCAGGGTGAACCTCGCCAGGGCCTGCACATACGCATCTCTCTCCAGCTGATGCAGAGGCCGAAAGACAAGACAGTTCATCAAGTGTGCTCTGATAAAAAACAATAAGAAAATGATCTACTAGTTCAGGCTGCAGTACCTGGATGCAAAAGATGCATGCTATCCTGATAGCACAACGGATTCCCTCCAGACACAGAGAGGCCACCTCAGTGTCATCACAGTCCTGAAGTCCCACGCTGAAAGCAGCCAAGAAGGGCGTCCACGCCAGCTGAGGGACAAACAGAGGGATGCAGTGTGAAATATGTGTGTAAAGCTGTACGCTATGTGTGTGTCTGTTTGTGTCTGCTTGATTTACCTTGAACATGGGCCTGACATGCTCCAGATGTGTGGCGCTGGTGAAGGGAGCCTGCACGTGGCTGACAGCCTCCATCAGAGCTTTGGCAGTCTTTGCCATCTGCTCCATTTCCACGTTGTACAGCAGACGTCTCTGCTTCTCGCTGGCCACACCTGGTGGAGCACCAGGACATAAAAAGCACAGCCTGAGCAAACACACTACATCTTTAAAAAGTTACACATTTGAGAGCTCTGAAAGCTATCGATTCAGTAAAATTTTTTAAGGAGTACCCCAAGGTTCAGTTCTGGGTCAAGTGTTATTTCATTACTTTTACACTTTTTTTAAACAATGCAGAGTTGTATAAAATTTTGAGACAATATAACATCTTCCATAAATTGTGACTAACCCTTTTCTGATACCAACAAGAACTATTTAAACACAAAAACTGTTTTTGTCTCGATGCACACTTTACATAATCACATCTGTTTATTCACGTTTTTCCCATGTTTCCTACATTTCATCCCATCACCCTTGAAAAAAATAGTTACAGGGGCAGTTGCCATTTTTTTTTTAAATAAACAGGTATTTTGTGACCATGTTGATTTTGTATTCTAAACATCAATGTAATTAAAACATAGTAAATCACTAATATTTAAGTCAATCATATTCCATAAAGGGAAAATCTCTTTTTCAATCAGTTTTAACACCCCAGACCTCCTCAAATCAGTACAATATAATTTCAGTACTTTTATTTATTAAGTTATATTTTCAGACTTTTTATATCTTTAATCTGAGAGGATATGACAGTGGATAGAGTGGGAAACAGGGTGAGAGTGGGGAATGACGTGCAGGAAAGTCGCCACAGTTTGGATTTGTTGGATTTTTTTTTTTATCATCATTTAGTGTTAGTGTTGTGAATGAGTATCTTATAAGTAGAAAAAAGTATGTTGTTTTTTCATTAAATGAGTTTAGTCATAAGTTCCAACACTTCCAACTAACTCTCCATATCACAGTCTCTCTTAAGGCCAAGCACCCTAAAAATCTGATCCTATAATCACCTCATCATTCTTTTGAAATATCGTACAGAAAGCAAATTATAAGAGATAAAAATTTCTTTAGTTACAACCTTAGGTACCTTTATCTTTAGTTACTTTTCTGTCATAGCTGTAATGCTTGAAATCAACATAATACCAAATAGTCATTTGTTTGCAAAACCTCAAAGTATCGCAATCATGTTTTCCAGACTGTTTACAAATCCTGCCTCGGACAGACTATACAAAGTCTGCTTATCATCTCTGATGATACGTCCCAAACTGCCGTCTTTGTATCTTTATATTTTTGAGACCTCTCACAGCAGTCAGACTCACTCTGCTTGTTGGATTTCATGGTGAGCTCTTTCGTCTCCTTCATTGCAATCTTCTTCCCCGCAATCTCATCGTAGATGGCTGAGAGGTATTCCTCAGGTAAGTCTTTGCTGTCGTTTATGCCGCGATTCATCTTGATGTATTGCTCTTTTGTCATCTTATTCTTCACCTAAGCAGACAACAAGGATACGGGTCAGAAGCTGCTGGTCTGCGAAAATGACAGCTGCAATATCACATTCCCAAAAGAGGGGCTGCCTCGCTGAGGTGCTCTGCTTACCTGCGGACTGTGAAGGTCTGTTGTCAACATGATGATTGAGTAGGCAAGGACGTATGCGGTGTCAGCACTGGCAAAAAGGGTTTGTCTGAAAGATTTGAGGGAAAAGAGGGGAAGGGAAAGACAGCACGTATGTAAATGAAACCGCAAATTGCAAAAGGGCCACACAAATTCAAGTTAAGCTCCTCTGTGGTGGAAATCTTTCAGCGAGGGATGTAAACCCACCCCTGATTGCATTCAAGATATCTTGCGGCAAATTTCTCCATGAGCCGGTCAATCTTCTGGGCCTCTCCGGGGAGCCTGAAGCCCTCCAGGAACATGCGTAGTGCAGAAACAAAGTCTTTGCCCTGAAAGTCCATCTGATCCACGTAGGCGTACATCACCTCTTTATTGAAGCGGTCGTTATCCCCGAGGAATTCTCCCACTTGAGTCTAAGAGAACAGAGGTGAGACTTTATTCTAAATTGTGCCTTAAGCAATTTAACAGGAAAGTTTCTGACCTTGCTGAAAGAACCAAAAGTACAGACTTTTTCTTAATAACTGCTTTGACCTTAAAGTGACCGAACTCAGCTTGTAAAAGGTGGTCAAACTGATTAAAACAGTGTAAAGAGCAGCTTGCTTTCCTGTCTGTTTCACCACTTCCATGGTTCACCAGAATTTTCCAAGAGATTCCTGTCATAGTCTGGATTAGATAAATACATGTTGACTTTCTTTTTTCTGACTCTGCTTTAATGCCACTGCATCTAAGGGCCCTTGTTTTTAATAACATGTTGTGAAAGCTCTTTAGCACTGATTACCGCCATGCTCAAACACCCTCGAGGCTGTCCAATCAAGGCAGAGCGTGCTGCTCATTAGAGTTAACATTTATGCTGCTTGTAGGGCTTGGGTTAAGAAGGGCCAGAGTTGATGTTTAATGTCATTGTACTAGAATAAGATCATTGTTTGGTCTGAGGAGCTGATACCATGGAAGAAAACACAACACCTTTTGTCATTATTTCATTTCTTTTAGCTTCTAGTTGCTTTACTCCAAAAACAAAGTACATACAGCTGCTGGTGTTGAATAAGCTGACTGCTACACACTGGTATAACAAGTTTTCTTGAGGTCAGGCCTGGTCATGATACTAAAATTAATCATGTCTCAAGGGAATGCTGAGATTTATGCAGACATAAAATCCTGAAGGTCTTTCAACCAGTAATAGTTCAGAGAACTGAGTGATGACAGAGTCATTTGTTACCGAATCAAGCCTCTCTTCCTGGTGCAAAAACTGTGCAAGATCTTCTGGAGTTGTACCCAGCATGCCTTGCTCTTGAAGGTACTGGATTCCTCTCTTTGGTTTTTTGTTGAAACTGTGAATCAGAGATAAAAACATGTTCTAGCCTATGTAGGATTGACTTATTTGTAAAAATAGAAGAGCGCGTGCAAGAGAACGTACAGGTCGATGCCTTGCTCGATGATCTCTTTCTGCTGCTTGAGGACCTCAAACTGCTCCGGGTTGTCGGTGCCAGACATCTGTGTGCTGTAGCTGCCGATACCAGACGAGGCTGTGGAGTCCAGAGAGTTAATGCTCCCGTAGCGATTGATGGTCTCCGGGGCCTTGGTCTCTGTGCTCTCCTGCTCCGACGGCTTCTCTTGACCTGACGAGCAAAAGGAATAAAAGATGAGACAACCCGGGAGGGATGAAAGATGAGTGGAAATAACAAGTAGTCCTATTTGTACTGCAAGAAGTGACCCCCTGAAACCACCACAAAGGTGAGAGTTTTTAATTGAAAGTGTGTCGCTGGCACAAACTCGGCCTGGAGACTTGAAAAAGAGAGCAAACTTAAATCTTGTGATGCAGGAGAGAGGCTCGAGTAATTGAAAGGAGAAGCTGCATAGAGAACAAAATCACCCTGAAGGCTCTTTAATGATTGTTGTTAACAGGGAGGGGATGCACACTACCACGTAACTCACATGCCCAAAAAACAAGAGTCTACAAAAACTCCAGATAACACACTTTTTAACACAGAGCAAGGTGAAGTACAAAGGGACAATATTACGAAAGGTGGGTTATCTAAAAACACTCCAGGCTTTTGAAGGAGAAGCAGCCAAAACTTAAAGAACAAGGAGGGTGGCTTGTAAAGCCTGCCAAGTGGAGTTCAGCTCGGCCGAGTGTCTGATCACATATCGGAAACTTGTTAAAACATTCAGGACTGAGTCATGGAAACATGAGCTGAGCTTCTGTTTGTTAGATTTTAAAGAGTAGAGACATGAAAAGGGAGGGATTCAGAGGAAGGAGGGGAAACGAACCAAAGGTATATGCTGGTTAAAGACCTTTTAACTTCTTCATAAGAATACCAGGCAGCCGTTTTACCCAGATCTGTTTCTAGGATTAGTTTAACCTGGTTAAGGTTACTATCAGTGGGTTTAATAACAGCAAAGTTGACAACAAACACAGGGTATTATAAGACTAGCATCAAATCTTCTAAATCTAAATCACAGCAACACTTTTTTTCTCTAAATCTTTACCTGCTCTTGCTTTGGAGTAAAAAAGGGGGAGAGAAAAGGGAAATGAGTCAAGATGATGTATGTTATTTACAAGATTACATGTTTGTATTCAAGCTTACTGCACTGCAACAAACAAGGAGGAAACTGTCTTAGATCAAAACCTCCACAGCACCAATCTAACATTCAAATTCTAATTTCTGAGCTCCTGCCAAAGGACTGATGAGTTGGGTTTTTTTTTTAGTGTTGGAAAGATAACACCCGTGCGAATGAGCACATCTGACTTAGCTGGTTAGGCCTGACAGCTCAGCCTCAGGCTAGGCCATGGATATTTCCAGAGGCTCAACTCTCCAGCCTTTTCAGAGTTACACGAGTTTCCTGGTGCAAGCTCCTCCTCTGGAAATCAACTGAGATCCTCTTGTATGCCAGGATCCTGGGTTCATTTACACAAACACATGCAGGATGAATTCTGTATGTTGTAAATGTTCCTCTTTCCACAGTTTGGCTCCAAGAATCGCTCTTTTTTTTTTTTTTTTTTTTTTTTTAAAAACTCGTTTGGGCCTGACCCTGTGGGCATTATCTCACCGCCTCCTCTAGCTGGAGTCAGGCTGATGGATGCTCGCCTCTCAGAGCCGGACCTGATGAATGCCAACCGTCAAGCCCACAACTGATCGCAGCCAACAGAGCTGACGGATGTGAGCTTGAGCTTTATCTTTAACCCTGTTTAACCTGGATGATATACTGCTGCCAAAACAGGGCTGATCAGGGGAAATACTGGTTATAGTGAAGTGTTTGATTCCCCACAGAGGAAAAACATAATCTTGGGTGTTGATGGTAACTATTTTAACATGCACCATCCACACTGAAGCTGAGAACTGAAACCACCCCATTCATTTCCATCAGTGTCTTACCGAGGCTGGTCTGGGAGTTGGGGTTGACGTATTGGTCTTTACTCCATTCTACCATACATTTGAGGATGGAAACCAGACATTCAAGGCCTTTCTTTCTCAGGGTCAGCTCCTGGAAAATAAAAAATGATAAAAATGTTGTAAACAAAAATATCCAAAATGATAAAGAGAACATACACGATGAACAGAAAAGCTGTAATAAAGGTTTTACCTGTAGGGGTGTCGTGCCAAGCTCATGGCCTCCACGACCCTGTGCAATTTTGGAGAGGTCATTGACCAACCGCTCGAAAATGTTAGCAGCATTCAAGTCACAATCATAGTTCACGTAGATGTCCACCACACTCTGGGCATCTGAGAGAGACACAGGGCACAGGTTGAGACTGTCAGTGAGAGAATGTCAAACAAGTGAAACACTGTCCCCAAATAATCTTTCTATGAGAGATTAATTATTAAATCTGATAAACAAAGCTTTTACCACATAAAGATGTTTTTAAAACACATCTTTATTCGGTAAAAGCTCTGCTTCGTTTATACTACAACGCTTCACAGCGTTTCACTTGAGACGCAAAAACGCGGAGAAAAAAAAATCTGCGTTTATACGGAAACTGAAAACGCTGTAGTATGCATACACGGCCTGTAGATGGCGATATAACTGTAGAGTCTTTTGGTAGTCCGCTGCCGAAGAAGAGGCATGCTGCTCGTCTGGTGGATATATTAAATGCGTCTTATCTGAGTGCAGAAGTGGAGCAACAGATGAACGTTTTGTTGAAAGGCAGTCAGCAGATTCAACAGCACAAGCACAACCCCGTAAGTCCGCCATTTATCCGTTGTTGTTGTCCGGTTCGCAAAAATTCCCCACAACGAAAGTGGAATGCGCGCGCGCAAAACGGAGCGTGACGTCAAGGTTTTCGCTTTGAAGGGTTTTGAGGTCGGCTGAAACGGCCGAAACGCAATAAAACTTTTGCGTTTGACCCTGATACCGTTGTCGTATAAACGGAGCCTTAGAACATCTAGCCAACACATATTTACAAAACAGCAGGTTTATCTAACCCTCAGTTACTGCCTGCTGCTTCATCAATCGATAAAACAAGATGAATAAAAGTCTAACCTGCACATATTCTCGTGAGGGTTTGTATCACCATCCACTTGTGGTCATAAGAGCTCGTGGATGTCTCAAGTATGTAGAGGAAGATTTCCTTGAAGAACACCTGCAGACAGAACAAGATAGAATGCCGTTACCTGGTTGAATTACCAACAAGCCCCCCCCCCCCCCCCCCCCCCCAATTTCCCTCAAGCAGACACTGCAGGTGGTCCCACATTGGAATGTTTAAACCATCTCTAACAGAAGAGTGAAAATCAGCGGAAGAAAAGAGGTAAAAGTGCAACCCTCGTATGAACTGGGGTGAAGGTATGTCACAGCAATGTGAGAGAAACCACACATCACCTACATCACAGAGAAACGGTATCAGGCTGCGGGTGTTAGAATAAAACTGTACGTGCTGTTCTCTTACAGGGAGAGAGCAGCGATAAACTGATGTCTAATTTAAAATACAGCTGGAAAAAAAGATCCATTTTTGTAAATCAGAGTCAATCTCAATTAGTTTCATTTGCAAACAGGTTTAAAAATCCATTTTACATTTCAGAAACAGTTCTCCGTTGAAATCAGAAAATTTAAGCAATTCTTTATAATCCATTGTGTGTCTAAATCAAATAATTGGCTAAAACCTCGACCACCAAGTAAAGAACTGTTTATATGTTGACAGTATCCTTTGTCATGTTCATCATACAACAGAATGATGTGTTGCTTGTGATTAGTGAATATTACAGAGGATGGACCATGCCCCCCAAAAAATAAATAAATAACTCACATGCTAAATCGTAATATTGGCCCCAAAAAATAGCAATTAGATTAATTTTAGAAAATCGTTCAGCCCTGATGTACATGCAAAATGTCCAATCAATATGACAATGTGTTGCACAGTTACTCATAAATCTGATATCGCACTGATGTTCAGTAATACCCCATTAATGCATCAGAACTTGCACCTTTTAAGAGTCTCAGTTTGCTTTCTCTGTTTCACACTACTCTTGTATGCACAGATGTCCCAATAATGTTAGGGCACCATAGGATCTCTTGGACCTGAGTCTTCCTCAGTGTTGAGTCTTCTGTAGTCAGTTGCCACACATTGATCAAGCTGTTACCTCTTCAATTTAGTTTCAGGTTGATTAATGTACGAGCCGCAGCAACATCTTAAAAGAGGAGAATTTGAAGCCAAAACTTGTTGTAATAGGAGTGCACATGATTCGACACTGACAGGATTTAACGACGCAATTTTTTCAACTTGTCATGTATTGCAATTCACACATTCAATTCACATTTTCACCCTCTTTCACTTAAAATCTGCAGGTTTTCTGGTGATCCCCAGACTGTCAGCTGCTGAAGAAGAAGCAGAAGAAGGTGTGAAACCGTGGCTTTCCATCAAGAAGTGGTGGGTGGATGTAAAAATAAAGCCCGCGTGCTAAGCCAACAGTTTTATCAGGCTTTCCCTTCGTATGAATCAAAACAGAGCTGTGAAATAAGAGAACACTGAGCACAGAACACAGCATAAAGAGGATTTGTGTGGTTGTTATTGGTAGTATGGATGGCCTTCACTGCATCTGTCGAAAAGCATTCTAGTAAAGATGTCTGTTTGTTGTGAAGCAGCTGCAGAAAGCGTCTGTTGTGGGTAAGAAATTTCAAACACTTCTTAGGGAGTAATGCTTCAGCCTGAAATACCCAGAAATATTAAGATGTCTTATCCACCGCATCAAGGAAGATTCAGAGTGTCAGCAGAGAAATTATTGTCTTCCTCAGTAGATAAATCTTCATTCTTATAGTCAAGGACGCTGACAACAAAACCTTAAATCTCCTTGATAAGCACAAGACGTTACCTCGATTTGCATCTTGAGGTGTGTCTTGAAGTGGGAAAGCAGAGTGAGGAAAATGGAGAGCGAGAGCTCAAAGACCTCGGGCACGGAGGAGACGCCGTTCTTGGACAGAGCCACGCACAGGTACTGCTTTATGGCGTTGATGAACATCTCATTAGTCTTGAAGATTGGACCAGCATTCTGCAGGATGGACAGGAGCAGCTGGAGGGACAAGACCTTCGATCGCAACTCGTGGGACCTGATGCAGGGAGGAGAGGAGAAGAGAGGAAGTGTTTTATTCTTCGCAAAGAGATGATTTTACTTTTGAAAAAGGAGGCTGGGAATGTGTTGCTGAGCACAAGTGTATTTTTAAGTGAAGGTCAACTTCGCACGTACTCTGTATTCTGTAGGCTAACTCTATGTGAGTAAATCTGGCTCCTGCATTACACAACTAACCATCTGCTCCAGACTCTGAACCACTTGACCAATCTGATCATAATTTACATTTCATAAACAATAAATCCAGTGAGCCAAACAAAGAAGACTCGCTAAATCTCAGCACTCATGGGTAAATTATTTGTCCTCCAATAAAGTTATACCTCAAAGAAACAGAGGTGTAATAGAAACGGAGGGCACATCATGCTGTATCTGTCTCCATTTGAGAGTTTAGATTTTAAACAGGCTTCAAAGAAAATACCTGTGTGACTGAAATCAAAGTCGCTCTGCCGGTAGAGCTGTCGCTTGTCTGAACTGCTTTCCTGCAGCAGCGGGACCAAAAAAAACGGGAGCTCAAAAAACATACTTTCAGCCACTTTATATGCTGAGATTTGCTGCCTCTCTGCAGCGACTTCCATCTTTGGTGAGCAGACAAAGTGAGATTTATGTGGCACAACAAAAATCTGTCCCTGCTTTTACTGCAAGTACCCAAAATCTGGGCTTTCTTCCCCTTCTCCAAAAACAAAACCCTCCTCCAATGAGTGCACATAAACCTTAACAGTGATTCATTTTCCATACATATATAGGTACAGTTGAAGGGCTGAGATCATATACACACAATATGTAATGGCAAGTGGAGGGCTGAAAATCATGATCAAAAATTTGTAAAAAAAAAAACAAAAACAAACAAACAAAAAAAAGACTACATTAGCCATAATTCAAATTACAGATACAAAAATACTACACTGAAAAAAATGGGGTTCTCATTTGAGTTAAGTCAAGTATGACTGTTTAAATGTATATATTTACATTTTTAAACTATTCTTTTGATAGATTTGTATTAACTCAACCCAACAAATAACAAAAATTCAACACTATGAGCCACAGTTTCATATCAGATCTCTCACAACAGGCAGGCACATAATCTTCCCCCTTCAAGAAAAATGTGTTCCTTGTAATTCACCTCAAACACACAAAGTTTTTTTCTGATTATAAATTTAATTTAAAGAAAGTAGCCTTTTTCTGTCGTATTTGTGTGACACTGAGTGAAACAGCCTTGTTAGCGGGCTAAAAGGTTGCTGTCACATCAGTGCTGAGGTAATTGACATGGCCTTCATCAGAGGAACAAACGCACTCAAGAGTTTTTTCCAAGAAATGTTATGAACAAAAAGCAAACATAAATATCAGTCAGCCCACACTGACACTGTGGTTGAATCAAGTTACACAGAAACCAGACTCAAGAGAGCCACATCCAGCCAATCAGATGCCACAATTCAAACAAATCAGGAGCACGGTCAGAAGAAAAACCGAATGAGGCTCCATTAGATTATATTCCTCTTTCTGCTGCTTTGAAAGAGGAAACTTAAAAAAAAGGAATCCATGAAAACAGGAAGTGATTCAGAAAATGCTGAGCGATGCCTCATTGTCTCCTTCATCACCATTTATCACAACAGCTGAGCTATCAGCGGAGCTCTCCTCATTATAAAGCATGACTCATGACTATTCTTATCCTCAACAGACTCTTCTCTCTCTCTCACACACACACACACACACACACACACACACACACGCACAATAGTAATGGAGGAAAAAGAAAGAGGGGGCAGAGTGGTTTGAGTAGCACATAATAGTATCTTCACAGATACACTTTGAAAGAGGATCTTTATCTGCTGTTGTATTACAGAACAGAAGCTGGAGAGATGCAGGTGAAATAGACAAATTCTTAAATAAGCGCATGAATTAGCACAATAATTTAACTGAGTGCTTATCTGGAGTTTAGTGTTTCAGATTTAATAATAAACTTACATTTCTACAAACCCATGGTGACAAGTAAACAAACAAATATTTGATTTTCAAACAGCAAAAATGTGTCTTAAGCACAAATAAATTTTTATCATTTACACCCTCAGAAAATAATATTTATTGCCAAATCTAAGGATCAGTCGGCTTTTGGTGGTTTGGTTGCATTTAGCAGATGTTAAGACTGTAACATTACAAAGCTGAGCTGAAAAAAGTAGGAAAAATAAGCCTTAAGTCGAGTAGTAGGAACCCTTTATTGACGTTTGTTGAAAATGAGCTGAATTGACATTTCTGCTATATTGTAGGAAATCTTAAAATCTTAATATTGATCCGTGTTTTAGTCACAGCATCAAGGTTGCTCAATTTGACATTTTTGATCCAGTACAGATCGCTAAACTGCGCTTAATCTCGGATATCTGCTTACAGAGATAAACACATCATATTTAGACTAACACTGATGGGAGCAGGTCATTATGGTGGATTGCTTCCTGCCTGGTTTTGTTAGAAAAGGAAAAGGAAACCAGAACACTTACCAAATTAAAAACCCAAGCCCCCGCCTACAGATTCTATATCTGTCTGTAGAGTCTATAAATAGTGATACATTTTCTGTCATTAGACTTGATAAAGAGGCAACAGTGGAGCAGCATCAAAAATAAGGACACAAAACCAATCAAGGAGGGAAGTTCATGTTCGCACAATCAAACTTAGTACTCTCACCTTAACTTGAGGTGTTTTAATGTCACTCTCTCCTGCTTAAACAAACTTAAACTTAAAACAGTTTCTCTCCTTTTTGTGCGTAAAGCATTCAAAACAAACAATGACAGATCTGTGAGTACAGCAGTCCTCTGTTTGCACAAGGAATGGAGGTAATTCTTACTTGGGATCAGGTGGTCCGTCTGACAGCGGCTTCATCGACAGCTTGCACAGCGAGCGGAAGACGAGGAAGGCGTCTTTCTGGAGGATGTGGGAAAATTTTGCACCTGGCGGCTGCCCGGGTGCTGCTCCCGATTCCTGCAGAGAAACAAAAACAAGAAATTAGTGTTTCGAAGCTGCAGCTTCTTTTACTCGCATCCTCCAAATTCTACGTCTTGCAGTCTGTTCGCTTTGTTAAAACCTTGATTAGAGATAAGTAGTCCTCAAAGCCTGAGTGTTGACAAGCTTAATTATTATTTTGCCTTTTGATTAAATAAAGTGGTTATGTCTCTGACACTCAGCCAGCGGAGCTTTTTGGCAGGGCTGAAATGTTACATCATCAGCAAGAAGAATGAAACATTTTTGACACATGAACTCTGAAAAATAACACATTAATATGAAAATATTGAAACGGTTTCTGCTGCTTCTCTCTTGCTGTGTTGCAAAAAAACTGTCACTTCTATTGATAATTAGGCCTACTATCACTCTACAGCTTACTCTATCTTCGATAACTACCACCCCTCACCTGAGTGTCAGTGGACGAGACGGACAGTCGGTCATCAGGTAGCGACGGGGTGAAGCTGGCAGAAATAGGCGTGCCGGGGATACCGTTGGCATGGACGTGCTCGCTGTCGCTACCCAAAGTGCTTTCATCCTCCAGGGAGCTCTGGGTGCCCTCTGTCACCGCTTCAGCCGGCTCTGACTCCGCTTGCTCACCCTCGCCGCTGGACTCCTTGGTGTCAGAGCAAAGATTTGAGGGGTCCAAGCAGTGCCCTGCGGTGACAAAAGAGGAGGCAGGAGGTGTTTTGAACCATCTTCCATCTACATGTTTTAAACTTGCATGTCTTTATCTTGGTGTTTGACATGACACTAAGTTCAGTGCTGAATAAGAATGTGACAGCCTTTACCTGACTTTATGGTTAAGAAAGGACGCTGAAGAGCAAATCTAGCAAATGTTCCTTCCTGCTATTGAGGCCTGATGGAAAATTTTCAGCTCAGGGACAAAAGAATTTTGTAAAAGGATGTCCAAGCACTATTCTTTTGTGAACTGTTTTATAAAGCTTTTTTTTTTTTGTTGAAGTCGTATAAAATGGATGTTCTGTAAAGTTCTGCACACAAAGACAGAGGGTTTTGCCTTCTTTTTGTCAGCAACTGCAGAGACTTCAGAGAGCATGACCTGACCTAAAATTATGGCAGAGCTTTGCAGAAACTAAGGCCCTGTTTTTCTATTTTCTTTCTGTTTAGGGACACTTTTTTTTTTTTTTTTTTTTACCCAAACAGGTGTCTCTATTATGGAACAAAAGTATTACCTGGAATCACTTTTTTGCCATTACATGAACATGTTTATATTATAAGGAAGTGCAAGTCTCTCCTTCTCATTACATTTCAGTAGAGTTAACAAATAGGAAGGGAAATAGAACGTGGTTTATTCACAACTGGGCTGCATTCATGTGATGAATAAATTTGTTCTGCATAGGTTGGTTCAAACCACATCTTTTTTTTTAAATGCTGTTTGTGGATTTTGATATTCCACTGAAATGTCAAAGACAGCAGGTAAACAGAGCACAATGAAAAGAGCTCACTAGAGCCGCTCTGAACAAAGAGTAGAGAGGTAGCTGTGGCTGAACAACTTGAATATATCGATATCTAATTCACTATAATGAATGCACTCACCTGAACGTGACTATAACACTCACCCCGCAAAATCAATCTTCCTAATATACATCTAAAATACATCTACATGTTGTTTTTTTCTGCATTCATCTCACCTCCTGCAACCGTGTTGACCACCTCCTGAAGAATACTCTGCACAATCTCCTGAGCTTTCTCCTCATAGTTTGGAGTCTCCTCGTCCTCCTCCTCGCCTGCCTCTGGATGCTGCTGGGCTGCTGCATCTGAACAACACACGCAGCTTAAGAAAAAACACACCCATCCCATTTCTTGACTAAGAGGTGCAGAGGGCAATTTCAAGGCATCTGTTCTGCTGAGCAGAGAGCTTTCTGGGCCAGCGTGCATAAACTTAAACGGCCACTGGCAGACTATTTTTAATCCTGCTTTTCATATTCTCCAGCAGCTCTCAGTGAATGAGGCTTTGTTGAGCTGGATGTGGTATCAAGTGTTTCTCCAGTAAACAATGACTGGCTGCTTTCTTTTTGTTTAATGAATTGCAAAAAATGACAAGAGGGAGAGCTCTGTGTGAATAATGAGCATGTTCACTACAACTCTGTGTGGTTTTTATCAGCAAACATGTCGACTTTCACATTGTCTGGCTGTTTTCGAGGTGTCAAACAGCCCTAATCAAGAGAGATGAAGAAACATCAAGGGACATTAAAGACATAGAATAAAAGAAACTTATCCATGTTAGTGGTCTTACTTTGTGCCGCTGCAGTAGCTTGATCTGCTTCAGTCTGTTCATTTTCTGCCACACAGAAATCTGAACCGTTCTCTGGATCTGGACTCTCGAAAACAGGCCCCTGCTCTCCCTGCTCCTCGGACTCCCTCTGCTCTTCCTGCTCCTCCTGCTCCCCAGTCAGAGACCTGCTGCTTCCCTCAGGGGCGGGTGTCGAAGGAGTGGACGGGGTGGATGGGATGTTGATGCTGGGAGTCGAAGGGGTGACCGGCCCATTGGCCTCCTGGCTCGGACCCTTGGCCGCCGGATGGATGTGAGTCTGGAGCTGGGGGGAGTCTGGCTCGGTGTGCTGGGTGACGGGGGAGTGCTGCCGGTGACGCTCTCGCTCCAGCTGCTTCGCTTCCTGCAGCTGGAACCAGGTAGGACATACACACACACACACACACACACACACACACACACACAACCAAAAAAAAAAGTAGAAAAGAGAAACAACACATACAGACAGACACAAAGAAAAGCACACATCCACAGAGCAAACACATGCAACACACACATACGCAGACACAGAGAAAGATAGGTCAGTGCTATGTAAACAAACTTACACCAGTAATTACAAGTTTGAACAACCTGTCTAAATTCCCTGAGGGCTCACCGAACCAAAAACAGAACTCAAACACTTCCAGATGTCTTGGCAGAAAGCATAAAGACAAAAGTTTCTGGATTCTTTTAACATCTAGAGTGTGTTAGCATATGATGTGGAAATGTAAATGCATCTCACTGAGAAGTAGGACATGCCACTAAAACAGCAATGAGACTAACTTTCGTGGAATCGATTCATGCTGGCTCCTGCAAGCAGTGTTCATTTCAGTCTACTGGAAAAATGGCTCATACGGCCATGGCGAGGCTGATGTGTCATGGCACTGTGTTACCACTGCTTCTGATATGGAGAACTGGAAAGTGTCGCTATGCTTTGGCTTGGTGGTTCATGAGCTGGAAGTGGGTCACAGGACATTTGCACATGGTTTGAACCCATTAGATATGTGATGTTAGTGAATATTGCATTATTCCAGGTAATAGATCACTTCTTGGTGAGGTCAAGCTCGTTTTTCCACAATTCTGCTGATCTAAGAAGGAAAAAGTACTTGGATGCAAGGTTGCACACTTGACTATTTCATAGCAAACACCAAGACAGGTTCTAAAAGAAGAGCAAACAATGACAAGCAGTGGAAGATCTCTCAGCCAAGCTTTTTTAACAACAGCCGAATGTGCAGTTTCAATCCAAGTGCATTTGTAGATTTATCAGGCAGAGATGTTTGAGAAACAAATTATAGACTTCAGTGACTGTTTGAGGGAGAAGCACAGGAATGCAAGAGAGACACAAGGTTACAGATGAAATAGAAACACATTTGTGACACATTTACAAAACACTGGTGATAGATGGTGACACTCGAATCGACAGCGGAGTGGCTTTCAATTAAAACTCTAATTAACAGCATGAATCTACCAGGAACGCTGATGTTTGTTTCAGTGGAGCAGTCATGTACCTCTCTATGCCACAAGCAGCAACAACAATCTGCTTTTTGTTGCTTCGTATTCTTCTCTTCCACATCACAGACCCAAACTTTATTTAAAATCTAATTCATAAACAAACTTTCTTCATTAAATTCATTACGCCCTGTTTTTAAAACCGCCCCTCCGCAAGCTGTTTGGCTCTAATTTAATAAGCCTGCTGCTGCAGCTGTCACATTTAAACGTAAGCAAACAGATTCAATGACACAGCATCCTGAATGAAACAATTAGTATTGAATATTAGCAAGACAGACAACGACCTCAGCTGGAGGGCGCAAACAAACTAAGCTCATTATTTAAATGCCACCTCAGTAGGGTAGTGAAGGCTGAGGCTGAGTGAGACTGAGCCAGACAACAACTGTGAGTGTGTGCGCGAGTGTGTGTGTGATCACACCATGCTGAACTGCAGTCAGGAGGGTACATCTACACACAAACACAGAAAAGTGGATCTCCCTGTGCTGCAGCACAGCACAACAATAGGCCTCTGCCTCAAAGTCTGCCTTGTCTCTGCATCTCTACCCCTCACTGCTTCTTTCTATTCTCCGACTGTGACTCAATACCAGTCGCTCATTGTTGTTGGGGAACTATATTAAGCCTCTAAAGAAACAACACAGAATAACAAAGCTGCCAGGAGTGAGACAGGCACAGCTGACCTGAGATAAAACATTTACCACGCCCAGGTGTGGATGTAAACTAAGATGTAAATCAGTGCAGGGAAAGCAAAATGATTTGTAGACAAGTCAACAAAAGCCACAGCAAGCATACGGTGGGAAAAAAAGTACACAGCAGAACCTGCTCCTGTGCAGTGTAGGAGCAAAGGAAGAGAACGGATGAGTGCATGAATGGATGAGGAAAGAAGCTTGATGCCCAAACACAGATGCACAGAGAAGAGTTTGAGAGTTTCTGATCAGGCAAGTTCACGGCAGTCCTGCACGCTTTACCTGGCGGTCACGCTTTCTGGAGGCCAGAGACCAAGATAGCTTGTGATTTGTAAGCTATGTGTCCAAAAGGAAGGAGGGGAGGGAGGCAGGTGAGGAGGGGAAAAGTGTCATTCAAAAAGAAAAAGATGACATTAGAGCAAGCTTTCGTTTTTAAGGCAACACCTAATATGTCCCCCTGGACCCCTGAAAGACAGTAGACTTGAATAAAATCTGGACTAGCTGGATTGAGTTAACCAAGCAGAAAGCATTTCTACAGTAATATAATGTCTTTCATTATATTAGAATCCAGTTTGACTCCATGCCAAAACTAGTTTCACATTTTGCCAAACTTGTTGCAGCATCTTTTAAGTGCAACCTTGCTCATTTTGAAATAAAACATTTGGCTTTTTACTCAGTCAAATTAAATCCGAGAATAGCTTGAGGGAGGAGTTGCCCTCTTTTCTCACTTTTTTTTCAACACAAGGAACATTTTTTATTATCAGGCTATGTTTCCAGGAATAAAGTGTTGGACATACTGCTTGATTTTCCATGCGTGCAAAGATGACGTTGAGCATCTGTGTGAGCGTGGCCTTGGCTGTGGTCTGGTTGATGAGGTTCTTGCTGGCCAGGTAGATGTTGTAACACGTGCGGACAGCCTGGAGGACGGTGCCCTCATGGATTTCTATGTGCTGGGAGGTCACTGCTGTCAAAAGAGCCTTGGGATGGAGTAGAAAAAGGAGATATAAGTGAGTCATCACTGAAGTCCTACTGAAGGAGATTGAAGCAAAATAAAAAAATGTCCCAACTGAAAATTTTGAACACAAAGACACATTTTTGAAAGGAAAACAAAGTGATACAATTTCTACAAGTTCCAGGAAAATGACATACCAATGGGCAGCCTATGAAAGGAGGTATCTGAACACAATATTACAACTGATCATATTTTGTATAATAAAAATTAATCTAAAAAGTAGCTGGAATTCAAGCTGAAGATGTTTTCTAAATTTACTGAAGCCTAAAGTATACACAACACACAACAAATCAAGCTAGTGCTAGCTTGATAGGCTAATATTATGCACTAAAAACGTGCAGTTCAACGTTATGTGCGTCACTGATAGTGCTGATGTGTTCATCCACTATGAATTGTCCATATTAGCTCTAGTTACAACTTCTGAAACTGAAGCATGTTATAGGTTATTACTCTCCTGTGTTTCATGGTGGCTTCAAGACAAAAAGCTGTGCTTTACTGACTCGTTAAAGGATAATAGTACCATGTTCCTCCTCTGGCGAACAGGGAAAATTCTGACATGTAAACTTGTCAAATGCCAGTGTGTCTCTGAGGGCTTTTTCACACATGCTGTACTCCATAAAGACGCTTGAAATTTGGCGTGTAAGTGTCAAAAAAAGCCCTGAATCTTGTGCAAAACCTAACTGAGAGCTGAAATGCCTGAGACCTAACTGACACTTCTGGAACCTGAAAGAAACTCAAATAAAGAGATAGTTTTTGTTTATCGTGTGGAGGACGAGAGGGCTGCAGTTTAAGCTCCTGCATTCACACACCGGGTTCTAACTGATCTCTCTATAAATGATCACACTTAACACAACAAAACCTTGATAAAAACGAGCTTCCTCAAATTGCATACTAATTTACAAGCAAATACAATGACTGTCTTCAAACTATCGCCCATATTTTGTTAACAAATGAAGCTATTAAGTGTGTAAATTCATTAAATTCTCTAACAGTATGACTAACTTTATATCAAAGTAAAACAAAGACACATTAATGTGCTTCTAAATTACTGATGTAAGGAATTAAAGTGCCCATTTTGTAATGAACTGCAGTGCTTTGGCAGACGAGGACAGCAGCACACCTTGATGATCTGAAGCTGCACGCCCTCATCAGTCTGCGGCCCTTGGAAACAGGCGCAGATGGTCTCGATGATCCGGTCGATGAGCTTCTTGCCCGGGGCCGTGTTGTCGGGGGCGCTGCCTGTCAGGTGGCCGTACGCTATCAGCTTCTACAACACGGAAGCATATGCAAACATGAGCACAAACACACACACACGACGAAAACTTATGACATCTGAGAACATGACCTGCTCAGCTTCACAGAAAAAAAAAATGAAGCTCAAATGTTTATTTGTAGCTCTCTCTCAACACGCTTTTATAATGTTTTATAATGTTAACTGTTTGTGACACATCTGTCAAATAAGTTGACTAAGTTAGTTTGACCTCAAATGTGAGTGACACTCCTACTCGTTTTCAGAATAGTTTTTCTTTTCATTTGCTGATTTATAAACAAGAAACAAAATATTAACAATTGACATCAAAACAGCATTTTAGCTTCCTAACCTGAGATTGATGTCAGATGTAAATATGGTAACTTTGAGCAACAGACACACTGTAACACAGATTTGGGTGTCTGTAAACGCAGTGTGTCTTCCTACTGACCTGTAAACAGTCGAGTGATGTGATGACGATGCGGGGACATTTGGACTGACATGCCAGCTCAAACGGCAAGAAGTACTTGTCAGCTTCAATGAAGTTAGTCTTTGATTTGATTGGCGGTAAAGTGCTGGAACCCGATTTGCTGTCTCCACTGGGCGGACTAAAGAAAGACGCACAGGACAAAGCAGTGGTTAAGACTTTTGAGATAAACACAGTGATCACTCAGTCCATGCAGACACACTCACACTTTTCTTGATATCCCGGCAGGATAAAGTGAAGCATTACATATTTCACTATTTAAAAAAAAAAAAAAAAAAAAAAAAACTCTTCCCACATATATTGAACTCTCTCAACCTAAAAACATCTTGTTGCTTAGAGAAAATTCAGAGTAACAAAATATTAAGTACCCTGAATTTAATATGCTGCCTGACTGCTTCAAATTTCTTACTTAGTGTCTCACAGGGAGGGGCATTAATCCCTAAGTCTTGTTATTCAGGCTCAGACTTTGCCACATGTTCATGCTGACAAAGCATCTCCTGCCCACACCAACTCTAATAAAATGATACAGCTATTTTTCTTTTTTAAAGACCTGAGGAACCGACGTAAAATATGGACCGTTTCTTCAGTAGCCGTGTGTCTACAGCATCCCCACCACACCCAGACTGCACAGAACACAGACAGAGGGAGGGAGGGAGGGAGGGAGGGAGGGAGGGGGTGTATTGTTTATGTCTTGGCAGTGAAAAAGGATGACTTGGGCTCTTTTTTTAAGAGGGACGACCTAGCTTAGTATAGCAGGGCACAATCAGAGAGACGGTACACTAGAGAGGGAGGATGAAGAGCCTTGTAAAGGAAGTGAAGGGGGATAAAATGTTATAAAGAGGGCGATTTGAAAACAAAAGAGGAAACAGACATCAAGAACCACAAATTACAGAGGAATTAGAAAGAGATCAAGAGATCGTGGAGGGAAAGAGGAGGTGGGAGGGAAAGATAACAGCTTATTAAAACAAAGAAAGAGGGGGAAAAAATGTAGGAAACAAAAGAGAGGACAGGCTCTGAGTAAGACGAATAAAAGAAGAATTAGACTGAGAAAAAGCTCCTGTGGAGGAACTGAAGAAATAAATTACAAATCACTTTTGAACCTTGTGGACAGCGACATTAAACAGGAGCTCGGACTCATCCAAAAGGCTTGTGTGTGGTGAGACCCAGCCTCTGCTGCAATGTGTCTGCAGGGAGCTCCTCTCCTCTGGATTATTCCTCGACTCCCTACTTAATGTCAGCTGGCCTGCTCGCTCCCTAATATTCAGCCCAATGTCACACTTAGCCTGCTTATAAAACATTATATGGACATCAAACAGGGTTTATTCTGACAGCTTGGGGGGACATCTAAGTTTTTGCAGTTCTATTGTTGGTTGTTTCTCTGAGGCTAGCAGCAGAGGGCTGCTCGCCTCAGCAGCATCATTCTAACAATACCGTGACACAAAAGTGTGAGACATCAATATTTTTTAATGATAACATTTATATATTTTTTTTTACAAATGTTGAGCTTTATCTTGGAAGTACCAGTAGCACTTTGAATGAACAAAGCTAAATAGACGTTTTAGATCACTTGATTGAGTATTTTTTGGTACGCTACGCTAAAATAGTGGTTTCACAAAAGTCTGATATTTCCTCTTAAATTGGCTTGTGTCCACTAACAGAGTTTTTTGTTTGTCTGTTTTGTGCTCAGATTTTCTTTACAAAACAAACTCAGTTAAATGTAGTCACAGCAAAGTCTTTCTTGTGTAAAAATGTCCTCAGCATCAGCTGTTTTTTGGATGCTGCACAGCTAGTGCTCCAAGTTGAAAACAGTTTGATTTTTGGAACACCATCAGGTCTGAATCTGCTGCTTAAGTCCCAACTGGATTTCTATCAGTTGTTCTTGTTTTACTAAAAAAAAAAAAAGTTGTTGAGTAAATGTTCATGAGAAGTTTATAAAGCGTTTTTAAAAAATAAACAGTCACTGCAATGGGGAAGACAACTTTTATATCTAGCAACAACGCCAGTCAAAAGCCCCCTGAAATGAATGTTGAGGGTACTGCCAATCCAAAAAGCCCATAAACTGACAAACTCTACAAGAATATTGTATAAGAGGCATTGATGGAAGACAAGCAGGAGAAATACGTATACTAAAAATGACTTCAGTTTCTTACATTTTATTGATTTTAGGTCTGATTGTCAATATGTTCATCTGTGGACTCTTAATGTATACAAACAAACAAACTTCGCAACTTATTTTGGGGAAATCAGTTGAAATATATTTGTTTCAGTCCGCTGAAGAAAACATATCTCCAAAATTCATTTTTTCAAAGAGCATATTAAAAGCTATTTTTTCTCAAACACTAGCTGCCAAAATACGCTCCCATTACGTTGGTAAATCATTGATAGCAGACTGATCTTGGGATTTTTCAGGGTGGAAACCCTGAAATCATGATAATCTAAAGGCCTGTAGTCAGCTACTGGCATGCACACATCAGCCTGTTTGTCTCGGCTTGAGGAAATCACAGCTTCAATGCGATAATAGACTAGTAGACACTTAGTTGCAAGAAATGATGCAATGATTTACTTAGAAACTGGTACATTACAGAGTATACCCAACATAAAATTCTCTTCCTGCTGGGGAGGGACATCAGGATGCGATATGTGTTAGATAAAGTAATAAAATGTCTTTCTATTGGCCATTTAGGTCCTGAATACTGACAGTGACCAAGGGAGACTGCAGACACTCTGTATTACTGTAGAAAGTCAAATCTGTCAAAAGTGGAGATCCACGTTCTTTATTGGACAGTAATGATATTTTCCACAAAAATTAACTATATGCTCTTTTAACCCTTTGTATAAACTGTGTAGTTGATATGTTTCACCCAACTCTGCTATCAAGACTAAAGTTTTTCTTCTTAAATCTGGTCTTAAATATAACTGTACAACTCCATCAATCCACAAAAGGAAGCAATTTAAATAGGACTGCAGGCTCTCAAGGGTATATTGGTATTCCTGAGTAATACTGTGAGACTATTGCATCTTTATAACATGAAAAAAGAAGGGAGCTGTAAAGAGCCTGAGATGAATACAAAAGCAGCACCCTTTGAGTGAGTTGGGTGTGGCTGCATAGTCTCTACATCTTTCTTTGATCTACAAGTCTTAAACCGAGGGGTGATATTTGAATCAGGTTTTCTGTTGGTAATGGAAGAGACCGAAGAGAAATAACAGGACGAGACGAGTGTGTGAGATGGGTAAACAGGGAGGAGCAAAACTGTAAGGTGAATACAATAATAAATCACAGGGGGAAAGTAAAAAAGGAAAGAGGAGAGGAGACACATGCTACGTTTCATTCCAAAGCCCATGTTACCTAGCAGCTAACACATAAGCACACAAAGTCCACACACACACACACACATGCACACACGCGCACACACACACACATAAAAACAAGTTGAGCATTAGGCAGGGGTTCGTGGAGAAAACCATTAATGAGAAGGCAACGGGATGCTGGAAATGGGCCAGTCTTGGAAACACAAACAAAAACACACTTGAGGCTGCAGCCCATACACACACTCACATACTTAGCACACACACTGCTCTAATCCCTTTCAATAGCTTGAGCACAAGGGGAAATGGCAGAAAAGCTCAACTGAGCCAAGAATTTTGGACCCCCTGAAATGACCCAGTGTGAAATGTAATAAATCAATTTCTTACCTTAACTTTTCTGATTCTTCTTTAATTTCCTCTGAAATGAAAAAGAGAAAAAGGGAAGAGATCTTAAATTAGTCAAGAATGAGCTTTAGGGGATGTAAATTCTGGTGTATTTTACTCAGCTAATGATACTATGGGGATTGAAGAACATTTCAAGCCTCAGAGTGCTGATGATTCCACTTATCTGTGAAAGATGCTTTTAGGGAATCTCATCTGAAGACAGAGAAATGCATGACTGAAATAACCGCAAATAAAAAAAAAAGAGTCTTTTTAAAGTTAAATTTGTGTGTAAATTGGCTGCAGCTAATTCCCCTCCCTGAGGATTTAGTAAATATAAACATACATGTATATTCAAAAAATCATGGCTGTAAGAGTCTAGTTATGAGGAGCACCACTTTGACCTTAAGCTGAAATATCATTGCCTTCTTTTTTATCCTAAAAGAAGTTTTGGTAATGGGATCTAAAAAAGTTCAGATGTACTGAATGGAGTGATTTCCAAGTCAGTTAAAAGGAAATTTAAATCCTGACCAGTCTACAGACAAGGAAAAACAAAACAAATAGTCAAAATTGAATGCAATTCATTTAGTAAGGCTTGTTATGGTACCATACTGCTGGTGGGTAAACATTGTCCAATCTATTAGCTGAATGTGGCTACTTCTAGCAGAGCTAGCACCTACAGCCCTCAGTCTTCCTTGCAGAATTCCCCCAAATCTGTACTGGTCGCGCATGCTTGAGGGATTGTACGCTGGTTTAACCTGACAAAAACTACACACAATTTTATCCCAATTTATAAACCCATCATGAACAGAAAGGCAATTTGTGTGTGGTGTATTATTTCTTTTGTGTAACAATGTGTCTTGGCGATACATTTAATTCCACTGGAAAGTTTGTTTATTCCCTTCTATATGGTGCTAAATAGTGCTATTGATTTAACCAGATGTCATGAACTTGAGCACAGAAAGGTGGACACAAATGCAAAACACAACCAGAGTTCTAGAAGGCAAAAGGGTTTAATCAAAGTCCAGGCACAGTTTGATAATAAAAGGAAAGGCAGTCCGATTAGTCAGCGGTAACAGCCAGATGTGAGGCAAAAAGGCGAGGTCAAAAAGGCAGGCGAAGTTCATTCATGGCTAGACAAAGGGCTATGACTATGAAGAGCAATGGACCAAAGACTGTGAAGTATGACGAAATGGCGATGAGACAGTGAGAGACATGAGGTTAAATACAAGAGGTAACACAGGGTAATGAGAAACAGGTGGGAAGGAACAATCAGGGAGCAGGTGAGACAGACGGGGGCAGGGCAGACTGGAACAAATCTGAAACAAAGACAAGGGTTAGTGATTACAAATAAAACAGAAGACAAGACATGAAAGATGAATGTGCAAAAAGTGAAGGAAATTTTACAGACATGACACCAGAGCTACAAACTTGGTTGCTGGTGGGTGACTGAACTATGGCTTCAAAATAACAGGACTGTTTTTTAAGCCTTTGACAATAAAATCATTCTGGTTCAAACTGGCGAGGGTGATGATGTTTTATTATTCAGTTGACTAAATGCATAGATCTCCAACAGTGTTGAGCCCGTTACTGAAAAAAGTTATATATTACTCATTACCGGTTACTCTTTTTAAAAGTAATCTTACTACTTTACTTATTACTCCCTGCCAACAGTAATATATTACACTTCTGATTACATTACTTTTCTTTACATCCCGCAAAATTGGTAATTGTTTCCTTTCTCTTCATGATTCTGAGTTTGCACACGGCCTCTGTGTCAATGTCAAACATTAAATTACCAGCAAGTGCGTTTTTTTCTCGCAGCCTATGAACGCATCAAAGTTACAGGCTATCTGAAATACACATCTGTTCAACTGAGGACTAGAGAGACAATTATTGAAATCCAGTCAATGTTGATCTAAGTTGAAAGAGACCTCCTACCAGGACTCAATTTTCATCTGACAACGATGCTGCTGTCATCTTTCTTCTCAACAAAACTAAAGTGATGGACATATTTCCAGCTGGGGAATGTAAACATGTACTGCGCCATCTTTCAAGCTAGCCAGGGTTGCCAAGTATGTAGGACAACAATTGAAAAAACGAGCTTGACAGTGCCTGAAAAGATGCTCAATTCCACAGGAAAAGCGCATACCTGGCAACCTTAACGAGAGCTGCCTTGCTGCTTGGCTGACGTGCGCAATGAACTGAATCCGTAGATTGTTGTATTTTCAATCATTAGAGGGTTAACAACAACAATAAGGGAGCAACGAGTTATTTTTAGTGTGAGTAACTGTAATATTATTACTGGAATTTCAAGAGTAATTCATTACACTACTCATTTCTAGTAAAAGTAACATTATTTCAGTAAAGCATGACTAGTAATGCGTTACTACCCAACACTGGTCCCCAAAGAAACATAAAGTTCTTTGGTGAAAAATAGTCAAGCATGTTTTTTTCTGATTTTGTGTAGCGTTAGTGATCACCCTGCTGTGGTCCCAATACTGTGCAGGAAAAGAGCCTTGTTATTGTATCGCCTCAGCTGCAGCCCAGCCCAACATTTGTGTTTATTTCACAGATCTCCCGACATGAAAGCAGTTGTATGAACTCACTGAGCACTGGCACAGAGAAGCAAGAAAAAAAAAGACAGAGACAGACACAGTGAGGGAGGGGAGGGAGAGAAAATGAGACAGAAATAGAGCGAATAGAGAGGCCAATTGGTACTAGACATTAAAGGGGAGCCTTCAATGAGGAGGCTTTTTAAAACACAGTGGCAATCTGCAGTCCTCACTGAATTTCACCAGCCTGCGATGGTTAAACCTAAAAAAACCTGTAATGCAATGACAGCCCAATTATTTCACTGCTGGAAGGCTAACAGTCCTTTCAAAGAAATTCACTTGCCAAGAATATTTAGCACGCAACGCTCCGTGGAATTAAATTAATGCTGGTTTCAGCCATGTTTAACTGGGCTACCCACAAAGGACGTCAGGGGAAAAAGTCATAAGTGCAAGAAGAAGCAAAGCTAAGTGTCACATTTTGATTTGGAGCTGCCTGATGCTAATTCATACATCCCCCACATACAAGCAGTCTCGGTAGTCCCTGTGGACCTGAATCTGACATGTGATCCAAGCATGTATCATCTTGTCATCTTTTCATGTCATAATTCTGAGACAGACTGAGCGGGATTGTGGACCCTCCCTCTCTGTGTCTCATTTATTTTTAGTCCTGTGCAGTAAGCTAAGCAATGCATCAACCAAAGTCGAGCCTTTGAACCAGAATGTGCAAACAGATTATTAACTAGACTGCTGATTATTTGAATACATTTTGATCAAGTAATTGTTTGGAGGATAAACAAACCCAGAGCCCAAATTGAATAGCCTACAGTAATAATAACTCAAATTCAAATAATTTATGATGAAATAAACAAAGCAGCACAATCAAATTAAAGACGACTCATAAAGCATATGTTTGTTAGAGTTTTTCTGATAATCACTATTATTAGTGAATAAATTATAGATGATGATGTCAGTGTAGTTATTGTGGCTTACAACTATTTCATAGGTTACTCCAATGTTTGAATTTGATGAGTTTATTGATAATTTGATTTATCTTCACAATTCACAACAGAGCAACTGCTTTCAGTGAATGATGGCCAGGCTTAGAGAACAAGAGTTTGATAATCCAAGCCAAAAAAGAAGATTTGTGTTGCAGCACATCCATCAGAAAAACACACTTCTTTGTCTCTATAGTCGCTGATTCATACAACACAGTTACATCACTTTCCCCTTCTGATGAACTGCCCATAGCACAGAGAAATAGCAAAGTAATGAGGAAATTTGGATGAGGAAAAATTTTAGGGTGACTGCCAAAATGGTTTCACACTTCCTTCAGCAAGAACTGAAGGTGAGATTGTACCCGTTTGTTTTCTGTCAACAGACACACGATAGTTAGCGTTAGCCTCAGGGCTGGAATGTTTACCCTTGTATTTTAACTCCACCAGAGGCTCCGGCTCTCTTTCTCTTCCCTCTAATTGGCTACTGAGGTCTGAAATAAACATACAGGTTTCAAATCTAGTGCCAAATATTAAAATAATGCTAATGGATTCAAACATGAGTCCCAGAAACTCTCAGGAGGATTCAGACTGGAACTGCCCTGATAAACTGACAGAAGCTCCAGATCAGATTGTCAGGCGAGAGCCAGATATAAACTGGGCCAAAAAAAAAAAAAAAACACTGAAGAAAAGAAAAGTGAAAATCTGATGACGGTCATATTTCTAGTGGGGGAGATAACAGCAGATATACAAGTATTTGTTATTGTTTTGTATTTGCACTGAAGTTGACATGTGATGGATGAGTGGGTGCTTGGCCTCAGATGCACTCATGCTTCCACAAAAGGACGAAGTGGTTTCATTCAATCTGACATGAATGGAACTTCTGACTCAAGCTGAAAGCCTGATGCAGTGTGTGTGAGTGTGTGAGTGTGTTTGTATTTGTGAAGCACAGGAAAAAACAAAAACCAAGATAAATGATGAAAAAAACACAGATACTGAGATGTAGGAGCGGAAACATGGGGAGAAACCAGCCATTACTAATATAATTCCTATAATGAAGACAAGTGTTTCATATAGTCTGTGATCTTTTGTAGAGAAGATTTTTAGAGGTTAAGTCATAGTTCAAAGAGTAAGTTGGCATTATGACCCCTGACAGGTGAAATGCAACATCCCTGTTCAAGGGGGGCTACGTTAAGAAGCACTTTGAAGCAAGTGAAATGACTGAGTCGAAGGCTGTGACTTTGACAGTGGCCAAACTGTGATGGCTGGAAAACTAAGCCGCAGTATCTCAAAAGCTGCACACCTTGTGGGGTCTACAGAGGTCAGCACCTATCAAAGTGTTCCATGGGAGGAAAACCTGTGAGCCACAAACAGAGTCATGGGTGGCCAAGGTTCACTGATGTGCATGAGCAGTGAAGCCTGATCCATGTGTTCCCCACCACCTCATAACTTCCAGCATTTAAAGGATCTGCTGCCGACATCTTGGTGTCAGAAATCACAGCAGCCCTTCAGAGGTCCAGGGGACAACACAACGAGTGATCATAATGTGAAGGCTGATCGGTGAACATTAACAGTTACTTCAAATTTGGGTTTAAGTCTTAAAAACTACTGAAAAAACTCCTGTCACGTGTTCCCAGAGATTTAGGCGGCATCTTTTATTTGCTTGTTGGTTTCACAGCCCAATATTTAAAAGGATTTTAATTAAAAGTCAAATAAAACAGAGAGAAGCAGCAAAATATCACATTTGATGAATCAGTGTTTTGCTTTTTAGCTTTTAATTGATCTTTAATTCTTTACTGATCAACAAATCCATTAAATGACTATTTGTAACTCTGCTAATTATCCCTCTGTATAATGATTCTCATTAATATTCATGAATGAATATAATCCTCTTGCTCTTCAAATTTTGCAATACTTGGCAGCCAATCAGCTCATGACTTTATCTCTCCAAAGTAAATAATCAGTCCAGTCAATTTTTTTTCTCTCTGCTAGCTGCCCTTTCACTTTAGCATGACTGCAGGAAAAAAAAAAAAGTTGACGTCACAGAGCTGGACCCCAGAGAAACTGAGGCAATATCACACTGTGCTGCTCGCTGCAATGAAAGGCAAAGCTGTACGTCTGTCCCTGTTTGTTAATATGTCAGTGCTTTCTGTAGTCTATAAGAACCAAGCTACAGCCGGGTCTCTCCAGAGGTCTCTTTTCCAGGAAGTGTGAAATTATAAACTCACAATGACTTTGTCTATTTGGCTTTTAATATTAACTTCACGTCATGTGTTTTCTGAAGTCCGGGGTTATCAGATTTATGTTAATATGAACACACAAGTCAAACTGGAAGACAGGCAGACGTGCACACAGGCAGACAGTTTGATGGGAGGGGTGGGGTTCCTCATATTGACTGTGTAAGTAACTGTCAGATAATTAGCTTGGTGTGTCTGGAGTGTGCTGATGAGGAATTGTCACCCAAGGATTTGAACAATGAAACCATGGCAACAGCGTGTGGTGATGGGAGAGAGCAGATATATAGTCATACTTATATATAAGAAGAGCTGGATGCTCCTGGGACACGGCTGACAAGAGCTCAAAATTAAAGCTGCAGAATCACGTCTTATCTGCCAGATAGCAGTTTGAAAACAAACACAGTTATAGAGTGTAGGCATAAGCAGACGGCAGAGTGGGGCTGAAACACACACACACAGACACACATTCCTGACTCCTTCTTAAGCAATTCCTATTCATTTATATCTAGTTTTAAAGAAATATGCTGTAAAAGAGCTGCATGAAACTCCTTAAAACATAACTCAACGAAGACCTAATATTTTAAAATTCAATCCAAAATCCTGACCAAAATTTCCATTATTAACCAAATACTAACTAAAAAACACATATGAGCAGGACCCTCACATTCTGTATTTTTAAACCATGTTGCAGCTAGTTTGAGCTTATTTTTAAATAGTTGGGACACCTGTACCAGTCGAAAACGAAAAGCCACTGATACAACTTCTAATATGGTTAGAAGTCAATGCACATTGGAATGGTTTCCGTGCAAAACTTCCTTTTATAAGTCTATTCTTGAGCTTTTTTGTCTTTGTTGAAAGAATAAGACGAGTAAAAATATTAAAAAAGGATGAACTCTGGATGTTTTGAGCCTCCTCACAAGCAGCTAAAGGGCACCTGCATTCAAAGATCAGCAGATTTAAATTTTAGAGCAGAGGTTGCTGCTTGGGAATAATATACAGCAAATGTTCAGGAGATGGAATTGCAAAACCTCTGTAGAGGGGGCAAATGATTTAACCAGTGACCCACGCTGCTACCCTTACCATGCTAAACTTTATTAACAAAATAAAAATACAAATGTTTTCCTCCTACTCCAAAACTGTAGCTTACTGCACAATAATACAGATAATACCTGCAGCTAGCAACTTGCTACTTGCTAAAATGCTACTTAAGCTAGCAAAAACGTTTTTGGTGTCTTTAAGACTTTATTGTCACACTAAATATTATATCAAATAAAAAATAAAGAGCAAAAATGTTAGTTTTGTTTTAAAAATAGGATGTTCTGTCAGCAGAAAATCTGAAAAATTGTCTGAGACATGCTAGCTTAGCTGTAAAGGCTAAGGGCTCATATTAGGGAAGAAAGTAGTGATAAATTTTGTTACTGTTCAACCTGACCTAATACTTCCTCTTGCTGCAGCAGCCCAACCAAAACTGCTGGTGTAAGAAGCCGTGTTCGGTGCCCTGGTTTGTCCCCGAGTGTGGGTATGATCCAAGGATGGGTAACAGGAGCAGCAGTTGTTCAGAGGAGTAAAAGCTCCTCAACTGAACACAGGACGTCAGCAGCCTGGATCAATACAAAACGGTTCACCACTTTTCAATCCAACAAGTCCACATGAAAAAGCCCAGAGGCCCATTGAGGGGCTTTTGTGAATCAGCTTGTGAAACCTGAGAAATGTGATACTGAATGTCTACAGAAAGAATCCTGCACAGTTATTCTTTGTAGTCCTGAGCACATTCTCCAGTAAGTCCACCTTTTAAATTAAAAATAAAACACTGCAATCTTCTACTCAAAGAAGAAATTGTTAAAACTTAATTTGAGGAAATTGCTATGAATGAGTAATTTTGATACTTATAACTGAATTACTCGCTTCCTTTGCAACAAGCTTTATAAACAGAGCTCCCGCTGAGAGCAGACAAGTCGACCAGCATGCTTTTTCTTAAAACACTGTGGGTGAAACACTACTTTCACCAAAGCCTCCTGTGTTGAGATAGCATACACAAGGCACCTATTTCTAGGGCTGCAACGATTAGTCGACATAACCGACAACGTCGATTACACAAATTCGTCGACGTGAAAAAATCAGTGTCGACACGTCGTGCTATTGTTGTTGTAAATAAAAATCACACACGGAGCGCTTTTTGCGTCATGCAGCTGTAACTGCAGTACACTACACTGTAGTGACTACAGGTAGTGCTGGAGGCAGAATCAGAGTCGGAGTCAGACAAAATTCAAGGGGGGGGGGGCATCAAGGCAACAGCAGGGGGGCACAACGTCTTGATCATGCCTGGATTTATTCTGTATAGCTATGTCTATGATAGCCATTTAAATACACATCAAGAATCACTCTACAGATTGTACAAAGTTCAAATTTACGCCCACAAGAAGGAACTAAACCACAGCTGAGAGTCACGCATCTCTCTCTCTCCTCTCCCTCCGGTGTGCACACAACTATGCGCGCTTAAGCGCACCAATATTATACACATTAAACAGCGATTAAATACGAAACGTTCACGTTAACAAGGAAACCCAAACGGTAACAGAACTTTAAAGGTACCTCTAATTTAGAGGGGGGAAAATGAATTCTAGAATGTTAATTTTTTTTTTTTTCCCGTTCTCGCCCTTGTGAAGTGGGGGGGCACCACCCGCGAATGCTCCCCCCCTTGACGCAGACACCGGGCAGAATCGCTCGCTGCCAGCAAACTCCGTAAACTCCGACCTAAAGTTTCAAGAGTTTGGAAACATTTCACTGAAAATAAACCAATGAAACACATTAAATGCAATCTCTGTGAAGCTCAGCTTTCATTCCATGGCAGCACTACGGTGATGCACGAACATCTTAAACGCCGACACCCCTGAGCCGCTGTGTCAACCCGTACCGCAGAGAGGTGAATTCACAAATAACGTTAATACTTTGTATATATTTTTAAATAATATTGTCACGACCTGCCTTGTAGGCCATGGCAAAAAATGTGAGATAGAGGGTCGCAGTTACCTTTTGTTCACTTCCGTTAAAGCGTACTTTACGGAAGTAATCAGTGAATTACAGGCGAAGTTGCTGTGACATAACTAATTTCAGCCCCTGTCAAGACGAGCGTTTATACTTAATTGTAAACCCCTTTCACTTACTATGTGATTCAGAGCATATTAAATCGATATTTGAGCTGTCAGAAATGTGTGATAATTAGTTTCAGGTATTTTAAATGTGGTAAACATCGTATGTAATCTTTAAATTGGCAAGAGAAGAAGAAGAAGAAGATAATCGTGACTAATCGACTAATCGAAAAGATAAATGATAGATTAGTCGACAACAAAAATAATCATTAGTTGCAGCCCTACCTATTTCCCTGACCAGATACATTAGAGAAAGGCAGCCTGCTCTTTGAGACTTAAGCCCTGACCAAACCTCAATACAAAGCCTTCCAGAGCTTCATAATGCATGAGTGCAGTCTGCTAAGCCATGAATCACCTCAACCATTTCCATCATCTACAGAGTACTTTTTCCTCCTCTGACTCTGACCCAGATCTTTACAGTCTAAGATATCAAATGAGTGTAAATGTCAGGTTGCCAAATTCTCCCTGGAGAAAGTCATTTATTCCACTATTCTTCACTGAAAGACAAAGAGTGGGTCATACGTGGGTATCAAACGGACTTTTTCCTTTTTATATCCAAAAAAAAACACAAGTCAGTTATGTTCTTTGTGAATGTAAGCTTTTCATTCAAGTGGTGTGGTTGTTATCCATTCAAGACATCCCAAAACCTGCCTTTACTGATCTTTGCTGTACTCTGCTTTGAAGAGACGGCAGTCGAAAGCCTCAAAATGGGAACGAGTGGGAAGAGGGCGGTTTCTAAGAGCGAGCAAGAGGACAGAATAGACATGCATGACTGCAGCTGAGTATATGTACACTCCAGTTAGGTACTTCCCTGCTGTCAAAAGATATTCAAGCTCATCTTTTTCTCCTGATATGGAAATAAAACACTTCCTGAGTTGTATAAATCACTACAGCCTGCACCAATCCGCTGCTGTTTTGGTTACAAGTTTGTCAAAAAGTTTATTCCAGATGCTTTAAAACAATACAGCTTTGTAAATTGAGGTTCTGAGGTATTTATTAGGATGGGCAATGATTTTCAAATATTAGAATAGTCATTAACATTTAAAAAAATCAAATGCTTCCTGCAACTTTTAATGAAAATATATATATAAAAAAGTTTTCTTGTGTTTTACAGCCAAAATACACCAGATGCGCCTCTGCCCATCAATGTTTCAACTCACACTGGATCCGCTCCGTTGTGGTCCGGCTGTAGCAGATCACAGCCGAAGATCACCAAAATGCAGATGAGCGGGAAAAGGAAGTTGTGCACGGAAACCACCTAAAAACGCTCAGTGACTTTCAAAACAAATCAAACCAAGTCCAACCCAGACCGTATGTAGCTTGACCATAATAACACAAACATAATGAAGGCAATCCTTAAACAATTTTCTAATAGTTACCAGCAAAAATCAAAGAGCACTTTTACTTGAAATGCCCATCCCTAATATTTATACAGTGACATACAGTCACAGTGAAGAGAGCGAGTGTAACTAATGAAAACAAAGTAGTGAAACAAAAAAAAAAGATGTTATGTGTGTTAATTAGAATGCAATGGAACATGCCCGTTTTATTTTGGGTCCATACTTTCTTTAGTTGTTAGGAAAATCCATTTCAAACGATCGACATTGTGTCAAATGGTTTTCTGATCTTTGCTGTACCAACACTGTGAGAAAGCTGTGCACCAAAATCTATTACTAACTCGTTCATTTTCTGTTGCAACAGTATTGAAACAAGCACCTGTATTATTTGATTTTTACTTGTGTCATAACAATCATTACAATTCTCGTATCTTAATCTGATACCACGTGAAAGTAGCTGATGCTTCCAACAAGATTAATTTTGCGATTCTCCCTCCTCAAAATTACATTTATTAGAAGCTAACAAAGACAGAGCTCCCCGTACATCAGCCACAGTGGCAGACTTATTAAAGCAAACAGAATAGCCTGGGTCCCTCAGTGCAACAAAGTCTGACAAACGACACCCACACGACAAGGCTGACTGTGAAAAATACATGAGGCGATGACGACATCCACAGAAAAGCTCCAGCAGCTCAGTTCAAAGACATCTCACGCAAAATAACCAAATGCCACCTCTGTCAGGATAACGGAGCACAGTGATAATGTCGTACTTGCATGGAAACAAACAAACATGCTGCATGTGTGATCAGGAGACTGTGGGCTGTCAGAAAAAAATACAGCAAATAGCTGCTAGATCACAACACCCTGTTCTTCAGGTGACAGGTTCACGGGCGACGTGTGATGTTTCAGTGCATGTTAAACACTGACAGTGAGAAAAACACAGGTTTCTGCTGTGTGTCAGTAATAAAACTATGTTTCACAGAGGCTTATCAGCGATCCCTTTAGTCACACTAACGCTGAGCCGGAGCGAAAGCTGATCATGGCTTAGATACCAAATGCACAATGGTGCAGTCAGCCTCTTAGGATGCAAATGTACAGCTGTAATAGATAAGGCCGATGAATCAGCAAGGGGAGTAGTTTGGCAACCTTAAGCCAAAGGTTTGAGGCAGGATTGAGCCAGGGTTACCGGTTTAAATCCCTTGAATATCTGGAAGAAAATCTGAGCCGAGGGAATGAAGAATGCGCTCCACTCGAGCAGCAAGCCACGACCAAAGTCCTTGGAGCAATGGAGCTTACATCCTATGATCCAAATGTGAGTTTATGTGGATGAAAGTAAACAGTGTGGTTAAAAGATAAATATGCAATAAACAAAACTTTCACTGAATAGATAAACAGTACAGAAAAGCGAAGGAAGGAACTACAACACATTATGATGCATTTTAGAAAATAAAAACTCCATTAACACGCATAAGCAGAGCAGCTGTCTGACTTCATGAAGCACCGCATCTGATTCTGGATGCAGCTTGCCAAAACAACCTGCACCCCGTCTCCCACTGCTGATAGGAGCTACAAGCAGGGTTTCTGACTGGGTGCTACCCAGCCTTAGTGGCATGACAAAGCATTCCTCAAACAGCAGCAGCTGCAGCTTTAGAGCAACCTGCTGGGAGTGTCCGCAACACAAACGATGGCTCGCCAGAAACATTAGCAGGGGAACCACAGGTCATTTCCCCTCCTTAGCTGCATGTTTGGGCTCATATTCTATCTGCTTGAGCAACAGTAATAAGCTAATGTAGCCAGGGGTTCATTTCCATGAAGGTTTATGAATACACAGAACTGGGACTGGTGTTACTGGTGCTATGAAGTGACCATACAAATAGAAAAATCACGTTTTATGCTGTGAGGTGTTAGTCCTGATGGACTGCAGCCTTCTACCCAAGGGGAGAAATCCTCAGTGTGGCAGAAGATGCTGAAGATCAGCAGAAAATCAGGTTTCACAGAGCAGAATCTGGTATGTCAAATCAAGAGGTGACAGTTATAAAACAGCAAGAACTCAGTTGATTAACTTGGTCTTAGGTAGATCAAGATGTGGCAAAGTAAGTATAATAGCAGAGAAGTATCGCCAGGCGAAAGTTGAAGTTAACCAACACAAGATCTGTGGGAAATATTAATGTTGTGTTTCAGGATATCTTTGTTTCTATCAGAGGAAGATACTTCCTCCATAACAATCCTGAATGCTGTATCAGGTGTCAATGCACTCGACTCCTGTATCAATACAAAGCCATAATTTATTACCCCTTGTCAAACAGTTCAGTTGTTTCTCCCTCCTACACAACAATAGCATAAACACATCATGGCCGACACCAGGAACTATTCAGAGAGGAGAACTGATCTGTGGTAAATCAACACGTCACTGTGGCAAAAAACAACATAGTGTTACTACCACAGCACCACTGGAGGGGCTTTTACATTTTGAAGATTTTTTTCATTTTATTTTAAGAAAAGATCATGAAAAAAGGTTGACACATGAACTAAACCAGCTTCAATTTGAGAGCATGTGTCTTGTCATGATATCAGTTTGTTTTCACTGCTGCTCTCCTGCAAATTAAAGATTACCTTTGGTGTTTTAGAATTGTTTTAGCCCATCTCCTCATCTGATCATTCACATTAGCCATCATTGAGCACAATTTATCTCGTACACATCGTATAGTTGATGAGAAAAGAAATTATTACAAATATTAACGAAATTACTAATTAGATTTGATGACTTTAATATCAAAAAAGCTGGACTAAGTTAAAAGGAATTACCGAGCTCAAGATATTTTAGCTATAATTTTTTACTTTTCATTACTGTTAAAACACAAAAACAAAAAAGTGTCCAGCTTCACTTTGTTACACTTTTATTCAAGCTCATCTCTGCAAACCCAAGTATCACATCGGGGCTCTGGGCTGAGCAGGAACGCAAGGATGAGGGAAACCAAACAGAGCACTTGGTGCATGATAACTGAACGATTTCTTTATAAAACACAAAACAATCTTTTTGCAGATGGAAATGACAGTTTTCGTTTTACATTTCACACACTGTTTTACCATGACCAACAATGACGAGTAAAAATTGATTTTACACAGGAGTGGAAGCTATACTTTTAATTCTTTTCATTCTCATTTCATTTTATTGCATTTACATCAAAAAAGTGGTTAATATGTAAGGAATGATAAATGTCCATATAAACCTGTCATCAAAACTATAGGGCAGGATTTACATTTTCATCTGAAGCTATAAAAAACGAAACAAAAAAACCAAACAAACTCGACAACCTTTTTTTTTTGACCTGCAGCAATTCATCTACGAGACAGTAAATCTGCAAAATATTGTGGAAACAGAAGCAAACCATTATTTACACCCAAGGGGGTTCTGCTTGCTTTGCAGCGGAATGCTGTCAGTATGGACACTTCATTTAAAAATACCTGACTGCAACTTGTTTGTTCATGTAGCCCTGCAGCTCCCTGTCAGGAGCAGGGAATGTTATTTTGAAAAGTTTAGGCAAAGTAACATTGTTGATATGTACTTCTCATCAACTAAAGAGAGACACTTTAGAGTCGACTTCATCAGTGTGTTCAGCAGGTACGGCCGTGCGAGGACATGCCTGTTGGGCTGCACACACCTTGGCAAATATTCACCCTGACTAAAGCTGTTGGATCAACACTAATTCAATAAGGGGGCATTCACACACAGGATCACAATAAACTTCCACTGATGCAACATCGCTAACTTTATGTGTGTGCACTCACACATGCAAACATCTCAGGTGAGCAGTTACACATCGTCAATTAAGACACAGCAGAGCCTGCAGTCGGCTGCTCCACCAGTGAGAGGGGCTGAGATCAACACACGGCTCTCTGGAGAGGCTCTGCAGTACGTCACAAGAGCAGCAGCAAGAAAACAGCTCACTGGGAGGGGACGGCAGGGAGAGAGAGCAGGGACAAGGATGAGGCTGAGATCCAAAACAAATCAGCTAATACACGTGCCATACGAGTGTGTGTAGTGCTCATATCACAAGGCTACGGGAAAGGATCAGCATGCTTGGTCTTATTTTGTACTGAGGTGTGTTTTGGATATTCCGGGCATGACCTTGCATGTTAAAACTCTGTGCAACAAAAAAAAGGAAAGGCTGAGCAAAGAAAAACAGAGAGGACCTAAGTGTTTCCCAAACACTCTTACTCTGTCTACTTAAAATCTGCAACAGCAAACCAGGAACTTCCTCTTTAAAGGGCTTCTAAACATCTCTAAACACGTAAAGGACAGGTCAAAGGTCACTGCTTGGCTAAGTTTCCATCACCTGTGCACTGAGAAAGGGCACCCTGCATCGTGCATTTCCATTTCAAAGAGCTTAAAGCTCATCTGCACCTGGCTTGCCTCCCATGTTCTCTCACATGCAGCGAGCAGGTAAAATTAAATTCTGTGCACAGTTTGCTTTTATCTTGGTAAATAACAGTGATGGCATGTCAACAGACAACTGAGTGTGATCACTGTTCAAACAGCTAAAGTAAAAGAGGCTCCGGGAGACTGCGGGGAATAAACTGAGGAGGCAGGTCAGGGCCCTGAAGACTCAGAGGGACATAAACTAGATCTTCATTCCGGTGGTTGATAAAAAGGTGAGTCTTATCCCCACACAAATTATGTCACTTGCATGACAATTTATCAAGCAACAGCATGCTAAGAAGATACTGTAATGATAGAGCACCCATGAGGATAGTAAAGCCCACTTTGTAGCTTCTCACTGCCAACTCTGCTAATCTGGGGAGGAATCCGTAGGTGTCCACATCCACCTCCTACCCAACACAGATAAACACAGGGAAGCTCAGACCACTACAGAGAGCCTGAGAAAAATCAGCCCCCTGACATTTCTTTTGTCCAGGCTGAAAGGAAAGGTTGCATAGCAGTAATTACATTTGGAGGGGGAAGAGGGAAACACTGTCAGAGGTTGTCTGGGCTACCTAATTGTGTGTGCGCTCATGTGTACACACAGGCTTGTATGCGTGTGTGCTATGTCTATGTGCAAGCGACCCACTCACTCACTCACTCACACACACTTGCATAAGCCTGTGTCTAATCAATAGTCTCACTCCTGGCTGAAATAAGGCTCTCATATTCTGGCCAAAAAGTCACAAAGCACTCGGCCTCCACAAGGCCTTGATTACTCAGCTGTTGGCTTTGTTACTGAAATAAATTCATCTCCAATAACTGCGCTGATGATACATGATTTGGCACTTCTCTGCTCCGGCACTATGAATTGCATTTTTCGTCCTCAGAAATGGGGTTATTATGGTCGTGCAGGATTGTGCTGTACAAGCTGGAGATTAATAGCGAGTCAGTATGAGATAAATATGTGTATTGAGCTGCATCCTACTCTGCTCATTCAGCTGGAGTGCCTTTCCTCATCCGAGCTGCCCTCATGGAGGTCCCAGCATGCTTAGCAGCGAGCGGTAATGGAATACAGAACTTAAATGTGCTCTTTTCAAGACACAACCAATTACATATCTTAGTTCTCCGTACTTTGAGTTATGTTGACAGGACTACAATTTAAACTGAATTTATGTGAGCTGTAAGGGTGTTTTTCCATATTTAAATGCTTATGTAAAGGACGTTTATGTACAAAAATGTTTTTTCGTTGCAAACCCTACTTCACAGCTTTTATCTGAAGACACACTGCAAACTAACTTTTCTTTAGCTTTTTCTCTCAATTTTACAAATCTGTTTAACTCTCCTGAGGTTTTTTTCACCTATTCCTCACCAACTTTGGTCACTTTAACATGAATCTTTTTAGAGAACCCACCATGAAATAAAACTTGTAATCCACCTGAAAACTGGAAGCTAGCTGACCAGGCTAACCGGCATTCAATAGCTATGGCATGCTTGTCAGTGTTCTACTTTTTAAAAAAAAAAAAAATCTAAAACAAGATTACTAGAGTAATCATCAGTACCAGGGGCTGTAAAAAAAATAATAGACGACACTGCAACATACCAAGAGTGAAGCCTAAAAATGTAGAGCTTCCCCTTGTGACTGACTGCAGAGTGGTTCATATAGCCCAACTCCATAATGATAACAAATGAGACATGGGTAAAACTTCCAATCTAAATACACATCAAATTCAAAAAACAAAAAAAACCATTGTGACTTCAATAAGAAGTGCCATTTAAAACCAGTATTTTATGCTACTTGCTATTATCTAGGGTCACAATCGACAGCTCTGTGTGCTGGATTGCCTGAGCAAGAAACAATGGTGAGAGGAACTGTGCTGAACACTAACAAAACAAACACAAAGAGTAATGGGTGGGCCATTTAAGAATGAAAACTTTTTTTTATTTTATTTGACTACGTAATTTGCAAAAGCACAAAGAGAAATACGTTTTGTTTAGTTTTGGAAATACTGTTGAATATTTACTGATTTATTTCCTGTATTTAAAACCTGTTCATTGTGGTTCTTAGTGGCTCCTGTAGTCATGTGACTAAGACTCAGGAAGTGAAGTATGTTTTCTTGAAGTTTGCCTCTGTTGTTCTCAATAAATGAGTGTAGCAGAGCTTCAAGGTTGTTTTACCATTTGCAAATAGGCGACTAATCCGACACAACATTTAGGAAAGAAGACGTTAGATAGCCTCTACAAGTAACTTTCCATAACGTCAAATGTCTGCTCAAAACCGGCATAAGAAGCTGTTTGACTGTATCAGCCTGAAGGATCTTGACCATTTTTTTTGTTGAGCATTTTCGCATTTGACAACTGAAGTGAGAGAAGAAATGTGGGGCGTAGAGAGCGGAAGACATGCAAATAAGGGTCATGGCAAGGAATTGAACCAACAACCGCTCAGTTACACCACTAGACACATGAGAATCTTTGCCATTTGCTCCATTAATTTAGTATTTTGATTAGCAGATTGTGTAAACTCTGGCACCAAATGAACAAGTGTAGGAGAAATTTTGGCTTTGCTTTTGTTCTGTTGGAGAAAGTGTGGGCACGTCATCCATCTTGCATACACTCAGGTCAAAATGAACACACTCATTGTTTTATTGGAAATAAAATTAAATGAATAACAGACTGCAGTCAAGCTGGACATCAGCTGACAATTTGAGTGCCCAAGCCAACTTGTTCCTTGCCTACTCTTGGCTAGAAATGGAATATCCACATGGAGTGAATGGTTTTGTCATAAAAAAGTGCATATTATATGCTATCAACTTTAAAACACCCCATTTCTCCTGAGTCTTCCTCAAAAGCCATCATTCTTTTTCACTGCCTTGTCCTTCCTCCATCCTTCTCAGTAATGGCAGTGCATTATTTGCTTGGTGCCAAGACTCTTCAGATGAATATGGATGATAGATCAATGTAAGGCTGATACGGTAAATACAGGCACTATGAGATGAAACAGAAACAAAAAAGAAAGAAGTGTTTCTCTTCACCCTCCTTATCTCTTTGTGGTATAATTAATTTATCACCTGTCCTCAGTGGAAAGAAATAATGTATTATTTATGGAGGTTTCAGTGCAAGAAAACAAATTAAGGATTGAAAGGCAAAAACAGTCTTTTTCCTCCAAACTCTAAACTGTCTTTCCCATACGGATAAAAGGATTATTTATGCTTACCGAGTGAGCACCAGACCTGCCATGTTGACTACTCAACAGCCTAATATCTGAATACCAGTCAACCTTTGGGGTTACAAGGAGCTTAAGTGTTTGCACTTAGTCTGAAGGGGAGGGAACAAGACAGAAACCAGGCATGGGCGCCTCTACATTTCTTACTTTTTCCTTTTCCTTCAGAGCAAGGTAGCAGGAGCTTAATTATGGAAAAGTGTATCTCAGCACAATTACTGTACTTTGTAACACATCGAGCACATTCAGGTTAGAAGTTTGTCATAGTTAAATATCTTCATGCTTAATATAAGTAAAAAAAAAAAATCAGAATGATATTTTTCTTTGGAATATTTCGGAAAGAAAATGTTTTTCTGGATGATTATGTGTCGAAATTAAGAGACGTTCTGTTTTTTATTTAAAAAATAAAAAACATATATCGCATAATTGTGATTTTGATGCTGGTCACACTCATCTTCAGCTGAAAGATCTTGACAGATTTTGATTAGCAGATCCTTTCTTAAACTTTTATTATGAATCCCTACAGTTTATTAACTGTTGCAGCCCTTAAACAGAATTACAGTAGAAAATGTGCCAAATGTGTCCAAACTTTGCCAATATCTTAGTTTTTTTTTTTACTAACTGGGGTGAATGGCTCGCATGCACAAACATTACATTCCAGTTTGTTTCCATCCAAAGTTAAACTCTCAGGGTCATGGCCTTTCGTGGCACTCTGTCAAATCTGTGACTTCAATTGTAGCTGACAGCTGCTGTTTCTTCCCTCAGTTTCATGTTCACATCCCCAGCGATGCCAGCGAGTTTCACAAACAGGATACCTGATGTGCCCTCGCCCATAGAAATCCAAATGGAACTCCCTCATTTCAACTTCAGGGTTGATAAATTCCTGCCAAGAATGTGAAGGATGCTGGTAAAAAGGTTGTCAGATGCTTCAATCAGGGAAGCCTTTAAAATTCAGTTAGAGCACAAACAGACTTGATGTGACAGCAGCCCCCCCGTCATATTTTGGGAAGTGGCTCCTCAGGGAGTCATTATAAAAACCTTAATTAACAAATGTGATCATTTATAGCCGGGTGCTTATCAGGGGTGAGCATGTGGCGACTGCGGTGCAGCTTATCATGAAGGAGCATGTGTTTGTCGACCTCAATGATCAGAGGTGCATGTGGCCCGTTGGCTCCCCTGCAAGGTTTGTGAGTGAGGAAAAGGAGGGCCAGGGTGGCAGTGGCCTTGAGTTTGGTTCAAAAGAACAGCTTGTTACTGCTGTTGATTTCATCTGTGTCAAAAGCTTTTATTCAATGTGCTTCCGACCTCAGGGAATTTTTCCACTTTTGTGTCCAAGTTCAGAACTGCAGGGGCATTACTTCAGCCTGCCAAGTGATGTGGTTTGGACCACATTCAAACATGTCAGCAGATGCAAGATCTAATTTATGGGCAAGAAATATTTTTACTGTTGTAGAAAACTGAAATCATGCAAAGTACAAATAAACAGGATGAGGACTTCACTCATCTTTGATTCAGCAAACAGCTGTCTGCCATCCGAGTTAAACTTCCAACAATATGCCATATCTGAATGAGTTCTGGAGCTTCATTACCAACCAAAACTACAAGATCTTGAAAATAAACCAAACCATGGCCTTTTGCAACCTTATCATCATTTAAAAGCACTGGCCACACAACCGGTATGACATAATGGACAAAAGGCTCATGTTGATTAAATTAGAGGGTACAAGGATAAATGAATCAAATAAAGGAAACAAACACTATCACTGGAGCAAGCCAAGAGTCAGTGGACCATGTCAGCATAGCTGCTAGCACCTAGATGATTGTAATTTCTGGTTTTATAACCACGCCATGTTGCAAAGTATTCAGATTTAATAAATAACTCTTCAGACCACCAAGAAAGCACCACAGGCACCCAAACTGCCAAAATATCTAACCAAGCAAGCTGGCAAACAAAGTGGCCGCACAAATGCTCTTGCAAAAGCACTATTTTGTGTATCAAATTTAAGAACTGTTCTTACTATTTAAACCAAATGCTGTATTTTTCAGCAAATAATGCCTGGCAAAGTGACTTTGTTTTAGCTCTAGAGGGAGGGAGTTTAAGTCAACAAGTTCCTGGTGGATAAATTTAGCATTTATAAGCTGTATTTTAAATTAAACACCCATGACATTAGGAATGGATCCAGAAGCTTCATTTACAATTAACTGAAAAATATTTCAGTGATATGTCTACCAAAACTTAACCTATAGCTTCAACTTACATCTTAAAATTGTTTTTGTTGGTTTGTTTGTTTGTTCTTGGTCACAGCACAGCTCAAACCCAATTTACTGCCAAAAATATTTCAACAAGGAGGGAAATCTTTACATTTAAAACATCTGAAACTGCAAATGTAAACTGTTTTTGTTGGTAAATGCTCTGAAAAATCCATTTGAAATCAAAGTTGTTATCAATTGTCCTTCATCAGACTTATATTAGACGAACAGTGGGAGTTTTTAGCCATCCATGCTGCTCCTTGCATCTTTAATGTGCACTGAGAAGTTAAATTTGTAGTAAAAAGGTTACAATAATCCCTGTTAACTTTGTGCATCAACCATTATTTGCTTGTATTCTTTAAGTGATTTGTAAATGTTTCTTTCTGTCTTTTTTTAACGTTCGTAATGATTTTTTAATGTCTTATGTGAAGCAGTTTAAATTGTCTTGTCGCCAAAATGTGCTACATAAATGAACCTGCCTTCTCTTGCCTCACCTATAATGACTGTGAATTTGTCACAGCTAAAGTTACTAATTTAATTGGTTGTCGTTAGCAGCTAGAAGAAAAAAGACAATGGCACACTGAGAAAACAACAAAGCCTCAGACTAAAGCAACTCCTCTTCATTATGTGTGCATTCTGAGTGCGAACAGAATACTTATCTGCAGGTAACAAAAAAGGAGGGTGGCATCAAAAATACAGCTACGAAGCGTTTCCAGGTTGCTGTGACCTCTGCAGCTGACCCTCAGAAGGGAAGAGATAATGAGCAATGTGCTCAGCAGGACTCAACTACTTAATGGACCACTAGCTTGGAAACAAGTGCTCATTCCTTTTAGCGTGTTAGCTGGTAAAGACTCTCCAGACTCAGCCCAGAACATTCACAGTTTGGTTGTTTTTAGCAGCAGCAAACTCCTAAAATGCTCCCCAGGTCAAAGAGGACAGGACAGTTTTTAAAAACAACAAAGGCAGCATTGAAGGAAGCTATCAACATGTGCACAGATGAACCAAAGAGTCCATATTTGCTTCTGTGAGGAAGTGGGCATAACCAGCCAGAGGGACTTTGATATTTTAGTTACCTGTCAGTCTAACTTTCTTTCTGTTCTGCGCTAACAGACAGCTCCTCTCACAGAAGCCGACTGTGTGATCCAAAGATAATAGGAGCCTGGCTTGCACTGCTGCAGGTTAGACTGTGTAAGAAACTGAGATGGTATTCTTCTGGAAACTGCTGTGTGACATTTTGATCATACCAGCGAAAGGTCAGATGGGAAGGAGAGAGGAGGATGGACTGTTTGGTAAAGGTAGCCTCACAGGGCCTTCTACCTTGTTCCCTTAAAAAACCCTGCAGCCAAAAAGTGCCAGTGTGGGCTGCATCCAAAAAACCAAGTCTACTTTACCCACACAAATTGGAATCTGAGAAGCAGAGAAGCTAAATAAAACTCCATATTGTGTAATAAAAAAGTGCTGAAATATGTATTTTTGAACAAAGTCAATGAATGACAAGAGAACTTTTAGTGACAGCAAAGAAGAGACTCTGGCACAGGCACTCTCTCTGAGATGTCTCAAAGCCCCAAGAGCTGGAGGGGATTATGTAAGTCACTTAGTATACTGGGTCACCCAGTCGTTTTGATATGCACTACTACCGTAGAGCTGCTTCACTCTTTGCAAAGATTCACATTTTGTGGATTTTTAGTGTAAAGTATGACAGACAGTTAATTATAATACGATTTCAGATGTTTGGCTTCTGCACTGTTGTCACACAGCGGACTGAGCAGGCTTTTACCCGAGCCTTATTCTTTCCTTGTACGATCTTATAGATGACTACTGTTAGCTTTCATAGTTAACACGCTCTGAAATAGAAATTAGGGTGAGTTAATGATATCGTGAAAGGCAAATGATGGTGTCATCTGGGGATAAAACATGGAGGCGCACCGTCAAGCACAGTATAATGTCAAGTAATTGGGGCTGTTACAGTAAATAGTAGGTGTGTCCCGATACAACCTTTTCACTACCCATACGTTACCGATATTGCGGCCTTCAGTATTGGCTGATACCGATATCGATCCGATACGATATCAGCACAAATGGTGGAACGCTCAGCTCTATTTGTAGGTCTTCGAAGCTCGATTAAGCCTTGGGAAAATGTTTAAAGTTTAAATGTATTAAACTTCCCCAGTTCTGTGCCACCATGGGTCAAGTTTTACACTCAGCTGTGACGTCTTTTTCAGATTTTAACAAAAAATACTGCCACACAGCTGACATCACTCCTACTCTTTGATCCTTTGTTAGCACCTTAGCACCTGCTGTTGTTGTGATCAGTTGAGTTCTGTGTGTTGCATCCGCGTGCTGCTGGATAGAAGCGCTGGAGCAACATATGGAATAGTCTGTCTGTATTGGAGTGCTTATATCAGAGATTTTAGATGCAGGCTGATATAATCCAATATTAGTTTTTTTGCTGATATCGGACCGATAGCCGTTATTAATATCAGATCAGGACACCCCTAGTAAATGGTAACCGCAACAAGGTGAGCTGGGTGCAGTGCAAACTAGAGGTCTCACCCTGAAGGAGTTCCTCTGTTATAACTACCTGTTCACTATACATTACCCTGCTTATTACATCTTTAGCTTAACACCACATGGTTTTAATGGCTTAAAATGTTTATATTTCTTCTGTTTACAATAGTCTGTGACACTCACAATTTGAGCTTTATCAACAGAAAAAGTTAACTTTAGGCTTCTTAAAACAAATAAAGCAACTCATTTGAAACTCAAATATTTCACTCAATATTTCAGTAGTTAAACAGACTGCATGAATCAGCACTACACCTTAGTTTTTCTGACCTGTCGCTGAGAGAGTCTGTGACATTTTGTTTTCCATTTATCACTACTGAGGCACTACCATATACGGGACGGCTATGTTTTGATAAATGTTTACTCGATACAACATCTACAATCTTGCAGATTTCTCTGTTGTAGAGTACAGTTTTTGCATCTTTCATCTCTTATATTTTCTCTGCTGTTTTTTCCCAATCTTTTTTCAATTTCCCATTGTCAAATGAACAGAACATTTTTGTGCTTATTGATATGATCACAGTAAGTCTGTTGGAGTGTATAGTTGGGGCCACACCTTGCTCTTCACAGACGCAGCCATCAAACAGTAGACTACTGTGATGGAATTTCTCTATGTTTTCTAAAAATGTTTAATTTTGCACTGCCTTTGAACTTTTATGTTTGTTACTTTATTTTTGAATGACCTACATTTTAATAAAGCCCATAGGGTGAGTGACTAACGCAACCGCCACAGTGAAAGAAAGCCACCTGATGACATCACCAATTCAATGTTTCATGCTCTGATTCTCAGGTCAACAAAGGCTTTGCACAAATCACTGTGGATGTATGCAAAACAGTTTTGTCTTTTTGAACCCATGCTCGGCACACCCTCACTCTAAATGAAAGCTCACCTCCCGAAGAGGCACTGTTTTTTCAGTTGCTCCTCATACAATGATGTGGGGGGAAGGAATATATATGTGTGTGGGTGGGATGGTTTTACTAAACAAAAGAGCAAGCCTTGACAAACACATTTGGTGTGTTTTGCCTTCAAGCCATTAGCAATACCCCCAAAACAGATGTAATAGTTAAACAAAGCAGCAAGTGTCCAGGTAGGAAGGATGCATAGCTGCTTCTCCTTGTTTTTTTTTTCTGGTAGTTTCATGTTACTCCCTTTATAAGACAGAGCCCTGCTTGTTCTGACACAAAGCTGATAAACAATCTACCTAACAATAAAAGCAACAATAATAAAGACTTATCAACTCTTTTTATTGTTATCTTTGGTAAACGTTCCCATTTATCACAAGTAGTCACCACAAAGGACATATTTCGGGATATACACCTGCTAACAAATACTTTTAAGAAGCTACCGTTTGTGGCTGAACAACCGGAAGTTAGTGTAGCTGACTTCACAAGAAGATAAGATGATCACGAGCTTTGAGACGTCATTGTTGGGGAATTAATCATCAAGTAAATAACTTTTTAAGTGGTTTGTTTCGTTTTTCAATGTTGTACTGATGTCCATATACATGTTATTGTAAGGTAGGGCGTTTCACAAAGCTTCTACCGGAAATGGTCTGCTCTCATTCTGGTGAGCTTGTCATTGTACTAGCATAAAAGGTGCTGCCAACAAATGTCACCTTTTGCTTTCGCTGCCTCAAGTTCAAATGTTTTCCAAAACATAATACGCGGAAGCCCTGGGCTTCGATAATTTACCAGGCTAATAAATGAGAGATGTTCTGAAATAGCAAATGTATCACCAAACACTCCCTGTACAACGGGTACGGCTACGTCTCGTGTACCAGGAAGAGACAACAAACAACTCACCTTTAAGGGGCTACACTTGTAAAAATAAGCAGTTCATATGTACACAGTTCACATTTGATGAGAGTTTAGAGTTCAGGTGGGGGTACACTTGATAAAGAAGGGGGGAACAGTCGCTAACAACTTTGTTTTATGTCCTGTAGTCGGCCCTGCTCTCTCATCACCACTAGTTTCGCAGCATCGGCTCAGTGTTGCAAACACCCACCCCTCCTGCACCATTTCCGTGTTTTTATACGGTATCATTTCCACGGAGCTCATGCCACGTCAATCCAAGACACAGGTTTCTGCTGAATTTAAGCACAGGGCTGTGGGACAATATTAGTTTGTTATGAATTTGAGTTGGTATACGCTGCGACATTGGTGCAGAACAACCGGTTAATAAGTGAAAGGGTGCATGACGTGTCTAAATCAATGAGTCCAAGACAGCTAAAATGTGATGCTGAAACATCATAACTTACCTAATGCCACCTCGCAGGCTTTTCTCAACTGTGAATGGTGAGCCTTTTTCACCTCCTTGTCGGCCAGGATCTTTTCCAAAGCTCGTGTGAGGAACATGTTTTTCGTCTTTTTGCCCTCAAACATGTCGCACCGGAATTTGGGGCGAGGTGTGCCTGGTCCCAAAGGGGGGGCTGCTGCCGCCTCGAATAGAGATATATTCCTTTATAAATGTCAGCCGCAGAGCCCCTAACAGACAAACATAAATAAACACAGAAGGTGGGGTAAATCCCTCAGATTTCCATTAACGACCTGCCTCCTGCGCCATGTTGGAGAGAGGAAGCGACGTCACGTACGTTAGAGAGCGGCCGCAGAGAGGCAGCAAAGAGAGAGAGAGAGAGAGAGAGAGAGAGAGAGAGAGAGAGAGAGAGAGAGAGAGAGAGAGAGAGATGTCATGAGTGTAGACTTACTGCTAAGCTCTTCTACACACATGCATTAACCTACATGTGCAAAAGAAAATTCTTTGTTAAATCAATGGTATTAATTTGCGTATGAAGAAAATTAACGAGACACATATGATCAATATGTTAAGTTATTCCTTGTGAGCTGTATCAGAATAAAACAATTTCACTAACATTTAACAAATGCACATCGTAACCAAACTACAGTTAAAGATTTAACTTGGGTGTTATTTATAGCCCTGTACCTTGCCGGAAACCTTTCAAATTTGTGCAAATATGTGAATATAAAATGGAAATTATGCTCCAAATATATCCAGATATTTTTTTTCTCCAGATTTGTTATGGGTTCACTGAAATAGACTGTATGAGCTGAAATACGGAATAAAAAGTAAGCCTTTTAAACTGACATATTTGTGCAATGACCACAGTTTTTATCAATGAAATAAGTATATTCAAACTAGTGCAATACCCATGTATGAAACTTTATAATTAAAGTGCAATATATTTACTTGTGTGATAGTTCATGCAATATTTATTTTAACTGTGCAATATTATCAGAGAGCACTATACATATTTTTACTTTAATGGCCCTTTATATGTCACTGGATGCCTAAATGGCATGCACTTAAAGTAAGTATAAACTGCACAGTGGATAATTACAAATAAAGGCTTTCTACACTCACAAGATCTTCCCCTTTACCTGGCAAGCAAGGGCCCTTTCCTCTATTTGATGTAAGCATACTTTTTATCCCTATAAAATCATGGAAAAAAATTAAACATATTCCTACAAAACTAGTTCAACACAATACAACCAAGAGCAAGATTATATATTTGAAATCCTCTTCATCCATTTAAAAGAAATAACAGTTGTGTTGTTTTTAGGGGTCTAAATTTTTTTTATCACAAATAAGTGATACAATTTGTTGTTAAACATCAATAGGAAATGTCTTTTAACCTGATCACACCTAACCTAAAAGTATACCCACCTGCATACTGCTACACTGCCCTGAGTCAGATCTAGCAAAGTGCAAAAGCAAATATATCCAGTACATCTGGCAATTTGACAAGACACGGATTTGGCATTTGTGGGCGGCCAAGTTCACTTTCACTTTGAGATATCTTATGTGTCAGTGCAACCATTTCTGAATCTGTAAATATGTGTAGAGCTGCAGACTCAGATCTGCTAAAAGGAGAGGAAAAGAAGAAGAGGAGGGAAAAAAAAGTTTCAGAGAAGTTGATCATAAGAGCAATTCCTTAGGGATTCCTTTTTATGGAAAATTTAACACACTCAAAGTGTTGTGATGAAATTATTTATTGAACATCCTCAGCAAGATGTATACAAAACATGTGTAAGACACATTTATGAATTTCATGTGTATAATACTAAAAAAAAAGCTAATTGATTGGTTGACAGATTAACATTTGAAAATAAGATTAAGTGAAACCGACCACCAGTATAAAACAACATTTATTAATGTCAGACAATATACAACAATGAGGAGTAATAAAGCACCTATGCTAACAGAAGTAAACATAACTGACTCTGTCACTAATCCTTACCTGAGAAATAATGACACATTAAGCTGCTGATGTGACAGGTCAGGCTTTCCAAGTAACAGTCTTTAAAAAAATCATAAAAAAATTATCTGAATAAACTTAACTTCTGATCGTCTGGTATGTATCGTGTGTTCAAAACACCAACAATGTTGCAGTAATCAAGGCATAAATACATTAATATAATTCTCCAAAATCTTTACAGGCACTCGGTCACCCTAATTCTGACCACGAAAAAACCTCTGTTATTATTTATTGAAAAACAACTTTGAGAGGTTGTTTGACATAAAAAAGTGCTGTTGTATTATGACAAGTGCTCACATGACCACTATTTACTCACAAAAGCTTATAGTAAGGAAAAATTATGTGTTAATCCTGTGAGTATGAAGCGTGACACTGAGTTTGTATCATAGCTGATTGGTTCAACAGGACACTCTCTGACACTATTTGTGGAAGTTTTATGTTTATACATAAAGAAAAAAAACATGCTTTTCTGGTTTTTCTCAGCTCCTTGCCTGAAAACATCTGAGAGGAATATGAAATCTCACAGGAATATGAGGTGTTGAGATAAGTAGCAGTGAGGGTGGCAGTGCAGTCATATATATGGAAATCTGTGCCTGTCTGGCTCACACTTCTTCAGCAAGCCTGATGCGATGGCCTTCACTGCCCTCATGGTCTCAGTGCAGGTTGGGCTGATCAGAGATTCAGGGAGGAGGAAGCCAAAGTATCCTGTATCCCTCAACTCAAACGCAAATGTATATGGGATCCCGTTTCTGTAGGCCCAGTCTATGGAGCTTCCTGAGCTCACATCTGAAGGAAAAATAGACACAAGGAATAATGCAAGCTTAGGTACGTTTTTTAATGCAAAATTATTAAAATAAACAACAAGCTGATGTAAATGCAGGTGTGTTTTGAAATAAAAACAGAGAATTTGCTGCATTCTTCTCTTTTATATTTCAATGGGAAAGTTGCACTTGTTCACATGCATTATATTAACAGCTATAGCTATAAGTTGCTGGTTTGTAAGAGCTGAGTTCTGTTAAAGCAACAATAAAAAAAACACTACACAACAAATGTAGACAGTTCACTTAATTCTTCGTGTGTCTCAAAAAGTCTTGTTTACAACTTTTCAATCTAGAAATTTTAATAAGACAGGATTTTCAGTCTGTTTATCCAATGTCCATTTCTAAGTGACGCTGGCACAAAAATGGGCCCACAAATGAGCTGTGATAAATATTACTCTAAAGCTGTAAAGTGTCTCTGCAGCATATCTTGTTTGGATGCAAATGTGCATTTTTTTTCTCCACCTCTTCTGTAAAGCAATACATCAAAGCTAATGAAAAAACAGAAAGGCACCTCTCTGCAAATTGCAAGCACTCCTCTCCTTTCACTGGATCAATGTTTTATGGCAGGACTACTCTTAAAGGGTGGTACACATGATGTAAATACTTTCTTTATCACAGCTGGTAATAAATTGACAAAAAAGATTACTATGAGTAAATTTCAATTTGTTACAGACTTGACGTGTAAAAAAAAGTTTCATGCACAGGTACGATGAGGCATATGAAATAGTGATGTCATACCCTAAAATTATTGTTATAACGTGAAGAAATTATAAATTTAATTAGACTCTAAATTTGAAAAGTAAATAAAAAGCAGTACTTACACAGAGTTGTTGAGGCAGGACCATATCGGTACCTGACTCCATAAGCAGAGTAGAGGGCTGTCACTGCATTATGAGCTGCTGACTCCTGCAGAGAGAGAGAGAGAGAGAGAGAGAGAGAGAGAGCACGAGGTCAGCTCTTCATTAATGCTTCATATGTGTTCACAGCATCGTTTAATATAATCGCATTGCAGTAACTCCAGCAACAATTCAGTAGATCATGGATCATGATTATTATCTCACATATATACTGGGTTATTGGTTTAATCTGAATTAATTGATGTCTTACCACACAGCTGAAGTTGGGGATTGTGGCGTACTTGTAGGAGTAGGGATACAGCAGCATTTGGGCGTACGAGTGGATGGATATGTACGCTTTGACATGTTTCTTGTGTTTGCGCAAGAACCTGGCGACAGCCTTGACTTCAGGTTCGGACTCAGGGAAGGGACCACAGTAGGTGTCGTCACAGGGATGAGAGGAGGCTCCTTCCTCTGCAGAAAAACAAAACCATGCTTTTGTTTGTTACAACAGAATGCATGACAGCTAAAAATGCACAGGTAACGAAAAAGAATCAGGGCTACTAAGTGATTCTGAAACAAAAATATGTTCTCTTATTCCACGCAGTCATGTTGGGTCCCTCTGAGTCTCTCATGTTTTCTGAAAGCGCTTTTCTCTTGTCTACCAAACAGCAATGTTTTATTTTATGACAGCATGTTCACTCAAAGAAAAAAGCTTTTAAATATGGTACATAAGCTACAAGTCAAATTGTGGACAAGTATTCTGAGAGGGTAAATTTTTAGGTCTAAATTTGTCTTTTCTTTCATTCCTCCCTCTCCATACAGAAAATGTCTCTGTTATATATTTTTAATCTTTCAAGAGAGATGATGATTCAGCAGAACCCCACCTCCTCCAATCCACCTCCAACCAGAAGTTGAATGACATCAAACACAGACTGTTGTCTCCACACAGCAATTTTATCCACAGCTTACACTCGTTAAAAGACAGAAAAACTTACATCAGCAAAGAGACTTCAAGAAGTTCTTTTCCCAGTTTCAAATGTGCCTGCCTTCCTGCACTGTGCAGGATTTTGCTCAGAGTTCAGTTTAAGTTCAGCATCATCAAACTCACCACACCATTTCACCTTCCAGTTCCTGTTAGCATCCACTCCTCGGCAGTGGAACTTGTGATTTCTGGACCTCGTTTTCCTCCAGAACCGATCCTACATAAAGACAATGACCGGGTCACTGTGGATGTCCACTGACTCTCAAAGTTATTGAAGAAATGATGCTACCTGCAATCCCTAAAATAATCTGTCACTCAGATGGCTCCTGTTAGCCTGTCTCTGACAAGATCTTATTATAGTGTTAACTTGCTGTTGTTTTATTATTACCAACTTATAATTCTGATCCATTTGGAAGCAATATATCCAGTGAACTGATTTAAAAATATTCAAATTCTGTGGGTGGGAGTGATGCGCGACCAGATTTTATTCAAGATCCAGCTACTCTTTAAATAATGAAAAAAAAAATTCTCTCCTGTCATTCTGGTTTAAGAACACATCCAGTCCATGCTATTTAGAATAAAAACCATTGACAGCCATATTTAGACTGAACTCTGTATGTTAAAGACCAACAGTACCGTAGTCCAGCTGAAATGATATCCATCCACATTAAGGACAGGCATGATATAAAAAGTGAGCTGGTTGAGAAGTCGTCTCATCACAGAGTCGTACTGGTATGAGTTGGTGGCCTGAAATTAAAACAGAGAAAAGCCTTATTCAAACTTCTGAAAGAAACATTATGTCAGGACCTTGGGTCAAAGGTAAAAAATTTGACTTTGAAATTTGAAATATCGCTCTCCTATCGAAGCAAAGACCATCTGAGGTGATATGAAGGCGTTCTGAATCAATTGTGAGCGCTAAAACCCTTGTTTCGGGATTTGCACATTTCTGGCCGAAACCTCAGGGGAAGTTTTGGTCCAAAATTCGACTTTCCGTTTTTGGCGGAAATTCTCGCAGATATCCATCTCCTATCGAAGCAAACCCCATCCGAGGTGATATGAAGGCGTTCTGAATCAATTGTGAGGGCTAAAACCTTTGTTTTGGGATTTCCAAATTTCTGGCCGAAACGACAGGTGTTTTGGTCCAAAATTCGACTTTCCGTTTTTGGCGGAAATTCTCGCAGATATCCATCTCCTATCGAAGCAAACCCCATCCGAGGTGATATGAAGGCGTTCTGAATCAATTGTGAGGGCTAAAACCTTTGTTTTGGGATTTCCAAATTTCTGGCCGAAACGACAGGTCCCGACCTGACGTTTTGGTCCAAAATTCGACATTCCGTTTTTGGTGGAAATTCTCGCAGATATCCATCTCCTATCGAAGCAAACCCCATCCGAGGTGATATGAAGGCGTTCTGAATCACTTGTGAGGGCTAAAACCTTTGTTTTGGGATTTCCAAATTTCTGGCCGAAACGACAGGTCCGGACCTGACGTTTTGGTCCAAAAATCGACTTTCCGTTTTTGGCGGAAATTCTCACAGATATCCATCTCCTATCGAAGCAAACCCCATCTGAGGTGATATGAAGGCGTTCTGAATCAATTGTGAGGGCTAAAACCTTTGTTTTGGGATTTCCAAATTTCTGGCCGAAACGACAGGTGTTTTGGTCCAAAATTCGACTTTCCGTTTTTGGCGGAAATTCTCGCAGATATCCATCTCCTATCGAAGCAAACCCCATCTGAGGTGATATGAAGGCGTTCTGAATCAATTGTGAGGGCTAAAACCTTTGTTTTGGGATTTCCAAATTTCTGGCCGAAACGACAGGTGTTTTGGTCCAAAATTCGACTTTCCGTTTTTGGCGGAAATTCTCGCAGATATCCATCTCCTATCGAAGCAAACCCCATCCGAGGTGATATGAAGGCGTTCTGAATCAATTGTGAGGGCTAAAACCTTTGTTTTGGGATTTCCAAATTTCTGGCCGAAACGACAGGTCCGGACCTGACGTTTTGGTCCAAAATTCGACATTCCGTTTTTGGTGGAAATTCTCGCAGATATCCATCTCCTATCGAAGCAAACCCCATCCGAGGTGATATGAAGGCGTTCTGAATCACTTGTGAGGGCTAAAACCTTTGTTTTGGGATTTCCAAATTTCTGGCCGAAACACCAGGTCCGGACCTGACGTTTTGGTCCAAAATTCGACTTTCCGTTTTTGGCAGAAATTCTCGCAGATATCCATCTCCTATCGAAGCAAACCCCATCCGAGGTGATATGAAGGCGTTCTGAATCACTTGTGAGGGCTAAAACCTTTGTTTTGGGATTTCCAAATTTCTGGCCGAAACGACAGGTCCGGACCTGACGTTTTGGTCCAAAAATCGACTTTCCGTTTTTGGCGGAAATTCTCACAGATATCCATCTCCTATCGAAGCAAACCCCATCCGAGGTGATATGAAGGCGTTCTGAATCAATTGTGAGGGCTAAAACCTTTGTTTTGGGATTTCCAAATTTCTGGCCGAAACGACAGGTGTTTTGGTCCAAAATTCGACTTTCCGTTTTTGGCGGAAATTCTCGCAGATATCCATCTCCTATCGAAGCAAACCCCATCCGAGGTGATATGAAGGCGTTCTGAATCAATTGTGAGGGCTAAAACCTTTGTTTTGGGATTTCCAAATTTCTGGCCGAAACGACAGGTCCCGACCTGACGTTTTGGTCGAAAATTCGACATTCCGTTTTTGGTGGAAATTCTCGCAGATATCCATCTCCTATCTAAGCAAACCCCATCCGAGGTGATATGAAGGCGTTCTGAATCAATTGTGAGAGCTAAAACCTTTGTTTTGGGATTTCCAAATTTCTGGCCGAAACGACAGGTCCGGACCTGACGTTTTGGTCCAAAATTCGACATTCCGTTTTTGGCGGAAATTCTCGCAGATATCCATCTCCTATCGAAGCAAACCCCATCCGAGGTGATATGAAGGCGTTCTGAATCACTTGTGAGGGCTAAAACCTTTGTTTTGGGATTTCCAAATTTCTGGCCGAAACGACAGGTCCGGACCTGACGTTTTGGTCCAAAATTCGACTTTCCGTTTTTGGCAGAAATTCTCGCAGATATCCATCTCCTATCGAAGCAAACCCCATCCGAGGTGATATGAAGGCGTTCTGAATCACTTGTGAGGGCTAAAACCTTTGTTTTGGGATTTCCAAATTTCTGGCCGAAACGACAGGTCCGGACCTGATGTTTTGGTCCAAAATTCGACTTTCCGTTTTTGGCGGAAATTCTCACAGATATCCATCTCCTATCGAAGCAAACCCCATCCGAGGTGATATGAAGGTATTCTGAATCACTTGTGAGGGCTAAAACCTTTGTTTTGGGATTTCCAAATTTCTGGCCGAAACGACAGGTGTTTTGGTCCAAAATTCGACTTTCCGTTTTTGGCGGAAATTCTCGCAGAAATCCATCTCCTATCGAAGCAAACCCCATCCGAGGTGATATGAAGGCGTTCTGAATCAATTGTGAGGGCTAAAACCTTTGTTTTGGGATTTCCAAATTTCTGGCCGAAACGACAGGGCCGGACCTGACGTTTTGGTCCAAAATTGGACATTCCGTTTTTGGCGGAAATTCTCGCAGATATCCATCTCCTATCGAAGCAAACCCCATCCGAGGTGATATGAGGGCGTTCTGAATCAATTGTGAGAGCTAAAACCTTTGTTTTGGGATTTCCAAATTTCTGGCCGAAATGACAGGTCCGGACCTGACGTTTTGGTCCAAAATTCGACTTTCCGTTTTTGGCGGAAATTCTCGCAGATATCCATCTCCTATCAAAGCAAACCCCATCCGAGGTGATATGAAGGCGTTCTGAATCAATTGTGAGGGCTAAAACCTTTGTTTTGGGATTTCCAAATTTCTGGCCGAAACGACAGGTGTTTTGGTCCAAAATTCGACTTTCCGTTTTTGGCGGAAATTCTCGCAGATATCCATCTCCTATCGAAGCAAACCCCATCCGAGGTGATATGAAGGCGTTCTGAATCAATTGTGAGAGCTAAAACCTTTGTTTTGGGATTTCCAAATTTCTGGCCGAAACGACAGGTCCCGACCTGACGTTTTGGTCGAAAATTCGACATTCCGTTTTTGGTGGAAATTCTCGCAGATATCCATCTCCTATCTAAGCAAACCCCATCCGAGGTGATATGAAGGCGTTCTGAATCAATTGTGAGAGCTAAAACCTTTGTTTTGGGATTTCCAAATTTCTGGCCGAAACGACAGGTCCGGACCTGACGTTTTGGTCCAAAATTCGACATTCCGTTTTTGGCGGAAATTCTCGCAGATATCCATCTCCTATCGAAGCAAACCCCATCCGAGGTGATATGAAGGCGTTCTGAATCACTTGTGAGGGCTAAAACCTTTGTTTTGGGATTTCCAAATTTCTGGCCGAAACGACAGGTCCGGACCTGACGTTTTGGTCCAAAATTCGACTTTCCGTTTTTGGCAGAAATTCTCGCAGATATCCATCTCCTATCGAAGCAAACCCCATCCGAGGTGATATGAAGGCGTTCTGAATCACTTGTGAGGGCTAAAACCTTTGTTTTGGGATTTCCAAATTTCTGGCCGAAACGACAGGTCCGGACCTGATGTTTTGGTCCAAAATTCGACTTTCCGTTTTTGGCGGAAATTCTCACAGATATCCATCTCCTATCGAAGCAAACCCCATCCGAGGTGATATGAAGGTATTCTGAATCACTTGTGAGGGCTAAAACCTTTGTTTTGGGATTTCCAAATTTCTGGCCGAAACGACAGGTGTTTTGGTCCAAAATTCGACTTTCCGTTTTTGGCGGAAATTCTCGCAGAAATCCATCTCCTATCGAAGCAAACCCCATCCGAGGTGATATGAAGGCGTTCTGAATCAATTGTGAGGGCTAAAACCTTTGTTTTGGGATTTCCAAATTTCTGGCCGAAACGACAGGGCCGGACCTGACGTTTTGGTCCAAAATTGGACATTCCGTTTTTGGCGGAAATTCTCGCAGATATCCATCTCCTATCGAAGCAAACCCCATCCGAGGTGATATGAGGGCGTTCTGAATCAATTGTGAGAGCTAAAACCTTTGTTTTGGGATTTCCAAATTTCTGGCCGAAATGACAGGTCCGGACCTGACGTTTTGGTCCAAAATTCGACTTTCCGTTTTTGGCGGAAATTCTCGCAGATATCCATCTCCTATCAAAGCAAACCCCATCCGAGGTGATATGAAGGCGTTCTGAATCAATTGTGAGGGCTAAAACCTTTGTTTTGGGATTTCCAAATTTCTGGCCGAAACGACAGGTGTTTTGGTCCAAAATTCGACTTTCCGTTTTTGGCGGAAATTCTCGCAGATATCCATCTCCTATCGAAGCAAACCCCATCCGAGGTGATATGAAGGCGTTCTGAATCAATTGTGAGGGCTAAAACCTTTGTTTTGGGATTTCCAAATTTCTGGCCGAAACGACAGGTCCCGACCTGACGTTTTGGTCGAAAATTCGACATTCCGTTTTTGGTGGAAATTCTCGCAGATATCCATCTCCTATCTAAGCAAACCCCATCCGAGGTGATATGAAGGCGTTCTGAATCAATTGTGAGAGCTAAAACCTTTGTTTTGGGATTTCCAAATTTCTGGCCGAAACGACAGGTCCGGACCTGACGTTTTGGTCCAAAATTCGACATTCCGTTTTTGGCGGAAATTCTCGCAGATATCCATCTCCTATCGAAGCAAACCCCATCCGAGGTGATATGAAGGCGTTCTGAATCACTTGTGAGGGCTAAAACCTTTGTTTTGGGATTTCCAAATTTCTGGCCGAAACGACAGGTCCGGACCTGACGTTTTGGTCCAAAATTCGACTTTCCGTTTTTGGCAGAAATTCTCGCAGATATCCATCTCCTATCGAAGCAAACCCCATCCGAGGTGATATGAAGGCGTTCTGAATCACTTGTGAGGGCTAAAACCTTTGTTTTGGGATTTCCAAATTTCTGGCCGAAACGACAGGTCCGGACCTGATGTTTTGGTCCAAAATTCGACTTTCCGTTTTTGGCGGAAATTCTCACAGATATCCATCTCCTATCGAAGCAAACCCCATCCGAGGTGATATGAAGGCGTTCTGAATCAATTGTGAGGGCTAAAACCTTTGTTTTGGGATTTCCAAATTTCTGGCCGAAACGACAGGTGTTTTGGTCCAAAATTCGACTTTCCGTTTTTGGCGGAAATTCTCGCAGATATCCATCTCCTATCGAAGCAAACCCCATCCGAGGTGATATGAAGGCATTCTGAATCAATTGTGAGGGCTAAAACCTTTGTTTTGGGATTTCCAAATTTCTGGCCGAAACGACAGGGCCGGGACCTGACGTTTTGGTCCAAAATTGGACATTCCGTTTTTGGCGGAAATTCTCGCAGATATCCATCTCCTATCGAAGCAAACCCCATCCGAGGTGATATGAGGGCGTTCTGAATCAATTGTGAGAGCTAAAACCTTTGTTTTGGGATTTCCAAATTTCTGGCCAAAATGACAGGTCCGGACCTGACGTTTTGGTCCAAAATTCGACTTTCCGTTTTTGGCGGAAAATTCTCGCAGATATCGCTCTCCTATCAAAGCAAACCCCATCCGAGGTGATATGAAGGCGTTCTGAATCAATTGTGAGGGCTAAAACCTTTGTTTTGGGATTTCCAAATTTCTGGCCGAAACGACAGGTCCGGACCTGACGTTTTGGTCCAAAATTCGACTTTCCGTTTTTGGCGGAAATTCTCGCAGATATCCATCTCCTATCGAAGCAAACCCCATCCGAGGTGATATGAAGGCGTTCTGAATCAATTGTGAGGGCTAAAACCTTTGTTTTGGGATTTCCAAATTTCTGGCCGAAACGACAGGTCCGGACCTGACGTTTTGGTCCAAAATTCGACTTTCCGTTTTTGGCGGAAATTCTCGCAGATATCCATCCCATATCGAAGCAAACCCCGTCCGAGGTGATATGAAGGCGTTCTGAATCACTTGTGAGGGCTAAAACCTTTGTTTTGGGATTTCCACATTTCTGGCCGAAACGACAGGTGTTTTGGTCCAAAATTCGACTTTCCGTTTTTGGCGGAAATTCTCGCAGATATCCATCCCCTATCGAAGCAAACCCCGTCCGAGGTGATATGAAGGCGTTCTGAATCAATTGTGAGGGCTAAAACCTTTGTTTTGGGATTTCCACATTTCTGGCCGAAACGACAGGTCCGGAACTGACGTTTTGGTGCAAAATTCGACTTTCCGTTTTTGGCGGAAATTCTCGCAGATATCCATCTCCTATCGAAGCAAACCCCATCCGAGGTGATATGAAGGCGTTCTGAATCAATTGTGAGGGCTAAAACCTTTGTTTTGGGATTTCCAAATTTCTGGCCGAAACGACGGATGTTTTGGTCCAAAATTCGACTTTCCGTTTTTGGCAGAAATTCTCGCAGATATCCATCTCCTATCGAAGCAAACCCCATCCGAGGTGATATGAAGGCGTTCTGAATCAATTGTGAGGGCTAAAACCTTTGTTTTGGGATTTCCAAATTTCTGGCCGAAACGACAGGTCCGGACATGACGTTTTGGTCCAAAATTCGACTTTTCATTTTTAGCGGAAATTCTCGCAGATGTCCATCTCCTATCGAAGCAAACCCCATCCGAGGTGATATGAAGGCGTTCTGAATCAATTGTGAGGGCTAAAACCTTTGTTTTGGGATTTCCAAATTTCTGGCCGAAACGACAGGTCCGGACCTGACGTTTTGGTCCAAAATTCGACTTTCCGTTTTTGGCGGAAATTCTCGCAAATATCACTCTCCTATCGAAGCAAACCCCATCCGAGGAGATATGAAGGAATTCTGAATCAATTGTGAGCGCTAAAACCCTTGTTTCGGGATTTCCAAATTCAGGTCCGGACAGGTCTGTCAGGTCCGGACCTGACGTTTTGGCCGAAAATTCGACTTTGCATTTTTGGCTGAAATTCTTGCAAATATCGCTCTTCTATCGAAGCAAAGCCCCTCCGAGGTGATACCAAGGCATTCTGAATCAATTGTGAGCGCTAAAACCCTTGTTTTGGGATCTGCACATGTCTTGCCAAAACCTCAGGTCCGGACCTGACGTTTTGGCTGAAAATTCGACTTTTCATTTTTGTCTGAAATTCTCGCAAATATCGCTCTTCTTTGTTTTGTAAGGGATATTCAATTCCAGGTCTTTTACTACAATCATATCAAAAATTATTTTCCTTCTTTCCAATATTGCATCTGTGGGCATGCTTTAGCTGGATTTTAGGTTCTAGTCTGCTGTAGGTTAATACTCATGAATAATTCAGCAGGCTCTGTTTTGCCTCTGCAGTGATGGCAGTTTCTTTTTAGGATAGCATTTTAGTATTTTTCAGGATATTATTTTAGTATTTTATTGTTTTAGGATGGTATTTTAGTATTTATTATTTCTCACATGTATTAAAGTCTCATTGCACTTTTGCACGTTATTTGTGCAACTGTGGTGTGTGTCAGCGAGCAGCTGAATAACTGAATTTCCCTCTGGGATTACTAAAGTATCTATCATTGATGAGGTCTGGAGTGGGAAGACGTAGGCACTAGATTAATACTGCTTATACCTGCACTTTAATCAGCTGCAGGCCGAAGTTAATAAGCTTTCATCATTCAACAAAGATGAGACCCTGACCCCTAGTGTCCACTTACTGTTACTACATCACAGTGGACACTTTAAAGGTTCCAGACAAGTGCAATTATTATGATTTGATTTGCTTTGTTTCCTTTACTCACACATTAAATCCCCACTTTTCTCCTTATTGAAGGATCAGCTAACACTTGTAAATTCATGAGATGATCAACAGGGTTTTACACATTAAGTGGTTTCTTAATGACAACTGTTTAAACCATCATGTTGGAGAAGCATCTACAAACAGAAAAATTCTAAAGCAAAACAAAACACTGTTTTGTAAATAGTAAGTTCCAGTCAGCCTCAGAGCAGCTAACCTTAAGAATATGGATGTGATATTATATGAAGGCATGTGGACAACTGCTACATTTGGGAATTTTATTAAGATTTGTCTCAATATTTTGAAAGTACCAAATTGTTGCAGACTATCATGCAAGGATATCATAAGAAAAGGCCACGACTCACTGTGTTAAATTGATATTCACTGACTTAATTTCAACTTTTTAATGCACTTGCAATTATTTCACCGCTAATCCTACTCATCTGGCATACCAGTGTTGAATAAAAAGAGCCAATAAAGATTCTCATGATTGACATTAAGCTCTGGCACTGTCCTAAGACTTTGAAGGTTTAATGGAACTTTTATAGACCTCTGCTTTATGTCCAACATCAGACTCATGAAGCTTTCTCTTTAGCATTTGCATAATTATGCACGACCAGAAAACAGATGGTCCTGTTTTCCTGCAGACCACAGGGGAATTAAAATACAGCTTGCTTACCACAGGCTATAATCCAGATGTATGCTGTGGTTTAAATGTCTTTAAAAAAATATATTTTGTGTTTGATTTTTTTTTTATTGTAAGGCTGAAAAACAAAGGTACCTCTTTGACAAACCACTGGCAGAATGCAGGTCCTATCCATTCCCGAGCGTGGACACCACAGTCAATCCACACGGCTTTCTTCTGATGATGACTTTTCTTTCCTAGCTGACAAGAGACAAACACTGTTAGTCTTAGTGTGTGTGTGTGTGTGTGTGAATGCAGCTCTACCTGTGTCTTTGCATGTACTTTTTCATGCTCCTTCTCCTACCTCAACTACATAAAGCTGTCTTCCCTCGTACGACTTCCCAATGGAGAACATGTCAACCAGGTCTGAGTGGGTTCTGTTCATGTCAAACATCCAGCTCTGGATCTAAAGGAGGAAAACATTTTGTTCACTTATTTGTTTAAAGTATTTAAATAGGAACTCTGAAAAGATTGAAGATTTTGCGTTAAAAGTTCCAGGCCAGTGAAAATCACCCCCAAGGCAAAGAGAGATGGTACATTTTCTGTGTATTTGTTCACACAGGTATACAGAGACTCATTCATCAATCTGAGACTACTACAGATTTGTGCGTACAGCCTCCTGACATTTTGATGAACCAAAGCCTGAATGACCCAGGAGAATAAACCTTTTAAAACAAATCTGTGCTTAAGTTTGAGTTTTTGAGAGCAGTGAGAGGATCAACACCTGTGGGTTGAGGTTTGAAAACACCATAAAGAGCACATAAAGTGTTCATATGTCATAAAGCCAAATGACAATATCTAGTTTATCTGATGATGGGGGTTGATGTTTGGATAGAGAGGAAGGTGTACATTCTTCTCTATCCAAAAATACAGCGTAGTTTTCTGAACCTTGTAGTTCATCCTAATTGTGTGTTGTGTATAGCTGCACTGAGGGTTAATTCTGGTAAAGGAAAAACTCTCTTCAGTGGCTTTGGCTGTGTCTCAATTCAGGGTCTGCAGCCTATGAACGCTGAATTTGAAGACAGAAGAGCGGTGAATCGAAGGATGTCCCATTTTGAAGGCTCCTCCAAAATATGACCTACAAATCCATCTCATTTTGCTGTGAAGGACAGATTCAGTGGATCCTTCATAGCCTCACATGTCCCAAGATTCAATGAGCATGTATGCTGAAGATGACTGACATGTTGGAACTCCAGAAGGACTCCTGTTTTACCCATTTGTGCAGGATTTCTGGCAACAACTCTGTGATTTTATTTCTGAAAAGATTGATGAAGATTTTGTTTTACTGTGGTAAAAATGTGTTGTTTGGGCTCTTTCTAATTAATACACAGAGGAAAAACACTGCTTCTCACATTATAAAAATCCTTCTCATTATGGCAAAATTTTTAAATGTAAATTATCTGAAAAAAAACTTCCTTCATAGTTTTCAGTTGAAACTATATATTCAATCATTTCAGTACTCTGAAAAAGAAAAGCAATTAAATCTACAACTTGCACTTAATACATTTTTTGCTAATATCCTCCCCTAGTGCTTGTTCAAATGTTGAAAATGTACATTTTGCTAAATTTTGTTTTATTGCAAAATTATTAGGTTGGATTTTTACATTGTGGTTTTATACTTGATCAAAAAGAAAAACTAAAATTTCTGTTTTAAATGTAAGATTTTGGTTTACATGAGTTTGAAAAAGGCAGCAGTATGGAAAGGGAAAGTATGGAAAGAGGCACTGATAAATTATAAACATTAAAAAAGTTATGATTTATGTGATGTTAGCAATGTAAGCCTGAAAAGTGGTATTGAGAGTCTTTACTCCTGCTCCCATGCATTTCTTTGGCCAGTTGTTCTTTACACAGGAGATGACTGTTTTTGCGTGTCTCTGTGGCTGAATCAATCAAAAATTTTAAATTCTGGTTTGTACAGTTTTTTCCCCCTTTCACACTATCTGCATCCCACATTACAACAGCATAAGATAGGAGAGCAAAACGAAGTGCATCGGTAGATGCTGGGCTCCACATATACCTCTTCCAAAGAGTGGTACACCTCGTAGTCATACTGAGACTCTGACCTCCTGCGCCTGCGAGAGGAGCGATATCCTGTCTGCTTTTCAATTTCAGTCTGTAGATTGGAGATAAAAACCCTGTGGATGGAAGAGAGAGAGAGAGAGAGAGAGATTTGTAGAGACGGATAGTAGATATGATATCTATGTATATTACCTGCTTGCATTGAGAAAAATGTGGTCTGTGGGCAATATGGTCCTAAATAAAGAATTTTAACATTTCTTCCTCCTTATGTTCATATATGCTAACTTTCAGCGACAAGCTATTCATAATCACTTTGGATGTTGGCTCTTGTTTCACATTTTGCACATTTTAATCCAGAAATAACACATTAATAAATGAAAAACTAAAACTGAAGTAAATGTATAACCTTGTTCAGGGGTTTCCAAACTTTTCAACTCCCAACCCCTTAAAATAAAAATGCCAGGGACTAGAAAACCCCTCTGTTCCTCAAGGTGGTTAAATGTAAGTCACAGCGACAAGCAAACACTGACAGGACAATCTAATTATGACTTAACATCATCTTTGACACAGTTTGTTAGCACTAGTATTTTACCATTCCTGTTAGATATTGAACAAAATTTCAGTGTGTGTGTGTAATGCGAATTAGCTAAGACAACAGTTTTTACAGTTACTGTTTATAGACTTCTCCCTGCCTCCTCACTTCCCACCCCAACCTAAAACAGTGATCTCTTTTCATAGCTGCTGTGTGGGCAGTCCAACTCTGCAGGTCCCTATGTACACATTCCTATCTTTAACTATTTTAATGTCCCTTAAAAAGATGGATTACTTCCCTGAGAGTAAAGTCTTTGACTTGTAATTTCCAACACAACCCGACCACCTACCAAAGACTGTCGCCTTACAACATTAAGCATTGTGAAAAATCCTTAGCCAGTCAACACAGCATCAGGGAGAAAAAAACCCCCTCATCCTCAGATCTGCAGTTCCTCCCTCAGGACAGAGATGACAATGGAATTCTTTCTAGCCGCCACCGCTTTGATAAAGCTCCATCATTTCAGCGTTAATTTTGATGAGGGATGGGGCAGAGAGATGAAAGGGTTGCAGCTGGGAACAGATTGAGAGAGGGGCTCTGATGTGTTCTGCATGTGTGTGTTACTGTGTATCCCAGCTTTTAGGGAGTATAAGAGGCCTTTCTGCATGTGAGCTAAGGCCAAGTCTGCATGTGAAAATGGTATATTCTGGCTGAGGGAAGATGGGTAGTTGCAGTACCCTTTGGATTAAAGATGTGTGTCAGTGCAGAAAATCTGCTGACAAGATAAAGAAATAAATGAGAGTGGAAAGCCAGCATGTACTGCTGTGTGTACTGTATCCCCGATCTTACCCATAGTCAATATATTCCTTCTTTAAGCGTGAATGTAAACCTGCAGTGTCATTGCGTTTCACATGGACGTCTACTGTTGCATTTTGACTGATGAGACTGGCACTGTTGGGCTGCCAGAGGTCCACCTAAAGAGAACAACAGATCTGTTAGATCAGATATATATATATATATATATATATATATATATATATATATATATATATATATATAAAAAATGGAAATTTTAAATCATAATATCTGTTTATTTTGTGACACAATTAACGGTCAAATGATTTCTTGATCTTAGGCTTAGAAAATCAGTTAATAAAACTGTATGGAAATGAACTGAGTCATTTAAAGTGAGGCAACACGGGCAAAAAATAACTCGGTCAATCTCCACTTGTAATTACATCAAGCACTGATATTCTGTTAGCTCTAACCCTCGAGTTAACCTTACCTATTATATTTATACACACAGCATGTAGTAATAAAATAAATATTTATATGAGTAATGTTTGGTCAAAAACAAGTATTCCATTTTACCAAAAATACACACAGAAGACCCTGCAAAGAGAGGACAGCTCAGTGTTTGCAGACGTGTGTAAACGTCCTCAGCTGACTTTCATTTGTGCTGCAGCAGACATGCAGCCTGCCCTGCACACATGTTTGTTAATGTCAGTTGGTTTAATGGTTCACAGAAAGCATAGCACATTAATTGAACTTTGTTTAGAGCCAGAGGAGTAAAAAGTCTGAAGCTGGAATTTTTGGAGCTCTCTGCTGCTGCTGCCATTTTATGGCGTTTCCAAATGGTTAAGCACCCCAAATGTTTCAGAAGTGCTCAGACAAACAAATCTGAAACACACATGCCTAAAAGGGTCCTTAAAAGCCCTCATCAGATAACACAACTCCTCACTTACAGTTGTCTCAACTGAACATTTTTATGGCCAAATATAAATTTTATGTCTCTTGATTGTTATGTGTGATTCTTTTTCAGTGAGCGTGTATGACAGGGTATCTTCAAGTTCTCAATTTGTGCTTTTGTGGTTTATTTAAAACTCAAACGGACAAAACAACAAAAGACAAGTTAGTCCAATGAAACGAGCAGACCTTTCTTGAGTCATATGAGGTCATGCTGTAACTCAGTGTTTATATGGCATTTAAAAAAAAAATACAGGTTGACCTAATAAAACCGTAATGGGTCTATAGCTCAGTTTGTTTATCTTTTGAAAGTTGTTGGGCTCTGTGCAGACAAGGGCAAACTAAATCATGGGAAGAAGGGCCCAGATTGCAGAAACAGCAACAACATGTCTCAAAGAAGACCAAATAAGGAGCAGACAAATACTGAAGTTGAGAATTTTTGCTTTGATCCATATATATCTTTCTAATTACAAGAATCATTGAGGCTCATTCACTAATAAATGCATAATAATGTTCTTACTCTGTGCATGAAATAAGTGCGTAGAATCACTGCCAGATTCATGACATACCAGCCAGTTTTGTTCTTACCATCTTGCGTATATTAGTAAATCAGAATAATTCTAAATTGACAGGTGTGCCCACAACCAGCAATCAGCATACTATCATGCCCCAATGCATCTATAAGAACATCTATTCAGTGCATCAAGATGAGAGTGATGAGATGGAGGAAAAATAATATTTCTTTTATTGTAAGCTAAGTATTTTATTTAAGATTCAATATTATAACTATGATAAGGGTGAAAAGGTGTCAATTTCATGGTTATTTATTACATTTAGCCAATTTACAGTTTTCATTATTGAATTCACAGCAAGAAGGTTGCCAGTTCGAATCCCGGTTGGGGCATGGTGTGCCTTTCTGTGTGGAGTTTGCATGTTCTCCCCGTGCATGCGTGGTTTCTCTCCGGGTACTCTGGCTTCTTCCCACAGTCCAAAAACATGCTCATCAGGTTAATCAGTGATTCTAAATTGCCCAGAGGTGTGAGCATTAATGGTTGTCTGTCTCTATGTGTCAGCCCTACGATTGACAGGCAACCAGTCCAGGGTGTACCCCACCTCCCGCCTTAAGTCAGCTGGGATAGACTCCAGCCACCAGCGACTCTGAATAGGATAAGCGGTATAGAAAATGAATGAATGAAAGGGTTTTTCTTTTACTGACACTAGTTTACATATGCAATGCATTTGGTTAAGAGTATTTTTTTACATTTTCAGAGAAATTTGGTTGTCATCATTTGTGCGTACACATGGTCTGAGGAAGTTCTGTTTTTTTTCGCAATGTAAGATTAAATTTAAGTAAATATATTGATGAATCCCAGATTTGTGCTTCAATGTTTGTACGCATGGTTTAAGCACATTTGTGCATATACACTGTTAGTGAATGAGGCCCATTGTCTGCAATTTAACCCTCCTAAACGTCTCCATGATCCGACAAAGTCTGCTGTTTTATAGTAATACAATGTTTTTCTTTATGTTCAGGTTGCATGTACAGGAAAATGCTTGACACCACACGTGAACATTAAATGATACATTAAGCATTTTTACGCAGGGTCCCCTTTCTGTTCCTTTTAATCTGCAGAGAAAAAATACGACAAACAGATTTTCTCTTGCTTGTAAAATCATCTGTATAATCAAATATTCAAAGCAGTGCCTCAATCATTCATTGAATATGACTCTCTACAATTGCATCATGCTTCTTGTGCCTTCAAAACATCTTTGTGGTGCATTTGCAAATGAAATCAATGTGCAAAGAAAGGTCATCTTTGTTCCTGAGGCTGATGGGTAATTACTACCAAATGAGTAAGAAGGCCAGGCCTTTGTGTTCTTCAGGGCTTCCCCTCCATAATTTAAGTTTCTTTAAAACATATGTTCATAAAGTTTACAAACTTTCAGAGTCATTACAAAGAAACCTCTGTACCCCCCCCCCCCCCCCCCCATCCTCTTTTGAGGTTTTCTTATTTAAGCAAATATAGAGGCAGCGATCTAGAAAAGAGGGAGCAGCCAAGTGTGGTCGTCTGTCACAGTCAGGATACACTCGCTGTCTCTCTATTAATGCCCAAGTCATCTATCACATCTCCCACTCTCTCTCTTTATACTCACTGAATCAGACCTCTCTCAATCTGTCCATAACCCACAGCTAAAGTGCCAAAGAAAGCCCAATGTAAGACTTTAGGCTGGTGCAAGCAAAATAATAATGGATAAAATATAACACATGGCAATTAAGAAAGTCAAAACAGATTCTAAGGGAAAAAGGGAGTCTAAAACAAGTGCAAAAAAAATCCTAGTAGTAACAACAGTCTACAGTTTAGGTTAAGACAGGGATCATTTCAGTGGAACATACTGACCTTCATTTGCCCCAGTATTTTCTTGAGCACTTGGACCTCTTCATCATTACTCGGAGTGATCCTGAAGACTTGATCACTATAAAAAACAACACAGTCTCTTAATGTCAGTTTGCGATCAGAATCAAAGTATTCTAAAGGATATTTATGGCTCGACAAATTCACTTTATATGGCTATGGCTCAATTTTATCTGAGTTTGAAAACCATTGGAGACATGAAGTCACAGGTAATACAAGCTTTCCTTGCGCTGATTGAAGCTGACGTGTATAATAGCAGGTGTGGAGCAGGTGGTTCATAGATGACAAGGTCAACCCTCAAACAATCAGTGTAGGACATCATTAAAGGGTTAAATTCCATCATTTCAAGCTCTGAAGTATTCTATGGTGGATACAATAGCAGCATTTTTTCCCGCTCTTATCAGACTATAAAAGCATCAATCATCTGGTAGATGTGTCAAATGTGATGGTTCACATATAAAAGTTTAAAGCTTTGTTATTCTCAGCTCATCTATTCAACTATATGATATGACACAATACTTGGCCTGCAGAGAATGAGCCAAAATGTTATGTGCAAAAACTGCAAAAACATAATGAAGCATGAAGGATAAACAAAAATCACAGTGTATTTGGCCAAGGCTCACTGATTCAATGTTGATTTGCTCTTTTTCATGTCTTACACAATATCTGTGTTTGCAACACATTTCTTATGAGTCTTGATTGTTATATTACGTTGTCACATTATGTTAGATTACGTTATGTAACGCTACATTGTTACTTTATGTTACATTATGTTACATTACTTTACATTATGTTACAATATGTTGCATTACTTAACATTGTTGCATTATGGTATGTTACATTACTTTACACTGTGTTGCACTGTTACGGTATGTTACATTAAGTTACATTTTATTATATGTTACAAAACATTGTTACTTTGCGTTACGTAATGTTACCTTATGTTATGTAGCATTACGTTATGTTACATTACATAATCACAAATTGAGTTACAATGTTGTGTTGTATTATTAGTTTACACAATTGTTACATTAGGTTACGTTAAGTTACGCTACATTACGTTATCTTGCCTTATGTTATGTTGCATTACTGTACATTATGTTACTCTATGTTATGTTACATTACTTTAAGGTAATTTGATAGCTGTAATAACAAACACTTTAAGCCCATAGAGAAAGTTTACAGCCTCTCCTACAAAGCCACATCTTATTGATCCTCTTCATCCTGATTGTGAATCCCACAAAGCTCTGCTTTTTCTCAGGCGACTACAGCTCCTCAAAACTTACAAGCTGTCAATCAGACTTTGTGTGTGTCTGATAAAATGTATGTGCCAGGTTGTATGCATCCACTTTCATGTTTTTTTTCTCTTCCTCTCTCGGATTTATTTCAAAGAGATTTTTACAATGTGCCACACAGGAAGCTGGGCCCCCCTAAACAAAGGTGGCCACTCTGAGGTTTGAGCAACAAAAGGTCCGGGAGTCCCATGTGAGCAGCCACACTGTTACAGTGACCAAAATTGGCATGTCCCCATGGCAATGACTGTGACAACAGATGGACTTGAAAGTAAGTTGGAAGTCTTTGATGGTAATGATGTTATTGGACATATAAAAAATGGATAACAGTTGGACATTTAGTGCTTTATATTTCAAACTAGGTCAAGTTTGATGTATTTTTCTGATATTTTATAGAAATATGTTTTTTGTTACTCATTGTATTACAGTCTAAACTGAGCCTGAACCTTGTCTTTCCTTCAGTGATTCTCCAAAATGATGGTGGACTGTTTTTGTGTGGTTTCTGGCAAAAGTCCTCTTCTTTGCTTCAAGCAGAAAAGCAGGGTTTCCTGCACTACAGCTGCCCTCAAGTTTTCAATGTGTTGATTCCCACAGCAAAAGAGGTCAACTAGTGGTGTTCTGAGACTGCATTACAAAAAAAAGTATCATCTCTACAGTTCTAGTGGCAAAAACCAAGCATTTGTTAATTTTAAAATACATTTCAGTTGAATAACTGAAAGATTTTGATCTTTAAACTAGAAAGGCAGACAGTGATTGATTTTAGAGTGTACTCAAAATATATGTTAATTAAGACATATGAGACATGAGTTTCCAGCAGACAATCAGCAGTGGTCTTCTTGTCCCTCGGTTAATTACATCAATCTGTCTTTCAGAAAAAAAACCCTATAAATCCTAACATGCCTTCTGCCCAAATTACAACACATATCCAGCACCAGTTAGTCCTTGAGGAAAAAAACACCAACTCCTCCAAATGCTTCACAAACTTCACATTCATAGTCAAAACCTGAGAGAAGCTATTTTAAGGGGCTAGATGAAAATTGTGTGTCCCAAATACAGTCTCACAAACATGAAGACAGACAGATATGCGGGGGACTTGAGTCAATAAATGACTGTTTGGACAAATTTGCACTCTCTTGTGGTTTTAGAAACTAACCCATGAAGAGAGTTGGGGATACAACTATAATTTTTAAAATGAGCAGTTTGACAGGCCTCTATAGCAGGAAGCTGCCTCTCTGTGACATCTGTGTCCATAATGAGCCTTCTGACTGCCTTTCTGCAACAAAACACAACAGGTACTAACTTATCAAAGTGCTATCAGACAATAGAGCCAGTCTAAAGAAGATAAAATATTTATGTCTAAACTTGAAATGAAAGAAAGATGCTGAGCATAAAGACTTTCTTTGTATGGGAAACATGAGATAAAGCCCGGATCTTATACACAAAGAAGGAATCCTGGTAGTCACAGTGCACTTTTCCTGCAGGAGTACTCTCGCAAGCTCCATGAGGAAATGAATGGGAGCTTTTTTTCACTCACCCTGCGTAGCGGTTGTTGTACAAATAGGCACCAACGGGACATAGCACGTTGCCGCAGATTATCACACAAGCCAGTAAAGCTGAGGCTCTAAATGCGCTCCTTTGGTGCGGTACCATCCTCAGCCAGAGATCAAAGAAGGAAGAAACCGATCAGGCAACCTCACAGGACGCACGCCAATTTATCAGACAGGGAATATGACTGAAACGAAAGGAGCCGGTCCAGAGCAGCATCAACAGATTGGAGACTTTGATGAAGGCGCGCGCTCGCCAGGAGTAGATGTCCCTCTGACACAAGGTGCTAAAGGTGTGAAAAGCGGTCACCTGACACGTGGGAAGCATTTACCACCTCTTTTGAAGCTGAGGAGGGGATTGCAGGGTAGCAGCTCTCTTTTAAAATGAGGAGGACCTGAGTCACGTGGGCGAAGTTGGTAACTGGATCTCTGATAACTGGTGTGCACTCAGTGAATAAACTGTGGTGAACACATGGGCAAGTAGTCAACGGAATCTCTATAAATAAGGTCGTTTGCTGCATAGCTCAAACTTTTCTGGTTGGACTTGAACTTTATCAAATGACTCGCCTAAAATAAAAGGTATAGTCTTCTCAACCCAGGTCTTTTAAGGGGACACCTAGCTGCTTAGTTGCTCTGATAAAACATGATAGCTTTCATTGCAGACTGCTTCATAACATGTTCCTGACGGTTTAGTAAAAGGGTATTTAAAAAGTTGCCAACACAGTTTTATGAAACGAATTGTGGAGTCAGTAATTGACTAAATTGGGGGGGGGGGGGGGGTGTTATTTCTAAGTGTACTCTACCTAGTATTATTGTTTTTAATGATGTGCTGCATCATTGCAACTTCAAGCATTGGTGCGCAAGTGGCTTCTCTAGTAAACATTACTTTTAGCTAAGAGGCTAACAGTGTTCATTTAGTTACACTTTATCACATTTTGTAGCTATGAAAGATGATATCCCCAATTATTTTTTACTTATAATTTATTTTAATAATATCTTAATTTTATTGTTAAATAGTTACAGTGTTTTCATTTACCATGTATAAGAAAAATAAGTGGAACAAAACCTGATGATCTGACGAAGAAAACAAAAATAAAAACAATGGACAAGCAAAAACAGCAAAACAAGAAGAAACAAATGACACTGATAAGACAATAAGACAAAAACAATCACCTAAAATACATTAAAATCCTCCCCCAATCTACCCACCCAGATAGCCTTTGTGTTTATCAACATAATTTTTCAATATTTGCTATTAATAATATTATTATTTTTTTTTTGACAGAGTAGAATATATAATATAGGGTTAAAAGAAGGACCAACATGAGGGAAGCTGAGGACCAATTCCTGAAAATTATCCATTTGCCTTGTCTTAATCAGGGAGAAATTTTTAAAATAAAAAGAAATAAAGGGTTGCATTTTTAACTCGAACTCTTCATGACATCCTCTAGGGGTCAACTTGTTTTTTTCCAAGTCACAAGAAAAACATCAAATCCTTTAACCAAGCAAATCAAAGATGGTAGGATCTTAAATTAAGGAAGCTAATGGTAGCTATCATTATATGTTCAAACTTGGTTCACACCTTCTCTGTCCCATACTTTACCTGTATTGTATTTTGAGATTCTTGCCATATTGAAGCTGTTGAATGACATCCATTGGTGAAATTCCACCATTTTTATGGTTTACTTGGAAACTAAATGGCTCTGTGAACGCATATAAATTCTCCATCCAGTGAGTGATGCTGGAGAAAAATGGTCACTCTTGTGCTGCCATGTAAGGTTTTGGTGGAAACCAAACTGGACCAATTTAAAACATTGTTTGCTCAATGTGGGGAAATTAAAGAATGTTGAACCCAAAGACCAATAGTGAAGTATACTTCAAAACTGTTTTACACCTAAATCCTTAGCTTCCTGTTTCCTTATACCTCTTTACTGTAAAACTGGAGTGCTAACCAGCCGTCCGCTCTGTCAGTGCCCTGGCTCGGCTCCACCAGGAGTCCCTCTGTGCAGCTTTAGGTAGCTCTCCCTGTTATTCCAGGCTTTTCATGCCTCCGTTTGATCCTCTACTTATCACCCAACACAGTGATTAAATGTCTAAGTCAACCGCCAGCCTTTTCCTTTTGTGATTGCATGGCAGCAGCACATTTTTCACATGCTTCTCTCCAGTGTCAACAGTGCGCCACCTGTTTTACACCCAATTACTGTACAACAGAGCCCAAACACTCCCTGCTGCCTCTAAAACAGGCACAGACATCACAGCAGACAGGACAGGAATGCTGGTATACACAACTTCCGCTTCATTGCACAAGGGTTAAATGATGGGCTGAGATGGATTTAGGATTTTAATTGCTCTGATGATAATGATATTTGCAGAATACAGGTACTTAAAGACCCGGAGAGACAAGTTGCACGATTAGTGATATTTAAATAAATGCCACCTCTGTGCCAGTGGACCCTCTTGCATTTTGTTATACTTGAAAACTGAAGATTTATCAACAGCTCTGAGTTCAGACTAAATTATGTTTTTCCCCTTTTTATATTGTTTATTGATGGAGATATGAGTTTTAAGGATTTGCCGTCATCTAAGGTTTGAGCACAGATTTGTAATGTGCTATCCACATGTTGCACAGCTGTAAGAAGCTTTTCTACAGCACACCATCTAAGGTTTAAAGAGTAAAAACATTTCTGCTTCACCATAGGTATCAGCTTCTTTCCCAGAAACTGTCTTCATAACTCTTACTACCTGCAATAGAGGAATCTAGAGCATTTTTTTCAAAACTAACCTAAACCAAGAAGCTAAAGTGTTTTTGAGCAGCAGGACAGCTGCACACAGAAGCATATTCATAAAATGCTTGCCCTGAGCTCCATGTGTATCATGTTCTAGGATTTGTGTGCAGAGTGAAAGCAGTTATGTTTCATTGGCTCGTCATTTTTTTGGGCACAGGCTTGCAGCTATAGGGAGCCAGTGTGGTAGAGTGTGTGTTGTTTTTAACACACAGGAATGAGACCTGGGTGCAGGGTGCCGTTTCAGGATCTGGTTAGCAGAAAGATGGAGAAGCATGCATTTTTTAAGAGGTAAATTTAACTCTTTGCGATCTTGTAAAGGTATTAAGGTTGAGTAAATTAACACTTTTCTCCCTGAGTCGATGCTGAAGGGTGTCAATAAGCTCATTGATTGGAGTGCAGACTGAGGGAGTGCTTTGGATTGATTTGGGAGGGGGTCTGGTCAAACTATGGGGCTAACTGCAGCTCTATTTTACCCCTTTTCCACCAAGATGGCGCTAGCGCTGATTCAGTGCCCGTGCTAGTGCTAGTGCTCAGCTGGTTCTGATCCCTTGATGTCTTAAGGGCCTCTGCAAGGTCTGGGACTCCATCTGACTCCGAACGGGGCTATGAGTGCACATCTATGACCTATGACTCCTAAAGGGGAGGAAAGGCATGGAGTAGAATTTATTTAAAATGTTGCACTGATTAAAGACAATCTCATAGCTGAAGAAGCTTACTACTCTCAGAATGAATTGAAAATTCAAAGGAAGTTTGATGACTGAGACCTATATAAGAGGAAAGACAGGTTTTGCAATGCTTACATTTACTGCAATCAAAATGTTTTTTACTGATGTTTTTTAACCCAAATTTGAGCCAGAAAACTTGAATTGTCTGAGAAGACAGAATCAAACAAGACCAACAATCAACCGACCAACCACAAAACACATTTTTCTGTTCAGGAACAAGAGGAAATAACTGTAATTTGTTGATCAGAAAATAAATAATATTGTTCTACATGTGCTTTTTTTGTAAAATAGTACATTTGACTAAAGAGCTCATAGAATTACAGAAGATTATGGAAACATCAAAAATGTTTTGATTGTCAGCAACATCCTGTTAATTTAGGGCAGTGGAGGTAACACCTTGCACTGGGTGGTGGTCAAATAAATTTGTAAGGCACTGAACATATGTATCATGTTTTTGGACATTTTTCAGGACTCAGCTGATGCTACTTTTGGTTTCATTCTGACAAAAATGTATGTGAATTAGAGGATCAGTTATGAAGCCTGTTTGATGAAAATCTTGACTCAGCAACACAAGCATTTAAACTAAAACAAACAGCGACCTCTTGTGGCAGCCAGGGAACTGTACAGGATCAACAAGAAGTACACACAGCACAAGAGAACAGTACTGCATTTAACCACCAGAGTCTACCATATGTCAACGTTTAGTCAGGTTTAACAGCTATGTCCTCATCTCACCTCACAAAACTGCCTCTAACTTCTAATTAAGACATAAAATCACCTTATAAAAGATAGACTTCCTCCAGTGCTGATACATTAGGGCAGTTTTTTTGCTCTTTATGTGACAGTGCCTCAGTAGACACACTCTAGGATGGGCTGAGATTATAAAAAATGGAGAAAAAAAAACTATGTGGATTTTATGCCGAAAGGAGATAAGTTAAAATGAAGTGTGGAGGTAATTATTTGTGGGCTGTATAGATTCCTTTAAAAATACACTCACGTTGTAACACAAAGCTACTTGGTTTAAGTATGTATTTCTATTCAGTTGGCTTTGGTTTATAACTTTGAAAAGGGATCACATATAACCACTGGTACATACCAAGACACTGCAGACTGAGAAGAGTATTTAGGTAACACAGCTGCAGGATTTATACATTACAAGCTTATAAAAATGAGCTAAGGCACAAGAGCATCTGCTTGCTTCATTTGGGTAATGTTCTTATATAAAAGTTAAAGGAAAAACAGGGAGAGACACTTTGTTGCAGAGCAGACACATTTGTTACAAGAAAATTGTTGCAAGAGGTTTTAGGGGTAATACTGTGTGGTTGAGTTTGTTATTTTTCATTTTGTTTTGAAAAGGTCAAAATAAACAGCCTGAAACACAGCAATGAATTCTGCCAGTCAAATAAATTACATAATGTATGTAGAGGATGCATTAGTATTATGAATGTATATGAAGCTCAAAGGCATTTAGCAGAACACCCTTATTTTCGCTTTTAGGTGCTCCAAAACAAAGAAGAAATACTATATATTCCCATTCTGTTACTTCATATACATCAGTTGAGTGAAGTTAAGTAAAACTAGAGTTATGCTGCCAAATGCTGCACATCTGTTTTTTTCATGTATTTTATTCTGAAAAGACCTATGTTTATTATCACATGTTTTGATCCATTAATATTTAAATTGTGGTAAAAGTTTGGGAACCTTAGTTTTTCTTGCCTTGAATTTAGAATTATTAAGTTAACGGGAGATATGTAAGATAAAACTGGAAGTGCGTAATCGTAACTTCAGCGTAAAGTTCATCGTTATCAAAGTGAACGTTACGATGCATTTCAGTTTAAGCTGTTATTGATTTAATTTCTGTTTCTATTAGTCTGCACTTCTACCTCTAATTTCTATCGCTTATTTGACCATAAAAGTAGTTTGTTGTAGTAGATGAACTCTGGTCATCCGTTCAATACCTGTTGCATTTGTTTTATTTTGAAAATACGTTGCGGAAGAAGTGGGGTGTACTATGAATACTCGACAGTGGTCCCCCCTCTGCGTTAAATACTATAGGGAGGCTGTACTCGGATGAAGAGTGTAGGAGTCACATGGACCCAAGTTTCAAACTAGTGTCCAGTCGTTGTCCACTCCTCATTGACGCTACATGGAAGCTGCCTCTTGTTGTGCTATTAAGCTGCATTTCCGTTTAAATTTTTCATTTCAGCCAACTTTTCCTGCGTGTACACTCAGCATCCCGCAATTGTTTTGCTACTTTCCCTGGACTTCCACTGCAGATACCTGTCGCGTTCTCTGTATTACCATGCTGCAGACGTTACTGTTTCGTTTCTGAGACCGAGTATGTGATGTGCAACTTTCTACAGGCGAAGGAAATAAGGTTTGAATGAATTAACTCAAGATGACGGAGGAGAGCAGAGGTGAGCACCGAGTTGAAAGCGGGAAGGACCTGGAGAAACAGCTCCGGTTACGAGTCTGCGTCCTAAATGAACTTTTAAAGACTGAACGGGATTATGTTGGGACACTGGAGTTTCTCTCGGTAAGTTTTGTCTGTATTTGACCGTTAACGGCACAGAAAACATACGTTTAACTCATTTAAACTAAGCCCCAGAGCAGACAAATAAACACAAACAACTGCCCTGTTTAGTATGCATGGTGCATCAGAAGTCTCCCACAAGTGTTACATGTCAATAACCTGTGCAAACTCTCTTCATGATACTGTTGCTTTAAATGAGCTGTGCATAAGAAATTACTTTCTTTAACCTTCAATACTCGATTGAAACTCAGCACTGTTAATATAATATTAACTTTTCAGAATGAAGTGTGAAATCAGGAAAGCAGCTGCAAAGAGGCATAGCACAGCTTTAGTACTCTCCCAGCAAGTGGGATGTTAAATCCACTTCTCACACTGATCATGGGCTGTTAAAGGCTATACGTCCTTTTTTAAAGCCAGAATAAGTGAAACCTTTAACATATCAGACGTTTTAGGATAGAGATCTATATATTTTGCCTTTTCATCTCACAAGACAAATCCAAGGAAAAAAGTACCAGAGGAACTTCTGTTTTTTATCATCTCGCTGTGTTTTCTACACTTTGTCTTGTCACATTTTCTTCTGTACCCCCAGTAATACCCCACTTCCCACACTCCATAGGAAAACACAAGAGAGCGTAATTTCTTTTTAGCTTCCATTGCCAACTTCTGATCAAATCCAGAAGTGTGGATTTGAGCCAAGGACGGCACAGGTGGACTCAAATGAAAACCAAACGCCAAGGTACTCATCTGGCAGTACGTCTCCGGGTGCACACTGAGGGTTACTCTTGGTCACTGCAGCGCAGGAATGATATGCTGTCAACTTAATGACATTACGTGAAATAACATCTTCATAAAAGACAGGAGAGAGAGGGGGTCAAGAAAGCTGTGATTGTCAAGTTTTATTTGACAGGAGTGTTAAAAGGGAAAAAAGTTGCAATAAAAACACTGATTTGATTTGTTTTGAGCTGTGGGTTTGGAGGTCTTCCATTGCAATTTTCTCAACAGTTTCAATTTCTCTGTGCAATGGGGACTTTGCGAGGAAGTCCAGTTTCTATTTCCCAGACCACATGTACGATTGTGCACACCCTGACCTCCCTCCCACTCCCCAGATGTTTCCAATGGAGGACAGAGGGACCACAGAGGGAGGGGATGGGAGCTGGAGCTTGGCCTTTCTTAGAAGTGGCATCACTGGAGAAATGGAGGAGGCGATCACATGAGGGAATGTGTGCTCTGTCCTAGTAGTGGGAGTGAAGGGGGGTGGGGGTTCAGGGACTGCAGCCATCTCCTCCTTCATCTCTCTCCTGTAGTGGTGGGACTGTGATTCATTTCAGACTTGCTGGATTCTTACAAGTGGCGTTTGTTCTGGGATGGATGCATCTGATCAGATTGAGATCTGTTGTTGTTTTAGATGCTTGATAAGACTGATAGAACGTGGTGATGGTGATAGAAATGTGGTGGATGACTAGAGTCAAAGATTACTAATATGAGAAACAAGCAGCTAACTGAGAACACAGTACTGGAGGACACTGATAGTGAATGCACTGCAAAAAAGTGGCATTGTCAGAAATGCAATAATTATGTCATATCAATGTTAAAAAAACCAATATGTATACATAACTCTGACCAAGGATAAGGAGGTAATAACATGAGTATGAGCTGAGAGCTTTTTACATCCATTGACTATGTAATAAGTCAGTGATGTCATCCATTGGTTTCTAAAGAGGCGTTGTGGAACCCAGAAATGGCAATCACTGTAATGATACTTTGTGAGGCTACAATTGGACAAAGAGGTGGAGTTGGGCTTTACCAAACAGCCATAACGACAAACTGTCTTGCTAGTCAAATTAGTCAAGCCCCTAATCATGCCTAATCTTGCTTAGGTCAATCAAAGTGAGTAAGTCATAAAGAAATTAATGCTCATTAAACTGTAAACATGTTTAATTCTGCTGTATGAATTAGCATTTCTGCCTGGTAACAAACGGCTTTTCCTTTGTTATGGAGCCTCAAGTGGACAGTCCCTGAACTGCAGTTACGTTTTTTTTTCTCCAATCCAGCTGCATCAGAGCTCCAGATCTTGGTTGTTACCTCAAGTAAAGGAGATTTGCCAAAATTAATTTATAATTAGTGCCCCCTTGAGACCTGGAAGACCATTTTTTGTTGACGGTCTATGTCCTTTTGGTTGCGTGTATTTTCTTGAATATTTTTTTATTTTATGCATCCTTTCTAAGTCAACATTTTGAAGCACATTGTTTAAATATAGAATGTGTTTTCCCTTTATTTTTGGCTTTCGATGATGATAAATCTTTTGGGCCATTGCAGTGCAGCCACGGTTCAAAGAGGCAAAAAAGTGTGAAAGAAACACAATGAGTCACTTTTATCTACTGTCTTATCATCTGGGAGGTCCTGGGTGGTGTCGGGGAAGACATTTAGGATGATCAAAGACAGCCCTACTGCTGGGATGGGTCATATTGAAGACTTTCATCTGATCACACACAAACACACTCATGCCTCCCCCCTTTGGCTTCCTCCTCTGCCATGCTAGGACCAGACAAGTTTCTCTGTGTCTAGAGGTCAGAATGGACACCACCACCCTCTGTGAGACTCCCTGGTGGGATAATCCATGAGACTCAGCAGTGAGAGCCATAGACTGGATACTGCCAGAGAGGAAGACACTGCAGATATTGCCAAGAGGTTGAAGGGGAGGGAGGGGGGTCCTTCTCTTGTAAACCATATTTCCTGGAGGAGGAATTCCTCCGAGGTTAGGAAATGCTGGGGAACAATGAGGCTCTGCTCAGTAGCAGGAGTTGAACCCTGGAGTAGAGATTGTTTCTGCTGATCTGTGGGACCCAAAAACAAAACACCTCATGCATACTTTACTCTTAAGGTAGTGGAAAACAAACCTGGATGATTGTAGTAATTTGTCCCAGAACATTCTGGGCCTATTTTGTAGCTGTACTGAACCTCTCATGCTATAATATTTAGAATCCATCTAGAAGGTGCGAGGATCAGAAACTCTAAATTTGACCATCTTTGGATTGGATTTTCTTGAACTTCCACAGACGTCTGACACTAAGAGGAAGGTTCAAGGGAAACTGTCTCAAGCCTATCTTACATAATGAACAATTATAGCTGAAGATAGTGGGCGGCAGTGGACACTGGTGTTTATCTTGGACAGCTCTTGACCAGTAGAATGACAGTCATTCTTAGAAATGTCAGGAAAATCAGGAGAACAAATCAAGGGTGAATGTAAACAATCACTTTAAAGGAGTGTTTGCCTTTCTATGACTCTTTCAGCAACAGTGTCAAATAATATATTAAACTGTCAATGTTCCAGAGACAATGACAGCCATTTATATTCACCATATGTACTTAAAAGACAGTATACAAGTCTGGATATGTGAGGAAACATTTCATATTCTGGTTCAGGATGGAGATCTGAGCCACAAACTAACTTAATTTATTCCAAAGAGTTTTGCAGAGCACTAAGTGATCCCTCAGCTGCTGCCTTCCCTTTGCAACAAAAAGCCTGTTGAACTGTGAAACCACCACAGTGTGATGTTTAAAACATTTTAAATCCCTAGCAAAAATAAGAGTTAAATGAATGTGGTTTAGATGTTGTTAGCCAATGGAAACTGTACTTCTGCTCGTTCTGGAGTCAAGTTAAAAAGGACTATTTTTCTGGATTTCTACTTCTCAGTTTTCAGCTACAAATGAATACTCTTGTTATGTGGAAGAGTTAGGGCCTGTGTCCACTAGCAGTGTTTTTCTTTTGTTTGTTTTTTTTTTTTTTTGCAGAGGCAGAGCCTGTACTTCAATCTGTAGAGCTGTTGTGCTCATAAGACAGACTGTTGAGACTGTTCCATATGCTTCATATTTGCTTTTACTTCAGGAAATTGTAGAAGAAGAGAAAGAATGTAAAAACCAATGGGAAGACCGCTCTTCCTGGTGTGAGCATTAGCCTTAGAACCTGGAATTGTACCCAAAACAAGTCAAAGGTGGTCTCACAACTTGCAAACTGCACTACTTTTGCATTGGGAATTGGCACTACCACACTTGAGGAACTTTCAGTGGACACAGGCCCTAAGAATGTACCAGTATGTTGATGTTTACTTGTGTGGTTTCTGTGACGATGGCTGCAGGAAGTTTGGGAATCAAGCCTAATGGAGAAAGCAGCTGTTTGAGGGGTCATTTACTGGCTCTGAGGAACAGAAAGTCTTTAAGTTCATGCTCAATATTGTGTGAGTACACATCTTAGGTCTGGATTTGTTTTAACATTTTGGAACGGACAGTGTAGTTAGCTGAGATGTTTTATTCCCACTTATAGCAACTGCAGTGGTCAGTCCTGAAAGAGGTCAGGTCAAGGAAGAGGGTTTATATGCTTCAGACAGACAGCTGATGACCCCAGAGTTCACAACCTCCTGTCCCTTTCCCTTTCCTGTCTCCTAATCTGAAGACTTTTTGCAAGTTTCCGGCTCACTCCTGTTTTCTGAGCAGAAGACAGTGCTTCTGCTTTGACTGGAACTAAAGCAAAATTAAGCATGAATTAGCTCCTACTTTTTGTATATGATGAATGTTAAATAAGTCTGAATATTCACAGTGTAGCATTTACTCCCAGTAAAAAGACACACTAACAATGTTGGAGGGGTTGGAAGCCAGAAATGGTAACACCCATGTCTGGATCTGTTGGAGAGGATATTGAGTTAAATAGGACCAAAGCAGCAGCTGTTTATATTAGCGTAATGAGACTGACTTGATGTGCTATAGCTTCCAGTACAGACGACTTTAAGCTATTTAAATCCTGTTTAAGTGACAGATCAGATAAGAGAGTCTATACAAACAAGCAAAATCACATGAAGGTGTTTAGTTGCAGCTTTAAAGCTGTGGGTGAGTACTCGGAGACGGCCAGTGGCCATTAGTGTTGCTTGCATAAACTTGTTTCTGCACTTGAGGTCATTTAGTCTCTGTTGCCCAATTAATTGTTATATTCACAGTTAAAGGTCTTTCTTTGTTGCTCACTAAGTGTTGACTAGTTTATTTCCTCTCATGTGAAGGTTTATTAATATCGCCACGGAGCCCTTCCTCAACACTTAGGCAGTATCTCAAACTTCTGATAGAGGCTGAGTGTATTTGCTTTTAATTCAACTGGTGCCAAAATAAGAGGTGTATTTTTTTTAATTAAACAATTTTCAAAAGGACCAACAACCAAATCTTTTACAGATGTGTTTCACTAGGTTTTTGGTGTTACCCTCTTTGGACATAACACAATTACACAATCTTGAACGACACATTATGTCAAAACAGTATTTACACAGATGGGAATAAACATTCTCATTGTTTTGGGGAGCGTGAGATGAATAGATTGATACCCTACTCAGGTGTGGGCAATAACTCAACAGCTAGCAGCTGATTGGCTCACATGGCTAGTTAGCTTAGCAAAGGCTCAAGACCAGAGAGAGGGGAATACATCTACTTTGGTTGTTAATTAAGGTAACAAGGTCTTATTGTTTGATCTAACTGATTAATTGCTGGACCTAAGATACAGTGTGAGGTAGATACTGTTAGAAGTGTTTATGCTAGGCTAAGCTAGCTAGCAGCTAACCTTCTTTTCAAACAAGAAAATGAGTGTCTGGCAGTTTTTGAAGCATTAAAAAAGTAGAGGAACTGGTTGTTAGGTATTGCTAACAGCCTCCCCTTTCAGTCGATGTCTTTCGGGCCTTTGCTGAGTGTTTTCTTCCTTCAAACTGCCTCCAGAGTCTCTGGAGCGGGTTTCACTGTGACAAGTTTCTTTTGCTTCATCCCAGAGGCCATTTTTTCAAAGCAGGATTTCCTTCCTTCCTGGCCCTCCCGCTCTTTACATTGTGCTGCAAGTTTCCTGCTCCAGCACACTCACACACTTCCCCCAACAGGCCAGGGAAGGCAGGGTTCTGCCACAGATGCTCACTTGGCAATGTTGAGCTCAGTTGCATAGGTGACAGAGCTACAGGGATCCCTGCATTGAATCTATCAAGTGGATTCAGATCAGGAGGCAGGAGTGGCACTCTGAAGAGAAGGCCGCCTTTGATTTGACCAACGCCAGCTGCCCAGTCTCCTAGGGCTTACGTGCCATAAGTAGAAAAGTGGCAGCATTACCGTAGACACTTGTCAGGGCGTCCATGGAGAGTGAAAGGGTCATCAGGACAAAGAAGCCTGTGTTTTAGCTGGCATGCTATAATGCAGGGAACACACGTCTGCTCGGATCAGTATGCTTGTAGCGTCAGCTCAGACTTGCTCTGGCAATGCACCTGCCTCCACTAGTCACAGAAAGTGGTCATTTAAAAAAAATACCAACCATATGGTTTTGTTTTTGTGATATTTACAAAAAGCAGTGCAGCTGTCGTGTTTTTTTGTCGACATTTCTTCAGAATATGTTGTATGTTCTGTCCATGGGTGCTAAACTCACACTTTCCATGTCATTAGATTCTCCCTCCATTCCTGGGCTCTGAATCCATAAACAGCCGAGCTGCCCAGCCAGACGTGATGGGAAATTCCACTTCGCTCCAAATTATTTAATTAGGCACTTGAATGAGATTTGCTATAGTGGCTCTGAGAGTTAGACAAGTGTCTCTCTGTCTCTTGGCATGCCATGGCTGCAGACATCCTTTTCATGCTTGCTTGTCTGCTTTGTATCAGTCTGTTTCATTTTCAGTCCCTGGAAGTGTTTCTCCCTGATTCTTACATAAATCAACATGTGGATTGGAAATATAAAGTCTCCTTCTTATTTCAAATATTCAACAAAGTTGGTTTCTTGGGCCAGGAGATTTTTCTCACTTTGAATAGAGTTTTAGAAATAAATGTTCTGAAAGGGCTAGGAAATTAAAATGTACAAGTATTAGTGGTCTATCTGTTTACGCTTATTGTCAGAGAATAAGTGGGTCTAATCGAGCTCAGGTCTATAAAGGTCTGCAGTCATGTTGGCCTGGTTCCTCTTGCTCTGTCCATTCACAGACAAAAAAAGAAGGCATGATGAGCAGAACCCTGTCTGGAGGGGTTGTTTGTACAAGTGGGCATGCTTTCAGTAGCAGTGCTCGAAGGGAAAGGGGGGGGGGGGGGGGGGACTGGCACGTTTTCTGTTCAGTTCTCCATCAACAGATTCTTTGCATGACAGAGGCTGACTCAGCGAGTTTCCTCTTTCCCCTCGCTCGGCCTGCTGAGATGGTCGTCTGGGTGTGTGACAGTCATGCTTGAAAGGGCACTGTGGATTGGCAGACTGATGACTTTGCTTAGTCACCCTTCCGATCAATGCAAGGTCCTGGTGCGTGACTCTGATGGGAATTGCCAGCCATCAGTGGGTAACGGTTTGCTCCGCTGCACACAGAGATTTGAGGAGCATGGCGAGCTGTGTCTCTAAAGTCTCAGTCTCATCTACTGGAGGCTTATTCCGCTGCTTAATATCCAATTTCACAAGTGAAACGATCCACCTAATAAACTGAAGATGCCTGCAGTTTACAGTGCCATGATGGGTGAAATTGAACAGAACCACAGCCTGTCAAGACGTAGATGTAATGATCAGGACTGAATCATTTTAGGCTCATTTCAATCTATCATCAACCATGCTCGCTGCTCACCCAGGGTGAGGCACAGACATTGGACACAGACATATTCATTAGATGGATCGCCTCATTTCAGTTGCTTGTGTATTGCCTGGATCACCGGAAGGATGGTATAACATTAACGAAATACAGTTTCCTTCACACAGTGGGGAGTTTTTAGAGATCTTTCACAGCACATTGCATGGATGGCTCATAAAAAGCCGCATTTGTACAACAGAGATATTATATTCCTGTAGGTTTAGACCTTTTCAACTATTCAGTCTAGGAGTTATCTGCTCATTCTGTGGCTGAAATATCAGATAAAGGCAAAGAAGTGTTCCAAGGACAAATGAATACACACCAAGTCTTCTGTTTTTAATTAAAACCAGAGATCCTGCGTTGGGCTGTGCAGATGAGCCTTTATAGCCACTCCCTCTGCAGACATATTAACATTCCCTGCTGTATTTATAGAGTCTGTTTCCTGTATACATTCCCAGCTGAGAGAAACAGGATGGATTTGGAAAACTAGCCAGAGGCGTAACAAGATGGGAAGCGCAGGATGACTCCTGGAGGTGTCACCAGGACCTGCTGAGGACAGGAGGGGTCCGGCTCAAGGAGGAGAATCACAACAAAGAGCCTTTTCTCTCTGTTCGGATGTCCCCCTGTGTGCTTGCAGGATCAGAGACGTTCTGACAGGACTTTTAAGGGGGTTGTTCAGTTTTTGCTTGCCAGGATTTTTTTTTTTTGTTGTTTTTGTAAAGGTGTGTGTCAGTGTAGGAGATTTAACCCTTCATGCTGAATTCCGGTTGGAAAAGTACTTCCCCTGTGCAGGATGTATGCTGAAGGCAGCATATCCTCCCTTCAGGGTTTAAGAAGGCCAAACAAGGCGCTCTTTCTCTCCACTCCCTCCTCGCCTCTACACTTCCTCTCTATCTGTTTATTCTGTCTGCCTTGTCTCTGTCTATCTCTGCCTTTTCCTCTCAAACACAAATGAAGAGACTCTGGGGACTCCATAGCTTGCCTGAGGGTGCCAAGCTGCTGGCAGACCCGTTACCTGCTCCCCATAAACTATTATCACAGCACTTACTTCTGGTCTGCCAGCTTTTTGGACAGATGTATGACAAATGAACACACGCTCAAAAAGAGTGTTACACTAATGAGCATCCCGTCACAGTCTGCTGGTTTACAACACAGGGCTTTTTCACATGGAAGCTTTTGTTTGTGTCTCCATCTCTGGCTTTGAATACTCTTTGTCTTTTCTTTTTTGTTTGTTAACAACCGAGGATTCTTTTGCAGATTGTAGATCTGAGTACACTGAAATACCTGCACATTCAAGAACAATATCCCGGTCCTCTAAAATTTTTTCCACATCACTAAAACAATTGGCAAGAAAAGTTTCTGCAGGATGTCTGAGTGTTTACCAGCTCTCAAATCACAACAACAAAGCAAATCAGTGAATCATCTGTGGACAGAAGAGGCAGTATGTCCGACAGACTGAGAAAGGCCTATTCATTCCACCAGAGTTAATACTTGTCACCAGTGCCAGTAAACCCAGATTGAGAGGAAGCTTTTAAAATTATCCTAACAGAAGAACTTTTTATTTAATTTTCTGCTCCTTTTGATACCGTCTTCACTACTTTTGCTTTCAGGGAGAGCACAGTGTCCTACAGTTAACTAAGTGAACAACAGGGATTTCTCATGGCTGTTTTGTATGTATTACATCAAACAGGCCTCATGTTCCTGTCCACACCTCTAGAATAGTTAACTTGAATGCATTAGCAGATGTTTAAGGCTTGCTTTTTTTCTAAAGTCAAACTCGTCTCTGCAACCTTGGAGCTGCATAAAAGACTTTTTTTTTTTTATCAATGTAATTTGCTGCACCGTTTTCTGTTTTTTAGATCTGTTTAGAGTGCTTCTCGCTCTCAGTGGGATTTGTACTCATAGCAGTCCACTTTGCATGGCGTGGCGGTGTAATGTGATGAACAGCTCACCTTTTCACCCTCCAGTCCTCTCTCCAGTCTCTTGTCCACTCACTTAACTTTCATTCACATTTATTTCTGCAGAAGTACATGCTCAAGCCTTGCAATCACTGTCTACACAGACTTTGTTTTGAAGTGCAGGAATGTCCATCATTGTCTCGTTGTTATATCATCATTAGTTACGTGTGTAAGGAAGCAAGTTGGCTGCGTTTTTGTCAAACTCTTGCAGCGTGATTTATCTGTTTCGTTGACAAAGAGGGCAACATTTACAAGAAGAGAGGCTGACCTTCCGTTTATTGTATCATTCAGTTCTGGTGAAGAGATTCAGGGGTTGGGAGGGGTAACATTACATAATGTCCATTCACAAAATGTCCTAGACTGAGTTGGCTCTGAGCACATAATCAACATGGAAACAGGCCTCCAGCCAGTCTGTTACACCTTTTCTTTCCCATATGACATAAAGTCTCAAGGATGCTTGATGATACTTAAACCACCTTTCTGTCAGTTATTTAGCAAGCTGTTATTCTTGTTGCATTTTTTCCTTCCTGTCTAGCCACTCAATCCTCAACTTGCATTGGACAAGGACTGATTTCAGTCTCAGTCTTTTGATTATAATTTGACATGTTGTAATTCAAATAACAAAATTGCCTTGAATCATACTGGAAATTTTTAGCTGATCCCTTAATTTAACTTGTTACACCCCTTAAAAAATGAATGACTGGTTTGTTCTTCTTCACAAGAATATCCTGCAAAGAAATGATATTAATTTGGTTTAATATGCTTTTGCAGTGGGATATTTTTTTTTCCCTGGGTAAGATGTCATGTGACTTGACAGAATTAATCAACAACAATAAAATGTGTCTGTCATTAAACCATCATGCATAAGGCTGTATTGGTATTTTTATTCAATTTCCAGTATCGGACAAACATAAACTAGTGTTTAAAACTTTGTAATATTAGCAGTCATGCTAGTCATGTTATTCAACATTTTAAAGCTATAGCATTTTTCAATGTTTGCAACTGTCTCCAGTTATTTTAGAGTGGAAGAAAAAGTTGTTTTTAGGTTAGTTTTTAAAGATAGCGAAAAAACAGCAATGTATTACTGGCAAAGAGTGTAGCGTAAGCTAGCAAACATATGTAATGTGTTAAACTGTAAAATAGCGCTGTAGAGTTACATCGAGTTACAATATTTTCTAACTATGAGCTTCTGTTTAAAAGTGGAAACAAAAAAATAGTTTTGAAATATTTTTCTTTTGAAGAAAGTTAACCACAAAAGTGCAATGCTAGCAGAGAGTACAGCTTTCTGCTAACAGGTTAACAAAATGATAGCAATCATTTATATCCCTTTATATCTTCACAGTTAAAATTAAGATACTTAAAAGGAAAAAAAAATACAAATGTGAGTAGTTCTATGTTAGATGTAAGTTTTTTTTCACAAATAGTAAACCCAGACATCAGGATAGCCCAAGAAAAAGTCACTGTTAACATTGGCTTAATGCACCTAATGCTATGCTAAACTTGTATTGATGTATATATTCACTCATAGACTGAATAATAAATGGAGGTAATCTCTGTGATAGCACCTATCTGTTTCTGAAACAGAGTTTTGAACCAAATTGTGAGTGGAAGCCATGTTGGAAATGGGGCAGGTTTTGAGCCTCCACACTATCAGCTATAGAGTGCCAGCCTATCAGGCAGCTGAGCTGTGCCTCTGATTGAACAAACTTCTGATCTTGATATTTTCTAAACCACTGAGTTAGGAACCCCCCCCCCCCCCCTACAGTGTGTGCTGTTAGCTATTTAGACAGGCGATATTTTTTGTACCAGGCTGTAAACATTTTTATTTCCCCTTAAGTGGGTGCACTGCAGTTTTTTGGGGCTTCTGCATTGCCTCATATTTTTGGAGTGGAGATTGCTGCTCTGATTCACTGAGTTAGGCTGTACGCTAATGAAGGCAATCATACCAAATTCAGCTGTAAAATCCTGAAAGTGAACAAGGATTCATAAACATGAGGGGTTTTTTATAGTTGAGGAGTTTCATATTTGGCAATACTCAAGTCTTGGTATTAGGATCTTAAAGTATTTCCCAAGCAAAGGTTAACATTATATTTTTAATTTGCTCATGTGCTTCATCAGATGGTAAAGCTATCACTTCCTCTAACACACATTTGTTCCCCACAGCATGTTATCCAGTGTTGATTAATGTCAGGTAGGGCCTCATTCTGTGTTTGGACCAATCCATTCATCACACCCATCTGCTTTGTAGAATAATGAAAACGTTAATGGGGTTTTAATGTGAGGTCCCTCTCAGCCATCGCACTGACAATCCAGGTGATTATACCAGAGCCTCGGGGAACAAAGTGACTTTCTGAGAGTTTTTTCCCTTGTTGATATATGATTAAGGATATAAAAAGCTGGTATCATCCTCAAGAAACGAAAAATGTCTGATACAGGAAAAAAACAGCCGTGTTGACACCCCTGGCAACTTGAACCTTTCAAACGAGAGCAGAGTGAGCTTCTGTAAGGCTGAGTGGATGCCATCCTTGAGAACTTTCCTTGAACCGCCAGTAGAAACGGCACCACTAGACAAACCCCTGCTGTTGGCCAACTCTTTCATCAGCTGCCTTCTCAGTGCATCTTTTTGAGAAACGTGGCACTGATGTTAGATTCCTGCAGGGTAAAGTTGGACTTAATGTGGAGTATCTCCTCCCTGTTGAAATATCTCATCATCCACAGTTTATATTGAGCTGAAATGTGATGAAGTCTGCTTGCGATTCAGTAGAAGCCAGCCAGTGCTTAGACCTGTGGATTCCTGCTGGAGTGGACATTAATCCTAGGGAACAGAATGTGTCTCTGAGGAATTTAGTTGGTCCTTTATTGAGTATTCGGACAAAGGAAGCAGCCTTGACAGTGGAAATGTGTTTCTTTAAAATTTATTCTGAAGATTAACATTTCTTCACGCCAGTATATCCAAATGTAATTTACTTCTAGCTGGTAGTTCTGTTAGTCTATCAAAGCTTCAAACTTGAGAACAGATGCTCTACTATGTAAAGCAATCAGGGAACAGATATTGGACTCAGTGTTACAATACTGTATTTGGATGACTCACACATCATATTGCAGTGTTGTCTGACGCTGAACAAACCTGGAAATGAGCTTGTAGTCACAGTCATCCTGGAAACTGTTATTGTAACCATAAATCCAGCCAGTTTGTCAGCTTTTCATTCACTGTTCTCGGAGCTGTTCCAACGAGGCTGTCCTGACTGCCTCTTTGGAAAAGACATGTTGGTGTTCACAAATCTTCTCTGAAGTGTCAGCAATCCTTGGAAAACAACCTGGACACTGTTTCAGATGAGTTTTTTTCTGTTTCTTTGCTGTTTTCTTGGCGCTGTCTTAAAAGAACTACATGGAAGAGCCTTGTCAGTTATTACACCATCGTTTCTGTGCTTCAAAAACAAACACTTCCTTATCATTTGGGGTGATAACGCCATTGACCATCTCTATTCAGTCAGATTTAAAGTGCCTGCACTCCATTATGCCGTTTTTTTTTTTTTTCTCTGAGGTTGTTTACTTCTCCAGCTTGGCTCTTCATGTTTTTGCAAGACTTGACCCACAGATGTAACAGTATAATTAGTGCTTTGCAGATATACTGATTATTTCCTGTAGAATGGACTCTACATTATTAAAACTGAAGTGTCAGATTCCTTAATGAGCCCATGTTTGATGTTACACATCAATGGCAGGAAGCGGTTTTTTTGTAATGCAAATTAGCACAGCTTTTACTCAGTGAGGTCCGGTACTGTAAGCCCTGTCAGGCCTGTACGAGGACCTATCTCCGTGTTTGTACATATTAGACTTGCTAATCAGATGCTAATGCTCATGAGTGGCAGAGTTGCGAGGCAAGACAGCTACAGAATGGTAATCAGCATGGAGCTGGCCCACAACAAAGAGGCTGATTATTTAAGCAGCTTCTTTCTTCCAGCCACAAGCCCTCATTCAAGCGTTCACTTATACTCTCCTTTTTTTTTGAAGACTTCAAGACGTTGATGTCATTAAGATTTGTTATTTTTTCATGTCGGTTTTTTAAAAGAGCTTCAAGTTTGTAATTAGTCCGATGCAGTGATTAGACTGCTGATTTAGCCAAACCACCTTCCCATCTGTTTATAATTAATCAAGTGAAACATCTCAATAGTCCAGTCCCTGAGATCTCAGTTTAAGGGAATGATTCTTGGCTCGTCTGCTCATTAAAGTAAGTTGTTTACATGCTTTGTGGTTGTGTTGTGTCAGGTTGCTCAGGTCAGACTGCCTGCTGTGTGGGCAGACAGATGGCATTATGGCCCTCAGCAGGGCAGTAAAGGGATGCCCATGGTTAGAGTCAACTGCAAAGACAGATGTAACTTCCCCCCTCCCCTGCACTCAGTCACTGAATGCATCATGTTGATCATGATTCTCATGCCTTAGTGGACCTGCTGCCGCTGTTGGCTGGTGTCATGTTGTAGCGTCTCTGTTTCAGTGTGTTGGATTGTGTGATTATTAAGTTGTCAGTCATGATGACGGTGTTGTGTCATTACTGACAGGCCATTGGTGGAGTCAGATTTGAGTTTTGACAGCCCCTTGTAGCTTTGTTTTTTTTTCCGAAATAACATGATGAAGGACTCATTTTCAATCAAACTGTTGGTTTTATGTCTCACTTTTCTTTCATTTGGTTAATTTATCTCCTGTGTTGTGCATCTCACCGCTGTGTTTCAGCAGACAGGTTTGGCATAATAAAATCCAAGCATATGCTTTATTCTACTAACAGATCTCATCCCTGCTTTTATCTTATTTAAGCCTCTGGCTTTCGTGCCATTAGAGAGAGAGATAGAGTCAGCGGTATGACACGGGAAATGAAAACAAATGTCTAAACCCACATCACAAAAGCTTGTTTTTTTGAAGCTATGCCAAGGACAGTCTTCGTCTTGCTACTTAATAACGCTCTCATTCGAATTCGACAACAATACGAACATTGGGGACTTTGTTTTGTTGCATGAAATTAAGTTTGATGAAGATAAAACTCAGAACTTTTGAAGGCAATGTCTCTAAAGCCTTGCTTTGGGTTTCATCATATTTTTCTAAAAGTGAAGTGCATACAGACATTGATCAAATCAAAGTGCGATGCTGTAAATTTGTTTTCCACAGATCTTTCTCCTGAAGCATTTTTATGTAAAGATGGAGGTCTCTTCAAGACGCTTCTCTTGAGGCAAAGTTTGTTAAATTATTAATTCCTCCTTAGTCACATTTTAAGAATACATTCAATGCACACCTTCTTGATTTGCCATTCTCACAAAGCGCCCTGAAGCATTAAATGGGCTGATGAGGGCTTGTGCAGTGAGGCAGCCTGGGAACCGTCGTCTTCAGGGACTGAAGAAAATAAGAGCACTCTCCATCCATCTTAATTCGGCCTCCCATCCCCAGCCACTTAACACCGCCTTTGAAATGCCATGCGCTGCAATTATAATGTGTTTTTTTTTTCACCCCTTCCCACTGCAAAGATTGTGTTCCATGTGTATCAGGTATCCATTGTGATGGTTACCAAGTGTTGCAGCTGTGCACAAGGCCTCAAATCTGGCCTTGTGTTTGTCTCCTTACAGGTACAAGTCATCCGCTGTAATTCAATCCCGGAGCCGGTTCAAGGGTGTTAACTGTTGCTTTCCGTTTCAGGTGTTCCTACATCGTCTTAACCAGAATGCAGCCACCAAAGTTGACAAGAACATCACGGAGGAAACGGTTAAGGTGAGGGTCAATCTGTGAGAAATGAGGCCGCATAGTTTAGATTGTGGAAAAGCCTGACTCTCACTCAGACGCTGCTGTAACCTGAGCGAGTCGAAATTACTCTACAAGCTAAATAATAAAGTGAGTGTGTCTCTTTGGGTTGCTCTTTCAACCTAAAATAGCTAACTTCTGAATAGAGAAAGACGTAGTGGGCGATCCAGGAAGCAGCTGTAAATATAATCTATTTATAAATGATCCCGTCTGTGGGATAATAAAGGATGCTCTCTCACAGTGGGGTGTGTCTGCTACTACTTCTGTAGGTTTCTTTATTTCTGAGGATAAATACCCATTCAGTGGATATTTACTGCATGCCTCTTGTTTTGGATGATGTCTATTTGAGATGTGTTTTGTTTGGGAATGTGGTGCACAAAGGAAATTTTGGGAAAACGTGGGTCGCCGTGGGGTCAGGTTTTAGAAGACTGATGTCATGCTACCAACTTTTTGATGCAACAGCAACGAAAATCAACTTTTGGGCCCTCTTCAATTCAAATCTTTTCAATCTTTTTTTTTTATTACCAGACTGCAAACAGTTTCAGAAAAAGTACTTTAAGAGGGAGGAACTTTTAAAAATTTAACTTGTGACACTTATCTCTCTTTCATTTGCAGCTTTGAGTTAGAAATAAATCTCTAGATGTTTTTTTTTTTCATGAGATGTAGTACTTTACAGCAGTGGCCCCCAGCCTATTTTTGCACCACGGACCGGTTTAATGATGGACAGTATTTACGTGGTCCGATCTGTAAAGGTGTAGCAGATAAATACAATAGAACAAAATAATGAGACCTGTGATATTTTCTGTATAGTAATAAACGTGAATCTATGTGTCTAGAGTGAGTCATAGATGAATGTAATAGACAGACTCAGGTCATTTTTCAAAATAAAACATTATTTAGACTCAGATAATAAATCAAATGGAAGTTATTCATTCTTTCTGTGCTTCCTGGTACCAAATGACCCACCGAACCGGTACCAATCTGCAGCCTGGGGCCAATGCTTTACAGCACTATTTAATTAAACAAAAAAAAACAACTAACTTTACATCATGCGGCTTTGAAGAGTTTCCTTAATTCTGACGTCTTAAAGTCGCTGAAAGATACCCAGCCTTTGTAGCAGAAATTCACTCATCATATCAGTCATGCTTGGCTTTTTTAAGCATCTCTTGTGGGTTTTTTTAGCCCTGAAACACCCACAGATGACCTGTGGTTTTCATGCCGCGTTTTTAATCCGCAAGCTCCCTTCTGAACCCAGAGTCAGTGCAACATTTTGTTCTTCTAACACCACCACAAGAAATGGCATAAAAGGGGGCAGAAGTCAGCACCACATGAAGGGAAAGTTTCCATCCAACAGATTTTTAAGATCTGCTCCTTTTTTTAGCTTCTTCATTGAAATATCTCCAAGAATGTTTGAAATTAAACATCAAATACGTCTCGAGCCGAGATGCCCATTACAAAGAAACCTCAGTCTTTGTTCTGTGGCCTTAAAGTTTTCTGCTCTTGTTACACTGCCCACAAAAAAGCAGCAAATGCCAAAGCATTAATTTGGGGCATCAAAGTTTAATTATTACAGTAAAAACAACAGTTCTGTGTTTTTTTTTTCTTTCGCAGGTTTTATTCTCCAACCTCGAGGAGATCCTGGCTGTTCACAAAGACTTTCTGTCCATGGTCGAGGAGCTACTCCAGCCTGATCCTCACTCACACCATGAAATTGGGCGCTGCTTCTTGCATTTTGTAAGTAACACATGCGTCTTTACAACGATGATTTCTAAATGCTTTCTCTCATGCAAGTCAAATCGCATCCTACCACCTTTAAATACATCGCCTCTTATAGTGCAGTCATACTAATTTAATCTCTGCATGCAGTAATAGTCTTTTGTTCACTTGAGCCCGCGAGCTACAGATTCTCTTCTTTCTCAGATCTAAAATACAGTTATGCCAAGATATGCCACATGTTGTCAATTTATCTCTCTGGATTACCGGAGATGACTGAGTGCACATGTGTGATATTCTCGAAAGGGCTCTGATATACTGCTCACCCCATCTATATATCACATTTCTTTGATGCAGAGCCATGAGGCATGCTGGTGTGTAATAGGTTTCAAAGTCTAATAAATCTTCCCATCCTTCTGTTGAGCTTAAGGCAACTCCTCTGCCAGCAGGGCTCTTGTGTTGCACTGAGCTGGGGCTGAAACAGGTGAAATAGAGATAATCTGGCAGTACAAATTGTAGATTTCAGTGTATGATGAGATGATCTCATTTTGAAAATTGGATATTACACACGGCATAACTAAAAACCATGATTCAGAACCGTGACTCAGGACTATAATTCAGTTTTAAGCTACCATGTGAGGTAATAGAGATAAATTTGATGTGTTTTCTTTGTTTCCCCTTGTTTTTCCCTTTTCTGTGTCCTTTAAAAACTTTTCCATCTCCATCGTGCTTTAAAGGCTCCAAGAAAGAATTACATAATGTAAGTTCACTTCAAGAACATAAAAAGGTAAATCAGCCAGCTGGACAGGGAACCTGATTGAATCAAAATCCTCTGGTTCATAGTCAGCAAATTGGTCACTCTGGCTCAAAACTCCCTTGTGGACATCAGTAGAGCCAGTCCTCAGTCTTTTTAAACTCACATCTTAGAAAACATGATTCAAGAAGAAGGGCATGCTCCACAGTTAATCATGAGGTTGTGTTTTGTAAGTGGCCTGGCTTGTTGTTATGACAGTTCTGTCTCTCCACATAACCAGCTTTGTCTTCTGCAGCAGATTAGCACGGCTGCATATAGTGGACTATTTTTGGTGCTGTTTAGTGACTTTGCAGCGAGTGATTTAAAGGCTGTGAGGTCTGCTCCCACTACTGCTTCTCCAAGACAATGGAGTATGAATGTCATGGGAACTGCTTTGGTGGAAAGTTGTCCATCAGATGGCAGCAAGACAGATGTCAAGGATATGATCAAAACCCCTGTACACTGTATAAGTGATGTATTTCATGAAGGAGGATGATGCATTGCTCCCTGTGAATCCTGTAAATCATGTCTGCACTCTGTTTGGGCTTTCTTTTCTCTAATTTCTATACTATTCCAGCCATTATTTCAGCTTCTTTTACCTTTCTTTATTTCCTTCTTTTGGGTGGATTTTTCTTTCTCTTATTTACTGACTGTTTTTCTTTTTTAGCACCAAAAACATTCTTTTCACCCTTTCTTTTCTGACTCTTGCAGAGGACCCATTTCCAGATTTATGATGAATACTGTGGAAACCACGAGAAGGCCCAGAGGCTGTTGCTGGAGCTCAATAAGATCAGGAGTGTTCGTACATTTTTACTGGTGAGAAGTGGCAAAAAACAGGCACATAATGTCGTATTTATATTTTCACGCAGCCCAAGTCAAGTCTCAGAGGATCATTACCAGAGTTACAGCAGTCTAATCATGCATGTCTCCTGATGTTTTCATTTGTTTTAACTGTATGTTTATTTAATAGCTATATAGTGATAAAAGGTTGATGTGAGGTCATAAGCGTCGAATGTGCTAACATACCAAAACATGCTGTCTCGCTCTGTTGCACATAGAAACACAAAGTCACCCACTCACAGCAGCTGGACTATGTAAAGGCCTGTACTCTGTGTTCCACTGTGTCTGACAGCTGATGTGACTCTGCCCCTCATGTGGGTGGACTCCTTCTTCCTGTCCCAACACTGTGAGAGTTGTTCACTTTCACAGGGGAGCATCATGTTACCAGAACAAAAGATGACAACATCCCCACTGCTAACTCACTCCACTCTGTGTGTGTACATATGTGCACTGTGCATTTCAACAAGGTTAAAATGTTTATTTGGGGGCCATTTCTTATGATGCTTCAGCTCAGAGAGAGAATATAGAAAGCTCTCTCTAAACTATGCTGCTGTGTTCTAGGTTTAAACAGCAATACAAAAGAAAAGTTTCAAGTTCATGTTTAAGGTAATCTAGTCCAGAGGTTCACAAACTTTTCACCTTGCAACCCCAAAAATTAGGTTCCCAGACCGTGAACTCCTGCCATGGGAATATCATAATAGTCAAGTTTAGTAACAGAAAAACAAACGAATGGATACTTAATTAAGGTGTTCAGTAGAAAATTAAACTGCCTTTGTAAACATGCCGTGTTTTCTGCTTTATTTAGCGACTTTTCAGACCCCTCTAGCGCCATTTTTCTTTTTCTTTCTCAAAAAAGCAACTTGCAACAAATCTAGTGACTTTCTGGAGTTTGAAGACTATGACGTGAAAGTATACATCTTACTCTTCTCAACAAACAGTGTGTGCTGCCGTGGGCCCATCCCGTTACAAAACACTCACAAGCAGACAAGTCCTCCTTGTTCCGTTTGGGTCACTTTTGCCGATCCCAATCCTGGACAAAGGAGGAGGATTGATATTTTGACATTTTAAAAAAAAAACAAGAATTGACAGAATTATGTTCATTATATAGTTATAAACATATTTATGTTTTTTTTACTCACTTTTTGTCTTTCCCACAACATTGTTCTATTCTTCTACAGTGTCCATGACAATTTCATGAAAATTGGTGTTTATGCAAATTGGACGATGATGTCATGTAGTGACTTATAGGACAGCCAATAGCTACTTCCCTTACTGAAGAGTTGGGTTACTAGCAAAATCTCAGTGCCTGGGTGCAAGCAACAGCTGATATGACAAGCTAATAGCAGAAAGATTTTTTTTCCATTAGTATTTCAAGTCAAAACAAACTCAATAAGTCAGTTGCAACTATAAGCTAACAGCTGAATTTAGCATTTAACCATTTCAGAGCAAACATTTTTTTGATACTAATAGTTTTGTACAATACAAAAGAAAGAAGCTAAGTAGTAGCCAACTGAGCTAACTGTAATGTTAGCTAGCTAAAAGTGTTGTGCCAGCAACTTAACTGTTATTCAGTTGTTGATCGAGTTAGCTGTGTTTGACACAGCTGATTGGGGGAAAGCAGTTGTCAATCGATATGTTTAAAGTGAAAACAACAAGCTTGCTAATCTTGTAGCGACCAAATATTGCTACCAAATAAGCTAGCAATCAGAAGAATGTTAATTTTAACATTAGCATCTACTGAGCTAAAATCTCTGTTTGATGCTATGAAAATACTATTATAAGCAGGTAAATAAATGTAAGCTAGCTAACAGTACTGTGCTAGCCAATATAAATTTCCATAAGTAAGAGATTGAGGGCTAATTTTAGCTTACTTGACATAGGCTTACTATCTAAAGAAAATAAGCTAATGATATACAGTATTTGTTTTAGGAAAAAATAACATTGGTATAACAACCAACATTAGCATTTAGCTAAAGGGTATTAATGTAGCTAAGATCATTGTATTGTGTAAGGTTATGTTTTTCAGGTATTGGCAGGCAGCTGAGGTTAGCTGTCATGATTAAGCTGTTGGAAAATAATCAGCTGTGAATTTTCTCAGCTGATGACCACTTGAGAGGCATTAAAATGATCACAGCTTAGTCTTGACATTTTCATTTATTTGAGCCTCAACCTTCATAATCAGGATAATTAAAGATCTCTCAAATGTAAAATAATTCTCAGAGCTCAGACTCAGAGACTAACCTTAATTTGTCACAAATAAGACAAGTGAGAAAATGGTAAGATTCTCCTTTTGCCTTGATTAGTGCAGATTTTTCAGATCTCGTTATCCAATTTGACCCTAGTACTGCTAGCAGGCAGCAGTAGCATTGATATGGGTCCTCACTATAGTGAGGACTTGCAGTACTAGGGCTAATTTATTGTTGGGTGTTTGAGCTTTCTACCCTGAGCTGATGTGAGAGAAAAAAAAACAAAAACAGGCAGAATTTCCTATTGCAGCACCCCATTTAACCATGTTTACAGTTTTAGTTTTCAGTGTTAAATCTGAGGCTTTGACACTAATGTAATGTTAGCTATTACTCCTTTGCCTCAGAGGGCCAAACACTTGTATCACACTCTCACCCGCTTATGTTTAAAGATGTCTATAAAATAAGAACCCTTTGAAATTGAGCTCTACAGTAGAGTTACACATCCAGAAGAACTGGTGTTAAACCACAGACTCACTCATACTGATTGGCTGTGTCTTTGGTAAGACATATGACCTTTACAAAGACTGTAATTGATGGAGAGGGAGACGAGGCACACACATGCACGTAATATTCACACCATTGGAGAAGCGTTCTGTGTCTGATTTACTGTCCATGTGTGCCTTTAATCTTTGGAGCCAGAGGAGGCGAAGATATTAATTGACTTTGATTTAATGAGTTCTTTATAGCCTTGACCTTTGGGTGACATAGCTTTCCATCAAAACTCTTTGAATCTTGTGTTACCCCTTGACCGACACTTAGCTACTGGCTAATATACCTCAGGTCACTTTTGAGGCTTTTCAGTGACCAGAGAGGGGATATCCGCTAACCTGCCCTAAACCTTTGGCCCTCTGTGAATATGTTAATGGGAAATTTCAGGTGAGAGGGAGGTGACGGTAAGTATTAGCAGTTAACCTCACAACCTGTGACCCTCACTGACATATAGGTTAGAATTCTCTGAGTCCTTAGAGTACCAGAATCGTGCAACAGATCAGTCTATGTCATACTGTGGATTTAACTGACATACATAGAGCTGCTAGCGTAGGCCTTGTTTAACTCGTCTCTTCTCTTCCAGAACTGTATGTTGCTTGGAGGCAGAAAAAACCCAGAGGTCCCACTTGAAGGTTACCTGGTAGCTCCTATTCAGAGGATCTGCAAGTACCCACTGCTGCTCAGGGTGAGTTTGGTCTCTGGCATGCTAACCTTGCATTAAAGAGATAGGCACCTTCTATCCCTTTTTTCATGCACCACCACCTAGTCATTAGTTAGGGCTGTCCCGTTCTATTCACATCAACCTCTCCCTCTCTAATGAAACACTGGACTCACGCTCTGACACTCTCTGCTTTAGCTCTCCAGCAAAACCACATTGTAGAAATAACACAAGGCCTATCATCACCTCCGTTTCCCAGCTGCTCATTCATGCACTTTGACTGGCCTCATTCATACCTGCACTTTCAATTGTTTGTTTTAAAACCTCCTTTTTCCTAAAGTGAAATGTGAGCGAAATGAAATACACTTTCAAAGGCTTGTTTGAGTCGGTGATCCGAGCTGCCCCGTCTCTTTCGTCTTGTTATGATCTATTAATTCACCCGAGTGTTCTCTAAACAGCCACCGCGGCCGTGCACGGGTGCAGAGATGTAATAATAATAAGGGGGTAATCTGATGCTCTGCCATTTGAAGTCTTCCAGCTGCCACGGCCTCCTTCTCTGAACTGACACAGATAGCCATCTGGCTGCAGATAGAACAGTGTAAATCAGGCTGCCAGTAGCTGGTGTGCTGAAACACGGCGTTTTAGTTGTAGATGCAGCAACTGCAACTGCTTTTGTGAGATTGATGCAAGCAGGGGATTACACCATTGAATTTAGGAAGCACTGCATGGTAAGCAAATATAGAGTGAAATGGAAATTAAGGAGCTTTTACTTGAGTGTGTATGATATGATTCAGGGCTTGATATTTCACAGATTCTATATTTTAAAAAGTCAAAAGTAGTCAGTGTGAAAGTCTCTTACATGGAGCTCTAATTTTGAATTCAGGAGCTGCTGAAAAGGACCCCCAAGAAGCACAACGACTACCCCCTTGTGCAGGAGTCTCTGCAGGTGATGAAGGCCGTGTGCACCAGCATCAACGAAGCCAAGAGACAGATGGAGAAGTTGGAGATTTTGGAGGAGTGGCAGTCCCATATTGAGGGCTGGGAGGTGAGTCTGTGTTGAATGGTTTTATCCCACCCAATGACTTCAGCTTAAATTGGCTGCAGTGACTTCTTGTCAGAGTTGCCTTGTAGGTTTTTTCCTCCCTTTAAACACACAGCTGAGCTTTCACCGCGCCAAAGCCCAAAGTCATGACTTATTGAAAGCCACTTAGCCCCATGCAAGCAATCCAACAGGAATTCCACGTGGCATGACTTTTGTAGCCTTTTAAGCTTTCTCAGGAACAATGGCTTTTATTCACAATGACCAGATCCTTTCTGCCTGGATGAGGCTGTTATCACCTGCTGTTAAAGCCGTCATGCCTAAGGGTGACGGATCCAATCATCATCAGGAAGGCTGCACGTCTTTGGTCCCAGGGGTTCCCTTTGGATTAGTCTTCCTCCTCACTTGTGGGGTGCCTTAGTAAGGGGTCAGTGGGCTGTTTGGTTGGCGAAGTGGAAAACATTCAGATTGGAAACATTCAGACTCCACAAAGTGGAACCAGTAAGAACCAGTAAGAGCTCAAAATCCAAGTTCAGAATGAGGTTTCACTCAGCTTATCTCAGGATTGAATGACAAACCTTGTACTCGTCATGGTCCTGGCTGCAGCTTCTCGCCAGTTTCCCCTCAGCACTTTTTATTAATTATAAACATGAGCTCATTCTGGAGCAGGACCTTCTGACTGCAGCACGCCAGGCTCTGCAGCAACAGGATGGAGCTGAGTTAAAGCGAGTAGAAACGCCATGAAAGGGGGAAGGAAAAAAAAAAGAGGGAGAGCAAGTTAAGTGGTGTTTGTGTCCCATCTTCCTGTGTGGGTGTTTGAGGAATGATATAGGGATGAAGAACGATTGTGAGAACTGCTGTTGCAGTTTTTTTCCGTTTTCCTGCTCCTCCTCAGTCTCCTCCTGATTGCTCGTTAGCACTGACCTGCTCCGCAGCTGGCGGCCCTCGGGCATCCTGGCAGGTTCACCTCGCGTGGGAGAGACAGGGCGATGGCTCGTGGTCACCATGGTGACTACTGCCAGAAGTTTGTCAGGGCGGTGGTTGCCAACTGGTTAGTGATGCGAGTGCCTGTGTTTTGTCACTGAGGTCTATATAAATATGTTAATTTTAGATCAGCAGTGTTAAAGTTTCCATTTTCCTGAAATTCTGCTTTCTATTTAGTTCAACTAGCATCCTTATAATCTACTAAAGTTTCAAAATGTTTAGAAAAAGTTGTCAGTTTATTAGAATTCAGACTCTCTATGTCATGTTCTGCTCTGTTGTCAAAACTTTTAGCCTTTTTTGCAGTTGCTTTGTCTGGCAGCTGGCTGATTGTGAAAAAAATAAGTTCAAATAGAGTTTAAACAGATGACTGAGATTTAAGTGTTGATAAAGTTTAAGACCGCATGCACCCTGGAGATGAAGATTTTATTGACGTGATGAGTGATAGAAAAAGGCTGCGGAGAAACAGACAAGCTAATGAAGAGTGCAGCAAAAAAGGGAAACGTCCGGTTTAAGTTTGTAAAACACAAAGGGGAAGTGTCGGTGTGGCTCCAGAGTCCCTTGAAGTGACCGCGACAAGTTGGCCTCTCCTTGTGTGGTGTGCACACATTCATTGGCTGCAAATGAGTTTAACATCTGGTCAAAGGCTGAGGAGGCAAAAGGCCCTAAAAGAAAAGTGTGCTGGAAAGAATGCGATAAGAGGACTAAACTAGGAAGCTAAAGGAGGGAATGAGAGTGAGAGATGATCGGTAGAAAGGAAGGGAGGAGAAGGAGAATCAAAGAGGGTGAGGAGAATGAAGGAAAAAGCGGGGTTAGGTTTTGGCTCGCTGATGTCTCCAGCAGGAGGAAATGCTTAGCACATTTTCCGGCTCTGTGCGTAGGGGGTTATTTTTAGCTCAGAGGGGCCGATCAAACGTGGTCCATAAATTCCCAGAGCAGGCAAGGTAAGGAAAAAAAGACAGCGCATTTTATCACTTGCAGCAGGAACCCGGAGCAATGTGGTGACCAGGCACGACAATGTAACACGTAGCTTGACTGGACGGGATGTTATTGTATAGAAGCTATTAACTGCAGCGCATTTTAAAGTCCCAAAGCAATCTGGTGTGAGGAAGCAGGGAGTGTTTTTACAGACCCCTGAGAGAGGGAACAGGAAAGGCTGGGCTTTGTAACCTATCCTCCTCGTGTGTGAATACTAAAATGCATTGCAGCACTATAAAGAAACTTGCAGAATAAAGACTTTTAAAAACTTCATTGATATTATTTTTCTCTGCACTTTGTTGAAAAGTCTTTTTCACTCCATTTTTTTGTTTGCAGGGCTCCAATATAACAGATACATGCACAGAGATGCTAATGCATGGCGTCCTCCTGAAGATCTCAGCTGGAAACATTCAAGAGAGGATCTTCTTCTTGTTTGACAAGCTCCTGGTCTATTGCAAGAAGAAAAACAGGTGTCTGGACCCTCTTTAACTCATGACTCCACAAAACTTTAGCAAAATCTACATTTTAATGCAGAGAGTATATTTTTATAAGGAACAGAATAAAAATATTGTTTATGCTAATTTCACATTTCCCCGTATCGCCATTCCTGCAGGACATTTGAAGCTGGGTCTTTATAAATAATTCACCAATCCAGTTCCTTTGCTTTATTTTTTTAAGCGGCAGCAGTGCTCTGTGGGAATCATTTCAGTTTTTAGTGAGGGAGTTATTAAAGAGAAGGGGAGACATTTGAGAGAGGGATTTGGAAAGTTTTTGGGAAAAGAGGACACATGATCAGTCAGTCTGTGGACAGAAGTAGAAGATTTATCTTAAAGCACTTTCAGAGAAAACAAATGATGTGACATTTATTCATCAGATGAGTCAGGAGGCTCTCGCTGATTTCAGACCTTTGTTGTGCTCATGCAGATACAGAACCTGCTGCTCTCCGTGATCCAGCTGGTAAAAATGCAATCATGTCAACTCTACGTCTTTTCATCGGGTTTTGTTTACCCACCTCCAACCAAGCTGCCACCTGCTTTGAATTGCTTTTACTATACGTGTTGTTTTCGATGAAGTGACTGCAGGTAGTCCATAAAAGCAGATCCAGTCACAAATAAACAGACAAAGAAGTAAAAAGCAGAATGTGTGGCTCTGAATTTAATAACTTGACCTTTTTGGTCTCTTGCTTAGCTTGATTCACACAAATGACACCTGGAATTAAATTAGCCCCCTGTGAAACCCTGAATGAATTATGAGTGAGTCAGACTAATTGCTCCAGTGAATAACACATAATGATTAAAAATGGTTCTCTGTCTTAGGCGTTTAAAAAACAGCAAGACAGCGACAGAGGGTCCTCGCTACTTGTTCAGGGGGAGAATCAACACCGAGGTGATGGAGGTGGAGAATGTGGACGATGGCACAGGTAAGAGCTCTGGTAAAAAGATAAGTCAACATTTATTTTGGGCCGATAAAAGCGTCTGTGCTGGGGGGGCAGCTCATTTTTTATTTCAGCGCTGCTGGCAGCTATAAGTGCCATGATAATCCTCACAGGAACGTCAACTCTATAGCTCTTGGCCTGAGCTGGGTTACAACTGGGGGATTTTTAAACTGAGATCAGCAACAGAAAAATAAGATTTACCTATAAACATAACTTAAGACATCTATGGTTACATGTCCTCTGGCCTGTGCCGCTGCTAGCACTTGTTGAACTCAATCTCCTGTGTCTTTTGGCCTCACACAGCCTCTGATTATCATTTATATTTGTAGAAGCCATCATTTCCTCTCCATCCAGCAGGCCTGGATGGGTAGCGTTCGGGCGTTTTTGATGAGAGATGGATGGGTTTGGGTCTGGAGAGAGAGAGCGAGGATAAACACACGAGGAAGGCGGCGGTGCAGAAACTCTTGGGTGTTCTGCACCACAGGAGGGAGATCTCAATCTGAAATCCAGCGCGACAGGAGTATTTTTTAGCTCGGATTCCTACGTAATGAAAGCACCATGACTCTTTCCCAGGCACACACTCGCTGCCTGAGGTTGAAAAACGCCCTGGAGACATACCATGTGAAGGACACATAGATGCATTTAGACGTGATTGTAATTGATGATCGTGATGGTTTGCTTTTTGTAACACCCTCTCAGAGAGAGAGGGGAAATCATAGGTCAGACAGGGCGGTATTTCAAGAGGAAATAATGACAGGTTCAACTAATAGTCAGGAGTCCATTTCCACAGACTCTGCTTTCTCTACATTCACGACTCCCATATTTAAGCTCATGTGTTCAATCATGAGCATCCATTGACTTCCATTGGAGAATTCTGAGGGCTCAGTTGTAAATAACACTGACGGATGGCTCTTCCCATGCATGTGTGTCCACTCATTCATGCTATTAACAGAGTAGAATGATAATCAATACAGCACTCAATAAGGAGGCTATGAAGGCCCTGCGCTGGAGCTTGGAGAAATGAGTTTTGATTCAGTGTTTGAAGATAGATTACGTTAGTCTCGATAGTTTCATAATGGATGTTGTTTTTAGAAGATAAATGACACTCTACTGTAAAAAAAAAAAAAAAAAAGGCTCAACCTATCAGGTAACGTGCATCTCCTTGTGTGTTTCTCCCTTTTCTCTATAAGAACAACTTTCCTTGTTTTCACTGAAGCAAATCATTGGAGCTCTGCTAAGTTTTATTGCTGTTTTTAATGAGGTATTCATAGTTTACTGTGAGCTCAGCTCTGTTTACGGTGTCGTGATCAGTGCGACCACTAATTGACAAACCCTCCCCTCCAAGCATGAAACACAAGGCTGAGCTAAAATGTCCCGAAAAAAGTTGATTTTCTTGTTCCACCCCTCTTGAGGAGAGGGCTCTATAAAACTATCCAAGTCTAACTCTCCTCCTCTTCTGCCGCACAGCTGACTACCACAGCAGTGGGAACATAGTAAACAACGGCTGGAAGATCCACAACACGGCCAAGAACAAGTGGTTCGTCTGCATGGCCAAGACGCCGGAGGAGAAGCAGGAGTGGCTGGAGGCCATCATGAAAGAGCGGGAGCGCAGGAAAAGTAAGAAGGCTCTTTGGTGGATCAGTGTCAGAGTAGGGGGGCGGCTCACTTTAAATGCAGTCAGTTAGAGGGGGCTCATTTCAAGTGTGCTTTTTTTTTCTCTGCTGAACATCTGTCTTGAATCAAATGACTGAGAATATTTGCAGTGTGTGGGAAAATTAGTACAGACCGATTTCACCTGAATCGGTCTGTATTAATGAAAAAATGAGCTCTGATCAGGTTTTGTATGTTTATTTAAGATGAAAATTATATTTAATCAGAATATCATGTGCCTTCTTGCTGAATTTTCCCAAAAGAAATCTCAGAGTGAAGACAATATACTCTCTGTTTCTTTTTTACTCATACAAGATAAAGTCTTCAGAGTGGCTGTAGTTAACCCTCCCTGGAGCTCTAATCACAGCTGCTATTAACTATCCTTTTAAATAATAAGAAACAAACCCTCTTTGGTTGCTGATAAATGTATAGTTTTGCCAGGATTTTTTCATGCTTTTTGCTCTTCTGCGTCACAGGTCTGAGGCTCGGCATGGAGCAGGATACCTGGGTAATGGTGTCGGAAAAGGGGGAGAAGCTGTACCACCTCATGACTAAGGGCAACCTCATTAAAGACCGGAAACGCAAGCTAACCACCTTCCCCAAGTGCTTCCTGGGAAGGTAAGATTCTCACTATCAACACTTAGATTTACTGCAGGGAAGCTGCCCAGTGTTTATTTGTGATTTTCCCATTCTGTGTTTTCTCAGATTATAATCATAATCACATCTTCGAAGCAGTCTACACAGAGCAGAAATCCAATTCTTTAACCGTACTTTCATTTCAAATTAGTCAGGATTTCTGAAGACAGCAGCTGGAATAAGATAGTGTTGGCGCTTTCTGTTCAGGAGACTGTGTGTTATGTATATTTCTACAGTCTCAGTCATGGGAAAATCAAATCCAGCCAGATTTAGTCCATGAATCTTATTTAAGGATTATTGGTGTGGTGTCTGGAGACGGATCGGCCATTGAATGCTGCTCGTAAATCAAAGGGAGATATCCCTGTGCGGCTCAGCTGACTGCCCCCTCTCTCTCTCTCTCTCTCTCTCCTCGCCCATGTTAGATTACAATAAGCTCTCTAAAGAGGAACCCGTGAGGTAACTGCATCGAGGAGGTGCCTGATGCCAGAGGGCAGCTGTTCAGCAGTTCACGTCCTTGAGTTTTAACCGAAAGCTTTCTGTGTTGACTTTAAATGAGTCTAAACATCAATTTCTATCTTCCTCGTCCTGATAGGTGAGAATATTTACTGCAGATAGAGTTTAAATCAAGGCTTTCTATCCTTGAGCTAATTTTAGCATGCATGAGTCAGTGCCCTCATTCATACATTTAGCTTTCCACGATATCAAACATAAATGTGTTGCTGTCCAGTTAGATTGCCAGATTTTTCCCGCAAAGGGATGAGAAACATCATTTTTTACCTCCTGAGTTTGATCTCCTTCAAAAAAGCCTTTAAATTCAGTTTACAAGATTTTATATCTTCCCTTTTCTGCATAAGAAAATCAAAGGCTGGGGACATGGACTTTAACTTCAGCTGCTTCTCATAGGTGAGAGCTACAAACATATGATCTTCAAACTTCTTTTCATTAGACTTATAAGCTTTTTATAGAAAACTTGATGGGATATCACACCTTTTGATCCTCTCAGCTGGGAAGTCATAAAAAGCCTGTAACCTCAATTTTAGGGTCCGCTCCCCCCATTCAACACAAGTTAAGCCTTTTTCTGCCATAATGTACTCCCCACACTGTCAACACTTTGTGAGACTGAGGAGGTGACAAGGCTGGATGGAGATAATAAAGTGTGCAAACATCTGGCTGCAGTCAAAGAGCTCTAAAAGTTAGAAAATGAGAAATGTCGGCGCTGCTAAAGTCTTTTTATAGCGTGATGACACTGGAGGAATTTCCGATTTTTGGTTTCATGTTATTCAAACTCAGCCTCAGTTTTGACTCTTGAAATCCCATAACAAATCTCCTTTGTAAACACACCACTGTGTTTCAGAACGAGCCATGTTTTCCGTTTGTTTGGATTTTTACAGAGATGCTCTGACTGGTAGTAATCACACTGAAAATCACCAGAGCTTTAGCAGTCGTTTCAAAAATCCCTGTTATTTTAGGAGCAGTGAGGAAAAAGGACCAAAAGCTCAATTGGACATACTTGTGGCCATGTTACATGGCACAGTGGTTTGGAATGAGGGGTTACTGTCTCCTTTGGTCCACACAGACAACACCAGATCCCTCGCGGTCTGGAGGAGGAATGGATCTGTCAGCTAAAAAGATTAAAAGGATCAAACCTTGTTGAGTCAGAAGAGATTGTATGGTGAGAAAGCGACTCAGAGGAGCTCCTTTTGGAAACCTATCCCTCTCTACCTAACTTGTCCAACACCTGGATGACCACTTCTGGCTGCAAAGACATCTCTAGCCCCTCTGTACTTCCCCCTGCCTGTGATGATTTTGGAGATGATCACATGTAGGCGTAATTGGTGAATTGGAACCAGGATGGTATGTCTCTGATGAAAGCCACATTGCCTTTGGCTTCATCTCAGCCCTCTCCTCCCATTGTGAAACGCTTTTATTCTCTCTGCACGCCTCCTTTCTCTGTCTGATTTTTTTTTAAAGGCTGAAGGCTGGACTCCAGCTCCTCCTCCCTTAAGTGCTACAATCGTATTTGTGGTTAGGTTCCTGTGACAGTGTAATTCATCAAAGGAAATGTGTGTGACAGCCAGCATGCAGTCATCATCCAATTTAAACTTGGAATAAGCAGGAAAACAAAGGAGGTTCAGAGTGTTAGTCGTTCTACATGTGACAGACAATGGTGTCTGCTTGTTGTGATAGATGTTGATGGAAGCCTTGAAAAGAGCACAACAAAAAGGTTTGACACTCCGTAAGAAATGCCCTTTGTCTTTGTCAGTCGCTGCTCCTCTTTGTGACAAGGAATAAGCCTTTTGCTCTTTTAGAGTCGACAAATGACGAATTTAAGCTGCACAGAATTTTTGCTGCGTGTAAGAGGAGCAGCTCTTTATTCAATAAATCAGGGAGATAGCAGTCAGTCTGCTGAACCAAGAGTAAACACTGCTTTAAATTTCATTGTTGGGATGTTGTAGATTGACATTTTGAAGATTTAAACAATTTCCAAGCCTGTTTGCTTGAACATTAAGCTAGAACCAACCACTAGCTGTAAAGGTAGCAATAGCACAAGCACTTAAAACAAGGTAACAGTTAGCTTGGCTCCACCTGAAAACTAAAATTTGTTGTTTCAAAGATGATAGACTTTGATTTACTGTTTTAATAAAGCAAAGATACTACTCTGTGTAATTTGGTACCTATTACTAAACTTTAACAAGCTAGCTATTGCCAGTTGTCAGTTTTAGCTAGGCTAGCAAGCTTCTGGCTATAGCCTTGTTAGAGCCCAATTTTAACAACAGCAATGTATAAAAGTAATAAAATCCAAAATGTAATAAAGAATGCTATAAAACCCAAAATTTAGTGACTGACCCAAAACAACAAGTTGTTACATTTTAGGCAAAAAGTTATTATGTTTTTGGCTCAGCATGTTGTTACATTTTGGGTTTTCTAACATTATTTTTTATTACATTTCGAGTCGCTGTTACAAATCAGGCTCTAACAAGCCTTAGAACTAATTTTCAAGTCATACAAACTTCTCTGTCTTTTTTTCCAGTTATTTTCCTGCCTTTGTTAAGTGATCAGAGATTGCATAGAGAAAGAAAGAGGGATAGAGTTAAACTAGGAGCTGTAGCATCTGAACATTTTGAGCTAAGCTTTACTGGCGCCACAAAAAAAAACAGAGCTTTTGTTTAATCTTCAACGTTTTGCTAAAAAAAATTCCTTTCTTCTGTAATTTCAGTAAAATTAGTGGAAGTTAATAAGAAATACTGTATCTTTCTAGAATGGATGAATGAAATTCAGCTAATCTACTAAAATCATCAGGACATAATGATGCATTATGCCTTATACTGAACAGTGCAGGGTAATATGTGAATTTATTACAGCCTTCATACTAGTGTGAGTAGCTCAACAAAAAAAACATGTTTATCTAGAACAATTCAGCTACTATTTCCAGTTTTCATTTAGTGATACAAGAAGTCTTAACTTAATGAGGTTAGTTTCTGTTTTCACCACATGTATGTTCAAATAACATGAAACTGTTTCCTGCCCATATTTGACCCTAATCTGCCCAAGGCCATGAGAAATGCACGGTCCAAACTCTCAGGGTGTTTTCTCTCCCATGGTGTAGGTACAGAGGTTAACAAATTGACATTGTTATGGAGTTTTTATAGAGTGTTTTTCCCCTTGTGGTTGGCTGCAGAGCGAAAGGACGCCAGGGACAAGTGGTTTAAGAGCGTAAAATGCTAGACGGATGGAGGAGCAGGAAGTGGAGGTGGGGGGTTTGGCTCGACGCTGACACCAGACCACCTCCATCATGGCCTGGAAGTGAAATCCACAGAATTCCAGTGGCCATGTTTGTTTATTTTTTAGGGTAGACGGGACATAGAAGATGAGAGGCTACTGGTTCCCTACATAGACTCTCTTTCTGTCTCTGTGAATTTGGTCTCCTTACTTTCTCTGCCTGAGTCACTGAATCATAGAGAATTATCCAATTTAGCTCATTGAGGCCATCAGAAGATGTCTTTGTTTGTTGCTTTGGTGGATGCTTTGTTCTTGCTACCCATTTTAAGATGTTACAGAGCTTAAATGATCTTGCATTTTCCATCCCGGACTTCCCAAGCTACAAGTAAATCCTTTGTTTTCCCATAAAGTTACTCTGTAAGTCCAAAATAAATCGAGTTAAACCGTACAAAACAGACTAAAGCTTGCAGGCTATTTTTACACAGAGATGTGCCACCTAAAGTAAACAAATCTTTCTTTTACAGCAAGATAGTGTTTGTTGCTTCACTCACATCAATTTAAAGTCAATGTTTTCCATGGCGTATTGTAGAGTGCCTTTGTTGTAGCAGCAAAGGTCAACACATTTTCCTTTTTAAGACTCTATCGAGGTCAAATTCAAAGCCTTCTCCGCTGATGACACACATCCTTCTTCAAACAAGGCTCAAGATTTCCCTCGAGGGTGTCGTGCATGTTTGTTGTGTTATCCTTGTGTGTGTGTTCTCATGCCAGTGTTGTCTTTTGTGTGTCCCCAGTGAGTTTGTGTCTTGGCTGATGGAAATCGGTGAGACGGGAAACCCAGAGGAAGGAGTTCACCTGGGTCAGGCTCTGCTGGAGAATGGCATCATCCACCATGGTTGGTTCTTTCAGTTTCCTCCTGCTTAGACTTGCTGAATCAACATTTGCTTTTCATATTAAAACCAAATCTCTACTTCAGTCTAATTTACTTCTGCTGCACGGTTTAGAGCGTGAAACTGCCTGCCATTGCCTCACCTAACCTCTTCGCTTTTCCAATGAATGTTCCTCATTCAACAAGCAGTTTCACAACTCTTTTACTTTCCTGGCGTGCGCCCACACTGCAGATGCAGCTGTTTTATTTGTGTCTTAGCAGGTGTCCCATTTAAACACCTCCCTGACACAATGTTTAGGTAAGGGATTGTAACTATTAATCTCTCCTAGCTGTTCTGTTTGTGTTATATTTGCAAAGTGGGCTGTTCTGTGGCTTTTGGTAACAACAAGTGTATTTCCTGCATGGGGCTTAAGCTGGCTAACGCTTTGCATTCATACCAAATGGCGCATACTGCTCTGCATGTATTTTTTTTTTTCCTCAAAAGAGTAGGGCCCTGAGCCAAGTTGTAACTTAAATCACTCCTGGGATGCTTTATTGCTTCCTCACAGAGAAATGAGATTGGGCTGCAGAGCTGTTCCTGACAGAGAGGAATAGCTGCGAGCCCCCTCTGAGCGCTCTCTCAGTGCAGTTAGAAGTCCCCATGTGAAAAACGATAGAATATCTTTTCATAAAAACATTTAATGGAACCGGCACTGCTGCCGCCAAGAATACAGAGGAGACTGTTATTACTGTTAGGAGGGACCTCGACAAAGTCCCCTACAGCAAGAGGAGCTGGAGCAGCTGTGTTATCTGTGACCACTCTGTATGAGGTTTGCCTCTTGTCTGGAAAGCTTCTTTCATCACGCAGCGCTGCTTGGCATGAGTGTGTCTTTAAACCTCTTATGCTTTCGAATTTCAAGGAGGATGAATAATGCTCCTTGAGGGGTTAGAGATGTTTTTTTTTTTTTACTTGTTTCTTTTCCTCATTCTGGCACTTTTTCTTTCAAAACTTCATCATGTTTTAAAATTGTCTTTTTAGTCACAGACAAACACCAGTTCAAGCCCGAGCCCGTGCTGTACCGCTTCCGCTATGATGACGGCACGTACCACCCCAGAACTGACATGCAGGATGTCATTTCCAAGGTAAAAACTGTTTTTGATCTTTATTTAAGACAGCTTACACACATGCAATGTATGCAATCCTCTCCCTTCTTTTCCTCAGGGTGTTCGCCTCTTCTGCCGCCTTCACAGCCTCTTCACTCCTGTCATCAGGTATGCAGCTATTTTCCCTCAAATCCACTGCAACCCAGCCAGGTAGAGCTTCAGAAGCTCAGCATCTGGCTCTTACTTCCTAAAAATAGCTCCTCCTTAGAGCACTTAGAGCAAAGGAGAGAAATATCACAGTGAACTATGAGCTCATTGTCTTTAAAGAGGATGTGACTTAAAGTGGAGTTGGCACAGATGGAGATGGAGTGCCACGGGGCCTCTGGGTGATGGAGTTGGCAGGTTGTAACTGCTTGGTCTCAAAACACAGATGTGGGAAGGAAGATTGAGTCTATCAGATGTTACAAGTAGTTCGGGTACATTTGGGACACAGATAAAAAGCATTAACACAGCGATGAAACTCCCTTTGCCACATCTGAGATGTGGTTTTCAGCATTTAAACGCCTGTAAGTTTAGTAAACAACATAACAAGACAGAGATACACACTCTGATTCTCTCCCGTGGAAACACTTGTAATCCACTTGAAGGCCCTCTTAGAAGCATTTCAAACTTTAAATCCATTAGATCGTTGGCTCCCATACTTTTTCAGCACAGCCGCTCCTTTAGTAGATGAAAACGTCCCTGATTTCACTCACAATCCACACAAACGGAAGGGTTGCATCTTCATTGTGTGACATCAAACTGAAAAAAACAAGCTACTTTTTCAAAAGAAGGGACACTGAATTTACAACCTTAGTTTGTGACAGGTGGGCAGCCCTCTGATGTCAGAGGTCAAGCTGAGGGTGAAGAACAACTGATGATTTCTTCTTGTTTTTAGAGTTGTGACATCTGTCACAGATTTGTCGTCAGCCTTAGATTACAATCCCAATTCAGTGAAGTTGGGATGCTGTGTAAAACATAAATTAAAACAGAATACTTTGATTTGCAAATCCTGTTTAATCTATATTCAATTGAATGCACTCTGGGCCTGAGCTCATCTGAGAAAGACTGACACAAAGTGGAAAAGTGTGCTGTGGTCTGACGAGTCCACATTTCATCTGTGATGGTATGGGGGTGTGTTAGCGCCCATGGCATGGCTAACTTGACCATCTTTGAAGGCTCCATTGATGCTGAAAGGTACATACAAGTTTCGGAGGAAGATATGCTGCCATCCAAGCAACGTCTTTTTCAGGGACGTTCCTGCTTATTTCAGCAAGACAATGCCAAGACACATTCTGCATGTGTTTCAACAGCATGGCTTCGTAGTAAAAGAGTGCGGGTACTAGACTGGCCTGAAGCACAAAATATAACAAAGGAGACCCCGACCGTTGAGCAACTTGAGTTGTAAAAATGAGAAAGAATTTCACCTACAAAGCTTCAACAGTTAGTGTCCTCAGTTCACAGACGCTTACTGAGTTTTGTTCAAGGGAAAAGTGATGTAACACAGTGGGAAATATGACCCTGACCCAGCTTTTTTGGAACATGTTGCAGGAATCAAATTCAAAATGAGTGAATATTTGAAAAAAAAAAAAGTTTATCAGTTTGAACAATAAATATCTTGTTTTGTAGTGTATTCAGTTGAACATAGGTTACACTGAATTTTGAAAATCATTGTATTCTGTTACATTTTACACAATGTCCCAACTTCATTGGAATTGGGGTTTTACTTCACACTCCTTTCATAAAAACAGACAGTGCAGAGCTGTGTGCTTTGCCTGATCTTTAGCAAAAATAAACACCCTTACTGTAAATGAACACAGCCATCTGTCCAAATGGGGAAAGCAAAGACTTCCAGTGTGACCTTTACATAAACACCTCAGCCCAAACAGGTGTTGTTTGTACGACTTCGGCGCATCTCTTTGTCTTACAGAGGTAGAAGTCGCACACACTTATTTTATAGGAGTAATTTCCTGAAATGCTTTGGCTGAACAGTGTTTGTGGTGGACGCAGCTTGTGTGTTTCACCACAAAGCCCTGACTCAAGTCCGCTTGATGAAAAGCTTTAATTTCACACCTATAAAAAGTGCAATAGCTGGAGGCGGCAAACCAATCCTGCATGTACTCTGGCATAGAAGCTCTTCTACATTTCTATTTGATCCAGCCACGAAGAAGCCTGCAGCGATTTTGTGTGTCAGAATTCAGTCCAAGAGCGTTTTTATTGAGGCCAAACCCCCTGACGTAAAAAACTTGTCCGTGTACAAGAGTTGTGTGTTGTTAGCCAGCATATCTGCATCACAAGGCCTGGGAATGCCAGAGTTTAATTGGAGCAAGCAGCCCTTGCCTAATTAGGTATAATTTCTTGGCATTGTGACAGAGATGAAGTGAAGGGGAGGAGGGAGAGGGTGTTACACAACCCCTGCACCCCTGTAGAGTGTCTATGTCCCCTTCTAAAGCCCTGGCTCTGTTCACTTCAGGAAATCTGATCCCACACTTTAAAATGTCCACTGAAGGACGACACTGTGTACACTAAGTCAAGTGCTCAAATTCTCTACATCCACACTGAGAGCTTGTAAAACCACATATTACAGTGATGGTCGCTCATTAATTATATTCACATAAGGTGGAAAAACTGAGCTGACATTTCTTTTTTCGCCGGTTCACAAATATTGACAAGTTCTCTTCATTATGCCGGCACCTCCTCCAGAAACTCGATGTGTCCGCGAGCGTGTGTTGGTTCTCAAAATAGATGTGCTTGAGTTAATCATCAGGACTAAAACAGATGATGGAGAGTTGAACTTTCAGCATCCTCTGTGTGTCTTACAATCTCAAAAAAGCTTTGAAAATGTAACTTTCATCATCCGTTTATCCACGCCTAAATGTCAGGGCAAACTTTCCTCTTTGGACAGCGAGTTAACCCCCCCCCCCCCCCCCCCCCCCTCTGACCTTTCCCTCCTTTACTCCTCAAACTTCTGTTTCCTCATGCCAAACATATGGCTGCCCACCAGACTGCTGTTTACCGCCGATTTTTCACTCTGACAGCCTTACTGTGCACCGGCCGCCATTGCCTCAATCTCCCTGTTTCTATAGACTCCCATTCAGGAGAAAAAAACAAGGTGCCTCTTGCCTGTTCTGGTCAGAGTGGTTAATGCGCGGCACGGCAGGGCAACAGGCTGGTACCAACACAGAGAGCAACACAGGCTGTCGAATCGAGTTACGCAACTGAATGTTCCATTGTGGAGGAAACAGGGCAGCACTCGGCCTCTCACGCCTCTTACTCTGAAGAGCTCCAGACAGCTGAGATTTGACTTCAGCTCGGCCCACATGTCATGTTTGACTTGTCTGTATTGTGTATGTGCAAAAGAAAAAGTGTGAGTGTGTGTGTGTGAGTGGTTGCATGTGGTGGAAGTGGTAGAGTGGTGTAAGTCACGGTGGTTCTGGACTTTCCCGGCCCCTGAGTGTCCCCAGGGAGGCCCATGTGTTCATGGGAAAGTCATGGCTCCGTTTCAAAAAGGCATTTCTCGGGGTCTGTGTGGCTGTGAGGGCAGCAACACCAGACGAGCATGGGGCACCCCAGTACCAAACACTACAGGGGCCGTTACCAGCCATGCCTGGAGGAATGCTGTTTTGCTGTCAGCGACTGTCAGAAACTCACTGAGATTTATGATGTGACTGCCAGAGCTTGAAGAGTGAGCACGCTTTGATGACAGAGGGAATTATTAATCCTCTCTGAGGCATTTTGTTTAAATAGACCGTGGAGTAAATATCATCTATGCTCTGCTCAACATATGGGTTTATAAGTAATCACAGTGCTGAAAATAAGCAGGGCACAGTTCAGATTTAGAGTTTTGTTTTCATCATTCCAATTTCACAACAAAGTTTTCTTCTTTTGTGTCCATCCAGGGATAAGGACTACCATTTGCGGACCTATAAATCAGTGGTGATGGCCAACAAGTTGATAGACTGGCTTATTGCACAGGTAAGCCTGGGAAATGATCAACAAACAGTGAGTTGAATTTACACTAATGTTAAAAAGTTGTGTCAGCATAACAAATATTCAAAAATGAAAGAATAACCTGAGATATACAACAGGAATTCAATTGGTATATATATATATATGTCGTTGTGAAGACTTTATATGTGCAACTAACTAAAAAAAAAAAGAGTGAAAAGGCATTCCTTGCCATCAGGAATGCTTTTCTTTTTTTAAGTCCAAAAGGAAACAGAGAAAGAAAAGCAGAATTGATTGAACAGAGGAGCTTTATTGACTCTGACAGGAAGCTTTGAACTTGACAGATTGATATTCCTGTTCAGAATGACAACAAGAAAAATGAAATATCTGTGGCCACCACCACAGAATCGATAGTAGACATCACATATATGTGTGTGTATAAGCATGTGTGTGTATATGGTACATTATTTGCTGTATGGATAAAATTGACACAGGAGAGCAAATTACAGACTTCAAGCCCTGTCACAGTCTCCTGTCTGGACATAATTTTGGCTCTGTTTAAGATGGAGAGCGGGGCTCTTCCGAAGGCCTCAGGGTGTTTTGACTCAGGAACAAAGGAGGGTGTTAGTGTGACATTTTTCGAAGCATATGTCCTTTGTTCTGTCTCTCTTTGTACTTCGTTTTCTTGTATCCTCCTTGTCTCATTGACTTCATCCACTCTTTATACTTAAATCCTTTTCTCTTGGCGTCAAATCTCTCCCTCTTTCTTGTTCCTCATGTTGTCTGGTGCAGGGGGACTGCAGAACCAGGGAGGAGGCATTGATTCTGGGAGTGGAACTGTGCGATAATGGCTTCATGCATCACGGTACGGCACTTTTTATTGCTGAAGACTAGAACATGGGGAAAGTGTTCTAATCCTGCAGTTCAAAGAAAGTGAAATTGTCTCTGTTGTCTTGATGAGTGAAACGCAGAGAGGGAGCCTGGCATTTAGCATCCTGTTTAGGAACACTACTTCGGTTGTTCCTTTTCCATTTCTTCTTGTAATGCCTTTGAGGTGCTGCAGAAATAGATCTTTATTCCAATGCAGTGAGTGCATTTGCATCTGTGTATGTGTTGGTGGTCAGAGCTGTGACTATATTCATGCATTAACCTCATGCATACTTGTGTGTATAGGACTTATGTAACCAAGGGTACATGCAAAGTTTCCTTAAACTGTGAGAACTTGGCCCAAAACATAAAGATGTTTGTCAGCTAAGGGCTAAGTGGTCAGTAGCCATGGATACAGTTTGTTTATGTGCACTAGTTTTTAACCCTGCACCTCCCTCCTGCCAAAATCAACATCATACAAACTACGGTATATGAGTCACAGCAAGACTCCTCGAAACCTCCATGATGTAACTGTACCAGAGTGCCCACAGTTCAAACCTCGCTCTGCAAATTAACCAGCACATTTATGGAACATAACAGTCCCAGCCATCAAAGCTGCTTTCACTTCAGTAGCCATCAGGGGAATTTTACTGATGGTGCCAGTGAGTTATTTGGCCTGATGATGCACCTTTAAAAACTGTGGGATGTAGAGGGGGACCAAGTGAGGGAATGTTAGATGAACCTCTGTTTTTACCCTCAGGGCTTTTTTTCTTTTGTTACTCAAATTAAAGTCTTACTGAGGGCGCTGTGTTGCCTTAGAGACTGGGTTCAGTGATGTTCTACTCCAGAAGTGGCAACATACAGCGTTTAAAGAGTACCAAATGTCCCTATTTTATGTCTTTGGATGCTTGTAACACATTTTGGGACACACCTAAATTTTTAGGTGGTTGGGTGTTTTCTATTTAGCATCCAACCAACAAGGTTTTTTTTTTTCTTAACCTGTTTTCTAACTTAATGCAGAGTGAACGTCAAATTCTGACATCATGAATGCATAAAGTTTTACACTGTAATCTGTGTAGTTTTTGGAGAAATTTCAATAAAATTGTCTAAATATTTGTATTATTGTCAGGAGTTAATGACAGAATTTTCACTGCATTTAGGATTTTGAGAGTAAATTTACAAACTATATAATAAACTCAGTTGTTCTATGGCATTTTTTTGAAAGGGGTTTGAGAAATTTCAGAATTTTTTTTTCCAGAAATGTTCTGAAGGTTTTCAGGATGTCGTTTCAATGGAAAAAAATCAGCAATTTGGGGAATTTTTAGAAATTACAAACTAACTAAATTGGAAAATTTAAATGGAATTTTTGATAATGTTTTGGGGAAATTTTAATTACCATCAAAAAAACTCAGGGTTACTTGGGAATTTTGGAAATGGTAATATGGCTGAAACATACTTCAGGTTTTAACAGTTGATTTATACGGGGATGAATTACAATAGCATGCTTTGTTCAATGATTTTTGTGCCGATTAACTTAAAGTCACATGGAACAATGTAAAATATTCATCCAGTAATGTAAAATCTTTAGGAAGCTTTAACTTGAACTGTTGCTAAGAGCTACAAACTTTGCTGTTCCACTTTGAAAGGTTTGATTTGCTGTTTGATTCCAACTCTTAAAGTTTCCTCATTCATGTCTTCATTTTTACCTCCTGTAGTGTTGGAAAAGAGTGAATTCAAAGACGAACCCTTGCTGTTTCGCTTCTTCGCTGACGAGGAGATGGAGGGTTCCAACACCAAACACAAACCGATGAAGCATGACCTGAAAATAGTCGAAAACGTCATCTCCAAGTCCCTCCTGGTGAGCGCTCACTTCCACACTGCTATAAACTCTCTCTCTCTCTAATATCTTGTCTTTTTTTTTTTACATAGCTACAATTCAGAAGAAACCAAAGTCAAGACAGTAAATCATTATGAAGCCACAGCTGTGTGAAAGAAAAAAATCACAGCACTGCAAAAGTTTATTTTATACTTCAGTAAGCTTTTTTTTCCGAGGAGTGAGCAAATACCAGCAGGGCTGCTGTCAGTCTGTACTAGTGTCTGTGTGTGCTCTGTGGAGATGTGTTGGTCCACAGGCTGGGGATTTTGTTGTTGAGAGACATATCATGTTTTTTTTTTTTTTTCAGATAAGGCCCAGCGATGGAGGCTACGGTTTTACACTGGAGGAGAGGAACAGAGTCCCCATCATCAAATCTGTGGAGAAGGGCTCTCCAGCTGAGGTGAGAATGCACATGGAGTGCTGCAGAATCTGAACCACAAATGGAACTATAAAATGTCACCAAAGCAAATTCACATGAAAATTCAATGTTATATTTTCTCATTTCAAATCCAACAAGTGCAGTTCTCCGATTCAGTGTCTGATGGTGGAGGGTTCAGAGCTAAACCATTTTTCATATTCTGGTTTTGTTTATCTCTTTATAAGTTATTTGTGTTTCCTCTGTAATTCTAGCAGATGAACCACACCCAGCAGAAGCCTTTTGTTGTTAAAATGTGGTTTAACAATCAGTCACAGGAAATAAAAACCTCCAACTGTTTGTCCCTAAACTGGACCTTCCAGCTTGATGCTGATGAACACTGATGCTAAACCGTTTCGACCAAAAATAGAGCTGGTTAACAGGCGCCATATTTTGAGGTCTTCTTTGGTGTTTAGCTTTGATCTGAAAGATGAAAATGAGACGAAGCAGTTTGAAAGCAAATGTGATCAATCTGAGCGCATGACCCTAATTCCCTCCAGCCCTGAAGTAGCTTTAAATGCGTCTCAAAGATCTGTTTTGCATTGACATTGGCGTTGTTTGAGTTTAAATATTCAATGTGGGTCAGAAAAGTCCATAACCTTTTCCAGATGCAGACTAAAAGATGAAAGTTATGCATGTTGTCTTCTTTTACTGGGAGTGTGTTTGCCGTCTTTTGTGATATATAGAAACCCCGAGGCTGTATTGATGCTTTTCTGTCAAAAACAGTTAACCTGAAGCACCGTGCGGTGATTCTTCATCATTTCCATCATCTCTTGTTTGGTTGTCTCCCTGTAAGATGGCTGGCCTGGAGGTGGGGAAGAAGTTGTTTGCAATCAATGGAGATCTGGTGTTCCTCAGGCCTTTCTCTGAAGTGGAAGTTCTCCTCAGGCAGTGTTTCAACAGCAAGGGGCCCCTCAGGGTGCTGGTTAGCACCAAGCCAAGAGAGTAAGTCAGATTTTCTGTATGATCAAACACACACTGTCAAAGTCTTCTTGTCTTAGCTTTGAATCTTCCCTTCCTCTTTACTTCCAGGACGGTAAAGATCCCAGACTCTGCCGAGGGGCTGGGTTTCCAGATTCGAGGATTCGGTCCATCTGTGGTTCACGCTGTTGGGAGAGGTATGAGATTGCCTCCTCTTTCACTTAAACTAATGAGAAAAAGGCCTCCCATGAACTAACTGTCAGTTGTGTCACAGCTGGCAAACAGCTGGAAGGGAGTGCATGGCTTGGCAGATTTTGCTGCTCATTCTTTCCGTGTTGCTCAGATGGTTTCTTAAACTGGAAAATTAGCTGATTATCAAACTTTTCCGAATTAGAATTAGTCATGTTTTGTTGGCGGGAATGTTCACACACAAGTTAATAAGCCTTTATGTTACTGATGTAAAAAGGTAAGCATGAAAATTAATCCAAATGAGGATTCAAAGAAAATAACAACATGCGAAAATATAGAGATCTATGAAATAGGTGTAATAGCTCTCTTCAGAGCATCACAGTTACTCCATTGTTCTCACTGTTTCACACAACACTCAGCATTTTTTCCACTCAGAGTGATTTTCTCCTAACAGCATGTTTAGCGGCAACGCTGTCAGAGCTGGCACAAGATAGGGTCTAGTCCAAAAACAATTGGTGGCCTTGTCTGGTTGTTCACAGGGGAATTGGATCTTGTTTTCTTCCTTAAGCAATCTAAGTGAGATAGCAGGGGGAGAAGTGTGTTGTGCTCTGGTGTGTGTGTGGCCTGATGATGTGGTTGCCTGGGAACCCCGCTGTGTGTTTTAAGTCAATGTCCTGATCCCCTGAGACAAGGCTGATGATGCAGAAGGTGTTTAATCCCCACAGATTGTCATAACAGTGGCTCTCTGCTGGTCTGCTGAGGTCAGCAGGAGATGGTAATACCAATTAGAAGGCGGAGAAACTGAGGGAGAGCGAGAGACGAGAGAAGTTTAACAGATAGGTTCATTATGAGATACTTTTCACAGGGCAAATCACTCATCTCTTGTTTTATAATTACATTGCTGGTGGATAAAAGCTGTCATTAATGGGATTCTAAACTCTTAATTAAAACTTTGCCTCAGATTTAACTCTCTAGTCTGTGGTACCATTCAAACAAGGTTAAGCGTTCAGGCACTTTGGGTGATATTGAGCTAACTGGTTGGCTATAAGAGCCATCTTTTTGCGTCTTACATAAATGATGGTGCCAGGAAACCCAAGATCAACTTAACGTGATTTTACTGACTTTCTTAAGAGATGTTCTGATACCTTTTTTTTAATATAGCACCCGTCCTTATACCCAGACTGCCAACCTGTAGGAATACCCAAACAATCCAAAAACAGACAAAAACAAACAGAAAAGAGGCAGAAAAGGTACCTAAATTGGCTGATTGGTTGAAAATTAGACTAACAACATGCACGTATTGCACTTTTTTTTAAAAGTTTCCTTTCAAATATTCAAATATTCAAATATTCGTGTACACTTTAAGATTTCTGTTTTAAAAGAATGTAAGTACAGTTTTATATCAACATGTTAACATTGTCTTAAAAGGTACGTTACTGCTAAGCTGTAAGCACTGCTGCACTTTAGCTACTAGCTTGGCTGTAGCTCAGCCTTGTTTCCTGTGTAATGATTATTACACCAATCATTATTATCTATCTCTATTTTTACGTCTACCAAAACAAAAACCACATTGCACTTTGTTTAATAGCAGCAAGGAGAATCCCACTATCCCCGAGTCAGGGGATGTTTGGAAAAATATTGACTATTACATTATATCAGTCAAGGATAAGAAAGCAAAAATAAATAGGACAAGGCAAACATAAACTAAACTCAACCCAAATAATATGATGTGATCGCACTGTATCCTGCACCTCACAAGTTCACGTCCTTGCAGTCAAAACAGTCCCTATCATATGAACTCAGTCCAACCACAGCTTGTTTGTTCTGTACTATTATTAAGTACAGTAGACCAGTCTGTTGATGCACATTCTTACTGTGAAAGTTTAAGAAATGGAGAAGTTATACCCACATAATGGCATTCTTACAATACTTGGAGGAGCACAGCGTCTGTATATATTGGGATTTGAGGTATGTATGGTGTCTGTTTGAGGAGAGGAATATTTAGTCTGCCATGCACTCCCCTCTGATGGCTGTAAACCTTGAAGTTCTCTCATGGTCTGAATCACATCCCTCTGAGAGGCCCTCGTCTGCCCCAGATAAACAACTTCCCATCCTCCTTGCTCTCTCTCTCACACTCCTCTTGGGCTGCCAAAACAGGAAGCTAAGTTGCAAATTCGTGGAAGAAAAAGGAATGTTGCTCAGCCCAATTTTGGTCACAGGATGTATCAGTTATTTAGGAAGTGCTGTTTGTTTCACCCTGATTCACCTGCCGCAGATGTTGCCCTTGACGCCTCTCCTTTTGTTTTTGTTTTTGTTTTTTTTGCATGACTCGGTCTCACGCCAGGCACAGTGGCAGCCATAGCTGGTCTCCACCCGGGTCAGTGCATCATCAAGGTGAATGGCATCAATGTGAGCAAGGAGAGCCATGCCAGCGTCATCGCTCATGTCACCGCATGCAGGAAGTACAGACGACCCACACAGGTGAGGCTGGGGGAGATGCAAACAAAACTTTAACACTCTGGGAGAAACCAAACTTGTGACTGCCGTTAAGAAAAAATTTGATCCAGCGGGAAAGTGAGACATTTGGCGTGTGATCAGAAAATTCCCAAAACAGCCATTCTTTTTTACAATTATGTTTTGGTTGCTTTATCGTGTCCCATGACTCCCATTAAATCATATGTGTCATGATTAGAAAGTTACGTAATAGATCTAGAAAGAGGAGCAGTGTGGGATATCCTAAAATACACAAAAGCAAAGGAGTAGAAAAGAAACGACCGTGAGAAAACAACATAGACCTCCATGCTTCAATTTACCTTAATTTTACTATTTGCCCCCCTCTTACTCCTTCTTTTCTTGTCTTGGGTCATTACTCAGAAATAATACTAGTTTTGGCTCCTTATGCTGACCTCTGGCTCACTGCAGCAGGCCTGCTGTGGGAGACTGGCAGGCTGCAGAGAGAGGTGGGAAAGGATCTGGGGGTGGTGAGATCCCTGGAGGAAAGGAGGGAGAGAGGGAGGAGGGAAAGAAAGATGCAGGGAAAAAGTGGTAAAGACATGGCCAACAGATTTTAGTAAAGGGGGAGAAAGCAAGCTCAGTCCACCTGTTGAAGGTTGCTTGAAAGTAGAAATCCAGTGGTGTTTGTTAGTTTAATGTGTGACTATAATTGAGCCCTGTTGGGAGTTGAGGCTTAATGAAGCACTTCAGGGCTCCAACACTACTGGAGATCTGGTTTACATCATGTGCTACAGGGAACCGCCCTCTCTGTCTTTTTCTATGTCTGCATGTGTGTGTGTGTGAGTGTGCATGGTGGCACACCAGAAGACCACAGACCAGTAGGCAGGCACAGCATGTAGCCTTGGCAGAAAACCCACTGTGGGCTTGGGTGTGGAGAGGAAAGAACAGACACAGACAGATCCATACACACACACACACACACACACACACACACACACACACACACAATCTCCCAAACACACATTTACACACGCAGGGCTGTGCAGCACGCTAAAGTGAGTTGATGAGATTGGCATGGGTTCGCATTTGCGGTCACACCAAGTGCCATGTTCCCATATGTTTGTGAAGGCTTTTCACTGCTTTGCTCTGCCAAACCAACTGTGACACTGTTCAGCGTGTCTGGGCAGAATGAGCTAAACACGCTTCTTCAAACCCAAACACACTCACACACAAAGACACAAAAAAAAACAGAGCTCTGTGTTTGTGTTCAGAGTTGATTTCATCTTGTTTTCCATCTATTTAGCAAAGAAGAGCTGCCTGTTAAACCATTAAGGAGATACATTTTACAATAAAGTCATTTGTGTTGACAGTTTCTTTTATTTTTTATTTTAAATGTCTGCAGCAAATTGATTGTAGGTTAAAAAAATCAATTTTAATAAGAAAGATAAAGCGATCTACATCATTGGTTGAAATATTTTCTGTTCCAAAACTATTTTCACAAAACTAATAAAGCCAATTTCTTTATTGTAATCCAATGCAGCAAGACACCATTAAATGGGTGTACAACAACAGTGAAAGTGCTCAAGAGGAAAACCAGAAAACTAACCAGAAACCAACTTCAGAGGAAAACGGAGACGGCTTTGAGTGTAAAGTAGAAGGTAACAACACACATTCAAACATACATTCAAACATGCACGCATACACAAAAAATAACTTTGATTATATCTCATGAGGGGAAATAAGTTTGGCTCAAGATGTCTGTGGATGTAACACAAGCTTGTTCACAGGAACACAAACATCCCTCTCTTCAGTTAACACAGAGAGAGTTCCAAACAGGCTCATCTGGACTGTGTTAGACTGAGCACAACCACCCCCTCCATCTCATCAAGTGTTAATCCCCCATTCAATTGATGGATCCCAATGAGAAAGTAAAAAATTAAAGCTATTCTCTTCATAGAAAATGGCTCTGGAGCAAGATTTATTGCTGTATTAAGTAAATGAGTTAGCGCAGTGTGCTAACTCTTGAAATTAATCGTCATTTCGCTTAATGAAAGAGGGAAGCCACGAGGGGTGAGGAGGGTCCTCCTATGAAATGAGTCGCAGATTTAGTTGACAAAGACCTCCTACAAGGCAGAGTTTTTGACGATGAAAGCACTTCTTTTGTAGTAAACAGAGGGATTAGTTGTGCTAAGCACAAAACATGATCACTACATAAACTTTATGACTTGTGTTTGAGTGCTGCCATATTTACTTGTTATTCAACAGAGAACTGTTTCCCCTGCTGTCTCTTTGGTCTTATTTTTCTACATTCTCAGAGGTGATGGACAAATTCAACACAATAGCAATCATAGACGGAAAGAAGGACCATGTTAGTCTGACAGTAGACAATGTCCACCTGGAGTACGGAGTGATGTACGAGTATGACAGCACAGCGGGCATCAAGTGTCATGTGCTGGAAAAGATGGTCGAACCCAAAGGATTCTTCAGTCTCACTGCCAAGGTAATCTTTTAGTGTGATGACAATAAAACTAGCAACGAGCAACTGAGCGCAGCAACCGAGCGCAGCAACCCTAGTTGTCATGGTCATCTACTTCCTCGTCCGTGTGAAATTTGCTTGCGTTGAACGCCAAGGCATACCAAGCCTTGCCGAGCCGAACCCAACCACGATAACATTTTCTATGTGTGTTGATCGAGCTATGCTCAGTCTGTTCTCGGTCTGCCAAAACTACACTGACTGACTAAACTGCATTTTAATTGTCTGATCTCATGCAGACTAAGCTCAAAGTTCAATTTCTTAAGCAGCATATAAACATACTGACTCAAGATGCTAAATGTGTTTTAAATGTTTCACAGCTGTGTTCCTGTTTAAATAAATGCTTGAAATGTTGAGTTACTTTAGCTTTTGATCGCCTTTTTCACTGGTAACTAGCTCACATAACGGTCAGCAAATTGGGATTTACACCATACACACTTATCTTGTATCACTTAATAGCAAAAAGTGGTTTGAGCTAGGTTGTGGCTGCCGATTAACAGCACCATAGTTCCTTTCCCATTCTATCTAACATGACTGTTAGCTTTTTACAAGCTAGCTATTATAACTTTAGGCTAATTTTTACCATCCTAACATCACTGTTGGCTCATTCACAGCTAGCTAACATAACTGTTAACTCATTACTAGCTTACTAACATATCTGTTAATGCAATACTGGCTAGCTAACATAACTGTGAACTCATTACCAGCTAGCTAACATAACTGTAAACTCATTACCAGCTAGCTAATGTAACTGTTAGCTCATTTCTTGGTAGCTATCACAACTGTTATCTAGATAATAATAAACTATATACTAGCATTACTGTTAGCTAACTAGTAATTTCCAACTTACTAACTATACCATATTACACCAGCAAAACAGATTCTGGCTGAATGCCATTGACGACAGCTGATGTTCTTGTGTAGCTAGCTAAATTTTTTACTCAGTTCTTAATACATCTTGAAAGGAGTATAATTCTTGTCAGATATCAGATATCATATTCAGACTAGTGACTTAAGGTGTGAATTTGCTGAATACTAATGTTAGATGCAATCTAGAGGTAAACATTTGAAAACATTCTATTGTTTACAACCTGTTGTGGAGACTTTTTTAGATCCAAGGTGTTGGTAGATAAAGACAGAGAAAGGTAGTGGTAGGTTTTATTGCCCTTTAAGCGATATGGAATACTGTTAGTGTTCATCACCTCACAGCTAAGCTTTGTTTTATTAAAGAGAGTAATGTAGTTTAAAACAAATCATGACAGGACTTCTGTCCCTTAGGTTGTTGCTTTCAGTATTTATAATCACTGTCTTTGCAGAATTTTCCTTATTATTTCAAGAGAACTTCAGTTTGAGTTTTGCGTTTAATCACACAGTGAGATTATTCAAATAGTTAAGTGCATGCAGATCCAGCCTACAGCTCTCCTGCTGTGTAGCTCGGGAGGCTTGAGGCTAGTTATAAGTGACAGCTTTATTGGTCGGTTCCCAGATGTGTTTAGTGTATGCTTTTTACATCTTTGAGGCGACGCTCACAGAATGATTATACTGATTTAAGACACACAGAGGAAAGAGGATTCACCCGACAAAGAGATGCACATGTGGTGTGGAAAACAAAATGCTGTTTGTCAGCGTCATGATGAACAACAGCTCTCCTCAAGTTAAATTAGCAGAGATCACAATCTGGATTCACAGCTATTATGTTTTAAAGTCCAAAGCACCCTCCTCAATGAAAAACTAAAGTTAAACATGCCATATCCCCCCTGAGATGAGAAGCAGTTTCCCATTCCTCAAAAGTGAAAGCGGTTTTTGTGTTATTATAAACATCTGCCCCAGCAGTCCATGATATCCTCTGAGATCTGTGTGATGTTGAGTTTTAATATCGCTAAGCCTCTTCCTGCGATTACATTTCCTCCTCAGCTTTTCTCCTCCCTCCACTGGGCATCTCATTAAAACCGTTTAGAGATCTGTGTCTCTTTGCTTCCTCATATCTAATATATAATCTGGAAAGTCAGAGCCTTCATACGTAAACAGAATACGTCTGTCTTAAGCTCCACAGATTTATGTATTGCATATGGACATTTAAGATATCTATGTGAAGCCACTCATGAGATTCTGTTGAGGAAAGAACCCTGCAGCCAAATTTTATGTTGAATTTCAAAGATAAACAGCTCAGTTGCTCATTTACATCCCATTAGTTTGTTTCAGGAGGGATTTAAGAAGCATCTGGTTATCAGCTAATCATCCCTGCCTTTTTTCTTGCCCTCCCTCTGACCAGATCCTGGAGGCACTGGCGCGCAATGATGACATGCTGGTGCAGATGTGCAGCAGGTTAAGTTTCAGCTGTGATGTGATCCCTGAGGAGCTGCAGGTACGCTTCAGTGCCATGTGCGGTGAGAGGATGGAGCACATCAACCGGCGTATCACCAACTATAGAAAGGTACTTATACCCACTCTTTGTTTGAGATGATTCTTCGCTTCACTGTGTCCTGCATGCGTGTAGTTTTTTAATGGTCTTTTGAAGGCTTTGTTAAATTATAATTGTCAAAAGAGTATCCTATAGATTTACTTCTTTTACAGGTTTACACTGTGATTTCAAACTGTGAAACATGTCCTTTAAGAAAGAATCTAAATTTTGTGGGAACAATCACCGTAAATGTGCTGAAAGTACTTCTGGCACCTTCCCTGCACACTTAAGGGCAAATGCACAGAAGGATCGCTTAGCTTATTCAAGGCCAATGGCACTAAAAAAACCCTCTTAATCTCAAAGTGTTAAACTGAGCTGCAGAACAGCTGCCAATGGTGTTTGTCTTCACCTACTTAGATGATTCATGATGCATACATTGAGGACAACATCAGCCCTTCAGTGCAACCTTTATTGCTAAAAATCTCCTATTCACATAAAGGTGATAGCTGAGATACAATCATGGTGAAAGTATTTGCACCAGCAGACATTTCGGTGGTAGCTGCAATGCAATTAACGTAACAGGTGTCACACAAATTCCCAACTTCTCTGAATTATGTAAAAATATGAGAAATGCAGTCTGAATATAAAAAACATTTGACATTTTATATAAGCAGGGTATCGACGGGTTATTAAAAAATTTTAAACTGTCTGAAATCCAATAATTTGAATTTAAGGCCTTAAAATTTAGAAAATCTCATATAATGTGTTAAATATGATTTTGATGGGTTTTTAAAATGTATTCATGTTTCTTTTATTTAAAAAAATGCATAAACTTCAGTCTTTCTTTGAAATGCTTTTATTTTTGAGGATGCAAAACATCACTAAAGTACCTGTGTAGCAGGATCAGAATTTATTGAGCACAACCAGTCAGTGTGTTGTGTGTGCGCCAGTGTGTCACAGCCTACAGTCTGTGGTATTCCGTGCCTTAGATTTTCCTTCATGTCTTTTGTATTTTTTTTGCCAGTATAGATGTGAAAGGGGTCTTAAACTGTATTCATTATAATCTTACAAAAGTCTTTAAAAGTCTCAAATTTGACTTGTTTAAACCTGCAGAGACCCTGATAGGGGATGAGGATGACTATATTCCTTTATCTTGATGGCTTGCTCTTGCTGGCTCCTGTAGTAGGAGCCAATTTAAAGTGGGTGAATCTGTTGAGTTTGTGAATCACTATTAACCCCCCTTCCCGTAATGGCAGTAGTCTTGGACTCATGCAGCAGACCTTTAGGAATTTGAGCTGCAATGTGGTGGATTTTATTGGCAAAGGATGCTCAGTTCATTGAGTGGGATTAAGCTTTAAGTGTGGGTGAAAAGAATCAGCTGCATGGTTTGAAAGAATCAAAGTAAGGAAACACTCTGAAAACATACAAGAACACACAGTTTCCTGATGGGGATTGCTTGTTTTATTGCCGCACCAACATCAGCACGTCAGAAAGCATCAAACAAATGGCACACTGAGTACAAATTTATCCCAAGTGTCAGTGTGTGAAGGCTGTTGTGCTAAAATGTAATCAGCTCTTGTTGACCTGCAAGTGAAGCAAAAATATTTAGCCAAAATTTCTGTCATTGACTCGCAAACTTGTCATTGAGTTTGTGAATATGTGCGCAATATGTAGTTTAATCTGATGCTCTGTTTATAATTCGCTCACAGCTGGTTGCTGACGTTGCCAGGGCTTTTTCATCACTCCTCATACACATCTGTAAGTGTGTGTCTATAGGCCAAACATCAAGATGTGTGCAAGTGTGCGTGAGACGGGAAATAGGAAAAGATCTGACTCAACATGAGAGCGGGTCTTGGATTAATTACCAGTCACTTATAAATAGCTCTACACAGCCACAGCCGGGACGTTTGTTGTGTAAGATCCCCCTCCTGCACCGGAGAATTCCTTTCACAGACCCCTGGAGAGAGCGGGGGGAGTGCGGGTGAGGACGAGTGAGAGAAGGAGCACGGAGTCAGAGAGAGAGTGGAGGGATGAAAGAGGAGAGATGACACGACGGGACAGAAAGACAGATCAGAGAGTGGCATAAGGAGAGATGTTGACCTGAGGCCTGGAAAAGGAAAAACTCTCGAGACAGAAGAGGCGGTCTCAAGAGAGGGTCAGCTCATAGTCCATCTGGAGTTTATCACCTCCCTTAGAGCAGCAACTTCATACTATGTGAGATAACAGAGACGACGTGTAGTTTAACATCCTCACCAAACATATACATTGTGTTATTCCTGACAGCCCAAGTTGCAAAAAAAGAATCCGATAGATTAAAAAGCATCTGCTGGTTTTTGTTTAAGACAGGATACAGGCCTTGTGATGAAGAGTTCAAGGAAAGTGCAACCAAATGTTCCAAAAAAAAAAAAATGTGTTTGCGATATTCTGTCAGCTCTTTTAGATCCAAGCAGCCCTGTAGACTTCCTGTGTATTGAGTTTTAACATGAAGATGATATCTTGCATGTTCTGGACATTTCTGGAGGTAGTTCTATAGAAAAACGATGTCATGAAGTTGCCCTGAAGACCGGTTTCAGAGCTTATAATCAAAGAATCTTTATTTAATTTAATAAAACATGATTGCTGGTGGAAAGTGCCTTGTATATCACTGTCGTAAAAGTGAAACCACAGCTCCTCTGCCACAAATTCAAAACATGAACCAGCTTTCCGGAGACTGCTGTGAATCAAATCACAAACTCAAAAAGAAAAGCAAACAACATTATCATATAATCTGATGTCAAAATGATGATACAAGCTGCTTTACACTGGTTTAATTCAGTTCACATCAACTTCAGAAATAAGTGTTGACACTGGCGTCTGGAGTTCTTCACATATGTGAACAATGAGACTGTTACGCGTCTGTTTTTTGTCTTCCTTTGGAAGTTAACCTGTTACATGAAAAAAGAATGATAAGGAAAATGTTTTGTAACGCTTGTTTAGACTTTTGGCTTGTGCTAGATGTAAAGATTTGATATCAAACAGAGCATTTGGCTGACAGATATTCTATAATGTGTTTGAAATTAAACTTTAATTTGTGTGCAGGTCAGGCACACATCAGCTGTGTAGTTTCAACTCTCAAGCCTGTTCGTTCTTAAATTCCTCTCTTCTCGCTTTGATTACTATTGATCTAGAAACCTACCAGCCAATCATATTATAGAGCACTCCCTGCTCTAAAGGCCTCTATAATGTATGATTTCTCAAGTTGCCTCTTTACCACTTGGGTATAATTTTCCTTTATTCAACAGTTTGCTCGGGTGCTGAAGAACAGAGCATGGCCCACCTTCAAGCAAGCAAAAGCCAAGGTGTCCCCGCTCCACAGCAGTGATTTCTGCCCAACAAACTGCCATATCAATGTGATGGAGGTCTCCTACCCTAAGACCACCACCTCTCTAGGTAGTGCCTTCGGTGTTCAGCTGGACAACAGGAAGAACACGCTGGAGAAAGGAGGACGCAGCAGCTCAGAGCAGGGTGAGAAGGGAGCGGATGTATCGAAAAATCAAAGTCTTTTGAGAAGTTTTCGACCTCTTAATGACATTTTCCCTTTTCTTTTCTGTCTTCTGCTTCCTCTCAGGTAAGCTGAACCCCATGGTTAACGTCCAGCATACTATCACAACCATGGCAGCCCCGTCAGGTCACAGCCTGGGCAGGACAGAGGGTCACGGCCTCCGCTTCCTGCTTAGAGAAGAAGACCTGCTCACACTTGATGCCTACCAGAAACTTCTCTACAAACTCACCACGGTGGTCAAGGAGATGGAGACACATGGGGCCCATATTCATGAGTGAGTGGCTTCATGTACACAACCACAGTATGAACAACATCTGCTCTTGTGCCATTCCATGATTGTAGAATTCGAGGTGGCCAAATCTGTAAAATGAAAGCAGATGTTTACTTGTTTGTATGCAAATCCTTCTTATGCGAGTCAACAACATTTGTTTTATGGGCAAGAGTTTGACATTCATCCAGTCCGTTGTGTTCCCCACGGGACATTAAACAGAGTATATACGACAGCCATTGCTTAACATAAAACACAAAACATGCAATAATCACAGCACAGTCCTGTTGTAACTTCACTTTAACATGTAGCCATAATTGACCCCATATTTCCACTGCCCTCCCACCAGCGTTAAGTCTCCCTAAAGTGCTTCTTTGATGAAATCTTCATCATTTAATTCACTCAGTCCTTCACTATGGGACACCCAGGGTTCTTCTAGATGTGCAGAAGGAGTCTCTCAGCTTTAGTAAGTGTGATTTTTAAAATACAGAGTTTAAAAGAAGTTAAATCAGGCCATTGTTCTGTCATCGATATGTTTCCTTGCAGCGTCTCTGATGTTTCTTCCCACGTTTGCTGTAATGTCTTTCCACACATTGTCCTTATTCTTTTGCTAATATTTATTTGAAAGCATAAAATCAATTGCTTTTAGACCTTACATATCAAGTTCTCTCTCCTTTTTCCTGCTGGTTTTCTTTGACCTGATTTGAAACGCTGTTCAAAACCAGGTCGCCTCATAAAACAAGAAGGATCTATTGGCAGCCTGCTCGGTCAATGTGTTGCATCTGGTTCTGCACAGGCATACATTTATGGTCATTAGTCTTGCACCTGTGTGTGTGTGTGTGTGTGTGTGTGTGTGTGTGTGTGTATGTGTGTTTTCATTCGAATTGGGCAGAAAACAGCAACTTCAAACCAGCTTCCTCTTCCATGTGTTTACAGAATTTGTGCACTGAGCTATTGAAATGCTCAATTTATGCCGAGGATTTTCAACCAGAATCGCGGGCAGTATATGTGTGCGTGTGTGTGGCACTCTGTGGTTGGTTCATTGTTTGGACGCACATCAGGACAGGGAAAGGAAGTGGGAAACATTGCTTTGGATCTACCCCCCAACACGCACGCACACACACACACACACACACACACACACACACACACACACACACACACACCCTTTCCCAAGCAGGAAATACAAAGTCAGTGAAGGAGAAGGTGTGTCGTCATGCCAGGTGCTGTCTGGAAATGCCATTCATTAACACTGCACCACTGATGCACACCTACAGGAAAAACACTCTTTCTTTCATGTTTCCATGTCAAAAAAAATAAATCCTTGTCCCTCCTTCCAATTCAGCTGCAAACTAGTCAGCTAGTTTTTGTTGGCAACAGAATTAAATCTCATGAATCTATAGATGACATTAGCCTAATTTAATCTTTCTGTGGCGTCTTAGCTAAGGCGGCAGCATTCATTGGCATATAAGTCCCCAACTGGAGCAGAGCTGTCCTCTAACTGAGCGATGCTAATAATGAGCCAGCTCCACAGCGGGGTCCTCTACAACCAAATTTAGTCGTGCCATTGTCGCTGCCAATTAGTGCAGCCATATCCACATGTGTTTAAATGGACTGAGACACAGCTAGTCAGGCGATAATGACCTTAACCATGCACTACCTGTTTAAAAATGCAGACACACACACTCACACACACACAGGCAATCTACAGGAGCTCGTTGAGGAAGAATGTGTGGGTGGCAGAGGGCTAATACGCTTTTTGTTGCCAGTCTGGGTGCATTTCTCTGACCTCTGTGGGTGTCTTCAGCCCTCCAGTGCTCTTCATTAAATTACTTTGCATATTAACCTACTCACTGACTCGCCAAGGGTCACTACTGCTTGTTTTGTGTGAACACACCCTCTCGATTTCTCTTGTCCTGTTTGTTTCCCCTGTCTTGCTCTCGCACGCCTGTCTGCACTCATAGAAAGTGACATTCCTCTGTCTCTGTTTCTCCTTTGGTTTAGGGTATCACTTGTTCAGATTTTAAACATTTCTCTACATCGCCTCTTTTCACTACCACTTGTTTTGAAATTATACGATTGATTATTTTACAGTAGATGGAATTAAAAAGTTCCAGGGCGAACGAAAAACACAGGTTTACTGTCATATTTTCACCTGAAGCTGTTGCGAGCTAAAGAGAGAGCAGTCATGGTTGAGTTACATTGAAGGCAAATGAAGTGAGCGAGTACTGCTAATGAAAACAAACCAGTGAAACGCAGAAAAAAGACGTTATGAATCAGTTTGTCAAATGCTGCTGTCTGTTGGATGACTTTTTTTTAGCCTGTACTGTACGAAAACAGAAAATATCCAAATTTGGATGTCAAGGTGTTACAGGTATTGATATTGATTGATTTTTTTCCAGATTTATTTTTTTCTCCAGATTCCAACACCTCTTAATAATGTTGTGAGAATGAAATAAAGTTGCCATGTTGTTTAGGGGCTCTTCTGTGTTTTGTCAACACCCCCCCCTCCTTTTCACAACAAAAAGCCAACGCAGGAAGAGTACAGCATGCACCAGAGATAAGAAACATCCTTAAGTCATTTATGGGGGAAAAAACAAGTGCAGATAGAGTAACGTTACATAATTTCTTGGCTGATTTTAGAAGAACCCATTTAAAGGGAAGGGGTTACAGATGAGGGGTCACAGCTGTGTGTGGACGTGCTGTGCTTTATAACAGGCCCTCCTCCCTTCCTAGATCAAATAATCACCTGCTCAGTTTTTGTTTATTTTCCTCATTGGACGTGTCCTGATTGGCAGCAGCTACAGAGCTATAAGCTCCTCTGAATTATTTACCTGAGCTCAGATTAAAGCCTGAGAATCTAATGTGTAGCTTTGTAATGCAGATGCTTTCATAAAAGGCGGCTGATGTCTAATGGTTTAATGTGTCGAAGTGGGTCAAAGAGCTTCCTGAGAGATCTTTCTAATTGCTTGTGATAAGCAGCGGCGTACTTTGGCTCTACTCTTTCTCTGCTCTGTTCTTTGTTATTCTCTCGATCTGCCTGCAATATTTTGCGCCCCAAAGGCCCCAAACTGTGCTCACTTCTTTATTAACCCACAGCCAATCAGAGAGCTGGGTGGGCTTCTCCATGGCGATGGAATGCCACTCTGCTCTCGGAGGGGCATTGTGGTGCCTCCTGGAGTGGACCATAATGAGGGCATCTCCGCGGACTGTGAATGGGCAGAAAAGGGGTCAATTGAGAGAGAGAGAGAGGGAGAGAGAGAGAGAGAAAGAAGAGGAAAGAGAGGTGTTTCAAATCATCAGGAGGACAAAAAAAATCTGAGATGCATTTGGGTAGCATGAGGAAGACAGGTTGTTTGTTTCAAGTAGCTCATGAAAAGTCCTTGAGGCCGATGTTATGACACAATGGAAAAAGTAAGCAGGGGACGAATTAAAACGGGGCTGAAATGTGAACAGACATCGCGTGTCAGAGTGAGATAAAAAAAAAAAGTCCAAGCTTAGCACATTTTGGAATATGGCTTTAAATGCCACCATGTGTTGCTGCAACTGTGAAAATATCCCTGCCGGCCTCTTCCTGCAATCCTGATATCCGTCTGATACAACGCAGGCCGGTGAGGGGGGAGCCCATCTCTGCAGCGTGTTTACACAGCTGGACAGAGCTACATGTTTCGATCCTATTAATACGATGAGGATCCTGACTGATTGAAGCTGTGCAGCGGAAGCAGAGCACACACACAGGTTCAGCTTTTGTTTGGCCTGCTCGGTCAGCTGTTTCAGCCCACACATATGCAGAGCGCACATTCTGTGTGTAAAGTTCAATATCTTAGTGTTTGGTCACATGTACAAGCTTCCTTTGTAGCATTAGAGGGATCAAAGAAGCTGTTTTTATCCTGCTGTCTCAAGAAGTGTTGGTTTTGGATGGCTGTTGTGGCTTTTTTCAGCAAGTTCCCCCATTTTTCTTTTCCTCCATCAGCCTTTTATCCTCCATCACCCACCCTCCAGCGTCAGAGGCGAGGACCCCCGAGAGCTACATATCAGCAGAAAGCGAGGGGGAGAAGGGGGAGCGGAACGGGAAGAAAGTGTGCTTTAACGTGGCGGGGGACGAGCAGGAGGACTCCGGACATGATACAATCAGCAACAGAGACTCTTACAGGTACAAGCAACGAGATCCAAACTTACTGAAAAGTGAAAATGTCGAGAAATTAGAAGTAAACACAAGCCAGCTGTAAAACTAACACTCTGCGCTTGCTGTTGTCAAAACTGACACAATATTTAATGACGTTTTTCTCCTCTCTCTTTCTTCTCAGTGACTGCAACAGCAACAGAAACTCCATCGCTTCCTTCACCAGTATCTGCAGCAGCCACTGCAGCTCCTACGTCCACAGTGATGAGATGGACTCGGGTACATAAACACAGTGTAGTGCTGGGACTGTTTGTGTTCCTCACGATAACACAGTTTGGCGGTCTACATGATGTGTTTAAGTCACGCTTTGAAAATGAAAATAATCGCAATCCATTACTCTAATGACTTCTACCTAAAACATCAATCCATCAGTAACAGTTTAGGATTATTAAATAACTTCAGAATCACACCCTATCTTCCAGACAGCTGAAAGAAAACAGCCTGGAGTTGAACTTGATTGTCCCAGACAGACGTTTGGCCACAAATCTCGTCCGGATTTGTCATTAACATCTTTCCCAGCTGTGTATCCTGTCACATATCCTGTCCTCCGTTGCTTCGGATGTCTTACTCACACACAGTCTTACACACTCTGCTCTTGTGTTGGAAGTATTTTATCTGTTTTTTTCTCTCTGAAGGCCCTTTCACACATGAAATCCAGGCTGCCTGCGAAAACTTCCAAATTGCTCAAATTTTCGCTGCTGGTCAGGAGGGTAGTCAGAGTTAAGTTACAAGATATCCAAGATGGCAGGGCAAGAAAAAATTATGTTGACATTCTTAACCAATTTATGGATGGGTAATGTGATTTGACCTGTTCTTTGTATCTACAAATGAGTGGAAGAGGATATGAGGCTGCTGCATCACGAACACAAAGATTGCATGATAGAAAAATCATCACCCAGCTGTTTGTGCAGCGACTCTTCCTCGATTTACCTGCTACATTTACGAATCAGGTGTGAATACAGCTTCTGGTTTAAAGGCTGATGCTGACTTGTTGTAACCTCACCTCTGCAGGTGATGAGATGCCCTCCAGTGTGTGGCTGTCACATGATAAGCAGAAGAAACTGCACAGCTTTCTGGAGCATCTGTTCAGCCAGGTGAGTGAGAAACATCTATATAGAAATGATGTTTTAACCACATCTCAACTTCCGAAGCTGCTTTAAGCCCAGTAATCCCTTGAAGACACTTTCCCACCCAGAAGAATCTTTGAATTTCACATATTTCGCTTTTGAAGGTCTAAACTATGAGGAGCTTTGATCAATTTTTTACTCAAATATAAGTTGATCATCATTTTTTGTTACATATAAACCCCCATTTTTTTATTTGCAATTCGTACAATATCAGGTAAGAATGTTGCTCTTTAAAGCAGGGGTTGTTTGATTTGTTACCTCCTGCTCAAGAAGGGAGAGTCGTGACATCCTAAGGCTGACCTCTGACCTTTCTAAGATCTTAAAAGGACTTCCCTATCTGATTACACATACACCCATTCATTTGCTTATACACACACACACACACACACACACACACACACACACACACAAAGTGTGTGTATGGGCAGATTCAGTCGGATGTCTCCATCTGCAGTAGAAACACTTTGCTGTTTCTGCACTTTTGAGCTGCTCACCGTCATTTGTTTCATTGTGCAGCATTTTCCCAGCTTTATTTACATCCTGCAGAGCAATTTGTGTTCGTTGTAGTTCTGTGCGATTGTGTGCTTGCTGGTGTGTGTGTATGTGTGTTAAAAGAAGGTTGAGAGAAGCAGGTGTTGGCTGTGTTTAGGCAGCAGTTTTTCTTTGCTTTTCTGTTTTTTTGCTTCCCTCCGCATACTTTCAATCTCCTTTTCGGAGGAGGAAGCTGTATCATCTCACCCCTGTGCTTTCTTCAGGTGGACTCCATCAGCAGCATGCTGAGGGGGGCGGTGGTGGCTCGAGCCTTTGAGCAGACCAAGTGTTTCACACCTGGGAGAGGATTACAAGGTAAAACACCTGGACTTTGATGTTTCTTGTGACCCCAGCAGCATCCATCTATACACCTCATTACACAGCTCATCTAGCTGCAGATTGAGCGAGAAATTTCAAGTGTTTTAATACCCAGATGATGATTTTAAGTGGGAAACAACTTTTTTTTTACTGTTTCACGTTAGGACTGTTTTTTTTTCTGCTTCTCGGCCCTTACTGGGCTGCACAGTTGGCCTGAAAGAAGAAAGATAATATTGTAGAAACTCTGAAGCACGACAGTGAAAGAAAACAGAGCACACGCTGAGCCGCCTGCGCATATGGGCTGCAACTTCCTGTTGTGTGAAGTGTGTGTGTGCACAGATGTGATTGTAGCAACGTCAGAACTCGGTGGATTCCAGCTCCTCAAACACGAATACCTTTCGCTTTTTTCCTCTTTCTGTAACATCTTTTATTCCCTTTGTTTAACAAGCTACCCTTCAATCTGAAGCGCTTCTGACTAAAATGTTGAAAAGCACCACTTTTTATGTCCTCATCTCCTCTCTGCGGTGCAGTGCTGCTCACCAGTCGATGGAAAATGTGACCTAGGAGCAGCTCTTATAAATGTTTTAGATCATTTTCTTTTAAATGTGTGTTTATTTACCATCTAACCTCCTTTGAGCCGGCATGATTAACCACAAACTCTGTTGTTACTTTTAATCTCATGAAGGAAACTGTAAGAATGTTTCTGGAACAGGTTAAATCTAGCCTTTCCGTCCCACTGTGAATAAAAACTCACTTACTGTTAATCTTTTCATGACTCAGGTTGGCGATAAGATAGAGAAACGTGACACACGAAGGCAACAGTAGCTTTCTCTCTCCTCTGATAAGCCAGCGTTCCAAAGAAACGCAAAGAAAAATTAACGTTGTATCATTCAACGGTTTTCTTGCACTACCAGGAATGTGTCTTCAAATTGGTTCAAGCAGCAGATTTTCATGTTATTCTGCGTGTTTTTGAGAAGTGATGCTTCCAAACATCTTGACCCATTTGGCTCGCAGGATCACCCTCTCATCTCAACATGTCTTCAAGTGAGCGTGGCTAGGCTTCGACTGAAAATAGGTCTGCTTGTGTGTGTGTGTGTGTGTGTGTGTGTGTGTGTGTGTGTGTGTGTGTGTTTGAACGCTTAAATGCCCTCAGGACAGACGTGGAGGCCTTGATCAGCGCTGATCCATCTCCACTCCAGTAATGCGTATGGTTGATAACAGAGCAAATAGGATTATCTAACAAGTGGAGCATTCCTGCATCTGATCCCTCCTCCCTCTCTTTCTCTCTCTCTCTCTCTCCCTCTCTGATTCTTGGTCACTCACACACTAACACACACGCCAAACCCTCCTTGAAGCCTCTATTAAACAACCACCTCTCCGTCACAGATCTCTTTTCTTTTGTTTCGAAAGAAAACTTCGTAACAAGCCTTTCTGGCGAGGTTTAAGAGATTTTTTCAGACTCAGGTTTTGCCCCAACAAAGACAAGGAAGATTAGATTGTTAAGAGGTCTGAAACTGGAGGTCTTAATCTGTCTCTTTGCAAATTTCGACATTTAGCAAGCAAAGTGTGAAAGGATATGAAAGATGGTTCGATAAAAGATGCAGATCAGGTAATTATTTACAGGCGCCTGTCATTTTGTTTGATGTTCTGTTATTCTAATCGTTGACTGAATAATCAATCTCTAAAATGAGCGTCGTGGACTTTAAAGGTTTCTGACGTGCTGTGACTTCTGGAGGAGAGTTGAAGAAGTTTTATGGCACCAATAAACATCTGTGGACGGAAAATGACAAGAGAGTCAGGGGAGAGAGTGAAAGAAACGAGAGAATCATAAAGATGATGGAAGTTAATGCGGCAGAGGAGGAATGAAACAATAAGATCTTTTTATTGGACAAACTTTTCTTTCTGTCAATAGAAGAGATGGGAAAAAAATGATTTATTGTATGCATGTATGAATGAATCCCTGACTTAATAATGACATAAGGCTATAAAAATGTAAATACAAACACACTGCGCTGATTCTAATGTGTGTGTGTGTGTGCGTGTGTTTGTCAGAGTTTCAGCAGGAGATGGAGCCAAAAATAAACTGCACCAAGAAGCTGCGCCTTCATGTCAAGCAGGATCCCTGGAACCTCCCGAGCGGCGTTCAGACCCTCACACAGACCATTGCTAAATATGTTGAAGGTCAGCTCCAACCTAAGTCACACACACGGAAATAAAACAACATGACTGTTCTTACAGTGTTCAGGGTCACATTCAGTGTTTATCATGGAAGAGAAAACCAGGCTGCGGGTGTAACGTGCATTAAATCACTCAACTCCCCAATGCACCTCATCATATTTATTGGACATAATAACACCTTCTATTGCAGCAGTGCATCAACAGGCGGTCCCCAACCTCTAACTGTGCTCCTCTTCTTAAGCTTTAAACCTACTGTAAAACCACCCTGGGACACATAAATTGCAGCTGACCAGCTTATAGTAGCACAGAGGCGTGAGATTCCCTTATTATCTCTATAGTACGTTTGGCTTCACTTATTCCCAGTGGTAGTGTGTGGTTATGTGGACTCAGATTAAACACACAGACAAACATGCGCATACTGAAGTGCCCAAGCAAACAGCACTGACCTAAGGCCAGCCACATGACACTCCTGGGAAAGGTGAACTGAAGGCCGTAACGCAGAAAGAACAAATAAACAGAGCCATTATTAAAGCACAGCCTGGCCTTTGCCTGCACACCAGCTTTTTTTTTTTTTTCAGCCTCTTTCCATGATGGCTTTTTCATGCAGTGCAGCGTCCTGCCAAGCTCCCCACTCTGATATGACTATAAACAAATATGGATTTACGTTATTATCTTTGCCCCTGGCTGGTTTTTATGACGCTGGGTTTATTTCTTTTCTTATATGTTGAAGATAAATAGCCGTGGAGCCGGGATTGAGCAGAATCACAGCCCTATTTATGACGTTAAGGGGGCTGAGTTTACAGTATAGGTCATACTACCGCTGTGAGGAAGGAAGGCTCTTTGGGAATTAATATATATTTGCTCACTGCTTTTATTTGTTTCTTCTTTTCCAGAGGTGAAGACACGACTGCTCCTGGTTCTACTGCAGTATACAGGTTTGTCTCTCTGTCCTCCTGCACAAATACAGAAAACAGAAGCATCTGGGATTTCAGTCATTAATGCGTTTCTCAGAAAGGATAAATAAATCAAACGGCAAAGTATCATAGAGAGACAGTTTTATTAAGCAGAGTTTATAAGCACATGAAACAATATCTGGAATGAAACAGCATGATGGGTACTTTACATTTAAAATTCAGGCAATGAGAGGCATTAAAGCCACCGTAATGGCCTTACATGTATTTTCTCAACACTAGTCGAGGCTTATTTATTAAAAGTTAAAGCTCCAGTGAGGAAGTTTAACAGGTTATTAAACAGACTGAAATTAACACTGATGCCGCTTTATGAGCTACAAAAGCAAACAAGACCACCAGCATTAAGACTGACCATTCATGTTGAGATATTTTTAGTTGGAAAACTTGCTGCCAGGGGGTAGATGTCAGGCAAAGGGATTGAAAACAAACTGTTTTGAGCAGTTGAAAGACAGATTCAGGAATTTCTACAATTTTTTGCATGGTGGTTTGAAAAACACAAAGATTTCCCCATCGAAAACAGATGCACATTAGAATACACTCATCATTGCTGTTTAACTTTAAGTCAGACTCCTTGGTGTATATTTCTCCTTTACACTTCTTCACAAACTAGACATTCTTAAGAAAAAAACAGAAAACAGACAGTAGTTAGACTGATTTAAAGTGCAGGAGCATGCACACATTCTTAATTCCACCGTCTTACCTTCTGAGAGGTTCATGAACTCATTTTTAACTCGACTTTTTTTTCAGGGGGGCTTATTTTTCAGAAAATTGAGGCAGACAATTATTTTCCACTTGGACACACCTGTCATTTGCTCTCATTTTTCCCTGCTGCAATATTGAACACAGAGCAGACTCTCTTTTAAAGCAGCCAAGACTTCTTGTCATCAAAGTTGAGCTAATAAAACAAATTTTGGAACTTTTTTTTCTCTTTTTTTTTTTTTTTTTGACATTTTACCACTTTTTACATCATGTTTCTTGAGTATGTCTCTCCCTGTCTGTGTGTGCTTTACTTTTCATGTCATGGATTTTTCTCTCAGCCTCACATCATTTTTTGTTTTCCCTCTAGACTCAGAGATCCAGCTGCGTCGGGATATGGTGTTCTGTCAGTCACTTGTAGCAGCTGTGTGTGCCTTCTCTGAGCATCTTCTGGCTGTCCTAAACCAGGTAAAATGTCCCAAAGTCCCATGTCATGATGAAAAAACACCTTAAATTTGTAAATAAATACAAAAAGAATCATCTATTTAAGCAAAGCATTATGTTACAATATATTTTCTGTTTGTTTGAGTCTTTTTGTCTATTTTCAGTTTCACAATGTCAGCAGAGAATCAGACCAGGACAACTCAGACCCTCAGGACCTCCAGGAAGCCCAGGAAACCAGCCGTCGATGGCTTGAGCAGATTGCTAGTGCCGGGTTGCTCTTCCACTTTCAGTCTCTCCTCTCCCCCAATCTGGTGAGCAGCAGATCAGCCTCGGCTGAACACAGAGAAAGTCTCTGTCTGTAAACACCCGTAACCACATGGGCCAGCCTGGTAGTTGAAGTATTAAACAACATAAGTATCCAGAATACCAATGATCTATCACAGTATGAATGAACAGGGTACAACAATGTATCAGATATGAATTATGCAACATTCATTGTTTTCGTTTTGCTTTTTACATCAGTAGAATCTTGTGTTGTGTCCGAGCAAACACCACAGGATTTAACATTTATTCTGTTGATCTTTAATCAGAATGCTGCTACGTAGCTGTGTGTAGCAAGAGCTGCTTTGAAACCACCACAGAAAGTGCTGACTTTAATACACACAGTCTGCCCACAGTGACGGTGCAGGGATGTGGTCTGAATCACTGAGGTGTGCCGCTCATTTGCAGCACCAAATCCCACAACCGGTTGGTCTCTGTCAAACAAGGGCTTCACTGTCATCTCACTGATCTTTGTTTAACTTGAAACTGAGCTGCACAACACAACACAAAATGTTGTTATTGAAGTTCAAGGATTAGAGATACATACACTGCAGAATGTTGAATTTTCAGCAAAGTAAGAAGAAATAACTTATGTGCAGACTAAGAAGTTGTTTTAATGCAGGTAGATAAAAAAGAAAACGTTTAATGCTTAAATAATGAATATGTGCGCTGGCTTTCATTTCAGGCTACTCTTTGTCTGTCCTCGTGTAAATTGAGCTTGATCCAGCTGATGGACCATCATTATCTCCAGCCAGTTTGGATTACCAAATTTAGCACACACTATCGATTGATCTCATGATTAATCTAGTAGTTGTTCGGTCCATAAAATGTCAGAAAATGGTGAAAAATGTCAACGTTTCTTGGAGTCCAAGATGACATCATCCAGAAACCAGAAAATATTCACATTTATGAAGCTAAAATGAGAGAATTTGGACATCTTCTTCTTAAATAACTACTTAAACCGATAAATTGATAATCAAAATAGTTGACTATTAATTTAGTAAACGATTGTTCGATTAATTGTTGCAGCTCGAGTTGACACCAAAATTCATCCCTCTAAAAACTGTAAGAAAGTGAATGTAAACCTGTGAATCTACAACCCTGTAGAGCCTACAAGCCGTTGAAATTGCAGTGTGTTGTATAGTTTCTGTTTCAGTCAGCTTTCACTCTCCTTCTTCCTTCTCTGTCTTTCTTCTCTTCTCAAGACGTTTTCCTTTCAAGTGTCCCTGTGGAACAAAACAGGGTCTCAATACCTGCGGGTGATTGCAGTGAAATCACACCATACTCTTTTTGGCGCACCACATGAAAGGCAGCATGAGTGTGTTTCTGTGTTTTTGTGCACACTCACTCTGTGTGTGTGTGTGTTTCTGTTTACGTGACGCCCTCCGAGATAAACTTGCCCACACTCAGCAGGCAGTCGTCACTTGGCAGGGCAGCAGGTTTCCCTCCGTCACATTTTTTTTTGGGCCGTTTCAAATGTTTCTTTAGAGAAAAGGGGCTCTAATCCTCTTTCACCACTGCCCTATTTATCCGTCTGCATGTGGAGGAAGAAGGGAAGAGAGAGGAATGCAGAGCGTCACGATTTGAAATGTTGAAGCTGCTTTCTCTGTGCCCACGAGCAGATGTGGTTGTTTGTGAGCGAGGATGCTTGTTTGTAAAGGCAACACGCACTCTTAAACACAATCAGAGATGTAAGCAAACACAAACAAGCTACGGCAAACAGAAGAGCAGACGTAGCTGACACAGACATGTTTGCAAACACAAGTTGAATACTCTGTGAGGCACTTGGGAATAATCTTTCCTTTAATGAAACCATGTGTCTGTTTTATTTTTCCTCCTCAAATAAATACATAAATGTTATCTCCGCCACTCTTACTAGTGTGTTATTTTTCTGTTTAGACGGACGAGCAGGCCATGCTGGAGGACACTCAGGTGGCTCTAATCGACCTGGAGAAAGTCACTTTCTACTTCCAGCAGTTTGAAGGAGAGCCTCTAGTGGCAAGTATGTACGCTGAGACTTTTCAGCTTTTTTTTGCCTTTTTTCTTAGTCAAACTTTCAAAGTACAAGACCTAGCTTTAAAAAGTGGTTGTTAATAATATATACTCTCTGCTTTGCCCCTCTTGCTTGTGGCAGACATGCCCGTGTCTTACCAGGTTGAAGGCAACCGTCAGACCTTAAAGGTTTGCTTTTACCTTGAGAGTTTCTACTTCTCCCAGCTGCCTCACAGGCTGAGGAACGGAGGAGGCGTCAAAATCTACCCGGTGCTCTTCACACAAGGTACAGAGAGCCTGCAGAGATGAAAGCTGCTTTATGGATGATTGTAAACTCTGTTCATGTCGCACCTTTATAACTTGAACTCTTTTTCTGACGTCTTTGCAGCGCTGGAGAGTATGGAGGGTTACTACTACAGAGACAATGTGTCAGTGGAGGAATACCAGGCCCAAATCAATACTGCCTCGCTGGAGAAGGTCAAACAGTACTACAAGAGACTGAGGTACGTGTTACCGACAGAAAGTACCTTCTCTGTCCCATCTGAGCTGAAGCAGAAGTACAGGTTGAGTCTGTCTGATACACTCTGGTCTTCCGGTTGTCTCTGTTTCATTCCAACCTTATTTCTCATCAACTTCCTCAAAGTTTAAAAGAAGATGAAAACCCATAAATAACTCCTGCTGGTTACAGACATAATAATCCCAGAGTCCATCATCTGCAGTCTGAAGACAATGCCTCTAGGAAGGACAGGCAACTTTAAAAAACTTCCAATAAAGCCAGAAGGTAATTACAAATGACTTCCAGCTGAGACGTCTCCTTACTTACCTTCATGGCTCATGGCTAATTTAGCAACTGAGCGATCCAATTAGTCCAACGCTAATTGGGCTGATTAAACTGCCTTCCAGACATGTCTGCAATATATACACCACGATTTCTTGCTTCATTTCAACCCCTTAAGAAGCTCAGTCTTATCAGTTTCTGATGAGTCTCAGTTTCACTGTAAATAATAAGTTGCACAGAGGCTTCGTTTTGACTCTTTTTAGCTGCATGAATCCAGAAAGGAAACTTGTTTTCTTCTGATTAACCTGCAGTTTCTTGGTCTTACGTTTGACATCATAACAGTATCATATAAGTAAAAGTCAAACCTGTATCAGGTTTCTCCTGAAGGGGAGAAAAAAAGAACAACTTTTAGATGTTTGTTGAATGGAATTAATAATTTCTGATGAGTTTCAGGAAGCCAGGAAATCAGACTGCTGATTGGCTGAGATGTTGCTTGAGTTGAAAGTTTTGATCTAGAATGATATGCTACTTGGACTCACATGCAGATATCTATTAAGAGATTAACTAATCATCATATTATGACAGATAGGAGTCAAGATGTGATGACAGTGAATTTTGTTCTGCCTGCTTTTGCTTTCTATGGGGCCAGTTTTTCCATACCTGCTGATACACCTCTCAGACTACATACAATTCAAATGAAAACAAGGACTGTTCTCAAAGGACTATGGGGATAAAAGTCAAAGCTTGTCAGAGAAATTATAAGTAAAGTACTAATACTTATAAACTTTCACCAAGTATTCAGATGAAATATTTGTACTTCATCACAGCCAAACTCAGTCTGACAATCAGTCCTCCACCCAGCAGGACCTCAAGGTGATTGGCTGAGAGTCACACAGCGGGAATGTTTTATGATTGGTTGCGAACACACACGCAGCGGGGGCAGTCGTGATTGGATGAGAGTGCCCAGCGTGTCACCGGCACTGATTTAGTGCTTCTGTACTCCTCCTGCACTCCGTTACCTCACACCCCATTGGTTTGCTGCACACCAGAGACCTACTGTGATTGGCCAGGCGTGGGTAATTTAATGAGGTGGAAAAGGAAGCCAAAAAACAGACAGTTTGGGGAGTTGAAAATAAAGGCTTTGGTTTATTTGATCTCCTCAGCATTGCAGTGAGTGTCAGCCTTTTATAGCACCCTGAGTATCATTGAGTCTAATATTAGATTCTACTTTGGAAAACTGGAAATCGCAACCAGCCTGTTGTCTCTAGAAATAAAAGAGTGCATGTGAAAGCACACGACATTAAGAACCTAGAGACTGTCATCAAGGAATTAGAGATGGCTCTTTGCAAAATTTCCTAAATTAGTGTCAGTGCTTAATTCTTTACAAGCTCCGAGCTCTGTAGATTTATAGAAACACTTGAGGTCTGTTAATTGGACTTGTAAACAGAAGCACTTTTCCTGCCTGTATAGTTAAATTTCTTCTCAATGAACCAAACCCAGACCACAACTTCATTTTGTTATTTCGGGACTATCTTGTTGTTGGTTGATTTGCAGCTTGATCACTTGTGTGTCAAATTGTTACCCATAAGAAAACACTCATTTACTGTGATTGCTCCTCTTCGCTTCTGCTTAGGGATTTTAATTTGTCTGGTGTTTTGTTTGAAGAGAGGGACTACTTGGAGATTTATCTCATTGTGGATACCAAACTGTGCTGAGTCATTTAATATTTTACATGCATCAGACCTCACCAATTGTTCTCCTATCTCTCAGTGTAATTAATTTGTTTGTCTGGATTTCACAGCCTTGATAACAGAGAATTGGCATCCTTTATAGCATATCTTTTAATTTATTGGGCCCTTATTTACAGACTGCAGTGTGGACTTGATCACTCTCCAAAACTTTATTCCAATCATGGTACCAGTAAGAGTGCTGTATCATATGCATGAATTAGTAAATGAGCCTTCAGCATCTTTTTTATTAACCTTTTGGTTCCATCGATGAATTGAAATGTGGTTTCATGAAACAAACTGTGCATGCAGGACTTTCCTGGAACTCAGTCGCGGGCTTCAGATTAGATAGTGTTTATGTATGTTTGCACATGTACTGTACATGTCTGCTCAGTTTGACCTGTCCAGAAGGAGCATAATTGAATTGACAGCAGGAGTTTCAGCAGTAACACAGACCAGATGTGGGCTGACAGGCAAACAAGTGAGCCTGCTGATGTGGGGGGAATTAGGGGTGCTGGGTAGGGATGTGGATAGGTAGTGTGCTCTAAAACTTCCAAGTAGAGTGAAAGTCTTCAGGACTGGACGCATCTAGAATACTTAATGTCATTTTTAGCAAGGCCTGTTGTAGCCCCAAGTTCTAAATCCTAATCTGCTCTGAGTCCTTCAGACAATTTCGCCTCAGCCCTGTCTATAAAACAAAGGTGTGCTGCAGTGTATTACAGAGGAAATGAAAAAAATGTTCATGTGCAAGTGAGACAAAAACAAAACTCTAAGTTGGAGACTTCAGCTGAGGTGTATCTACTGCTTCCCCTGATGTTAGCATGTCTGTGATTGAAACATCCTCAGTTTGCCTTCAACAGCCAGTAAATCCATCCCTTCTCTCTGCACCATCACCAGTAGTGTTCTCCCACGGCTCACCATGTGTCTGTTGGCTGACCACAGACCAGCCCGTGATGTCACTTCTCCCTCCGTCGCAGTGCTCTAACCTCAGGCACCTCGTTATCCTTGGAGCGAGGCCACGGCAGCTCCGGGTTAAACCCACACTGAGGGCACCAGCCTGAGACTCCCTGACAGACAAACACTGAGCAGCACATGCGAAAGTGAACTGGATGAACTGCTGGGCACATTTTAATGTCCTCAAACACCAAACTCATTCACATTATGAGCAGATTTTGTATTTGAGAGCCTTGAAGTCTCCTGTTGTTTCTTTGGAAATGGAAGAGACTTTTTAAGTTAGAAGCACTGCATGAGGAAAAACTGGCAAGACAATTTGTGATAAGGAGTTTTGAAATCTGGATCATATATATTCAGTCGGATCGAAGAAGGACAAATCTCTTAAACATTGGTAGAATTAAAAAGACGCTTTCCGGTAGATTCCTGTGTGTGTGTGCCTTTGGGTATGTGTGTGAGTGTTAATTGGGTATAAAGTGTGATTCATTTTGCCCAAAGATATTTTTATTTTGAATTTTGTAAAAAAATAAAATAATAAAAAAAATAAATAAAGGCTTCTCTTAAAAAATTCTCAAACTTTTTTTGAAGGATACCCAAAAAATTCCACATTTTTTCCATTATATTCTCCATCCATCCATTTTCTATACCGCTTCTCCTGTTCAGGGTCACGGGTGGCTGGAGCCTATCCCAGCTGGCTGAGGGCGAGAGGCAGGGTACACCCTGGACTGGACGCCAGTCAATCGCAGGGCTGACACAGAGACACAGACAACTATTCACGCTCGCACTCACTCCTATGGGCAATATAGAATCTCCAATTGACCTGATGAGCATGTTTTTGGACTGTGGGAGGAAGCCGGAGTACCCGGAGAGAACCCACGCATACACGGGGAGAACATGCAAACTCCACACAGAAAGGCACACCGTGCCCGAACCGGGATTCGAACTGGCGACCTTCTTGCTGTGAAGCAAGAGCTCTAACAGCTGCGCTACCGTGCAGCCCATTATATTTTCACTGTGAAAATTTACTAAAATTCTGAATGGAAAAGGGTTAAAATAACAAAAATTTTCAATGAAAAAGTCTTACACTTACACATTTTCCAATAAAATGTACAATTCTGAGAATTTCACTTACAAATTTTACTAAATTTCCAGTCAAAATCCAGAAAATTTCAATATACTTCCAGAAAAAATTAACAAACAAGTCTGATTCAAGGTAATTATTGTTTTGTTTTGGATATTTCCAAATTACTTCTTCTGTCTTTTCCTAACAGCCTTTACTTTTCATGTACCCACACAGTCCTTGGTACACCCATGGCGCTTAATGAAGTCATTCAAGTCTTTTTAAAAACAGCAACACAGATCATAGCACATGGCTGGTGGTGCAGGAATCAGCAGTTTAGAGCTTGGACACAAAACAGCATTTTTTAAGCTTTGGTAAACCATCCTAGCATGTGCATGGCAGCCGCAATCAGAGGAGAAGCTTGAATCCCTGACGTGTGCAGAGTGAATCCAAGTCAAAACCTATTATTATATAGTATTATAAAGCTTCTTTAGTGTTTAAAACTACTTGTATCCAATTTTTCTTTCAAATAATTGTGGGATACATTTATTTGTCATGCTGTAGTCTTCTCCAGAGTTTGGGGATGTGGTCATAAAAAAGGGAAGAAAAATAAAATGCACCAAACATGAACAGTCTTTTCCTCCAGGACTTGGTAAGAACGGAAAAGAAGAAAATTGGAAGGGGAATATAGTTCACCAGAGCAGGTTGGAAAGATGGAGGGGATTTCAGGGGAGAGATGAGGATGATGAGCTGAGGAGGGGAGAGAGTGCAAGAGAGGAAGAGGGCAGAGTGGCAGGGGAAGAACCAGAGCGGAGTCTGCAGATGTATAATTCAAAGGGAGAGATTATTGCAGGCTTGTGGTTCCATCTAAATTTACTTTTATTGATGGGAACTTTCAGGAGGGAATGGGGTTTTTCCTCTGGCATGCTGCCTTGGTATTGATTTAAAGAGTATGGTACATACAGCATTATGAAAAGAATAAAAGAAAAAGACAAGTATGTAGCACATGCTCCCTCCTGCTGGATCATACTTGTATCAAATCCATGTCTTGTTTTTTACAGGTGTAACAGTAGCCTGTGAGTGTTGGCAGATGTATTAAGATCGATTTCCTTTGGCACAGCTGACACAGAAAGCTCGCACTGCAGGCACATGGCTTTTCTCCTTAATTGGAATGCATTTGGCAGTGGTGAGAAAATGTTTGGCACCGTATCACAAAGCAGTTGAGAAATCTCCGCATCTCATACTACATGCCCCTGTGATAAAAACACTTGATTTATGTGGATATTAAAATTCTGGTGGCACGGTTTGACAAATGAGCTCTAATGAAGGCATGGTGGCTGACAGATAAGTATTCGTCTTGGATCTATAATATTGTCCAGCAAATAGTACTTATTATTAAAGTGACAGCCTCTTTTATTTCATGCTTTGTTGGTTAAACATTCATCAGTCATCACAACAAAGCCTCCGGCTCATTTGTGCTGGCAGTGTTTGCTTTCCCATCAGCCACGGGGAATTGGTAATCACACCGCTCACGATTACGCAGAAAAGCTTGATTTTTAGAGCAGACCAGGGTTTCAGTTTTTGCACTGCAGCAATCCTGCGCCTTCGGATGACTTTGATGGCCTGTGGTTAGAGCAGCAGAGATCGATCCTGTGGAACTCACTGAAATTTGACCTACTGTTTACAGTGTAAACAATACGAGAAAAATTGCAACTTGAGCTATGTTTCGAGGTGATAAAACAGGATAAACAGTACATGAAGGTATCTAATACTACCTAACATAGGGTATCTTCTATTAGCACATATGGCTGCTGATGCTACCATACTTGCTGATAGAAAAACCCTAAAGTTTAAAGCTAAACTGGTGAGAACGAAACACAAAATTCTGCATTTTACTTAACTTTGAGACTGTATAAAACATGGAAACAGTCTCAGAGACACCTGTAATGGATTCTTGAAGAGGTGTTATGAGGCGTCATTGGAAAATGCTGACCAACGGCTGGCACACTAGATGATTTTAAGCCAGATTTCCAAATTATCCCTACCACTCCCAACCACGCCAGAGCCTCCCTGATAGAAAATCGTACATATTAGATTTCTGGTTGGGCTGCCTCAGAATACCTGCAGTAACCAATGAGAGTTCAAACAGGGAAGTCTCATCAGTGAATGTTACAGCTCATGAACATGGCTGCGAATGTAAACAAAACCATACCCAGGTTGGACACCCTCCGGGTTTGTTTATTTCCTGAAGTCACGTTTGATCACGCAAACTCCTATGGGATTTCATGTCAGGGGAATTGTTGCCCCATATGTGTGGTGTAACAGTCTTGAGGAAAAGTGTAGTGTGTTTTTCAGGGGATTGTTGGGTCAGAAATGTCCTTCCGTGTTTTTCCACGACTTTGAAATAGTTTTGTTCATCACCAGCTTCAGCCAGAAACTAGCAAAGACATGAAGCTGAGACAATGCATAGTGTGAGTTTAATACAAAAGACGGATTTTCTAAGAAGGGCTGCACAGTGATGCAGCTGTTGCCTCACAGCAAGAAGGTCGCCGGTTCGAATCCCAGTTCGGGCACGGTGTGCCTTTCTGTGTGGAAGTTCACATGTTCTCCCTGGATAATCCGGCTTCCTCCTACAGTCCAAAAACATGCTCACTTGGTCAACTGGTGATTCTAAATTGTCTGTAGGTGTGAGTGTGCACTGTCTCTGTGTGTCAGCCCTTCGACTGACTGGCGACAAGTCCAGGGTGTACCCCGCCTCTCACCCTAAGCCAGCTGGGGTAGGCTCCAGCCACCTGTGACCCTGAACAGGATTAGCAGTATAAAAGATGAATGAAGGAATGATTTTCTAAGAATAGATCCACTCCTGGGACAGTTGTCATGAATAAAGAAGTGAAGTATAGTTTTTTTTTTGTTTCAAGCCATAACCATGTTTTTTTTCTATTCTAAAAAAAATGGAAACGTCACTTTGGGCTTTCTAAGGCTTTTGGAGCCAGCCTTGAGTGGACCCTTCAACAACTGTAGTATTTTGCATTTCTACTTCGGTTTCAGTTTTCAACAGAAGAGGCTGTCTCTTGGTTCTCCTGAATAAAGTGGCATTAATGTCAATCTAGCTCGTGTTTGGTTGTTCAGATTGCTGCCAGGCTAAGAATCCTATAGGGTACTAAGCCGAAAGAGGGACTTAGTAACCTCAACTTCAGCTCAGGAATTGGATTTCTACACACGTATATATTGCTTATGCCTTCTCACGAAAGACACAAACATCCAAACACAACCATATATTCAACCCCTTGGAGAATAAACATGATTTACGTTCAAGTTGACTGTCAGTCTATTCATTGGTTTATGATGTTTATTCTCCAAGGACACGTCCACACTATTCGTTGATCTGGACACAAGGGAATAAATAGTTTGACATGAACTGAACTTGTTCAGCATCCCACCACTGCTCGTGTTGCACAACAGCACCACAAATCTGTAACTCGAACTGCGCAGAGCTGGCTCATGTAATTGATGGTATCTGTCTCCTCCCCTTGCAGAGGCGATGCAGCAGTGACTGCTACTGTACACTGCCACAAGTTTCTACATCCTTCAGATGACATGCATGAGCGTTGTAAGCTTGCAAAAACAGTGATAGAGCAGTGCAGATGTGTGGAAAGCTAAGAGGTCATTTCAGCTCGTCCTCGTGGAATGACAAATGCATCTTGTTTAAGCAATCATAACTAATTATGGATAGTCCCACCAACAAAAATTGGTCTTGTATTATTTCTTATAAACATTCTTGAAAACAATAAAAAAACAGAGCTCTGTTCTCAGACAGAGATGAAAATGGTTCATCCTCACACTGGCACAGAGAGTCCCAACCCACCAGAGCGCTGAGTGTAGTGCTGGGGCTTCATTCTGCTCCAGCAAGTGTGCACTGAACCCCCTCTAATACAGCCTGGTGAGGCTGAGCATCACAGAATCAGCTTCTTTTTATCATTTCCTTTTGATTTTATCCTTGAACTGCTATAATGACCTGGACTCATCTTTTGGTGTGTGTGGAAATCTGTTTTGTTACAAACCAAGAACTCTTTGTGTCAACATCTGAGTTGTGTAATTGTTCATGATTACCAACCAGTTATTTGTTATTATTCTTATTTCACTGACATTGATTCAACATCATACTGTGGTTGTGCACAGGTAATCGATTATGGTGCAGTGCAACATTTCACAGCAACACTCTTGAGCAGTTTTTCAGATTGTTATTTGGGATGTTGCTTCAATCTCAGATAAAATCCAACTCATCAACTCAAATACTTTATTTTCACACTTTTGCTGTATTCATTTGTGACTCTTATTTACAGCTCACTCGAACTGTTGTTTTTCTGTAATAGATTTGAGATGAGACCTGGGAACAGCTGTTTATACATTTGATAATGTGTGAGGAATCCTGGGAATAAAGCAGATGATGACTCATTCTGTTAGCTGAACATAAAAAGAAAAAAAAAGCAGGTTTACTGAAACCAGTTAGCGTAGGAGCTTGTATGGCGAATTTAACTGCTGCCAATTCTTCCATTTTAAAGCTTGGATTCACTTCTGCTTTATTTCCATTTCCTTAAGCGTACAATTGAAGGTTGTATTAGCCTCGTCTTGCCTCTTTGCACACTCCACCATACAACAGGAGATTTTCATGGTTGAAAATGTAGATTACAGTGTACGGTAGGAAAATTTATGGACGAGACTCATTCATTCACTGACATTTACTATGTCACGATTGTGACATCACGTGTAAAAGATCTAAAACTTTCTCACCTCATTATCCCGTACATAAGATCAGACATTTGTTTTCTGGTTTTGATTGAACACACACCTTCTATATCACTCCTCTTTCTTCCGTATTAAACTGAGGCTGATATATAGGTAGCCATAAATATTTCCCTTGAAGTGTGAATAGATAGGAGGCATGGGGTACAGATTTGACCTCCAACACACTTCAGACGCACTACCTCACCGGTGTCATTGCAGAAACGTCACTGTGTGGCATGTGAGACCTCATGGAAGCCCTCATTAGCCTCCAGGCAGCTCTGCCACACACTGCAGGGGTTTGTGGGGGATTTAATAACAGTGAGTGTCATTCATCATGGCTGCGTGAGTGATTTACATGGACCAGAATGCACCTCTGCAGTGTCACATATAATGCTGTAAATCCAAGACACTTTACACGTGTCCTTCTGAGCGAACAGATGTGAAATCAAATCCATAGACTCAGTTTAAAAATTCTTATCTGGAGGTTTTTTAGGGTTCAATTTTGTTCCTTTTGGGCCTTTTTTAAGAGGAGGATGTCATGCTAATGTGCAGATTCTCATGCTGCTCCCGCAAAAAACATCTGTGCCTCCAGACCCCCCCCCCCTTTTTTTTTTTTTTATTACGCCCAATGGCTAACACTCCTGTGCTTTGACGGGCCTTGGGTGTGCTGTTGTTGTGAAGGAAACAGAAACAAGGAAGATTTAGCAGTAGAATAAAAGCAGCTTTAAGCGGAGCAAGTCATCTCTGGCCGGCAGCCAAGTCCTCCATTAGAGTCTCACGTAAAAAGCTATTGGCTCCATGTCTGTTGTGTGTGTGTGTTCTGTGAAAAGAGCGTCTAGCAGACCTCACCTATGGGGTTTTTGGCAAGAAGAAATGCTCTTAACAGAAGAATAAACAGAATAAAAAGCCAGATTTCATAAGGTGTCTGTCACCTTTGTGTGATGTTACCACTTTGTATAAAAAAACTGTCATTTTTTAATAGTAATCACAGTGGAGGCTATGGGGCAGGAAAATAATAAAAAATTCAATCTGTGCGCGCAGAGCGTCATATGTTCTGTCATTAAATTGAAGGAGCCAGACTCCCGGGGCCTAAACTTTAATAATTTAATAATGAACTCCCTGTTGGTTCAGACCATACTTACAGTGTACGTTTCTTGTATTGTGTTCGCGCAGTGTGTGGGCTTGAAATGTCATTTTTCATCTACAATAACTGTTTTATTAAGTTGCACAGTTCCCAAAAGTCTCACAGAGCTCCATCAGCTTCGATGGTATGCAGGTCCTGCTTAAACCACACATCCCTCGTAGCCTGACTCCTATTATTTTGTCATCAGGGACCTCCAGGAGAGAGGCAGCACTGCTCCTCAAGCTACGGCCGGCGGTATTTTTAGAACAACTTTTACAGCAGGAGGATAAGATGAGCAGTGACCTTGCCTCTGCAGGGAAAAGTGTGCACGGTCAAGACAAGGTGCTTTCATTTAGTCTAAAACAGATAGGCAAATATGTGCCGATGGAGTTTTTTCGATAAAGGGAGTCTGATACTTCTGGGACTGATTTTATTATAGTTCTTTAAGATAAAAGTCTGAGCAGGTGACTGATAAGCGGGAAGGACAGGGGTGAGGGGACTCAGAGAGCACAGTTGACAGAGCCAGATAACCTTAGCAGAGCTGGAGAAGAAACAATGTCAGTACAAGCTTTTGTTTCCAATATATTTCATTTCTTTTTTTCTCACCTCATAAAATCTCTCCTCTCTCTTTGTTTGACCTGTGGAAAAAAAGTGATGAGGCGTTTGAAAATGTCTGGATCAACCTGATCTTTCAGTTACTGCCGGTGTTTGTTTTTCCACAGCTCACATAAGGACACGCTTTCACACACATACAAACACAATAAGGAAGCCAGGTGTGGAACTGCAGAAACAATCATGGAGACATCAAATATTTACAGCTATAAACTGTCAGCTCAACCAAACGTTATCCTGTCACCCGTCCTTTAGATTGCTCAGCAGTTGTGTCCATCATGTGCTCTTTTATGTCCTCTGTATGGAGGGATTGGAAAGGTGTGTACTCCGTGCTGTGATGCGATGTAACACACAGCCTAACGTGAGCATCATGTGAATGATAAGGCCATCTTGAACCAATTACATGGGCTGTTAGCTCCATCTGACCCTCTTAGCAAACTCGGCTTGTCGTCGTTTAGTAGCACTCAACACGAGGTTAAAGGATAATTTGCTGGATGGGATTAAATACTTTGAAAGCCTCAACAAGTGGAGGTATAAAGTTACACATCCAAATCAGAATAGATTTATGTTGTTGAGTAGATTTTTTTCTAAGTGAATTAGAGGCAGGCTGCGGTATTAAGCATGGCATCATTAGCTTGAATGGATAAAAAAGCTGTGCGATCACAGAAGCTTAAAGGCCTTTTCCTGGTCTGTTCCCATGTTTGGTGCAGCGTGTAGTTAATTTTATGTCTTCTCTATGATATCACTGTCAAATATTCCATCAGAGTTGAGCTAACTTTTCTCTGATTAATCATTTTCATTAATGTGATGTCAGGCAGATTCCACACACTGGTAATGAATGTCTCCTCGTCCTGATTGTAATCACTTAACAGCAGAGTGAACGCAGATGAACGTGCACTCACTCTCATAAACGATCCCCCTCCCTCGAAAGTCTCCCATCTCTAAAACTCTTCGTTTATTTCCAGTTTAAGAAATGTGTACTGTAGGGATGGCTGTGTGTTGTACATAATTATCCCTTCTGGCAAGAAGTAATGGAGTATTTGATTTTATTACAAGAGCTTTAATGTGCTGTGGTGTGTCTATTTTTAGCACACTGCTGGATTACTGAGATTTGATGGAGTCACAGACTGCTGAGTGTGCACCAGCAGCACTCCACCTCAGATGGACTCATTGCGGCATAAGTACGCCCTCTGGGTCTGCATTAGGGACACCAGTGCAGTGCTGCCCCCGGTGGGCAAAGCTGGAAAAATCACCTCCAAAATCGGCTGTGCTCCATGAATGAATGAGGAAAGGCATTTGGAGTGATGCCCAGGACAGGAGATGCTTATTCTGTGTTTCTGCTGAGCTGTGCCCAACTTACTTCCATGATTGATAGTCAGATGGTGGAGCTCCATTATGAGCAGGTGGCCTAGTTTTCCCAGAAAGGCAGCCAAAGCTATGATGACCTAATGATGCAGGGAAAATGACGCCACAGTGTGTTCATCAAGCAGTTGAGCTTCTGGATAGAAAAACTGATTGTGTACTATGATTAGATAAAGTCTGCTGCGGTTTGTTGCCTCTTGATAAACACTGTTTGTATCCAGCCACAATGCTGATCTCCAGTTACAATCGCTTTATGTCAGCTTTTCTTTCTTCTCTAGGGCTTTCTACCTGGATCATTCCAACATGCCACCCAGCTCTGCACCCAAAGCTGCCCTCATAGATAAGGTAAGACCAGTTTTACATCAGTGGCACAGGACCCATTCATGGCAATGGTTAACAGTATGATCAGACCCTGGATCTAGAGTCTTTAATGAAAGTGGGATAACATGCTTACAAATGTGGTAAAACGACAAATACAGAGTAATACAGTGGAAATTTCGAGCCCATTAAAGAGTGTCGCTTGGTTCCTTTGTGAAGGAACCAGGACAAGGATCAGTTAGAGGCCCAATCTCAGCGACAGAATATAGCTACAGCAAACGGTTTATTTTCTGCAAATTTTCAAAGAAGACATGAGAATCAAAGCGATGTTGATCGCTCCCATATTCTCTGGCCTGTTAGACATGTTGCTAACATCACTTGTTGCTAACATTCAGGTACCTTCTTAAGAAACTTGAGAATCTGACGAGTACGCAGTTTCAGTTTTTGGATCGGACAAACAGTTTGTGAATGCCAGTCATTTAAAAATAAGTGGTATTTTGATCCCGCCAGAGGGATTGGGATCCTGAGGGTTAAATATTTTAACTTCAAGCTGTCAGGTCTTTAAACTTTCATTATAGTCGGTTGTTTCAAAAGATTTCATTCTGACTGAAACTGGATGGTAAAACAACCATGCTGCTACTTGCATTTGTTAACAAAGTAAGCCATTTCCCAACAAGTAAACATTCTCAATCTATAACTCAAGTTTTCTCCATGACACAGCTTTTTTTTAATTTAAAGGTCCTATTTAAGGTAAAACAAATTCCAGAAATAAGGGTCTTTTCTGCCTGATAATAGACGAGAAGCTACCAAGGCAGCCTGTAGATTAGAGTTAAGTTGCAGATTTACTCTGTCCTTCAAAAATGATCCGTTCAGCTTCCAATAAATAACATAGTGAATACATTATTGTAAATCTTGGAGCTTAAAAAGTTGGTAAGAGTGGTAAGTTGGTATAAACCAGTGGGGGCATCATGGTGGCTACATTCACTTCTTTTTTTATTCTTTAAATATTTACAAGACCTGAAATATCCTCCGATATCTGCTTGCCGTCAGGAAGCTCTATTGTTAGTAGACATCTCTTTGAATGTAATGATGATGAAGCGACCTGATGGAGGACCAGAAGCATCTACTCTTTGTAGACACCACTTTGTTGTACAAACTCCCTATTTAACCCCCTTCCCTCGCTTCCCTTCAGTTGATGCGTCCTCTCAACGCCATGGAGGAGCTGTACCGTCTGATGGAGAGCTTCATCAGTTGCCGCCGCACCGCCGCCTGTCAGTACACCGCTTGCGGGGCTTCTGGAGTGGGGCTGCTCACGGTGGCCTCTGAGCTCTGCTCGCGTCTGGGTGCCACACACATTGTCATGTGCAACAGCGGCGTCCATCGGTGAGTTCGTGGGCATGTATACTACGAGTGAACTGTCTCTGGTTAAATTATGCCTCCCTGCTTATCGCCTTCCTCCTTTCTGACAGCTCTTTTGCTGTTTTACTTTCTCTTTCATCTCTCCTGCATTAACACTCTTCCCACCTTTGCCTGTTTCTGCACTTTATCTTTTATCCTCCGTCTGACTCTCAGTTGCATGAGAACCGTGCTCTCCGCTCTGTATGGGTTTTCTATTAATAAACATTTTTTGCATTAATTACCTGCAGGATATGATAGTTAATAGAGTCCAATGTTTTTCAGGCTGGGTGAGGAAGTTTTAAGTAGGCATAGCACTTCACACAGTAAGGAGAGGGGGCAATTACTTCCACTTTCATCGAATTCTATATATGGCATCCTAATTCACCTGCTGCTGAGGGCACCATTCATCAATGCATGAGGACAGAAATATCCTGATCATTTGTCACCCCTAATCCCCGTCTACAGCTTTCATCTTTAATCTCTTACTCGTCTCTTTCCCTCCAACCGCCCACCCACCCTTCTGATACCCTCTTCCTTTACCCATGACGGTTTCCATATCTTTGTGCCTCACTTACACACACACGCTCACAAGCGTGCTCAAGCATTTGCTGGAAGTGACTGATGGCTGGATAAAGTGCACGGGATGGAGCCGCATGGTTGCTTGAGCTCTAATAGAAAGTTCCCGTCTGTGCAATGACTGCTGCTACTTTATTAACCCACAGCCTGTGTGTGTATGTGTGCCCCTGCAATCGTACACACCAGCTACAACTCACTCTGATGGGCAGGCTAAGTGTAGCATGACAGAGGAGGCGACAAGTCCTGCCATATTTAGGATTATTTGTGAACTTGCTTTCTTCTTAAGTATATTTTCACCCTGAAAAGCCGGAAGCTGATGGGATATACAGGAAGTGATAAAAGTATTCAAAATATCAATGTCATTAACTTTTAAAGTCAAGGAGCTTACACGCAACACCTTCTTTTAGTAACACACTTCTTGGTCAGAGAAGCTGAGAAGCGGTCACTGAGAATCACTGTAAGATCATCTCTGAGTGCTCATTTTTCAGAAGGGGTTTTTGGGATCACTGTCTTTCCACATTGCACTCAGTGACACCATTTTCCATTATCTTAAAATTTGCATCATAAACTGTCTCACTTGAAAAAAAGTTTTGGCTACTTTTAAAACACTTTGTTCAGGATGATCACTGTGTCTTTCCATCTTTCATCACCCCTGGCTAGATGGTTGTGAGTGACAGCTTTCTCCAGTCATGAAGGTTTCATTAGCTTTACAGATAAATAATAAAACAAATACATTTTAATCTCTAATTCATTCACTAACCAATGTTTTATTTTTATAAAACTACATGAAAAATATTCTAAAAGGCTGTATTTCTCGTGAAAATAGAGAGCACCAAACTAAATCCAGTGTAACTGGAAAAAACTGTGAAACCGAGGCAGTCGATTAGTAATGTGGAAATTGCATTATCAGTGTGGCAGCCTTCTCAGTCACTATTGATTGCATTAGTTGAGTTGATGGATGAGTTTTAATAACAGAGAAAGCATGATACTTTTGGGGGCATCAGCAGTTTGCTGTGCACTGCTCTCCTCTTTCCTCCAGATTCTGTCAATCACATGTAGGAGCTCTTTTTAACATACATGTTAGGCAAATATAAGCTCATTCATCCTCTTTGTCTGCCCCTAAAAATCTCCCCCTTCTTTCTGTCCTCCACTCTCTTGATTCCTCTTCTTTTATCAGCTCTAGCTTGGCTCAGGAGAAGTGTAAATGGAATATGTGCTGGAACAACATGAAACAGATGGGTGTAAATCACCTCTCACTATCTCGCCAGCCCTAATGAGAAGGGAAACCGTGGCAGCCTCAGATTTCCGTGCAGCTCCTTCATCCAGCTCCAGCTGATGAGATATTTAAAGAATCTCTGTGGGTGACCCCTCCCCCCACTCTCCTTTAAGCTCAGAATGGGTGCTGAAAATGCTGTGGGAAAGGACATCTTCCTTATATATGGGAGATGATAGTTAAATTTATTACTTTTATCACTTTCTGTTTAAGTTATGCAATTGGAGCTCATGGGGACTTTTAAACCTGATCTGATTGAGTCAAAGTTATCGCTTCTGGCAGCATTTAGTCCCTTAAGTTTTCTCTTCGGTGAGTGTTAGCTCTGACCACGAAGGAAGGGAATATTAAATAAACAGTTTAGATGACTTAACAGCCTCATGGCAGTGTTACTCAATGAGAGCGAGATGGTTCAGTTTCCACTGAAAGGAACCTGGATTGATCTATCAGTGCAGGCTGTGAATAGAAAGGTCGCCAGCAGCTTCGACACCTGTCACTGGCTCTCTTAATATTTATCCTCACTGGTGTCTGCCTGTGTCTGTTTGAAGGCGCCAGAGAGGAAGGTACACAGTGTGTCTACGAGTCATCTGTAACTAATGAATCACAGACTCATGCCAACACTCATTTTACACGCATCACACCTGTATGGCGGTATGAGTGTATCACTTCAGTGGCAGGAGACACACCAGCCTGTCTTTGAGAGAGTGGATCCTGGTGCTGAGAAAACTGGGGAGTCTCCTCAGGTACAGAGAGTCCAAGAGGAAGTTTAATCCTCTCTCTCTCTCAGGCCCATAGCACAGATCGGGGGTTTGCTATTCTCCTGATGCTGCATGATCTGTGGCTGTGGATAACATTTCAGCTGCAGGTGAAAATTTTTGGAAAGAAAGAAGTATAAGAGGAATCCAATGGCAGTGACAAGATGTCAAGAAGAGCAAAATACGTGCAGGGGGATTCGATGCAGAGCCAGACATTCTGCCAGAGATTCATCATATCTGGAAGAAGCCCAGAGTTTGGGTCTTGGCTTGCTTTTGTTTTCTGTTGATGTTTGTCTCAGTCTCAGATCTTGCTTTCAGCCTCCATCTGTTGCAAAGATTGCTTTTTTGTCATGAAACCACAGAGAGGAATGTGTAAATGTTGAGTCAGAGGTGGTGCATTTCTCACCATTGATGAATCTATTGTGTCACTTAGAAAATGTACAGCAACTGCACATTTTGGCAGAAAAAAAACATCTGCAAGTACGGCATCATTCATTTTCATAGTGAAAATCTGATCTGGTAAATATGCAGATGGGGAGTAAATGTTTGCGCTTGACCTTATTGTTTTTCCCTCTCTGACCAGCTGCACTCTGAGTGTGACACTGGAACAGGCCATCCTGCTGGCCCGAAACCATGGCCTGCCTCCTCGCTGCATCATGCAGGCCACTGATGTCATGAGGAAACAGGTATGTGTTACAGTCATGCAGGTTTGACACAAATACACAATTTCACATAACATCTCTCTTTCCTCTCTTTCCCTATCCTCCTGTAATCACTGCAACAGCCCTGTGGTATAGTCTCCTCCGGGATAACCAGTCTCTCTAAGATAATTTGTATTCTTACAGGCACAATGTGAGGCCATCTGAATTTATTACAGGCTTTGCATTCACAACCAAAAAATTAAACCATACCTCATTTGTCTTGGTCAGACAGTGGACTGATTCCTGTGCATAGGACTCATGACAGTTTTAGCAAACACAGGGTTGTGAACTTAAGTGAGTTGCTTTAGTTACGCTAGCCAATGACAATGTCACACTAGCTCATTTGAAGCTAAGGTCAACATATGATTAGGACAAAGCAGAACACAGAGTTCACCACAACAACCAAAAGGCTTTTCTTTGAAGACTACTCCGCTAACAAGGCAGTTAAACCAGCATCAACATTGGCACAGTATTTGAGTCGTGAAGAGACTGGGCTCTCATTGTCTTTGCTAGCATTAGCTTGTTTGACAACATTGATTAACTACTAGGTACTTGACATAGCAAAATATCAAACCATTGATGTTGTAGCTGCCCCCAGCACCAGGTGCTTAATGTTCTTTATTTGTACATTGTGAAACTAAAAACATACAAAACATTCCCAAGTGTATACACAACATAATAAATACAAACCATTTCATTTATTGTACTTAAAGTTAAAATCCGATCAAATGAACGGCATCAGAAAAAATCAAAGTCTTGCATTGTACATCGAGGTATGTAAACAAATGTGCAGTTAGCTAGCTGCGCCTGCCAAGGGTGCAAACTTGACTGGAGACATGTTGATTCTCTTGTATAACACTGCTCGTAATCAAATACAACAAACAAATACAATTAAATAAAATTAAACTACATATGATGTCATCTAATAATGTTGACCAAAAGGGCTTTCTGACTGGTAAGTTTGCTCGCTAGTGAATTGAAAATTCCACATTTTAAAATGCTACTGTTTTGACTAGCAAAATACTGAGTCTGAGTGAATATGTTCATCAGCTAGCTTAACAAATTCTACAGGACTGACTGTAGGATTTGTAAATTGGCTAGCTGATTAACATAGTCAATCTTGTCTTTTAGCTTTATTTTCACAAAGCTGCTAATTGCAGATTCGTAGACTGAAGCTAAGTTACAGCTAGATTGCTAGTTAACTATGTCACTAGAATACACTTGCAATTTTATTTATTGGCTAGCTTGCCAAACACCTCCACAAGCTCTTTAAACTATGTAAGAAGCAAACTCTACTCAGCCGACTAGCTGACTGAATCAGGAATGCCACAACGCTGTTTGGCTAACAGTAAGGATGTCTGCACATGGTGGTCGTGTTAGCATTAGCAACAGGGTGCTGACTGCCTTTAATAAGCTTTTCCATCAGTTTTTTTCAGTTGTTTATTCGTAGTAATTAGTAATTTTTTTCAAAGTTCACAAAAGCTCAACAATTTTTAGATTAAATTAACCATATTACCCTTATCCGTTGCTTAGCACCTGAAAGAGTGGAAGCTTGCTCTCTCTCCGTTGTTCTTTTTTCTCCTTTATTTCTTATTGTTTTAGTTAGTCTTCATATTTTGAGCTTTTCATTATTTTTTATTACTTTCTATGGCTCATTTGTTAGCAATTGACACCAAACTGGTTGTGTTTGCAGAGGTGTTTTTACCTTTTTCTCCCTGCTTCTGCGGGGACCCTTTGTGTAACCGTGGTTGCTTTATTTACACATGAGACTTCAGCTGTTAGCAGCCCATAACGTGTCGATGCTTACTGGTCCAAAGTTCGTCACGAGCTGAGTAGAAGGAGGCAAGGACACGTGCTAGTACTGCGTTGCGAGCTAAGAAGAGACAACATCAACCTGTCCTGTCTACAACATGATAGATGAGCTAGCCATGCTAATGCAGCACCAGAAAGAATACCGGCAGACTAGCATCATGCTATTCACAGAGACATGCCTAATGGAGGAATTATGGCCAAGCTGCCGTCTCTGATGGACATTTTTTTTTAGTTGATATCTATTATGTTATACTTTTTATTTTCTTAAAGTTTTTTGCACTTTACAATTAGTGTGCTGTTGTGACTCCTGAATTTCCCTTTGGGGATCAATAAATTATGCGCTATTCTATTCTGTTCTATTCTTATTCATCACTTGGTCAACCAAATTTGCTTTAACGGCAATGGATGTATCAAGTGAAAATTGTTTATTTCCATTAACTATTTAAAAAAGGGTGGCCAACAGGAGCCCCATTTTTAGCAATAGAAAACAGGTCTGAATCTGTCCACAACTAAAAGTTATTGACTCTGCTCCGGTCTCTATTCAAATTTTGTGTGCCACTTCCTCCTGTTTGCCCTCTATCAGATTTCAATCTTATCAGATATGCATTTAGCACAGCCCGAATATGAATCGGACCAAATGAGGCGGTGAAGGAAAAAAAAAAAAAAGTAATGAGAATCTGCACAGATTGACTGAGAGTCTGCAGCTTGTTTGTTTGTCTGCATGTCTCTTTGGGGTCAAGGGAAGAAACTCCTTTTACTTTTCAGTGCATTCATATTTTCAACCCGACACAAGGCTCCAGCTATGACCAGATCTCAAAGCCCATGCCTCAGACTCTCATTAGAAGTTCAGTAAGTGGTGGTTATATTGCTGTTTGCAGTGGTAGAAGAGGTTAGTGTAGAGGCTGAGATCCTGAGGGAGGAGGAGCATTTAATTTCTACACTTGGAGGACTGGGCTGCCAGCCAGGAGGATGCCACTCTGTGTATTGTGTGACCTTGAGTAATACTGTATGTGGCTAAGGAGAAAAAAACATCTTTAGGAGAATGTTGTTTGTTGAGATTGAATATGAAACAGTACAGGTATGTAAATGTACTGTTTTGGCTCATTTATCTTTTTTATTTTCTTCAGATCAGATCTTTTTTCCCCATATGTTGTGTTTGATTTATTCATCTTCGTTATTCATCGGACATTTTCTGTTTTCTTACGTCACCATTGCCCTAGAAACCACAGAGAGGTGAGTCCAGATAGAGATTTATGACTGGTTTTAAAATGTGATGTATTTGACTTTACACCTCAAAAGTCATGATCAAAACAGCTCAGATTTAAGAAAATTGATACAACTCACTGAATCCTTGTATTATTTTTTTCTTTTTTTCATTTACATTTCTCTTATATAAGCCGGAGCCTGCAAAATTAAAGTTAGTATACAAAATACATGCAGCCGTTGAATGAAGAAGTAGTCATTATCATTTTTTAAAATAAAACAGGTTAGCAATGAACTCTGTGACTACATGTAAATTGTGACACATTTGCCCTTGTACTCCTATATTTCCTTTTTTCTGTCTACTTTGCATATTTACCCAAACTACAGCCATAGAATGGGTTTGTTTGATCTGATTTTTTGCCAACTCATGTAATCTACTCCAGTTGCCCTGTCCTCCTGGGACATTAGGGGGCATCTCTGTCGGGGTGCATCAGAATGAATGGCCGTGATAGGCGTCAAATAATTGCTGATGCTATCCTGCTATCTGTCTGTGTCTCGTGGCAGACAGAACGATGTCAAACAGCAGGGAGGTCAGCTAATGCACTTTTAGACTGTCTGTCTCTCTCTCTCTGCTCAGAGAGGAGATGCTGATGACCTCTTTGGGATAATCATTTGATGTGTTGTTTTTGCCTGCGTGTGTGCATCAAAGAGGGAGAGAAGGTGCGTTTGTGATCGTAGGTGTTGGTGTCTCAAAGCTGAGAGGCCTTGCTGCCTTCATCCTCTAGCTCTAAAGTTGTGGATTTGTCGACTCTGCACAGAGCTAGCAGACTCCAGCAGACTCCAGGAACATTGAAAAAAGTCAGACACATTCCTGACTTGGTTTAATTTAACTCTGGGACGTACACACAGTGAGGAACCATTTATCCTCAAAATGCTTGAGCACATACTTTTATTTTCTTAAAAATACTTCTCTGCATGATTTCTTTCGCAAACAAAGTTGAGAGTGTTCTGTAGTTGAACGGAACACAGTAGAGGATACTGAATTTCAAGCTCTCATGGTGCATTAAATGAAAACTACTTTACCAGAGCCAATTTTCGAGAAGCTTTTAAGGCTGGAATTCACCTTCGAATTAATCTTTAAAAAGAAAACACAAGAAATGTGCTCTGGCCAAAATCTCCTTATTTAGCTCTTCTTTCCAGGGACGTCACTAAAAATTCTGGGCCCTATGAATAACAAACACATTTAGCTCCACCACTGTTTAAACCAACCCATGGAATAAAATAATCCCAACAGAGAAAATCAGATCTTTCTCAAATAACATTTGCAGCTGTATATTTTTGTCATATTATGTCATTTGGACTACACCATTTTCAAATTTAGTAGGGGTGAGGGGGCGTCTGAAAGCGACTGCTCATTTTTTTTTAGAGAGTCTCAAGCATCCAGTTTTATTTCTCACAGCCAATGTTACTTTACCTTTAAATGTTGTAGCATAGTGAGAAAACAATGCAAACAAAATAAATGTTAGGCCCACCAGAGGCCCACCCTCCACACTTCTCCTTCTTCTTCCTTTCAACTGCCTATTTATGAATGTTAAGATTCATCTTGTTCCATGGTATACATTTTTGATGCCTGTTTGTTTTCCAGGGAGCCAGAGTTCAGAACTCTGCAAAGAATCTGGGCGTGAGGGATCGAACACCAACATCAGTACCAAGGTAAAACCAGTCACCCTATGTTTTTGTAGGTAAAACATCAGCTGAATAACTGCATAGTCTCTGCAAGTTTTGCACGTTTTACCTCATCAACTTTGAACTACATGTATCACAATAGTGCTCTAATTTTTTTTTTGGCATATTTTCGCCATTTTCCCCCCTTCCAGGCCAGGTTGTTTTAATCAACCACACATAGTCATTAAAATCAGTCCTTCAGGTAGCATGAAGCTGTCTTTCGCTTTTAAATTGCTGGCAGTTTCCAATGCCGATGCAAGAAAAAGAGGCTGTTTCATTTTTGCTGTCATCATGATAATGAATAAGTGCTTCTCAAGTGTCAATCTTGTTGTAGTTGTTACGACTCAGCTATTCCAGCCTTCATGTATTTCTGCAGTGTTGTGCGTTTGTATGTGCTTTTTGTGTAGGACTGTGGCCAAATGGTTTTGATAGAAGGGAGCTCCCTGCACTCAGTGGCCCAGAGCTGAGGACAAGGACTGCCTCAGCCATTTGGCTCTGACATATAGGCTTCTGTGTGACAGGCAGCCCTCTTGAACCTTTTAGTGAAATTGACAAATACAATTAAGGAGCGGGATGATTAGTGTTGAGACATTGTGGTTGGAGAGCAAAATCACTACACTCCCAGTTGGTTTATGCCATAATTGTTGCAGTGTGAGTGATTGCTGCAGAGTATGGAAGTGTGCTTTAGGGATTATGCTGGTATTTGTGATATTTAGATGAAAGGGACAGTCAGATTTCAGTGTGAATTTACCCTGCAGCCATGGGATGTGAAGGCAGTCTCATCAGAACCAAAGAATGTGAGTGGTGTAACTGATTATTTAAGAGGATATTGTGTTGCAAGAAATAGAGCTGATGTAAGAAGAAACTGAGTAATTAGAAAAAAACTGATGTGTAATGAGTAATAGAAATATATCTTTTTTTTAAATAAAAGTTTTCCTGTGAAACTGAATGGACTTTAGATAGTTATAGTAGAAATATATTCAGTCAAACAGAATGTATTGTTCTGTATATTTTTTTCTGTGCAAATGAAAACTTCTCTTGAAATATAGTGCATACCACAGAGACATACAGCTTAGTTTGCACCCACAATACTTTGTGGAACCACAAGCTAAACTCTGTAATGCAAAACTGGGTGTAATTATCTCCCTGTGAAAATGCAGTTACATTTCTGGTCTATCTATATGCCAAACAAAGTCCTGAAGCCAACGAGAGTGAATTTCCCAGACAACTATCTGCAAATTATTGCTGTTCTATTGTTACGCATCTTCAGGCTGTAATTTCATCAAAGCTGTTTTATGGTTTTTTTTTCTAATCAGGTTGTACAAGCTCTGCCAGCCTCCACCCCCAGATGGTGACCCGTAGTGGATCAGATCTAGGACTATGATGAAGAAGTTTTGAACTTGATCTACCTTTCACCTATAAAATCCTCCGTCCAGCCCTGAAGGATCAACTGAATAAAAGAGGGTTTCTGGGTCCAGTTTTGTATGCCAAGAGTAGTGTAAATAAAAATTTCAAGCCGTAAATAGTATTTTTAATACTTTTTATTTTCCACTTTTTATATGTGATTTAATTTGTTTTTCATATAGTGCATCTGACATGACAGTGCTTTATGGGTAAAAATGTATGCCTGAAGATTGCAGTTAAAGCAGTCCATGAAATCTAATGAATCCCATTACTTCGATGTCTGCATAAAATGGACTGAAATTGATGTTTGTTTTTATGAGGGACATTTGCATTTCATGGTAATTGTTTCATAAGGATATCAGATTAAAAAAGGAAGCCTATGTATGGCAGTAACATTAGCCAGCATTTTTCTGCTTCACCTCAGCTGTAACTTTGATGCTTTTATTTACACTCTCAGTTTCAGATAAAATTGTCTTTTTAATGTCCCTCTTATGTCTTTTTCTTTTTTTTCTGTAAATATACATAATTAGTGTGTGATTGTGCTAAAAACAAATCATGTCACTCATGACATTCTTATTGCCTCTTGATTTCTTGGTCAGTTACATGCATGCATATGAAGAATTTCAATCAGTATTAACATATTAGAGTTATGGAAGTAGAGCGATGAGATATATTGTTATTTTATGAGAGTACTCAGGATCTAAGCATCAAGTGTTACTTATTAATGGCTGTATTATTTTAGATGGATGTGTAGCTCACCACTATGCAAGCAAACAGTTAAAACGTGAGTAATAAACTGCAACAATAAGCTCCAGTGATGTAAAATACATACTGTATGTCTGTTTCATACATGTGAAAATGGTTTCCCCCAAACACTTGCCGTCATGTATGTGTACATGAAAGCACATTGAAATGGATACCAAGATACCTGGTTTGCCTTCCAAAAAATATGGCTTTGTTTTTAAAGTTTATTAATAAATTTTAAGAAAAACAATCAATACCAGACGGATTCATTTATACAAAACAATAGTATTTTTTATGTCGGTACTGTTCATTAATAAAAAGTAAAACGATACGATTTTTATTTATAAATTTACTTCCTGGTTTTATGTTGTTAAATGGTTCAAATTTGGCGGTAATTGTTTTTTAATGATAAAATATACCGTTTTACAGCTTGACTTGAACTTTGCTAGCATTAATTAGCAAGAAGTCCCACACGCACACCTTCGCTTGCTTCGAGTGCACGTGCGCAGATGATGAGCTTGGACATTTTGCTCCGCGTGCACATAGCTGCATTTTCAGTCTGAGGGCAAAACAGAGGGCTAGGCTCAGTGGGAGTGGGAGTGGCGGTGGTGGCTCTGTTAACACTGCTGGCAGCCAGTGAGCGGAAGATTTGTACTGTCACAGAGCAGCCGTGCCATTGGTTTCTACCGGGTAGCCGCCGTCAGAGAGCCGGAGAGTCAGTGAGGCGACAAAGTGGGGATGGTCCCGGGCTGAGTCTCCACAATGAGCTGGGCTCAAAGGCGCCTACTCCGCACTGCTTAACCAAAAACAGAAGCCGTCTGAACTCACCCTGGCGCTACTTGGTGACATTATTCTTTTGCACGTTTTGGTGGCTGAGGCGAGTCGTGAAGGACGAATGACACCGGCTCACCTCATGGTTTCTTCCTGCTGAAAAGCTCCAGCGAGGCACAACAGTTTCTTCATGGCGTCTCCACAACAGTCAAGAATTCAGTCGTATCTGGAAAAGAATAAAATCGGACCTTTGTTTGAGGTGAGTGTAGAAAATAAACTCTGAAGTTCTTTGCTTGTTAATTAAGCTAGCCATTACTTTGCACTTGGCCGCATTAATCTGCTTTAATTCACAGTTATGCGGAAATATGAGCGCACATCTCTGAAAGGTGTCACTTTGGAGGGGAGTTGCTGGTCAATTTACTCCTCTTACAAGTAAATCTGAATAGGTTTTAAAAACCGGCTGGTGAAATCCAAAAGACATTTTTTGTTATAAGAACTCTCATGTCTGACTGCCTCTGAACGTCCCACTGCTCTGTAAATGAGACACTATACAGAAACACATGAAGGGAAATTGCCTATTTATTAGCACAGATATTGTTTTTTTTTTTTTTCCTGCATTTTAAAATTAAACGATCTTCCCTTTCACAGCTTGACTCAACACTGCTTCAGTTTGTTGAAGTTATGGCCACTCAGGGAAGAAGGTTGTAATTCATATTGCTCAGCAGGGCTGGCTTTACGGCTCGATCTGCTACAGAGGACACAGCATAACTAACTACCTACCTCTCTCAGTCTGCCACTACCGGGATGTATCAGTGTGTAAATGTGTGTGTGCTGATCCAGGGGTGTTCTCAGTGTGGCACCTAAGCAACCCAAGGGAGAGCATGACTTCATCCTTTGTTGGCTATTGGATTTCTCGCTGAAAGCTGGTGTGTGAGGCACAAATCAGATGAGAAAAACACACACATACACACAACTGAGCTGGCTTTTGCTTTAGATTCAGCAGGTTTGTGTGTCTGTGTCTATGATGGTTCAAAAGGCTGGCTGCGTTTGTATCAAAGCAGTATGCACTCATGCAATGTGTTTCACAAAGTGCTGATGTTTTACTTCCGTCTGTAGTAGCAGGCACACAACACGGGCTGCATGTTAAACAGATGTACGAGCAGAAGTGAGGCTTGATTCAGCACCGTGGACAGAGACCCATGCTCAACGTTCATTTCGCATCAGGAAATGTTATGGTGAGGCCACGCCACACACTGTGTGAGCTCTCTGTTTGTTTTTCCTCCCACCATCTTTCTATCCCACCTGTCTCACCACTCTTTCTCTCCGTTTCCTGCTCTGTCCACAGTTAATGTGGGTCATTATGGGACAATCAAAAACAATTAAAGGACAGTGCTTTTTGTGGTTTTAAGGTAAAGCTTGTGCAGCTGATCAAAACACCTTTATTCCAAAAGATCAATGAGGTTATAGAGTGAAGCTTATCACCATGTAAAGTGTGTCTTTAAGATACCACCCTGAGTTTTTAGTCTGGTGAACAGAGACATGGATTATTGCTGAGCTGAGCGGTGTTCAGTCTATGGACTGTGGATGGAGTATTGTGCAGTGGAGACTGTCAGGAGCAACTGACCGAAGGTTTTTTAAAGAGGAGAGGAGAGAATTTTGTAAAAGGTGAATATGAGAGAACTCTCCCGAGTCTGCCTCTGTCCTCATGAGAAAATGATGAACTGCAGTTCTCCCGAAAAAGCTCTGGCCAGCTCATTGTTGTCCTGAAGAAACCCATCCATTGAGCTGTGAAAAATAACTTTTTTTATAGTAATAAGAAGTCAAGAGAGAAAGCTGGCCTTCTGCTTTTTTATTCAGATGTAGAAGGTAAGTGCAGGAGAAGAAATGCCACAGGCAGGATATTGAAACCCAATCACTTGTGGCGTAAAGTTGGGTTGCAAGGAAAAAGCTTAAAGTGTAAACAAGTTTGTTTTTTGTTTTTCAAATCTTTTTCTTTGTGAGCCAGAACGATGGGAGGATGGATGACAAGAGGCAACCTACAGTTACAAACGAAGTCACTGCGAGTGTGAAAAACTGCAGTGTCCTCCTGAGTCTCTCAAAGCAAAACAAACTGTAACAGACCTAATGGTAAAAATTCAAATTCTTACAGCAAAAATAAAAGCATATAAAAAATGGTTCAAGTCTTTATCCTAGGAATGTCCTGATCCATTTTTTTCTTTAAATTTCTGCTGAGTAACAATTCTATATTTAGGTTTGCTGAGATAATAGTCGCACAATGGCTGAAAGAGCTGCACAATTTATTTTTATCAGCACAAAGGAAACATACAGTAACAGTTAAACATTTTCAGCCTTAAACCCCTTCATGTATCAACAAATTACCCAAACTAACGCACCCACACTTAACTTGCACACATTTTTTTAAAAAATAATAAATTTTACAATATCTTTTAAGGTGAAGACTATATTCATGGCTTCTATAATGTTCATATATAATGTAATGTTCACATCCTCAATGTAGGAGCATCCATACTTTTCCAACACAGTGCAATAGTTCTCCTTGCTTGTCGAAGTCCAAAGTCCATAATTCGGTCTGTTTGTGTGTTTGTGTAAAATCCTCCAGAAACTGTTTTCGGTTTTACCAATAATGAAAATTAAGAAACAATAACTAAAATATGTCTTGACCATATTCCATCTAACCTATCACAGCTAGTTTTGCTGTTCAAATCTTCTAATCTATTTTACGTGCTCCCTTGTATGAGACCATCAAACTTGTGTGCATGTAATACAGCATGCTTAAATCTGGGGCTGCTCAGAACGAGCAACTCTCACAGGAGCTGTTCCAGGAGCTCCAAAAGCTGGCTGAAGTCAGCATTTCCAATATGGTAACCCCAGTTTATTTGGCTTCTTAAGGCCCCACGAGAAACCAATGGGAGACATCCTTGAGAGCAAATGCTGGATTCACATGGTTGAAACTGGAATAAAAAATGCTAAGTCCTATCTTAGCTAGGACATGTCACTCAATGGTAGGGCTGCATTAGATCATATGTAGCGTTACGTTCACCTTTACCTTTAAATGGACCTATAGTTCACAAAGTCAACACAGTTCTGTTTTAAGGAAAACCCCCAACTGCCATTGAGACCATAATCCAATTAGAAAAATATTCACTGAAGCTTTGAAATCAGCTTTAAAAAAGGATCATTTTCCCATCAGCTTCATTCTATTGGGCCTTGTTTTGTAGCTGGTTCAGTTTCCCCCTGCTGGACTTTAGGAAGACCATTGGTTTAGGTTACCTCCAGCTTCTTCATTAGGAATGGATACCGATAACCAGTGCCTGTTAAGAATAGATTACAAATACATCGATCCATCCACATCATTAGCCGTCATGCTTAATGATTCCCTTGTTGATTCCTTACATTGCGCCAGAGTAGCCAGACTTATGTTGACGTCACGTTACCTGCCACACATCAATCATGCTTATCAGTCAGCAGCAGAATTTCTGAGACAATGGTGGAGAGATGGAAGCAATCAAAAGCTCGGCTTCACTTTACCAAAAAGGACGTTAACAGCGCAAAGCACAGCTTTTGCAACACTGTGATATCATGTAAGGGTGGCAACACCATTAACATGTTAAAACATTAATTAACACACAACGTTAAATGCCATGAGTGTCATGTCATATTTGTTCACTTGTAAACTCAATAAAATGTTGTTGACAAAGAAAACCCGTAAAGCCTACTTTATTTACACAGAAAAATCCACAGAGATATTGATAAGGGAAAGAATAAATTAAAGAATCGGATCAATAAGTGGAACGGGCATTGGTATCAATAAAATCTTATCAGTTCCCCAAAACAAACACTGAAAAGATACTCGATTGACGCATTACATGAACATCAACCTGGGATTTACAAACATGCATGAAAATTACAGAAAACAAATGGATTGTCTCTTATTGATCCTGTTCATGCTTTTATATAAGGTTTGAGTTTGTCATGTGACACCTTTGATTTCCTGAGTCTTCTTGCAGTATACAGAAGGATACAAAGACGCTTTAAGTTTCAAGTGTTTACCCTCTAGCTGTTTCTCATCCTCACCAAATGAGCACCCTGCATCTGCAAAGCCCCATCACCTCCTCCTCAGGCCCCACAAACACACAGTGGCAGAATTAAACAGCCTGTGAAACACTGAGCAGGGGTTTTATTTACTCACCCTGATGAGACACAGCTTATGATTTGCCATAGAATTGATCCCTCTCTCCCCCCACGCTAATGAAATGGTTATTCTGCAGAGATGGCAAGCTGAGTCAACATTAACAGAACACTCCTCCAAAAAGTGAAGCAGCCTATAAGACTAATTGGAGTAATTGTTCTGGAGATTGTTGTCAGCAATTTGTCTGTTTTAGCAAATTGATTGTGTTTCTACACACCTCTTCAGATTGTGGTGTTGAATGTAGATTTACAGGGACACAAGTGTTGAGCATACTTAGTTTTTGAAGAAATGACTAACTGCAATGTTCAGAATATCAACTGCCTCCCCAACATTGTATTTGTCTTAACAGGATCAACACAGCTGTGATAGAAAAAGCCACAAGTTGTTTAAAATTCTACTTTTATCCAAGAGGATCTGTGAAATCTATCTGCAGTCTGGCAGTTAAACTTGTATTTCAAGACTGGTGGGTAAAAAGCGCAGTAGTCTGAGTTTCTTTGAGCAGCAGACAGAGTAAAACTCGCTCTCATCGTCTTTCCTGCTGTGATCAGTCAATCAAATCTCGGGCAGAATAAATTGTTCTGTTGGAACAGTGAGCTGACGGATCATGAAAGTGAAATGAAGACTATAAAAATGTCACAGGATTGAGCTCAAATTAGTATTACCATCAAACGTCCTGCTTGACAGGATAACCGGTGCCACTGTTCATTACTTTTCTCTTAGTGAATTTAATAGCCTGAATAAAGGTCTGATAATACCTTTTTGTTAGCTGACTGTTGGTCTCTCAGCTCAGGGTTCACTAAATAAATAAAGAGCTATAGAGTGATCGAATGAGCTGCTTTTGGATCTGAAGCATTAACTGGTTTAGGTAAGGTTTAATGTGTCTTTCCACTCTATCAATGTGACATTAAATCAGTTAGTGGGCAAAAAAACCTAATCATGTATAAGCTTTCTTTTGTCTTTTGCCTCACAATGACCTGCAAAAGCAATCTAAGCAAAAAGACTGACGAATACAATTTTGTAATCTATAGTGCCTGGAACTGCTGTGGAAGTAGAGAAAATACTTTTTTCACTGCAGATATTCATGATGAGTGATCCATTTGAAGTTCAACAGAAAGCAGGGAGATATTTTTGAATCAGAACCACTACCCTTTCATGTGCAGAGCAAGATCAGAAAAGAGAAAGGAGGTACAGTTGTTCATTCAACCACAGAAAACATTTCAAGGTGATATATGGCACATTTTTCACAGTGTTTTTTTTGACAAACAAAAGGTCAAATTTACATCAAAGAAAATGTTTATTATAATTAAAGGCATGGTTGGTAGTCACCAAAAAGTAGCATGAATTTGAATGAGCATCTCCTCAGGACTCCGTTTAGCCCCCGCCCTCCCACACTCAGAGCTCCTCCAAAATGACACCCCCACTCACATGCACAAGTGCTGCTGATTCGCGATCATATGATGGTGACTGATTCAAAACCACAGACTCAAACTGGTCCTCAGCACATCATTTTTGTTTGCACTACGTTACCAGTAATCAGGTTATAGGTAGTTTTTCTGCCATTCTCCAGAGTATTTGGATCCCTCTTAGTTGTGTGCATTGAATCAGAGCTAGTGCACGCCAGCAAAATGTACACGCAGGAGGCGGGCAGAACGGCAGGTCCCCTCCAGCCTGCTCAACTGTGTAGTGTTTCAATTCTGTGGTGTAGTGAAGCCTTGCAGTACTGTAAAGAGGTCGGTCAGGCTGGACACCCGCACTCACACAGAAACTTATAGACACGCACAGTTCGACCTATTGATCCACCCTTTAAGAGGCAATTTATTCCACTTTACATTACAGGCTGTTTTCACCTACTATAGCAGGGAACTAGTGTCTGCTTTTATCTCTGTGGAGGTATTTTATGTCTTTATACATGTAGCTTGTTATTGCTTTTCTTAATCATTTTGCAGATATATGAGGGAATTCTCAACATCTTGAAAAGGGATGTTCCAAAGCAACAAATTCCCAATTTATTAAAAATTCAATTAAATTTAGATTCTGACTAACCAACTAGTCCAAAAGCAAGAAAACAGTGAGGAAAAGTCTCAGTGGATCACAGTTATTAATACAACAAAACTCTGGGACTACAAGGCAGGTAAGCTGTCAAAGAGTTTTGCAGAGTGGTGGTAAGACTAGCAGAGCTAGCACCACCACCTTCAGTCCTCATTGCAGGTTTACATTCACAGACTTGTGCAGGTTATGAATGATGGTTAATGGTTTTCTAATCTTTAAAGATTCATTATTCATAAAAAATCAAAGCATTATTGTGAATGAAAAACTAGATTCTTTCATTGTCTTCACTGGTTCCTGGTTGTAATATGGTGTTCCTGCTGTAGCACGTCTTAAAGCCACCTGTAAACCACATTACATCACAAGAAAAGATGAGTGGTGACTGCATCAAATGGCAAAAGAAGAAGAAAACAGCAACAGTTACTGGAAATACAGGTGTAGTGCTTTGAGAGATTTAGAAATGGAGAACACCGCAAACTACATACACGGCTGCTGCACCGTAGAAACACCAAATTAAAAGTAGAAACAGATGCTACCAATGAAAGTAAACACTACTTCCACACAAAAAGACAGTTAACAAGATGTTTATCCCGTCTACCGATCCGCTGAATAGATACCAGTGACACTCGAATAGTACTAAAGCTTGAAATGCAAATCCCTACTGGTTACATCACTACAGTTATTTGTGAATTTAACCAGACAGCCTACGTATAGCTTTAGCTTCCATTTTCTAGATCAAAATATGGCCAAATTGCACACAATGTGCTACGAGATGCTGTCTGTCATCTGTGCTTCTTTGCATCTGGGTATTGAAGTACTTTGGCGGTAGCCATTAAACAGAACTACAGTCCTGCTAGTACAAGGTTAGCTTTATTTCAGCATAGAAAGAGAATTTGGCCATTATTTTGGACCTTGGATATTTAATATTTATAATTTAATTATACGGACTCAGAATTCTGATACCAGCTTGCGTCAATAGGGATATGCATGTAGTTGACTGAACACAAATCCCTAATCACACCCTGACAGTTTAGCACAAAAGACATCTACAAACACACCTAGAAACAACTCGGCATCAGCCAGGGGTTTCATCCAATTTGTGAAATCTGTCTTAAATCTGTCACTTCATTTTTCTATTTAAAGTAAATAATCTGCAAAATGATGGGACTAGTGAAGTGAGTATTTGTATTGGAGAGCTTCATGGCTTGATAAAAGCACACACGTTACATCATCTGTTACTTTTAATCTCCATGACTTGGCAAATTATCAAGTTTATCATCTGTTTACTGTTGAAATATTAAGGTACAGATTCTCAATGATTTCATTTCAAAATCCAATTTAACCACAGTGAGCTGGAGTGCAGATGTCCTAGTGGTCTAGGTTGTGCTTCATATGGCAAAAGCCCTCAAATGGGCAGCCTAGGTTCGAATCCAGCCAGTGATGACTTTCTTGCATGTCACTCCCCACTCTCACCCTGTTTCCTACTCTATCCACTGTCCTATCCTTTCACATTAAAGGCATTAAAAAAGCCCAAAAATGTTCTGATACAAGGACAATCTGTCTTGGGTGATCAGAGGAGATTCTAGACTTCATGCTTAGAAATCAACACCATCAAAACTCGTATGAAAGAAATAATTTCTGATTGGTTAAGCCACTGTAACACAGCCTCACGCTGTATCAGATCTATTACAGCAGGTTTCTCCTCCCATTTTCTACAATGTGGCCTTTCAGAGGTTGATGACTTGATATGACAGACGTTCACTCATGCATGAGTTAACACAGTGCCGCTTAAGGCCCAGTTTAAGTAATGATCACTACAGAGGCAGCTAAACAGGCAACCCAAAGCCAGCATGATCATGAGAACAAGAGAGGAGGCAGGGAGGCAGAGCAGAAGGTAACTATGAGATCAGATAGGGAGACGATGAGGGAAGTCCAGTTTAAGGAAGATTTAGAGTGTAACCGAGATGGGGGAGGGAGTGAGTACAGGAAATAAAGAGGGGAGGGGAGAGGGGGTTATGGTAGCTGTGGTGCATGCTAATAAAGTTATCAAGTCCTCTCTTAGCCTGAGGATGCTGCTGTCTCACTGCTGAGTGAAAGCGATAGTCTGCTGCGGGTGTGGGGAGAGCTGATCATCTCACACACAGAGGAACTTTATATTCATACTTTTGTACAGAATTTTAGAAGTAGAGTCACACTGATCCATCTGAGGAATACTTGCCTGCCTCATATGTACTTAGAAATATCTTCTTCTATCTCAGTTTCTGTGACAGTGGACACAATTTTCAGTCCTAACTTTGTGCTTTCTCAGCTCTAGTTGTATCTACTAGTAGAAGGCCTGTCAGCAGTCCGAGTTTGATCTCAAGAAGTCTCTCTCTCTTTTGCCATAAAATTTCATTTCTGTTCACGAGGACAGTTCTCTCACAGATAGGGGGCACATATTCCTAATCCTAGGGACTTTCATTGATATTTCTCAAGGTAGAGGATTTTGTTTCCAGTGATAATAGGATTCTATATGTATATATAAGCATTGAGCATGATTTGAAGAAAGGCTCATGTTGCTTTTGATGTTTTCATGTTTGATCTCACACTTCATCGTAGCACCTTATATTTTGCTGCAGGACTAACTAAAACAGCTGAGTCAGTGTATTTTCTGACTTTCTGACCATCAGTCCCAACTTCTTCATCAGATGTGATTGAGAAAAAAGATACTGTGTTGTTTGTGGGGTTGCTGGAGGAGCAGATCTCGCACAGTAGACATAGAAACTCCCAGATGATACTCCTCTTACATCCTGAAAGTCACAGCAGTGATTGCTACGTGTCACAACTGAGGTGACATTTAAGTGACCATTGGTCAGATGTGGTGATGTCATCCGTATGGATGCAAGGATGTCAAAGTGACAGGAAGCAACAGAGCAAGACGACAAAACAGGACCTGAGCCGACCACGAGTGAGGGAAAAATCTGAAATACTGGACAGAGCTTTGACAAAAAATGTGCTTTTTAAAAAAGCCAAACTGTCAAAGACCCAATCAAGCCAGATGTCCAAAAAAAATGAATAAAGAGTACAAGGCTGAATAATTAAGATGCTTTGGCAGATTTTGCTTTCCTGTTTTTTGTTTGAGGCAACACTAAAGACCAACAGGGAAGCTTTAATGTTTTACTGACTAGATGCGTGCCAGCTGTCTATTTGACATTATGACATTTCTTTTTAAGTACCCTCAAAACTTCAGTCAGCGAGTGAGCAGAAGTTAGAGACACTTTACTTTTTTTGCTGCAGAGCTTCAGATAGCTGTGTGCATTAAAGATTTCAGAATGGATCAGAAATTAAACAGATTTTAGGAGTTGACTGTGTTTCAATCATAAACATAAAACTTGGAATTCCAGACTTTCAAGGGGCGGCCCTTCAAATGAGTATATTAATCAACTTCTATCTTCACCACTTTGCTGCAAATACACCAAACAGGGCTCATTTCTAAACATGTGACCTCAGCTTTAAAATGACCTTGAGCCAAACTTGAGGATGGAGGGATAGAGGCTTCTTTCCGTGTGTGAATCAGATAAAAGCATCTCTGAGTAATTCTTGGTGGTAGCAGCCTGGTTGGGTGACATTACCCCTCACGGTCTCCTTTCCCTCCTGATCTCTTGTGCTCTTGTCTGCCTGTTATTCAAGGTCTGGATCTCTTCCAACGTTCTCTCTCTCTCTTTTCTCATCCTCACCTAAATCGACTCGTCACTTCGTTTCTCTTTTTTGACCTCTTTGTGTATAGGAAACACTGTAGACAGACCCACAGACATTACCTCAAACACCCTTAAATGTGACTTCCTGTATTGTCACTGACAAACAGCAGGTAAATCAGCAGCTGGTGACCTTTCCTACGAGGATGGGGAGCTCTCTTGGGAGTCCTGGAAGAACTGTTGCTGCATTTTAATTGTTTCACACAGAAGGACAAACCTGTGGAAGAGATGTCAGGATTAATGGCCGATCAGATACACAGCACCTGAATTGCTTTGTTGATTGTCTCTCTTTTTCAGAATATGCTGCAGGAAACAATGATTTTTAAACATACCAACATGAACTGTAAATTCTCTCTTGCAGTATTCCTCTGCTTTCCGTTACACATACAGTACACAGACACATTTTTCATAGTAGATAAACCACCTCCCAGGGAGCCAGCTTGTGCATGCTCAGCATGTCTTCAGTGTCAGACCTCCTCTGAGCAAAAGATTTACAAGCATGCATCAGCCCACAAGTTGATAAGAAAAAGAGTTAGAGCTTAGGGCAAGTCACTGAAGACACAGAGAATTTGTAACTACCAGGGATGTCACAATACTCATTACTTATAAAACAAATAGTATTCATGATGCTGAGTTCACAGTACAGTTTTTATTTATGATTTTTCAAGCTCTAGAGAAGAGATTGCCTCAAAGAACTATTACTTTTGATGCTTCTCTATTGCTTTTTTTACCTCCTTAGACCTCCAGGCATTTTACTTCCTGTTTTGATTCACATGTGCTTTAATTTTTGAAAGATAACTCAATTGTATGGTTTATACAGGTTTAGAAGTAAATAACTGCTAAATGGGCGATAAACAATCCCTGATACTGCTCCCATTGTGACTTTTTCTGTTTTGCCATTTTTCCTCTTTTATTTGCAGAACATATAAAACACTACTCAAGGCACATGCCTGAAGAGGAGGAAAGCAGGATCATTCCCATGAGTAATGGTAGATGGCAATCCTACATAGGCAAATAAAGGCAAAATGGTTGAAAAAAAAAAAGTCAAGTCACCAAGATTTGGATTACTTGTTGGACACACAAGCAGTCCTTACGCCCTAAATACACCAGATGCGTCTGAGGTCCGGCTCTGCTCCGTTGCGTGTTGACTGCATCGTCAAATCACACTGGCTGTGTGTTCTGTCTGGCAAGACGCATGACTGACAGACAGCTGGAGTCAAGTGACTGAGGAATTCCTGCGCTTCCGCCTCCATTAATAAGCCGCTCCTCCTTCATGCTGTGCTATAAAACCTCAAACCTGTTGACCCCTGATGAGTCTTTGCTCGACCAAGCTGGAGCGATGACTCATGCAGGGATGGCATGGAGTATGTACAATATGCGCATGCACAAACACACTTATGAATGAAACTAAAGCAGCCACCCTTTCTGTTTCTGCTTTGTTCATGTTGTGCTGTAAAACCTCAAACCTGTTGACCTCTGACGAGTCTTCGCTCACTGACGTTTTGTTGCATTGGTAAAGCTAAATATGCTCTGTTTTTGACATGTTTTTTTTTTTTAATTTTGAAAGTCACAGGCTCTTTTAAGGTAGTTTTCATGCACGACTTCCTGTCCCGCTCGATATTCTCCACTCTGAATGATGCGTTACAGCTCAGACATCCTGCAAAAATAGGACGGCTGCGTATTAGCTGCAACGGCACAGATCTAGTGTAAGCTGACACATTGGCTTGAATGGAAACCTATCTGATCTGGTGCCGTGACAGAGCGGAGCTGGACAGGAGACGCATCTGGTGTGTTTCAGCCATTACCCAACTACTAAATCTTCAGGTGCTTCCATCATGTTTTTACACCTGAAGCTATCCATTAACATGATAGACATGACATTTAACAAACAACAGTCAAATGCAGGCAGTGCCCTCTGCTGTTTAAAAATGGTAATGTGATTCATTTTTCATCTCGCTGAGCTGAATAGTATCTTATGTGTAGGGCTTATCGATATATTGGCCAGCCGATTCAATAGCCCAATTATAGCCCTTTTTTAAAATAATCTGCTGATAATCGGCCGGTTTAATCAGCCGATTATTGGACGAAGACGAAGTATTGTGAAACAGTTAAATGAAGTAGAAAAAGAAGTTATTTTAATCATTATATATTTTTTAAATGAATCAGCCGATTAATCAGATATCAGATTTTTTGTGTATACCTCCTCTTCATCCTACTGCAAGTCACCAGGGTTGCAAAACGAGAAACATCCCTTGAGGTTAAAAAGAGTTTGACTTTTCACTCTGTTAGTCTTCTCTCTGTCTTGCCTTATTTTTCTGCCCTCGGTACAGGTATGAATCTGTCTCTGTGGATTTTTCCCTCTCACCCTTAATCTGCCACCCAAACTCTCTCTCTGTCTCTCTCTGTTTGCTGTCCTCTCCTTCCCACTTTCAATCTGGAGAGTACGTCAAAGTTGCAGGGAGCATCAGAGAGTATCATGATTGTCATCGTTTCCAGGGGGAGGTCCTTGAGATCTTTCAAGGACAGAGATTTCTCTTGGCTGGGTGACAGCTTATCAATTACAGCCCCCAAACTCCACCGCCCAGGGTGCGGAGATACCACAGACAGATCGGCAGTGATATGAATGGCACATCTCTGCCGCTAACACCACCTGTTGGTTGACTTTTAGCACTCAGTCGCAGAGGCTGAAACTGTCATTATTTCTTCACACACACATTTACACGTACTATGAGAGCATCGCAGTCTTTTCATATATAGAAATGTTGACCCAAATTTGAGTGTACATGTTCCTGTCGTTCCCATCAAAGAGAATATGATGATGACTCAAACAGCATGAGCTTATCAAATAGGACTCATGTTATTTAAAGAAACCTCATTAGCATAGAAAGCGAAAAGTGTCAGACATGGTTACCTTGCTCTGCTGTATCTTTGACTTATGTTATATGCATATCCACCATGCAGATTTGGTGGGATTTCCTGCATATGGAATGACCCTTTGTCTGTTTATGATATGGAGATTGTGAAGGACGCAAAAGCACAAAGAGTGCATTAGCTCATTCAGCAGCTTGTGCCACAGTGGATGCAAGACACCGGACAGGACGTGCAATCAATATAAGTTGGCACAGGAGTGTTTTACAGTAGAGACGTGGGCCGAATACAGATGTGGACACATGTGCTGCCAGTTCCCTGCACCATCTGTCCATCTGTCTTTTTAGTTTGCTGCGTACGCTGCATGCACACTCATGCCTGTTCTACCCTCTTTACATCTGTGTGTGCTACCGCTGGGAAACCCGATCATGAAAATCACCGCTCTGCACTCATCCATAAAAGAACTTAACATCCTTCCTTTTACGTCTTCCCCACCAAAAACCATTATGACCTGGAAACCCTGGGGTGTTTAACAGAGTTCTGCTAGTTTAGCCTCCTGTTTAATGTACCAAATTACAACCTTCATTTATAGACCTCCTGTTGCTAGGTAAGTTAAATTACCCACAGGAGCAACTTGGCTGTAATTACAACTTTTACATCAGAGGCACCGTTAGTGGTTTTTAACAGTAAGATAGCCCACAGATCTCTAGAGTCAGCTTTTAATGGGCTGTATATTATCTTTCAGGACTTTCTATTGCTGCTCTCACAAATGACATAATTCGTCTAACCAGAGGAACACTTTTACTCGACGGTCACACACTCGACACCTCTTGCTGCAAGAGAAAAATCCTGCACACTCCATTTTTTTTCCATTCACATTCAGTTTGTTGTTGATGCTGCTGCACACGCTGGGAGTGTCCCCTGACCATTTGCCTGATTAACTTTCAACACACACACACACACACACACACACACACACACACACACACACACACACACACACACACATGGAAGCCAAGGGTATTCAGCATTGATACATACACAAGCTCTCTGCCATAAGCTCCCCTTAGTCCTCTGAAATACACATAAGCTGAAACATGAGCATATCTACAAGGGCAAACCATCACCAAGCACTGAACTACTTCACTGTCATTTATATGTGAATGGTGTGTAATGGAAAGAACACAGTACGTATAACACACACTACATATTATCCATACATCACTGCTAATTCACTGCAGCTTGTTAATGACGTTCTTTGGTTCCCTGCAGCAGCTGCTCTGTCTGACTTAAACGCTGTTTACTCACCCACCACAACATGCCACTCAAAAAAATAAATAAAACAGTTCATCTACAGGTTTGAGCTTTATCTGCTTCACACATCCACTTCATTGAGACAGTCATTCCTGACAAGTTTCTGCTTTGAACAGAGCAGAATGTTTTGAAATCTGTGGAAAAAAAAAAATCTCTGCACTTCACTGTTAATTTTTTTATCGAGTGTGTACCAATGAGATATCAAACCAGAACAGTAGAGCATGATCAGCATGAAAGATGTTGAATTCCAAGCAGAAAAACCTTAAAGGAAGTCTTTAGAGTAAACTAAGGCCTTCAGCCTCAGCATCTGTTTTCATGACTTCCAATTAAATGCAGTGGACTGGGGTCTCCAGGTTTTTTTGATTTGAGGCAACCAAGCTGGAGGAATAACTCATCCAGGGATGGCATGAAGTATGTACAGTATGCGCATACACAAACACACACATGAATGAAACTAAAGCAGTCACCCTTTCTGTTCCTGCTTATCATTTCAACTCTGGCAGCTAACTTTAGCGTATCGTACACATTATGTTCTGTGAATAGTTTGTAAAACTACAAAAAGGAACTTGAGAAAACAGCAACATGTACGTCTTTAAGGCTTAATCACTTTAACACTTGAAGTTCCAAAAGTTATTTTTAAAGAACTAAAAAATTAAGAAATTCAGTACATTGAAATTCAAAGAAAGACATAACCCTGAATACAACCAATTTTCATTTTATTTCCACTTTTTAACCCTTTTTGAATTAACATACCAAGTCTATTAGAGCACTTCTTTACATTTTTACATACTGTAGCATCTTTTTTTGCATAAAACATTTGCTATACATCAATGCAACCCTTATATCCCAAACTTAAATGAAATATAGAGAATTATGTCCAGACTAACTAAATAAAATGCTAAAAAAATGTGCAATACACCATAAAGAATAGCTTTTGTGCTAATTCCAGCAAATTTACATTGACGTGTATTGCAAAAAAATGTTGATCAGTGTGCTCTGTTGTAATCAATCAAATAACAAAATGGTTAAAAAATTAAAAGTTTTCACATTTTTATTTTTCTAAATGCAGAAATATGTTGACTGTATCCCTCAAGATTGTAAATGTAAAAAAAAACGTGATGATGTGTATTCAGCATAGGTGAACGTGGTCTGGTTTGTAATGTTTTTGCTGTTTACGATTTATAGTGGATTTCTGCAAACTCGTCAATGGACGGAAACGGCGCTCTGCGACATCTCGTTTCAAATCTACTGCCAATCAAAACTTAATATGCAAATTGTAGCATCGGCGCTACGCTGGGCTCGGTAGGGTTAAACAATGCTAGTATGTGACTAGTGTGGAAATCTGTTGTCTCTCTGCGAAGTCCACTGTATAGAATGCTTGGCGACATCATATTTCTGCATACTTTAATTCAAAGGCTACAGTTTTTCTTTTTGTCCTTGACTCTTGGTTTATGGATCAGGTTTTCAGTTTCCTGCAATGTTTTAATTGACACCCAGTGGGAAGAAATAGCCCTCATTTGGGATGTCATGGTGCCTTGTTTCCCTGGACTTCCTTTTTTGGAATATTGAGTGTTGAATCAAATTACTCCATCACTCTGCTCTGTCCTTACATCCCTGGATAGTGAAGTCAACTACATAACAAGACCTCCAGTGCTTGCAGGGGTTGATCATCCTTATTGAATTCAGCATGGTGGACTGCCGGCCATGCTCTCTCATTATCCTCGTAGCGCCTCTTTTATCTAACTGCTCTTTGCTTTACTCTGCTCCTGTAGGAGTTGATGACCAAATTGATAACTGAGACTCCAGACCATCCAATCCCTTTTCTCATTGATCACCTGCAGACCAAGCAAGACAGCCCCGGCAAGCTGCACAGAGCTCTTTCAGGCTCCGCAGCACTGTGGGCGCAGAGCTCCCCAGGTCTGTACCCAGCGATACAATCACACATAATGAACACACACACAGGCACAATGAGACATTTGTCTTTGTTCGTATGCTTCAGTATTGGCTCGGAGACAGTCATTAGTCCGCATCTGCTGCAGAGCTTGCAGAGTAAACTTGGCCAGCTTTCACACTTTTTAAATTTGCATAACCGGGCATTGTGAGCAGAAATTGTCTCTCTCTTTCCAGAAAGCAAAAACACTCGCAGGGAGTACAGCAACTATGAGAAGCCATGGCAAATACATCCAAAGAAACCCAAAAAATCCAAGAGCGACCTGGCCATGTCGAGTATCTCTCCTCCGTCACCTGAATCCAAGTCCTGTAAGTTTCCTTTTGGTGCAGGTTTGTCCACTTGTGATTCCACCAATTGCACAGACACACAATCCACTTTTTGAAGTTGGAGCTTCACAGTTTTGATATGTGTTGTATCAGTTACATCCCAATTAGACGCTCCATTGACTTTAATCTTCATTTTAATTTGATATAATTATATCTAATTAAAGTTAGTCACAGTGAATAGTCCAGGGTCCTCCCCCGGACTCCCACAGCCCTGCAGATGACTTCATTATTGAGTGCTACTTCTTACGCACTTTGAAGACAAATTGTTCACAAAGTTCTTTCACGAATGCAGATGAAGAGATTTTTCTGGAGTTTTTTTTTCCTTTGTAGCTCTGCGATAAATTACTGCAGATATGAAGTATGACACTTGAGACAATGAGGATGGGTCAGATGAGGAGCAGGCTGAGAAATAGACCGTTTCAATAATTTAGCATTGTGCTTTATCACTGCCAGACCAGGGCTATTTCAGGCCACCATCAGAGCATTTCCTCAAGCTTAGGAGCAGAGGATGAGTGCGCAGTGAGAGAGGGAGATAAAAAAGAAAGTTAGCAGTCAGAATAAAGTTAGCGACACCCAAACGTGTACTTACACTTACAAGCGTTAGCAGCAATCCTGCAACTTCTTTAGAGCCTTCAAAGCTACATTTCAGGTCAAATCACATTAAAAATACATGTATGTATTTTGATGTGCTGAGCTCATAAAAAATTGAAACCAAAAGAACTCCATCTCATTATTATTGTAAAATGCAGCAACAACAACACAGGTTGTCCAAACAAAAAAACCTGCAGAGGATCCTTTATTGTGTGATAGTTTTTGTGTTCAGTTTCATCCCCTGCCTCACTTTTTAACTGATGCTGACAGTCAGCCACGATTGGAGCAACTCCTTTAACCATAATGAAGGCTATTTATTGACAGCAGCAGCAGCAGCAGCAGCAGCACAAACACACAGAGGAAAGCAGAAGAGGACAGAAAAGGCCGGAAGTAATGAAGGACTTTTTATTTAACGAGTCTGCATTTGGCAGAAACATTTGCTCTGTGTTTATGGCTGCTACAATGCCAAGCGGCTTAGTCAGGGTAAACAAGGGTGGAGGATGGCGGATTGTAGCAGCAGTGCTGTCAAATATTCACCATTGAGATCACTTATTTGTGTGTGCGAACAGGAGGGTGATGCTAACCCTCTGCACCTGTCATCACATATGTGTTGCTTTAAAATCTGTGAAATATATATTCAGAAGTCCTCTGCACCCTGATCTATTTATTGTGTTTGTTAAAGCGAGTGGACAAGCGGCACATTTGTTTGTCATGTCTTCATAACCCACACGTTGTTTCAAATTCAGCTGGGTTACATATACAAAAGACTGTAGCTAGTGCTTTTTATGAATAATGTGTGAGCACTTTATAAATTAAGCAGCATACAGAGGCTGAGGGATGCTGAGGGATGCTGCTGGACGATGGAGGCTGGATGTCAGTGCAGTATGTGGGTCACTTCTGATCCTGTTTGAGTTATTTTCAAAGTTGATCAAAGAGACTGACAGACTGTCCCCTGGCCTCTGTCCAGTGTGCTTCTGAAAGAGACACTGTGACTTTTCTTCCAGGCTTTCCGTTCCACTCCACCCTGCAGTTTGGACAAATACGCACCAAGATGTGACATTTATAGATGAAATATTTGATTCTTTGCAGTTCAGATCAGTGAGAGTGTGGATAATTTTTCTGTTCCCAGTATCAGGGTGTTTGATCAGACTTCCTCTTCTTCTTGTCTATAAACAATTTTGTCTTGTTTGTGATGCCCAGTGCCGCGGTCCACCGAGTACCCGCCCTGGGACTGGAGGGAGAGTCGGGACTTTGATGAGCTCAACCACATCCTGCAGGAGAGCAAGAAGCTAGGCAAAGCCTTGGAGAGTCTCTCCCGCAGTGAGTGGCGTCTGCTCACCACACACCCTCCATATCTGAGCAGTGTTTAATACATCTTAACATACAGAACTTCAGAGTAGGCCTTTCTGTAAATGTCACTGTAAATCCTGCGAGGAAACCGGATCAGGCAGCTAATCTTACAAGCTTGTCGCTAAGCTCAGAAGCAGCCTAAGGAGGGATTTTGAACTGAATTAGATGCTTCTCTGTGCTTCAAGCCTTCATGTTTTTTTCTCACTGCAGGCATCGCCATCTCTGATGAGCTCGATCAGGTAAACGTTCACTTCTCTAAAGTCTGTGTTAGAACCCTTTGCATCAGCATCACTTGTGCTACATGAAGTGAAAGGCATGTTTCAAAACTTTCACTTGGTTGTCAGAGCAGCACAGCTCGTTCTCTGACAATGATCCATGATCTCATGAGTGATACGCAAGAGTGATACTTCAGTAGGCATGTCCTCTGTCTCTCTCCCCCTTGCCGTTTCAGCGTGCAGTTCTACTTTGTCTGAGCTCTTGTCTTTGTCCTCGCATGGCCCCGATTCTCTCCCCTTACAATGGTGCCGCGGCTGCCCGGGCTGGAGACGCACAGAGCGATTTGTGAATGATGTGTCTGGCTGAGAGACGCAGCATATGTTTTGACAGAGTCTTCACTTTCTGCTCAGTGCAGCAGCACATGTCAAACGACCTTGGCTCTCATCCTAGAGATTGTCTCTTTTGTTCTGTGGGATGGGGCAGGGAATGAATACCAAACAGCTGCTCTGATCACGCAGAGACAATAGTAGGTGATACTATCTGGGATTTAGACGAAGACAAGCAGACATATCTATGGGTTTTTATAGAGCGGGGTCGTAAATGTGTGCTGACTGGCTTTGGGAGGAGCAAAGTACATAGACAGGCAGCTCAAACAACTCTGTGTTCCTAAAGGAGAAGAAATGTGACAAAGTTCTACAAGAGTTTCCCAACAGTATGACTCTAATCCAGACATGGGGAAAATACGGCCCGTGGGCCACATCCCACCCTTTGGGCGTCCCGGCCTGGCCAGTGCAAGGTCAATCATAAATTAGAATATAAATGAAAAAGAAATATATGTCCTGCATGCAATACACCTCTGTTACTTTTATTTTGAAAAGTGCTGACAAGCAATGAAATTCAGCAAATGAGAAGACAGATCCTCTATCATTTCTGGATGAAATCATGCTGAACACCGAGGTGTACCAAGACCTGCCATGTCCTGCCAAATCCAACCACAGTCCAATGATAATCACATTATTTATGTGTTGATTGAGCTATACTAAGTCCATTCTCAGTCTGACTAAACTGTTTCTGTGCATTTTAATAGTCTGATCTTGTGCTGACTAAGCTCATAGTCCGGGTCTCAGCTGCCCTTAGCCTAGCCACCTCAGAAATTCATCCAGATTTAAATGCACTTGTTCAATCCCAAGAAAGACTAGATATTTCTCATTGAAGAAGTAATATATTAAATATTAAATATTAAAGTATTTTCTTTTTTCTTTTTTTTTCAATACAACACCGATGCCATGATTTTCTTTTCTTTTTCTTGTTTTGTTTTGTTTAACTGGTTATTGTATTTAAGGAGTATTTGACCTACACCACAATTTCACACATTTGCATACATATTTACAGATATCCTTAATCAAGTTCACATTATTGTTATTGTGGCCCTCTCATGTGACCACTCATAAAAATTAGTTGCCCACCCCTGCTCTGATCCGTTCTCAATCAATCAATCATCAATCTTTATTTATATTGCGCTGATTCATAACAAACAGTGTCTCAAGTTGCTTTCTAAAAGCGTTAACAGGTCTAGACCTGTTCTGCCTCTAAACATTTCTCTAACACACTTTTAGAATCTGGGAGGCTTTAACTCAGTGCTGCGCCCCCGGGTGGTTGGGGAGTGGATTGGTCGTGAAGAAGAGGACGCAGACCCACTGGCTGCTGAGATGTTGCATCCCCCAGTCCCTCGGTCCAAAACTGAAGTGTGCTGGAGTGGAGACAATAGCCCTGCAAGGAGGTCAGTGATTGACATTTGACATCTGCTCATGAAAAAGTCTGTGTTTTGTGAACTACTTGACTTCAAGTTAAAACAAAAATTAACTTGAGCTGATTTGGCCCAGCAGTAAGATACAGTGGTCACAGCGTGTCTGCTACAGAGAGGTCCTTGTTCTAACTCCTGATCTCAACCCTTTGCTTCATGTCTTTCTCTTCTCTCTCCTCCCCACGCTTTCTGTCTTTCTTCAGCTGCCCGATCTAATAAAGGCAGAAAGACCCAAAAATAACTGAAAAAAAAACATTTATAACCCAAAGTTCACGAGGCTATTGTTGGCTCTTCTAAAAGTAGGAGGTAGACTTCCAACTGTGGCCCCCGCTGCCTGAGGAATGCCCGTCTGAATGGGTTTGTTAATTCCATTTCAAAGGTGCGATCAAACTTGCCTGCCATGATACTGCTTCAACCCAATTCTGAATTAAAGCTAACCTCATTTCTGGGCGCTCAAGGCCAGAGGAATTTTCTGCTCTGTACTTAAAAAAAATCAGACAATATTGCTGCTTCAGGAGCTGTCATATCACTTTTTACAATCTCATTTGTCTGCTGAACTATCCAAAGTCCAAACAACCTGGACGCTCTTAGACCTGCTGTTTCTATTACAGCGTGAGAGTGTGTGACTTTGTGTAAAGGAGTCACTTGCACTGCAGCTGCTGATGTGACTAATTAGAGGAGCATCGGATATAAAACCATAAATCATGTGCGAGCTTGAGCTGACATACCCGCAGTGTTAATCTCATTAAGTGACTGTATGGGTGGATTATGGGGAGAAATCACTTAGTTAGAAGTCTGAGCTTGGAGATATGGGTGTCTATGTGTGTGTGTGTGTGTGTGTGTGTTTGTGTGTGGCCTTACTGATGAGCTCCGCTGTGTGTGTGTCTGTAAATTAAGGGTTTGGTATTTACCTATAAAAGGTGTAAAATAACTGCTGCGTGCTTGGTTTGCTGCATCATCCCAAAATAATTACAACCTCTTCTCTCATCAACTGAAGGAGTGTTTGGCTCATCAGAGAATTTATTTATATTAACTCCAAATTACATTAAGTGAGAATTTGCTCCCACTTCAGATCCTGTTAGTGGATTGAGATCACTTTCACGTCCTCTGAGCCACAAAGCCAAAAATAGAAAGGTCAGAAAAACAAAGGTCCTTTGTTGTCTTCTTTTAGGTTAGATGAAGAACTCGATCTCTGAGGGATGGTGGAGAGTTCAGGGAGTGCGGGACAAAAGGTGGACAAACAAGAGGCAGTGTTCTTGTGTGGGGTGAAAGAGACTCATGCAATCCCCAACACAAGAACAGGCTTTCATTATCTTACTTGGATTTTGAAACTGCTAAAAGGGTGGTCACAGGGGCAACAATGTCATCAGCGAAGACCTGTGGTGCCTGTCCCCCACCACTTCTGCCAGCTCCTCTGACCATAGGTAAGGGTTGTAAGGTAGACTGACCGGTAAATTGAGAGCCTTGCCTTCTGGCTCAACTCCCTCTTCACCACAATGGACCGGTATAGCGTCTGTATCACTGCCACCACCGCCCTGATCCATCTTTCAATCTCCTGCTCCTTTCCCCCCCTCACTCATGAACAAGACCCTGAGGTACTTAAACTCCTCCACTTGGGGCAAAGACTCTTCTAACCCGGAGTGGGCAGTCCACCCTATTCTGACTGAGAACCATGGACCATGGAACCTCAGACTTAAGGTGCTGCTCTTCATCCCGGCGGCAAACCACCTCAGTGCAAGCTGGAGGTCAGTGTTAGATGAGGCCAGTAGGAACACATCATCTGCAAAAAGCAGAGATGGAATCCTAAGACTCCCAAACCTGAGTGCCTCTGCCACTTGGCTGCACTTAGAAATCCTGTCTAAAAAAGTAATGAACAGGATCTTTGACAAAAGACAGCACTGGCAGAGTGCAACCCTGACTGGGAATGTGTTCGACTTACTGTTGGCGATACGAACCAAACTTGCTCTTGAAATACAGAGATCGAACAGCCTGTAACAACAGGTCATCGATTCCATATTCCCGGAGCACCCCCACAAGATACCTTGGGGGACACGGTCAAAAGCCTTTTCCAGATCCACCAAGAACATGTGGACTGTTTGGGCAAACTCCCATGCCCTCTCTAGTACCCTTGCAAGGGTATAGAGCTGGTCCAGTGTTCCACGACCAGGACAAAAACTGCATCGTTCCTCTTGAGCATTTCTGCAGCTTATCATTACTGCAAATATTTAATCAGCCAATCAAGCAATTCGAAGCATTTAGGCATGTAGGCATGGGCAAGGAAACCTGCTGAAGTTCAAACCGAGCATCAGAATGAAGAAGAAAGGTGAACTAAGTGACTTTTTGACATGGCATGGATGTTGGTGCCAGACAGTCTGGTCTAAGTATTCCAGAAACTGCTGATCTACTTGGATTTTCACGTGTCTTCAGGGTTTACAAAGAATGGTCCAAAAAGAGCAAATATCCAGTCAAATCACACACCTGTTGCAGCTGTGTAAGATTTCATATCAATATGGACCAAAATCTCAGGAATGTTTCCAGCACCTTGTTGAAAAGCATTTTTGAATGCAAAAGGGGGGCTGACCGGTACTAGCATGGTGCACCTAATAAAATGGCCAGTGAGTGTTTGGCTTATTCTTACTTGTCAAAAGTGAGTATATCCCACTGAAGTCATTTGAAGTCATCTCTCTCTGTCTTTTTGGTGGGTGTACTTGATTTCTTTTTGGAACTTCTTGCTCCTGGCTCTAAACCATGCACCCCACCTGTCAGTGAGGTGACAGGTGGTGATAGCTTTCTGTGTGACTTGCTTCAAAGTGTAAGGGGCAGCAGGTGAATCAAATTCACCAGCAGTGTTTTCAAGAAAATCCTTATTTTTTTGTCAGATTGTCCACTGGAATGGGTTTCCCTTTCCCCTGAACTGTTCTCCTCCTCCTGACTGTAAGAGTTGTTTTGCTCACTCAACGTTTGACTCACAGTTTAGAAAGTTAACAGCCACCACGACAGGTAGTTTGGCAAAGACAAAAAGAACAGCTGTGAAAGTCAACACATGCATAATCACATGAACCACCTTGCCTTGTCCAAATATGCAGATTTAATTATCACGGAAACAGCATAAAGAGGGTATGAATAACAGTCATCTTATAACCCTTCCTCATTATCTGTAAATAGAAGTCATTAAACTGAGATTAGCATCAAATGACTCTTCATCCTCCTCTCTGATCCTCACCCTCAGCCCGCAGGATGTGGCAATCAATTTCACCACTGCAGAGGTCCTGCAGAAACATCACTTTTCTTTGTATTAAACTGATTAGAAAGGAGACATTGTTTCTGTTCCACTTGCTCCAAAGATTCAGCAGAGAAAAGCAAACTTCTACAGCTACATGCTGTGGCTAATGGATCTAACTGCCTCATTATGTAATGCTAATACATTAGCCTTTGTGAAAAAAAATAGTTACTGTAGCATGGAGACCAACAATAAATGTCAGTATTAAAAAGTTTTCTCCTCTGGTTGCTTTAAAAGACTGAATATCTTACTGTATTTACTTCTTTCTGTATTTAATACTTTTAGCACTGGCTTACTGTCTCTTCACTTTACAATAAATCCAACAAATCAACAAATCCAAACCTTATATCCCCCTTTGCCACTTTTTAACCAGACTCCCTCTGATGCTGCTCAGTTTGTGCTGTGACTACCCCTGTGTTGCTAACCTCAGAGCAATTAACCCCTCTTCCCTGCTCCCCCTGCTAACCATTTATAGCAAGGTGCTCTGCACCTGCATGCCACTTGAAAATGTTGTATGCAATTTAGTCCCTAATGAGCAAGAAATAGCAGTCAACGGAAACTTTAAATTTAGTCGCACATCTGCAGCCCTGTGAGGGAAAGACAGCAGTGTGTCTGCTCGAAGGCTCCAACTTCTTAAATACAGGTTTGACAGATTAGAGTGAGAGGGATATAATTACTATAGGAGCGCAATCATTCTAAAAGGAGGCTATGGTTAGAGGGATATGTGCTGTTATTTGAGTATATAATGCTGAGGATGAAGATAGTTTTGTATTCATTACACTTTAAAGTGTTTAATAAAGATTTGGAAATTAGTTTGGTAAAAGTAAAGAGTAAAACATTTCAGATGTTGATTAGCTGAAGAGCATGATTTATTTTTTTTTTTACTGTCTGCTCTCACACCTATTCCTCTTACTCTTCCGCAGCCTGAAGATGGAAACAAAAAGCAAAGGCCTCAGAGAGCAGCAGCAGCACCACAAGAAGCTCCTGGCAGCCATGTTATCCCAGGACTCCTTTGACTCTGTCCACAGCCCGGCTCCCTCCATTGCGGAGGAAGAGATGGAGGATGAGGACGACGCCATGGAGCTCCTCGGTAAGGTCGCATTTTTACTTCAAACACACTATTTGTGAATGTGCAAGAGATGGAAATAATGAGCGGTTGCATTATTTATCTGAATCAGGACTTTGGTGAAAGCTCATAATCAAAGTCCTGACTCCCTTTGAAACAGATGGTCTGGAGGTGTGGAGCAGACAAGCTGTTTGATTACATGCGTCAAAGTGTGTGCAAAAGCGGGCAAAGTAAGCTGAGTCATGGTCTAACGATGAATGTTCAAGGACTTCTTCAAAACGCTGCTAATTAGTGCTTCCACCATCTTCCATAATCTTTTTTTTTCCTGATGAATCAATCTGTTGTAAGCACTAAGTCCAAAAAAAGACACAGTACAACATTACCATAAAATTTTGCTTCCATGCGTTTTACAAATGCAAAAAAATGTTGTATCAGAAGAATCTCTTCACCTGAAAAGATCAAGAAGTCAGAAATGAATCAGTGATTCTAACAGGAATGAAAGTGAGCAAAATCATCCAGAAGGCTTTTTATTAGAGTTTTCTTTTCTCTTTTGACCAAGATTAAAGATCAAATATGCTTGGATTTTTGCGTCAGATGCAGTGTAGCAATAATTGTACAAACATGAAAATTCAAAAGAAGATGAATGATGAGTTTCAGGTTGCAAGGTGTTCGTCTTAGATGCATCAGAATAAACTGACGGCATGAAAACTGGTGGAAGCCGATCATCAGCTCTGAGTGTGCAAGTGTGTCAAAGGAAGAGCACAGAATCTAGTCTGGAGAGATGTTTGTGAAGGGATTAAATCCAAGAAGAGTAATGTCATTTTGGTGTACTAAGACTGGTAAGTGTCATTAAAGACTTCTTTCTAAAACAGCAGTGGCAGCGGCGTGAGGTCTGTACAAACATAACGTGCACAGTTTTGGTCAGAGACGAGTATCACTTCACTCACTCTGCAGCAAACGCTGTGAACGAGCAGAGACAATAACTACACACAGTCTGAGTCCTAACACATTTATTCAGTGAGACACAGCAGCACAATATGCACAGCTGGAGCGCTGACAGACGGACACATAAAGGAAGACTGAGGTGATTCCTAAATTAGATTTAAGTGATCCACCTGTAAAAGAAATATTGAAATAGTCCTTTATAAAATAACATTTTTCAACTAATGAATAGTTTTGAATGATCTTAAAAAATGAGCCAATCTGTGACTGGAACAGTGAGAATGTACACCCTTAAGGCTTTTGCTATCTGAGTCCATTTTGTTCTCTAACATTACTAAATGTTTAAAAAGAAAAATAAATTTAATGTTGTGTCAATTATGTTTGCATACAAACTTTAAAGCTTTTGTTAATCATTGTTTTTTTCGGAACAGGTTTCTGGCTGTTTATTAGCTAGAAACAAGTACTGGGATTAATTTTGAAGTGATGGTGGACACTGGAGCTGAACTTCCTGACAGAGAAAGGACAGAAGAGCAGAAGAAAGCTGAACAGGAGAGTGACAGAGCACGAGCTAAAGGCTAAAACATGGTTTAAGCTGTTTGTGATAATGTTCACTCCAACCCACATGCAGCAGTTATACTGCAGTGATCTGATCAAACTTGAAAGTCTGTCAATAAAATGAAGAGTGAAGTTACGTTTCCTCTGCTTGATGAGCAGGACAGAGCACCAGGCTGCAAGTAATGCTAAATATAGCTGGCTACTAAACCACAGTATAAACTTACAATGTATGCTTGCTGTCATGTTTCAAACAACAGCTGTACATAACTGTTGATAAATACCTTAACTTGTTGCATTGTATCCAGTAAAAAGTTGTCTTGAACAAAGAAAAGTAGTGTTAAAAAGACAATCCGAGCTCCATGCATTTTTCAAAACAAACACGCCTTGTTAAGATTTGTCCAGCCAAAAGGTGTCGCTGCAGTCCACTTTAAACAGATCTTACTCACAGCTTCTTTAACAGTAGATAAAACTCTCTTTGCTCTCGTCTTTTTTGCAGGACTGGATGGACGCAGTGTTTTTTTTTTGTTTGTTTGTTTTTTTTAACATTGAATGTTACACAACTAATATTTGCAATAAATAAACACATATGTGCAAAGTTTTTTGTGTGTAATGACAAATTTACTCCCCAAAAATTAACTCAATTTGCAAAAGCCTCTAGTTGCTAAACATAACAAAGAGTAAGACAGTTTGTGTTATGTAGATTATTACTCTGTCGTAACAATGCGTCTTGGTGATAAATCTTCTACTGTTGGAAAGCCTGTTTATTTCACTCTTAATTGTTGCCACATTAGTAAGGAACACGCATTTATGGGATGAGCAGCAGAGCTGAGTATGTGGATTGTGCCTATTGAAAAATTTGCCAGATCTTCTTTGCTAATGCCAAGCAGCTTTTTTGCTGTTGTTAACAACTCTTAAGGTACTGCTTGTTTCTGTCTTCACCTGATCTTTAGACGTCCTCTGTGGCAGTTGTGGGATATCTCTTAAGGAGCACTTCCTTTATTAAAAGAAAACCAACTATTTAAATAAACATGATAAAGTTAGTGTTCAAAACCAAGCATTGTTGGTGCTTACTGAGAATGTGCAGTGTGGAAATATGGATGAGCAGAGCAGCAGTGAGTGTCTGTGCTGTACTAAAGAGCACATTAGCAGGAGCTTTTAAAAGTAGTTTCCTGTTTACATTGTGAGGCCAAATGCTGTGAAGTCAGTGAGTCATATTTACTCTGACAACTGGAGAATCCTAGAGTAGCCCTTTTATTTGTACTTTATATGTTTGAGAAAATGTGTGTATGTCACATTCTGTCATGCTGTCATGTGCAGACAGACATGAGATGGATGAGGAGGTGACAGAGCAGTTGGAAAGTGTTTGACGTGAGGTTTTGTTCTTGCTTCACTCAGCAGTCTGTGCAGATTCAGGAGGTAACGCCTCGTGCCAGATCGAATTTGCTGCTTGGAGTATTTTGCGTGTTAAAGCACCCTCTCTCTCTGTTGTCTCTGTTTCACTTGTTCACCTCACTTACTGAGTATTTGCTGTGTGGAGATCTTTCCCTGCAGGGATGGTTCTTTTGAATACAATCTCTATCACAATGTCACAAAGGAAGGTCATCCAGACAATTGCGCATAAAAACAGCTGCCACAAAGAAGAAAGACTCAGAATATGACTTGTTGAAAGCCAAAGCTAATTCTTGGAAATCTGTCTTCTAGGTACACCAAGAGAAGCTTGACATACTGTACTTTTTCAAGAAATAACAACCCACAACCTTTCGCTTCCACATCCGCATCTACAACTTCAGGCCCAATTAAAGCTCTTCAGCATCTCTCTGGTCCTGTCAGAGCTGCTGCTCTGGGATGACACAAACTCTACGTATCTTTGCTCTTTGCTCCTCTGTCACAGCATGGAGGAGCGGCTGCTTGTTAGTGGCGTCTCTTCATCAGGGTCATCCAGAGGGATGCGTTTATGTGACAGGGTGACTTTAAGGTCTACACAGATTGGAGCTGACATAAAAGATTATTGTCGTTCTCAAGCTTTGGATCATTTTAAATTATTAATACTTAAGCATAAAAACTAGCAGTGGTTCTGGCAGTTCTTTTCAGCCTGTGTTCACAATTTCTCCCGACAGATGTTTTTTTAATTTTGTTTTAAAACATCTATTCCCTTATGTTCATAATAACTCTCTCCATTTAGTGAACCAATGCCACAGTTAAAAATTGAGTTTTTATGCTTTTGAACATTATTTCAGTAAATTAAACAGCAACTAAATGGGTAGTACGTGCTTAGCTCACAATAGTCTGATCAACCTCAGAGTCTTACATTTTATAATGCATAACGTTCACAGTCTGTAAGATTAGATTAAATCTGTTAATGATTTAAAATTACACAAATTGTACTTATATTTTGGAAAAGGCTCATCTATCTATAGATTCTCTGGCAGTTTACAATGACAGGTGGCATGTGCTCCATATTTTACATTTGTTATTTGTGTTTTATTGTTTTCACTCCAGTGGAGGCAGCAGTGTGTGTCAGGCATTCGACTTTACGAGGACAGAGTTTATCGCATCACATCACATCACATGGTCTAAGTAAAAACATTTAAAGAGTGGAAAAAGATATAAGACTGAGTAAGGACTGGCTTCAGGAGCGGGAAAGTCAGCGGGGATAAGCTCACCTGGGCTCCAGAGTCTGGTGAGAAACCGTATGGTGGTGTTGAGGGAGAACAGCCAGCCCAAGCCTCGTTGACAATTCATATAGATTTTTGCAAGGTTGAGTTTTAATACAAGAAATAATAACTAGTTTTGCATCAGAAGTCTAAGGGTGTGTGTTTTGTCAAGTCTCTGGCGTCCTAAGCGCGTCCAGGACACCAGGGCACTTTTCTAGATTACCAGGTAATCAAGCTCCTGCTTCAGGAATGATGCATTCAATGACATGGGACAACCCAGTGACTCTTCCACACCACTCATCCAAACACTTTATTTCCATTATGAAACCAGTCCAAGAGTACTTTTATAATAAAAGAAACAAATAGAAACATGGAAAAGAGAAACAGTAGGAAAAATTATTTTATCATCCATCATCTCCAACATCACATCACGTCACATCACATTGTATCGCATCCTACTGCAACATGTTGTATCAAACTGTATCAAAAACCATCATATCATTCACACCATATCATCCCATTGCACTATATACTGTTACATTCTATCAAATTGTTTCATGTCACTCCACATCATTTCATTACCACCTATAACTGCTCAGCTTGTTGAATTATACTGCATTATATTGTATTACATTTTATTGCTTTTATAACATGTTGTATTGAATCTTGTAACTGATTCCAGGGAAGGCACACTTATTTCCTGGAGCTCAAAAAGTTTATTCATCAATCAGATTCCATCCCGAATTGAAGAAGTCAAGTTCACACCTGGCATACCTTCCATTATGTTCACCAGAACAGCAGTAATGGTGAAAGATACATCCATAAAGCAAAGCGTTGATGGTCTGTAATAGCGCTCCCTAATCATATCTCCAGCCAAACTCCACCAATGGCTTTTACGCCACAGCCTTGGGCTGCAAATCACAGAAAATAACACTGCAAGGTCATTTCTGATCTCAGACGAAGCTGTCTCAGTCCTCTTTCAGCGGGGACATCTCCTCATGTTGACTGTCACTCTTAGTGTCCCATCTCTCTGCTGTAGAGTTGATTAAAGCCCTGCTTAGCGTGCAGCATGTGGTGGCCTGGGCCACTTGGAGAAATGAGTGACACTCTGGAGAGTTTCTGAGCCCCGTTTCAAATGAGGGCACTGACTGATGATCTCTGGCAGCCGTGTTGGTTGTGTGATAGTGTATTGATCCCTGAAGGAGAAACTTATCTTATATCATGCTGCTGTGGATGTGAAGGTTAAACATATGGTCAGGTGCTTAGCCGCACTCCTGCAGCTGGTCGGGATTCAATGACTTGCTCAAGGTCTCTAAGTCCAAGGAGAGCAAACTTGTAAATCAGTGGATTGAACCACACGACTCCTGGCTGCAAATTGTTCAGTTTTTCAGAAGAAAATAATCCAGATGGGATGGTTTTTCATGCATCACTCTGTTTTTCTAAAGCATTTTTGTCTGCCAATTTTAAGCAACCAACAAGGTTTACTAATAAGCCTAACAGCCCTTATGTTGCAAAACAAAAGCTACTGATTTTTGTTTAAGAGTGGATGCCTTGAATGTGTCTTGCTTTTCTAACTTGTCATTCTTTGTGCAGCTTTAAACCCTTTTTTAAGGTGATCATCAAGTTTCAGTTTTGTAATGCTTTGCACACGTTGATTATATTCATCTCTATTTGTAAGTTTTGCTTCCATTTCTTTTTAACTTGTATTTCCATTATGCTGTATTTCTAATGGGCCTTATTTATTGCCTCTATCTTTCTACTTGTTATTCTTTTTGTTTAGATGCCCTGGGAGCTGCAGTAGTGTCTGAAGTTCTCTGAAGTTCCTCAGGAATTAAATAAATATCATGTTATTCATGTCTCATTTTGGTCCTCTTTAAGCAGCAGTGTAGTCACTAACAGAAACATCCTCAGAGCATATTATCATGTATGGCTTTGCAAAGGGTGACCTCTTGTGGTTGAAACTCGATGCTACAGCTGCTGTGTGAGAAATCTGATTCATGATTGAGCTAAATCAAGAGAAGTTTAACATTGGTGGCCAATTAGAGAGCCAAGTTAGTACATTTTTTTTGTAAGTTAAGCATTACTTTTAATTATTTATAGTAATAAACCAGTCTAAATCCAGACAGTGTGTTTACTCCAGCTGTATGTCATCAGTTTTTATCCCTGTATACTTGTTTTCTCATTTCATTACACCTGATAGTTTTCTTCCAGCCTTCGTATGAGCTGACTGATGCAAACAAATCCACACCACCTAAGTAAAAGCAGTCACGTCAGTAAGAAGGGTAGAATCAATTATCAATTTCATGATGAATCAATTTCATTAGCCGAAACCCTTTGGGGACAATGAAGACTCCAGTGTGAATTCTAAGATATTGAACTGTAAATAATTTGAGGTAAGAGGGGAGCACTAATTTGTCCTGCTGTGTAGCAACAAAAACATCACTTAGTGAATAAGGTGCACAATTAAAACAGGCCTGAAGGATAAAAAGATGGTTGTTAACCAGTCTCTATGTTCATACTGAGCAGAGGGGTTTTTCCCCTTACATGGTGTCTCTCTGCCAACACCTGGATATGGAGCTCATGAGAAATTGATACAGTCCTCTTGGAATTGTACTCTTGGTTTAACGTGACTGCTAGCTGAGGTTTTCCAGATTAAATCCAATTATAAAAACCAAAGACACAGCTTGCAGTGGATTTGTTTTGTTCACAGTGTTCCGAAAGGAGAATCCAAAAATCAGCTTAGGGATTGAGTCTTATTGATTCTCTCACTGCTCTCAAAGTGGCACGGTGTGTTTGCCCAGTTGTTTTCATTAGTTCTGCACTTAATACTAACCACTACCGTTCTGAAAATGAATATGACTCATATGTTCTTATAAAGCCGTGGAAAGTATTAAGATTCCTACTTCATCTGGGCGGTAAAGCCACAGTTTGCAATGATCTGACATGAGGAACAGGCTGAGTTCAGAGTGCGGGTAGAAACACCCTGTTTCTGGCTGTGCGCTGTTGTTTTATGGTAACTTAATGAGACGAGTTAGCCAGTTTCTCGCTGTTAAGTTGTTGCTCGTCATTCTTGGTGGAAGTATTCCATTTCAGAGACGTATTCTTTCAGTTTTCACAATCTGCTTTTGTTTATAGAGTGAGTATTATTTGCATGCCTGTGGGCGTATGGTAATAAAAGTTTGACTGGACAAATTAATGCAGAAAAATTTTACATTTTTATAAGTGCATTGTTGTATAACACATTTTTTTTCCAAGATACTTTCTTGTACAGAAAATATCAATGTCTACACTTCTACAAATGATCTGCAAATAATTTGTTTAAGGTAGTTTTGAAATTTTGTTTTGAGATATCTTACTTTACATGACGTTTTCCAAACTGGGTATAATTATGTCCTTTGAGGATCTGAGGAGCCGTCTGTGAAGTGAACAGAGGGAATACTTTATAAGGTGATCACAGTCATCATGTAGTCAGGTAACATCCCATTTTTCCTGCTCACACTTTGCTTCCTGTAGAGAAGAAACAAAGCCTCTCTCAGAGTTCAGAACTTCAGGTTTCGTATCCCCTGCATGAGTCCACAGATCCTTTTTCCCATGTTGACCCTCTCTGGCATGACTCCCGAAACAGGAGAGCAGGACGTGAGAGTAGCTTTACCAGCTCTCTCTGATTCATAGTGACAGTGAGGATCTGATGGGGACAGGATGAGAGGAGGATGAAGCTGTGTGGGGTCTTTGATACACAGAATAAAGCGTCTGGTAGATTTGTTACACGCTGTGTATGTGTGGGTGTGTGTGGCTCTTGTTAGGGGATTTTATCTCGATTTGAACCGGCATTGCATATAGTATGATATAATAGCCTAGTTGGAAAAAAAGAAGACAAAGTATATCATACTTTCCCATTTAGCTGACCTCTCACCTCTGAGGCTACGAAATGTCCAATCCAGCTACATAACTTACTCAGTGTGAGGTCAAAGCAGTTATTAGGAGATACAAATGGCCTACAGGAGCAAAAGTAAAACCATCCTATTTAAAGTGTCCTCTTAAAATCTCAAATAGAGGGGGTTTATAGAAAAAAAACATTGGAAGTTGTGGGGGGGGGGGGGGGGGGGGGTAATAAAGGTGTATGTCCAAATGAGCTCAATTATCAAAAATCAATAACTTTTTGGACAGATAAGACTGTTTTTGAGAAGTGGACAGAGCCACAGTGATGTGTCTCACAGCTTTTTGGACTTCAAACTCTTGCTTTGTAAGTTTCCGCCATTTCTTTGAAGTTTTTTGAAGTTTGTGTTTATTGCAAGAAAGGATATGCTGTCATATTTTTTTTTTTTTTATTAAAGATGACTGGTCATAAAAAATAAAATAAAATAAAAACTGAATACAGCTGTTTGGACATAAACTCATAAGCAAAATGTTTATGTAAGTATTCATGTGGTCCATTTTCACTCCTTATCTAATACGAACTTCCAAACAGTGCAGCTCCTCCTGCAGCTCGAAATTAGCACTGCAAGTTCACAGCAGCCCAGCAGTGACTGCACATTTCAAACCCAAGGCAAAACTTTTTCCATTAAATTCCTGTAACAATTAAGGTTGCAAAAGGGTGAAAGTTTCTGGTAAATTTGAGCAAAGTGTCCTGAAAATTACCATGGGAATTTAAGCTCAGCTCGAATGTATGAACTTATGGTATAGCTGGCAGGGAATGCTAGTTTTTTTTCCTTAGCTAAAATAAACTTAAAATGTATTCATATTTCTTGAATCCTAATTACTGTTTTAGAAATTAATTTATTTGTTGGTGTGTATAACTAATGATGAAGTGTTTCAGAGCTAAAAGTAATGAGATTAACTGAAGTTAGCACTTTATTCCACTGTTAGCACTAGATATTATGTCACTTTGTGACATAATGTGACCTGTGGTATGTGAACCTGCAGCCCCTTGTGTGTCTGATTGCAATGCTAACACAGTTAAGAGCTCATAATGTCAATCTCACTGATGGCCTGAGGCGGAGGATGGAGTTAGCAGACAAGTCACGCACGCCTTGACGCCAGCACTTGCAACAAACGCACATTTGCACACACTCTCCCATCACCCCCATGGCTCAAACAACCAAAGACACAACAGTTGCCCTAGAAACGATGTAAACCAACAACAACACAGTGGTATCATCATCGTGCATTGAAAAAGGAGGAGCAGGGTGAGAGCATGTATTTCAGTGGTGGGAGTTTCTTTAGCACTAAATCTTCCAACTTGAAACACAAGCTTTAGAAGGGCTCGACGAGTTCAACTCCAAGTTTTGCCTGTCTGATGAGAAAAAATGCTCCCTGTAAAACTCTTAACCGTGTCCAATTTGACGCCTGTAAAAGTCTCCATGGTGCACATGGATACATTAATCAGGCGGCAAATTGCTGCAGTCTTACGCTTGTATTACTGGAAACAATTATCAATAGTCAAGTAGACTGCTGTGATCATACCATTATTATGGCAGAGGTTGTTACACAGAGCATGGCTTAGTACCAGCAGGCTTACGTATTCCTGGTCTATGTAAGCGCTTTAGATGAACTGAGAAGATAATCTGGATGGAAGGGAGCTGATTGAGCTCAGGGAAGCTGTATTGTGGCTACTGTGGCCAGACAGAAGCAGAAGATTGCAGATAAGGCACATGAAGATGATAAAGAACTTGTATTGTGTTGGGTTTAAGGCCCCCAACGTTGTTTCGTACAGATTTATCTAAATCATTAAAGTTTTAAAAAAAAAGTAGGCTACATCATCTTTCTTTGACTCCTGTTTGCTGCAGGATGAAGACTTAGAGCGCAAAGAGACGAGTGAGTTATAGACTTGATGTCATTTTATGCTGTAATTGCTGTGTAGTCAGGAGTCATTGTTTGAACCAGCAGCTGCAGTTGCAGAGCTACATCTCTGCCTGTGGCAGGTTGTGTGTGTTTGTGTGTGTGTTTCTGTATCCATGTGTTTATCACAAACAAACAGGATAATGGTGATCTTTGTAATGTACCACATGGATACGTTAACGAATCAGTCATTGAAACAGGGTTTGCTTTGTTTGAATTGCTCTCTTTTTATCACGTCTTGTCTTTTTTTCTTCTTGTGCAGGCCCGTTCCTGCTTTATGGATTATTTAATTTGTCCAAAACCGATTCAATCTTTCTACCAAGCTGTTGGTCGCAGCTTTGATGATCGCTGATTGATCTTTCATATTTATTACTGACATATTAAAAATGTTTCTTCAGCAATGACGTAAAAACAAACCTTCCCTATCTTTCAACTGACTGTTGTTGTAAAACATTATTACACCAGCCTCAGTTGTGTCTCCAGTGACGTCCTAATCTCTGTAATATTTGTGGTGAAAGTGAGTTAAAATTAGGTTTGCTCTGAGGTCTGTGATAAGACTTTCCACGGGCCTCTGAGCTGTGATGTTCCCGCGCTCATGTGTGTCCCCATCTGATTCTGATCAGGCTTTTTACAGCCACACAGCGCTGCGGCTGCTCGGAGCCGAACAGACATATTTTTAGAGCAGGAGTGGAGGAAGGCGCTGTTGAAAGCCGAGACATAATTATGAAATGTTAGTTGGAATATTGTTTTTATTACAAAGCCAAACAAATGCGTCTCTGACGCGACTCACATCAAAGACGTCTGTGCGACGTCTAACCGCCGCGTGGAGGCTTTGTGCTCGGGAGTTTAATGAAAAACAAATGCCGGCGAGTACGTGTGAGGGCACAAAAAAGTGTGAGGTCTGTGAGTGTCACTGTATGTGTTGGATCGAGTATGTGCTATGCGCCTTTTTAATCTTTACCGTGTATGTTGCTCACACATGTGGGTCTCTGTGTGTGAGTGAGAGCAGCTCTCGACTGAGCGCCATCTATCACTTTTTTTACAGGCGATTAATTAGAGGCCAGTGTTATGTGGCGAGACGTCGTCACTGCTCATGAAAGAATGGAAAATTCAATTATTTCACTTAGAGACAGGAGGCACCATAACTCACAGCACTTGATGAAATTCTTGGGATTTGGTGCGAGAGATGATGAAGTGTGTGTGTGTGTGTGTGTGTGTGTGTGTGTGTGTGTGTGTGTGTGTGTCCCTTTTTTCACATGTGGGGTAGCAGCACAGATGATTCCTACCCATACATCTGTCAACACATCATCCAAGAAGGTGTGTATTAAGCTATTCCTGAAGCTGATTTTGACTTCAGCTTTGTGCTCAGTCCAATGAAGAGCAGCAAAGAGCCAGTCAGGCGGCCGCTATCTAAACAACATTAAATTACACGGAAACTTCTGGAGAGGAGCGCTCTAACACTTTATCTGTGCTCTCCTTTATGGCTTTATTTTGAATGAGTGATTGCGGCACGGAATTCCTCATTGCTCGGGCTCTTTTGTTAGGATTACATCGCTGGAATAGTTTCCATTCACCCCCCCCCCCCCCCCTTTCCCTACTTACCCCCCTCAGTGCAGAGCCGTTTCATTTATCTGCCGTGTCTCATCGTTAGACAGCCGAGCGCACGCATGGCTGCCCCGGTGCCCAGGGAGTGGAAATGTGTGACGGGGCTGACGAACAAGTGAGTGTGGATGGACGGTTTGTTGTGTCTAGACGGAGGCCTGTGAGGCTGTCATGCTCTCAGGGTAAACTGGTCTCACAGGAGACACTGTAAACCTCTCATGGTGGTTTTGTGTAGGAGGCATGCTGGGATCTATTGTGAACCTGTAGAGTATGCATTTGTCTGAGAGGACATGGAAAAGGAAAGAGCACGCCAAATCCACTGAGATAATTGCACAGGAGGAGACAGGTGTCTGAGTTACAGTGACTCATTTTTAGCTTTCTAACTTTCACTAATGACACACACTGAACTAAAGTCCATTTATACAGAACAGTCTGATCTACAACAAGACAAAAAACATCCAGTTTTTATGGACTAAACCAACTATGGTCATTTTTACCCCTCAAGTCATCAGGACCCAGTTTGAACACATGCGTCAGAGGGCTTGTGTGCATGTAAAAGTAGCCATTTACAATGTCGCCACCCTGACACCAACCGGTAAAACACACATTCATCTCTTTAGCAACCCATGCGGGCGTTTCTCTGACACAGTGTGGTGTCAGCACACACATCTTTCACCTCCCCCTGTAGAAAGTTCAGAGTGTGATGACATGGCTGAGATTCAGACTGCTGTTTGCCAGATGAAGGACACATTGAACTCTTGAAGCTTGTTTAAAAGAGAGAAAGAGGTTTAAACTTAGAAAAACAAGCTTTAGCTTTTTGCACCCAACATTCATGCAAGCAATGTTGCTTCAGTGTCAAGAACAGACACCTGTGAAGTTGCTACTGACTCTTTAGTGATCTTTACTATGGGGACGAAATGATGTCCTCTATTCAGTCTTCTAACCATAAAGGAGCCTCTTGCAAGCTTGGGGGGAATCAGTTTCTGTTGCACTCAAACCTGAGACCTTTCTAAGGGTGTTTTATCTTTTTCTAGATTTCATGCAAGCACAGTCTAGTTTATTTCTCGAAACAGATGCACCTCTGACAGTCTTTTTTTTTTTTTTTTTAATCTCATTGACCCTTTAGCGTCTTCTGTCTCTTCCCTCCAGCACTGTGGTCTTTCATACCAGAACTGTCTCATTTTATCCTGACCTGAAGGAAACGAGTCCAAGCAGGATTTGAGGTGACAAGCAGCTGCATACACAGAGGTCATTCTCTCATGCAGGGTCAGAGCCTCTTTCTGTTATTCTTTCGGTGTTTGATGAAAGCTTCAGCCTCGCAAGTGAATGTTTCCAAGTGTCGAGTAATGATTTGTATCACGGGCTGTGAACCGGAGAAAATCTGGCATGCCACATTAGTCAGCCGCCAATAGACGGGAGAGTGGTTAGAAAGGGCTGAAGTGGGACTGGACGAAGAGAAAATAGGAAAAGGTGAAGGCCCAAACTTGAGCGCTGTTCCCACGACCAGCAATAACCCAAATCACTAGAAGCTTCCTCTGTTCCCTCTGAAGCATACTGAGATGAATGGGACATTGAATATCAAGCTGCTTGAGGGTATTACTGGAATGCATCTGTTCTCTTTCAAACACTGAAACATCACTTCCTCTTTGACAGCCTGGACACAGTGTTAATAAGAGGACTGATGTGACAGTCAGTGATCAAAATGCAAGAAAATCCAGTGACTGTTTGCTCAGCTGTGTTACTCATTCACTGCCAGCCATTTTCAGAGCATTTTGACTCAATCTTACAGAATATTGTGTTTTATAACAATGTAAACTTTGAAACTACCAAAAGAAAGAGTAGACTTTCTTCTGTCTTCTCTCTTATTGTTTTTAGATCGAAATAGCCTCTGAAATAGATCTCTGAAGCTCCATCTTTTGATCTTCTCCATGATCTCCATCATCTTTTCTCCGTGACTAGCGTGACACATTCTCCGTTCAAGTGTGAGTTGCCTGGAGCACAGATGGCCTAGTGGTCTAGGTCACACTTCATGAGGCGAAGCCCTCAAGCGGGGCAGCCCCGGCCTGGGTCCAGTTCTAGCCTGTGATGACTTTCCCGCATGTCACTCCCCACTTTCACCTTGTTTCCCACTCTATCCACTGTCCTATCCTCTTACATTAAAGGAATAAAAAGCCTGAAAAAATAACTTTGAAAAAATAATGTGTGAGTTGCCTGAACTTTTCCGACCTGTATTTCTTGCCTTTAATTTCTCAATTTATGCCTGATCATAGTCTACAACTGAAATGAGATCATCAGCACCAATATAGGTTATTTCTAAATGCTATTTCTTAGCTTCCTGATTGGGTCAGGCAGGACTACATTGATTTGTGGCACGTTGAAGTCTCTATGACAACACCACACTGGCTGACAAAGTCTAGTAGTGAGAGGAGAGATCTGTGTTTTTCTCTGCTGAAAATAATTTCTGCGATTTATTTAGTAGTGATGGTGGACACTGGCACTGAACTGTCTGACAAAAAGTATGTCAGAGCAGAAGAAAGCAAAATTGGAAAGGTATAGCACCGACTAAAGGCTAAACCACAAGCTAAAGGCTAAGCAGTTATACTGCAGTGATCTGATCAAACTTGAGAGTCTGTCAGTAAAATGAAGAGTGAGGTTATGTTAGCTCTGCTTGGTAGATGAGCAGGACATAAGGATTCGCGTTACGTTACACATTAGCCCAAAGATATATCTCAGACCACCAGGCTGCAAGTTGCACTAAAATCGCTGGCTACTAAACTGCAGTACAAACTGACAAAGTTTGCTTTTGTCACAAGTTTGCTTTGTAAACAACAGCACTGTGTAACTATCAATATACCTTACCTCATTGCGTTGTATCTGGTAAAAAGTTGTCTTGAACGAAGAAAAGTAGCGTTAAAAAGACAATCTGATCTCTTTTCATTTCCCAAACAAACACACTCCTTATTAAGAATCATATCATCACGACAGTGTGCGTGCGATTTCAGCCAAAGGGTGTTGCTGCAATCCACTTCATACAGGTAGTCTTCACAGCCTCTTTAATAAATCCCCAAAAGTAAAACATAAAAAAAGTGTAAATTGACCAACCATTAACTAGCTGATGAGACGTTTCACTCACAGCTACAAAAATAAATTAATTGTGCTGTTAACAAAAAAAAGTACCGGAAAACTTAGTTCAGTTCATCCTCTGAGGATGATGAATCTTGATACAAACCTGAATTGCGATCTTTCCAAAAGTTGCCAGGATGTTTAAACTCCAGCCTGCAGGTGTTAACATCATAGTGGTGTGGATGTTTTCCAGACTTTAAATTTTTATATTAAACTGAGTATAATTCATCCTCCGAGGACCATGAATAGTGGTACAATATCAAATGTAATCTTTCCAAAAGCATCAAGAGATTTAATTTAAAACTATGCATGCGAGTCAATGACAGTGTAAGCTTTACAGGCATGAAAACTGCTGCCACCTTTTGGTTCACATGTTGTTGTTGCTGTTATGACGCATTAATCCAGACAGAGACGAAGCCAAATGAAAACCTGTTGGGACAACATGGATAGAAACAGTCAGCAGTGTCAAACATGCTAAGCTCTACATTGCATTAGTTTTGGTTCTTCTATATACATTTTCTGAGACCCAAAGGAGACAGTTGAGCTTTTCTGGCTCTGTGCCACACTGATGGACGGAGGGTGAGAGAGTTCATGAGCAGCTGTCATCTTATCTAATCCAGGTGCTTAGTCATGCTTTCTCCTCTTTCAAGGTGTGAGGCCCATTTTCTGCCCCCAAACCAGGGGGCAGGTAAAGAGAAAAAGTATCAGTGTTGGTCTCAAATGACTCGACACACATAGTGATAAACACAAAGTGCCCTAAATTGTGTGTGCCAGAGAAACAATGGCAGAAAGAAGAGAGAGAATATTCCACATGTCCTGAAGGCGACCCTCATCGTCGTTAAAGCTCCTGAATTCTTCTTGTCTGATCGGAGGAATGGAACAAACTTTGTTATGGTGACCGGTCAAAATGTTCGGCGTGTTTGAAAAGTGAGTGGTTGTCTGGAACTTACTTGGTTTAGTGTGCTGGTTGAGTTTTTACTCTCATAACACGAAAGGTCCTGTGTTTGTTTTTTGTTTTTTTTTATCTCCTGAGGATGCACTCGAAACCAAAATTGCCTGGTTGATTCAGACTCTCTTCTTTGATCCTCAGTTAAACTTAATGAACTGTTGCAACACCACAGCAGTGTTGTTCCCCCAGTTCACTACACAAAATACTGACTTCATGTTATTACATTTCTCTGCTCTGCTTTGCTTTCATAAATCTCCTCACTGGCTTGATTTATGCTTAATTTCCTGAGTCCATTAAGGAAACCTGTGCTGTGTTAATGAAAATTTATAACTGATATGATAGCTGATGACCCTGATTAGTCTTGTATCACATCCAAACCTTAAACCTGAATTCCTCCATGTGGAGAGGATTTAAACAGAATTAGAAACAGCTGTATTTTTAGATAAAGCAGATATCCTGGAAGATTAAAACAAAATAACATCTTTGTAATGTACTTAACCTGCACCTGTTCTCTATGTGTTTGTGCATACTTTTACATTTTCAGCTGTGCTTGAAGAGAGAAACAGGAGTTCCACTTGCGTGTCTGAAACATTTGGACTTCTTTAAGGAGTCAGAGTGAAGAAGGTTTTTGTATGTTTGCTCTTAAGGACACAGGGAGAGATCAGACGTAACCTGTCATCTCCAGCTTACCGCTCATTTTTTAGTCTCAAACTTTATTGTTCTTCACCCTTTGCTTGCTAATGTGTCCTTTCTGTTTCTATGCTGCCTGCCATACTGTTGTGCTGTCATGAACTTTTCCACATCTATCGAGTCAAAGATGCAATAGTTCTTTGTTTTTTATTCCAGTCTGTCGTCCATGTAAGGGAAAGTAACAGTGAGAATGTTTCTTAACTTTTCTCGCCTCTTTGCCTCTCAGCAGATTGTCATCACTGTGCATCACATTGACAACACAGCCACCAAAGTGTGATTAATGACCATCTTTTTCTCTCTCCCTCTTCCTCGGTTTCTCTCTCCTTCCTCTGTCCGCCCTGCTGTCTCTTTGTCTCCCTCAGAGGACCTGGATGACCTGCGGATGGAGGGTGTGACAGGCTTGGCTCCATCCGGCAGTAAGTTCAGTCAGGGACGCAGCTCCTATCAGCCTGAACCACAGGCCAAAGTTACACTCAACATCTGCTCTAGATGTGCCAGGTAAATGCTTTCACCTTTTTTTCATGTGGTGGCATCAAAAAGAGAGTCTCTAATCTAGAGTGAAATCATTTTCTAACATTTTAAGATTCTACAGTTCTGCTGTCTTGCTGGGAGTTAAAGGAGTAGATCATTTCAAATTCCTGTCAACAGAGGAGACCACTGCCAAAGAATATTCCCACACAAAAATTCCTGATAAAACTATGACTCTTTGTGACTGTGTGGACATACTGATCAAAAAAATCAATATTTAACATGAGCTATAGAGATTGTATTAAACTGACTAACTACTAATGTAAAACTTTAAGTCTCGGGGCTAAGAAAGGCTTAAGTCTGTAGGTCTCAATGGTCATGTTCTTCCTTTTAAAGAAGAATCTAAGAAAAACATTACGACTCCTTGCTTACTCTACATCTGTACCTGACTTTGCAAACCTCAGCAGTCACTGCAGAAGAAAAATATCATATCTGAAGTGCATTCCAGTGCTGCTTGTTTTCACAGATCAGCCCGCATGCTGATAACCGTCCATCACCCTCTCTCACTTTATCACTGTTTTCTCTTGTGACACATTTCCTGTCCCCGATGACCCCCAGCCTTCGTCTGCTGCTCACATTTCTGAGCGTTAGGTGTGATACCACAGACAGGTGTGGGCAGGACTCGGTCTTTGATGCCAGTCTAAGATAAACTGGTATCAGTTCGATGAGACGCCAGGCTTCCATCTGCCTGCACAGCCTCTTCTGTTTAGGCTGTGGAATTTGTTTGTTTCCCTCTCTTCTTTCATTCATGCTGCTTATCAGCTTTCTCTCCACACACAGGCTGTGGGACGCCGTCAGGAGTCCTGCGGAAGCATGAATAGTTTCATTGGATATTTGTTTGCAGTTTATCACTTGGATGTTTTGGGGAAAAACACTTTGTATCTTTGACTTCTCATTAAGTCTTGAGGTCAGCAGCAGAGAAAAGTGGAATTTGCATTTGCAGTGATTTTTTTTGGCTCCTGAGTTTTTTACGTGACTTAAATGTCAGACATCTGTTCTCTTCTCCGACTTCTCCCTTCTTCTTCTGTAGTCCAAATTCCTGCTATGTCCTCTTTAACCTGACCACTTCCCAAGTCTTCTTGGCAAAGGAGTTGTGGTCATTTGTCATCATTTTGTACTGAGTGCCATAAATTGATCACTTCGTTGGAGAAGGGTTACACGCATGTTCTTCTTTGATTCTGAACCAGGAGTTTTATGCAGAGGTTTCTACTCATGAATCCACAGATTTGCTCTGCAAACAGAAGATAATTGAGACAGAGGTCAGGAAATCTTTACAAAGCCTTCATACTTTGCGTATTAACACTCTGTCTTGAAGAGATTACCAGACACACAGTCTTGTCCAAGCCCTAAACTGACTCCTCATAACGTTTACACATGTGGCCTAGTTACTGCCCTCATGTTTCACACCTGCAGACAGTTTTACCATACAGATGTGACCCTGAACTAAGACTTTTGTTTTAACTAAACGTTATCTCTTTTTGTTGGTTAAATGTCCAGCTCCAGTACCAAAACAAATGGGATAATGTTTTAAATGTTGAAAAAAAATCAGATTTTGATTGTTTACTAATAATTGGTATTGAACTGAAAATGGTGCCAAGAGAACATGTTAAGTCTTGAAAAAATACACTTTTATGAAAAAAAAATGCTAAATTTAGCTTGATGCTGTCAACATGTTTCAAAAAAAGTTAAAAATAGAAAAAAAACTCTTAAAAACCATAACAACTGGGTATAAAAAGTGCATTCTGAGACTTTCAGAATTAAAAATTTGAATAGGTTCACCACTTTATAAGAGACTGCATTAGCAAATAGCTCATCAATGTTAGAGTTTAAAACTGTATGAATTTGGAGAAGTTAACATCTACAGTACATGATTTTTGAAACATACATAGTATCTAGAGAAATCTCTGTACTCAAAGGGAAAACCCCAAAAATGATTTTCGAACCCTCGGGGTCAGAGCAGTAATAGCAGACATGACTCGGTAGTGTAAATCGCTGCATGGGCTCATAACCACCTCCATCCTTCATTTACAAATTCTAGGTTAAATCAGTACCATGCGAAAAGGGAAACCACATACAGTATACAGCACCACCAGCATAACAGAAGTAAAAGTTTCCCTGAAACTGTTGGAAGGACAGTAGTAGAGGTTCCGGCACTGAACCCTGAGGCACACCACGTGACGAAACAGCAGTAAGAAGCTTTAAAACATGACTGACTACAGATATACGGTTTACGGGCTGTTTTCTGGACCTTTTCATATACGTGATTTTAACATTCTTTTTGAAAATCATGGGAGCTGCATCCTCTGCTTTAAAGAGGATTCCAATCTAGTTAGATAAAAAGTTTAAATGGGTTGAAAACTATTGAATGGCCTTTAACACCTAACACAGTGTACAAACTTATTTGGAAACAGGGTCATAAACCAAGACCAAAATTTTAGAGCAAGTTCTTTCTAATATTACATTACCTTCGAATAAGATAGGAGAGAAATCCTTGGCTGTGTGTGAAACTCTGAACAGCAACCAGCATTCCTCACATACCCTTCACCCCACAGGCAAACACATCAGAACCTTTTTTTTTGTATGTGAACTCTAATGGGTCAGTGAGGTCCAGCATTCTCCACATTACACAACTCTTCCAAAGCATGCACACTTTATTCACCCTCTTTTTGCTTGTCTGAGTGGCTGAATGAGACTGAAACATTTGGCTTTACCCTGTGCCACCCAAAGCCAAAGAGAGGTGACACCTACTTTCACACCCACGGCGTGAAGGCGACAACTCTATTCCTTCACAAAGAGCAATTACACATTTCCAGCCAGACTTTGTTTCTGATTTAACAATCCACCTGTGATTTTACAGGCCAAAAACAAAAGATATAATTTCATTATTGTAAATATAAAATTGTACACAGAATCAAATGAAAATGACTTCAGCTGAGAAAATTACTCCCTCATTTGTGATCTCAAACCTTGGGTTTTGGATAACTTATACATGGGCTTATTAGTAAAACTGTAAAAATGGAAAAGCCAGACTTTGAAAGAAGTCTTAGTAAACTTCATTTGTTTACTATGTATACCTCTATTTTGAAACTAGATGACCCCAAACTGAAATTTTCCCAGCCTAAAAACCTCTTCCTCTACCACCGTCTTCTCCCTTCCTTTCTTTCGTCCGGACACCACCTTCCCCTCTCGTCGGCCTGTGTGTCTCCTAACCAGCAGCAGCAGGTCAGGAAACACGCTGCTTCCTCTGGCTCTCTGCTGGTTGGTTGAAGTGTAAAGTGCCGTGTGGCCTGTGTGTTGTGGGCATGTCTCTGTCTCTCAGGCTACAGCTGCGGTCACACCAGCGTTTCATCCACCTCCTTTTATTCACCAGATCGGCTCTTTTAACGGTTGTGTGCTCACTGCCACAAAACCTCCCGTGTGCAAACGCATCCCAGATCTTGGGCGCAGTCCGGAGGAGTAGGCGGTGCATCCCAAGGAAATGGATAGATGTCCACAAACCTCACTTGGGGTTGTAGTTCTCATTAAATAAATTGTTTTCATATCAGGAATGCACTGAGGGAATTTAAGTCAGGCCTTGTGGCTGTGAGTGGCTTTTGTTCAGAGGATGGGGAGACCCTGTCAGAGTCCTCTTGGATATATAAAAAAAAACATTAAAAGAGGAAGAAGAACACACAGCAATGTTTGAATTAGCAAAGAAATACAATACATTTGGGATAAATTTTGAAGAAAGTTCATCATAAAAAGGTAGAAACCAAGAGGCCCTGCAGCTAATACAGAAGGTAGTGGTTTACTTTCCTTTATCGTCAGCTAAAGGTTTCACATATGATGTGGAAATAGCGTGCAGTGGTGTTTCATTACAGTTAATATGTTGTGTGATTAACAGTAATGAAACCATGCCAAGAAAATGAAAATGTCTGATTGATTCCAAACTAATGTCGGAGCAGTGAAGGCAGCGGAGACAGCCAAATCTGCTTCCACTACAGTCCAATCAGTTGTCTTTGGCTGTATCTACACATTGTACAAAACTCCAGAGAACTTCTGTAATTTATGAAGTAAGGTGTGAATGTGAATGGATGAACATGTTCCTACTGTACTCCTTATCACAGTGCTGCAAGAAGTCAGGGTAAGTTGATATGAGAATTAAGCAGGAGATACTGACAACCCTGAACAAAATAAAAACAATAATCTGAGGCTAAAGAAGGAGAATTATTTGGGAACCGGTGAAACATCTGCATATCTGATTAATTACACTTAGAACTGAAAAATCGTCCCTTTTGCCATTCCTGATGTCATTTTGTGGCTAATGCAATGTGGCTTTCACCTGCTCACCACAAGACTTTCTGCTGTGAAAAGCACATTTGGAAATTGTTCGCACAGAACATGCAACAAGTTCAAGAAACTTTCAGGAGCTCTGCCCCCCAAATTTTGCATAGTGCATGTGTAGGATAGTACCACCGGGGTAGAAACAGCTTATTGTAAAGAATGGTATCTTTAAAGGAAAAGAAAAATCTATGTGCCAGTTTTCATTTTTTTCTACAATGAATTGTGTACACTTTTATCCACACAGCATATGTGCATGAAAGAACACGTTAGTTCATTTTTAGCAGGATAAAGGAAGAGAGGATAGTAGAAATATTTATGCTCTGAAACCAACCCTCATGTTCTTTTCCTTTCCACCATGCCAGGTTTTGCAGAAGAGATCATAAACTCTCTAAACACTTCCTCTTTGTCTCATCACCTCAGGCTGATACAGACTTGTTTGTCTTATTATAATCTGGGATTCAATTTCCAAACACGCATTTCTGTGTTGTTGCTGAAAATCCTGATTCAAGAGATTATTCAAGTAAAGGAGATAGCCACGGTGTACGCTGATGTTTGTGTTGTGTGTCGTCTCCAGGCTGCAGGGGGACAGTTTATCAGACGGCAGATCTGAAGAGGAGCACAGGACCCATGTATCTGAACAAGCTGTACCTGACATCTCCTGTGAGTTTCACCAAATACTTAAATAATAAGAGTAGATACAGAATCTTTATGTCTCTGTCTTTGTTCATTTGTGGTCCCACGCTCTGCGCTGTCCTAATTGTTCTGTTTGCGTGCATTGTGCGGAGCAGCTCCATTGCCCGGGGTGGACACGGTGGCATCACGGCTGCAGGAATGCGAGGCCCTGTCTCAAGTGTCGTCCTCTGTAAGTTTCCATCCTCCATCCATCACTAGACAATTAAGATCAATTTACAACCATCAATTCTCATGTCCTCAGCTTCTATTGTCCCAAAGAGAGCAAAAAAGCCTCCTCAAGCTTCATGTTTATAGAACAAGACCCTTGCAAAAACTGATCCATCTTTATGTGAGAATTTCAGCTTACACAACACAAAGTGATATCGCAATCAGAAAATCTCCCTGTATCACTTTGCTCCCTTCTCAGGGCTCTTGTGTGGGATCTGCTGAGTATAAATGAAAAGAATATCAAGTGACACAACAACAGTCAAGGCTGATTTAGAAGTTTTATACAATAGAGCTTAATATTTATTGGTTATGGGGCTTTAGTTCAACAGTAGAGGCTTGCGTGATAACTACACATGCTTCAAGGGTGAAATCTATAGAGAGCTAATATGCTACACACCAGCCTCACACGCAGGCAGACGCTCACATGCTGTTCATAAAATGGGCAGCTTAGACGCCGCTACCTTTCTTTATAATTAGCCTAAAAAAAGGCAAAAAAAAAAAAAAAGCCAAAACCGTCTTTAATAATTGCCCAATCTAAGTGTTGGACGAGACTTTTTACGGCTTTTCTTAAAGAAAGAAAGAATGAGGTTTGGAGCAAAGGCGTTGCTGCGCATGTGGAGCAGATGCAGAGCGGCTCCACGCTAACTGGGAGCAGACTTTGAGAGAGCCAAAACCTTAAAGCGGATGTCTGAGGCCAAATACAAAATCCAGAAATAAGTGATTTAGTGCAGTTTGAAACATCAACCTGCCATTCTTGGACTTTTTATTATGCCTACACGCTGTGTTTAGAGCATCAGTCTATCCACCAGTCCTGTAGGAAGCAACATCTTATGGACACCATCTGTGAATTGGGTACAAATCTCCTCTGTAATTGCAGAATGTAGAGACAAGAATCTGTTGGTTAAGACCCCTTTGACCTCTCATGTGCTGGTTATCTTTATTGTGCCCAAGGATTAATGAAGTTATTTCTATCTTGAATATGCTTGAAATTAACAATATATAATGAAGTTTGACTTCATTATGAACTAATAAGCGTCCAGAGCTTTTAAATGGACTTATTTGTAATTACCAATGGGAGTCATAATGAGAGATACAATCTTTCTTCCTAGAAGCATTAAGATTCAATGAAGAACGCCATAAACTTAAGATTGTGGGCATTGTCAGCGCGTAGACACAAGCCCAAAGTGATTATAAAATGAAAAAAAAAACAGACAAAATAAAAAATATTTGACCAGTATCACTCCTTTCAACGATTGTTTGGTTAATAGCGAATATGCACTCAAAATTCTTTTTTTTAATTTATGGATTTAAGCTTCTCTTGCACTAGTTTATGGATGCCTACATCACCAAGGTGATATCTTGAAGTGAATTACTTGTAATTTTACAGGTAATAAATGGTGTGGTTTAACAACAAAAATCTGTGATACATAGTGATTGATTAAAGGTAGTGTTGGTAATTATATTCAGTTACACTTTTTGTTATTCTAGTTAAAATTATTTTTATGTCCCGATGGCAATCAATGCACTCGAGATCTCCATAGGTTGAACCCTGTCTTGGAAATGTGAAGTACACATGTACCCCCTTTGGAAACTCTGAGTTCAAATGTCTCCTATCATCTATTTTGGAGAATGATATTGTGTCTTTCATTATTTTTGTCTGGCTGTCCTTTTCGGTGTGGTCAACAGTTAAAGAGATTTGACTGAATTTTATGAACCCATTATTTCATAAATCTCCCATTGCAGTCTGCATCAACAGAAAAGTGTCTAATTGTTCCCTCTCACTGGTTTTATGTATTAAAGACGGGATTCATGTAAGTTTCTCCATATTTCATCATACAAGGCAGTCGTTAAATGGCCTGCGCCTTTTATTGGACATTACCCCGGTTTGAGCTGTAAAAGTTGGCGATGTTGGAAAGTAAACACTGTTAATGGTTATCATTATTAGTCCGACAGGCCCGTGCCTCTGCCAGCTCCTTTAAGTGATAATTGCCCCATAAAGACAAATTCTTTCCTGAAGCAATCCCCAGAGCAAATCCTGCAAGCAATTCTACCATAGTTTCCCTTGTAAGGGTTCAGTGATATGTTTTAATCAAATATAACTCTGAGTTATTTGGGTGTTACTATCATTAAAATCAGCAAGAGGAAACTGTTCATTTGTAGGGTGGAAATAAGATGATTAGCGTGATGCCATGTCATGTTCACGGTACGATTTTAGACAGAATCATTCTGTGTTTAATTTTCCAAGGGAATGTTGGCACAATTTCATCCGATACACTCTATATTTCTTATATTTGGCACCAGTCTGCTCTCCACACCTTCAAGGTGACTCACAGAAATGGTCATAGTCTAAGTAGCCCGCTGTGATCTCAGAGCCCAGGCCTGTGCAGTTTTATCCTCCAGATTTTTCATATTAGTCGTTTTCTCCTCCTTATGTCATCTCCGTGCTTTGCCCTCAGTTATTGTTAGAAAATTTGATGTCATCCTTATAAACAAATGACTTGTGTGTTTATTCAGTTTGTTTTGAGTATGAAATTTCAGTTAAGTTGTTTTTCTCAAGAAAGATGCCTCAGTATTCTTTAGTAAACGTTTAAATGTGTCCTCTGAATCTATTTCCATCTTCCATTTGTGAAACAACAAGAAACTATGTGCTGGAAGCTTTTGGCTTTTTTTGAAAGAAGGAAAAAAGCAAGAAACTATTTCAGTGACTCAGTAATTTTATTTTATAAGATGTTCAAGTGAAATTCAAATTCAAGGGAGGTTTAAAAACTCTGCTCTCTTTCAATAAATGGATTTAAAACATTGATTAAAATGTTGATGAAAAAAAGCTGCCACTGCTTTGCACACATAGCATGAATTTTGAGTCAACAGGGCAGAAAAGACTATTTACACCCAGACTATTTAGTCCACTGCAAGAGAGTATGATTGTTCAGATAGAGCAAAAACTAACTGTAAAATAAGCATGATCAATGTTAAAAACATTGATTTTTAAACATTTTAAGTGTTGAGCACTGCAGGTTTTGATAGTTCTACTTGATACTGTAACGATTTGAAGGCTAAACAAAAAGAGAATCTAACTTCCATTGTTTGTTCAGCAGCAGCTTTGGTCCATTTGAATTCCTGTTGTAGCAAAATGTCTCCAAATTTCTGTTTGTTGTTCTTCTATGACAGAGAGTCACACACTATGTCATACAACCTGCCTGAGTAATGCTTGGATACAAGTCAAACTACGTTATTGTCAATATCCTCTTTGCTTTTGGCTGAACTATCTCATTGGTTCGGCCTGTGAGCTTGTGAGCTCTGTATACAGTTCATAAAATCCATTAGGTGATGCTGCTGGGAGCCAAAACAACAGGAACTCATTAAAAGTAAGGTGTTTCTGCCTGTAATTCATCAACTTCCATTGCAGTCAAAGCAACTGAAGAAAGGGCTGCAACAGCAGAATCTGCAAAAAACACAGTATCGCTTTTTTTTGTAACCTTTCATTTGATTGGATATACCCATGTTAGGCTTTGATTCTGTATGAAAGTCAGACTCCTATCTCGGTGCAGTTTAACCCAGTTACTTTTCCTGCGTCCTTGTCCCAGCCTGCCCAACATTTCAACATGTTTTAAATATTCACAGCTGCCCTTGCACATGTATTGTTAGGAGACATGACTTCTCCTTGTATGTTTGAAGTGTTTGTAATCAGTTAAATCAAAAACGTTGCTGTTTGATTAGAACAAAATAACCCAGCACTTCAATCCAGCGTTCCCTCTCACACATGTGCAGATCAAATCCTCATGCCGAAGAGCTCCAATCTGCTGGAGTGTTCTCTGATACATCGACTTATTCTACACTTTGGTTTTTTTCTTTTTACAGTTTTTGCTTCAGGTTTTTTTTATACATTTGATGCTTTAAAAATTTATATTTTGGAGTCAAAGCAGTGCAAGGCTAACATGGAAGTCATGCAAAATTCATAAAAGTATGGATAAACTTATCAATCTTCAGTTTTAACCTTAACCCTCATTATTATAAGGCTTCAATATTAGACTTTTTTGAAGTCTTTGAACCAGATAGGATTAAACCTAAAAAAGGTTAATTATTTGTTAGGAGTTCACTGCTAAACAGTAAAAACTTGTGCTTTAGAAGGTCTCAATCCTCAATTCTGTTTGCTGTCTTTGACATAGTATCTACCAAATGCTCTTCTCCACACTCTATCTGAACCTGGTATCTCAGGATTTGCACCCCATTTATTCAGGCTCTATCTTATAGGGAGCTCATTTAAAGTATCTTCAAGAGGAAAACGGTCTGACCCACAGGGGTACCTCAAGGGTCAGTGCTTGGGCCTCTTCTCAGTATACTTTACTTCATTTGTTTGATAATCTGCTCCCTCATTACCGCCCAACACCTGTCAGTGAATTAAGCCGTGCACTTTTTAATGTATCAGTCCTAATATAATCAAAATGAGGGAGTTAAGGAGGCTGTGAGGACTGTCTGTTTGAAGTGAATTGCAGTGACACCTTTTGGCTTTGAAGTGAGTTTTTCAAGATCACAAAGAAAGTCCTCACAATCTCTTAGTAAAATCCACCCAACTCAGAAAGGTCTTGGGGCCAAACCTTTCTCTTTTTTTTTTTTTTTTGGTATCACTTTGTATAAACATGTTTAATTCTGGCATTTTCAAATGGACACAAGAGGGTTCTTTGGCCAGATTTGTAGACTTACATAGAGGGGAAAAAACTTCTAAACTGTGTGTCAATATGTTGTTGTATATCTGTACATGGTCCTGTGTCCATGTATGTTTTGGTCTGCACGGTTCGCCTCCTGACCACAGAAAAAAGTCCATCAGTCGTACTCAGTAAAGCCAAATGTAACCTCAAACCTTCAACTCAGCCCAGCCATGTCTGAGGTCTGTGACTGCATGCTCACATCCCCAACAGCTCTTGCAGTATGGAGGGCAATGTTGGATCAAACCCCAGATTGTGGTGATTATTACTGCTGACCACACACATATAGCTGCACACATGCGGGCTATAAAATATTGAACACCAGACTTCCATCCTCTCTTACTCTCTCTCTTTCTCTGTCTTGTTTGCTCCCAACATGGAATCAATTTGGGCAAGAAGCAAGACCCTTGTTTGTTAGTCGGGCAGAAGCATCGCCAGAGGGTTTTTCCCCTCTTCGCGCTCTCTCTTCTCTTTTTTTCTTTTTTTTGTTTTGTCATTCTGGGAGGAAGATTATACAGCGAGGGTTTTGAGCCACTGACATTAATACACTCATAAGTCATTGCAGAGTCATAGCAGCTCTTTATTTTGGAGATGAAACGACATTCCTTCTCATCTATGTCTGTGTAGATTAAAGCGTTTGATTTAAGGATGCAAACAAAGGGAAAACGTTTGGCCCATCTGGACTCATACTGTATGATGGTAAAGACTGTCTTTAACTGTGTGATATTTATATACAACACAGTTAAAGACAGTTATATGATCCTGATTAAAGTCAGCATTTCCATCAGTGGACGGAGGCAGGCTCAGTACAAATCTTAAGCAATGAATCCATATTTACTTTATCAACTCATTTTAAAAAGACCACAGCAAAAGTTTTCACCCAGCAAGACTTTAATATAATGTAATGCTTTCTAATGCAATGACTCGAAGCATAATAAAGATAATTAGTATGCATATGGGAAACTTTTTCTATGAATCTGTTGGTGGCCTTGCTTTTAAAGCTGAGAAGACCCAGAAAGATAGACTGACAGGATGATGTCATGCTGTTGGATTTAGGGGGAGACACCAACAAAGAGAGAGAAATAAAGTTGGGGAGGGGGCTCAGCAGTAATGTTCAGCCCTCCTCTCTGCTTTATGAGAGCTGTAATTAAGGACTGGCTTGTGGTGCAGGGGTTCTGCCGCCACAGAACGCCTCAGACAAGCCCGAAGATCAATGATACAGACCCGGGGAATCATGTTCCATGATTTATCAGAATACAGCAACTGTGCTTGTTTTTCATCCTACATCTTGTGCAGAAACGGCCTTTTAAAACCACTTTGAGTCCAGAAAAGCATAAAATAAGTATCCTGTTATATCCCAGGTTTATCTTTAAGTGCCGTTGGAAGACTGAACTGTATGTATATCACCACATCTCCCAGAGCCGTACTCTGTGTCAGCACTTTGTCAAGTGAACTCTGTCTCTCATTAAGTGCTTAGCACATCGCATGATGTCAGTGCTGGCATCAGAGGTATCATAACTTATCTAGTGTAAACCAAACGTACAGCATGTGGAATTACGGCTGACAGGTTTTATTTCTCACCTGTGCTTGAGGCTCATGTGAGCACGATCCATTGGCTTAACAGCTCCTCTGGCCACTTGTGTGCCATCAAAGGAAAAAATGGGAGAATTAGGCCTGCTGCCATCACAGGACTTGGCAACCTGAGTCTGCCTAACAGGTCTCTCTCCAAATTATAAACCGGGCCAGGAAAAGGTAGGAACAGCCCTCAAGAAGTGATCCAATCTGCCTTTTTAAAGTATTTATTTTCTTATCTCATCCTGGTTTTTGTGTAGCGCTGATATCACAGCCTTTTCTTCCTAACCAGCAGGTTTATTGTCCGTACTTCTGTGTAATATTTGCTGCTGTCAGGCTCATCGCCAACCAATTTTTAGTGCTTTCAAGCTCCTATAGATTTACTGATAGTTATTCAAAAATACCCAGAACCACTACTGACAGTCTAACATGCAGAGTTCACTCAACAGAGCTCACTGCACGCTTTCTCTGCTTTCATCTACACTTGCTGTGGTTTCTTGTGTTTTTCTAAAGCCCATAAAAATAATAATTGCCCCTTTTTTCCAGCAGATATGGCTCAAATATTTCCAGCAATAGCAGAAAATTATTTAAAGAGTTAATTGAAGGGTCCGTCGTCTAATGTGCTTCTCTCTCTCTCTTCTGTTCTCCACACTAACTAGCGTCATGCAGTCTGGGAGTCTGATCTGAAGGCTGTGAGAGGTGGGAGCTCTGTCGGGCAGACGGGCCTGCTACTGGGTGACTCCCTCTTTTCTAAAGAGCTGGAGAACATGGGCAAGCAGCTCGCCGGTAGGAACATCTGTTTGGTGTGCATGTATGTGTGATATGTGTTGATTAGTGGCTTTTATGATTAAAAACTTTCTTTGGTAGAAAATGTCTACATTGTGCACACATTTCTGCCTGAAACACAGACACTTCACCACATTTTGAACACACTTTGGCTAAATCCAATACTCATGGTTTGACAGAGCACTTATAAAGCCTGGGAGGGGCAAAATTGAGCAAACAAAATCCCAGCTTTTTTCAGGATCTTTTCTTTGAATTAAAATTTGATCATGCTTCTGAAAATGTGTCAAAACATCAAAAAAAAAAAAAACCCTCTTAAAAACAATTCCAACTTGCCAGGGATTCATCTTAAACTCAGATTTGACAGCTCCAATCAATAACTCCATCCCCACTGACTCATTTGGACATGATCAGGGCTTTAGTCAGTTTTTGGCTGACAATGTGACATTTTTGTGGCCTTTTGAAATACTGAATTTCATGTAGCCCCTGCTTTTCTTTGATATACGTGACGTTTGGGTGACTCAGAGACTGCTTTTGTTGTCACGAAGATCAAATGATATCCATTAATGACAGATGAAAGCACAGGGTGGAGGGACTGTCACCACTTACAATCATGTGTCGCCCACTTGTTTGCTTATGCTGTGTTTTAAGACCTTTAGTGCACTTTTACATATCGGACTTATTCTCAACATATTGATCGTACTCACTGAAACGTCGAACTGTCACTGAACAGTGTTCCCAGCTGCTTCCATCATCTACACTCATCTGTTGGTGCTTGAGAGCCACTACAGGGGAATATTTGTGTTAACAACACACTCAGTTTAGCCCTAGAGGTCCTCAGATGGCATTCATTTCTGGCTGAGTTACTGAATATTAAGAGAAATGGCTCCCACCAGGCGATTCAGTGAAGTTGTTCAACAAGCTAATTTGGCTCTTTGAAGCCTTTATTAGCTGCTAATGCTTTCCACGTTTGGAGCGAGAGTGTAGCTTTTCATCTTAAAGTGTTGCTACAAACTTGTAATGTATTTAAATGAATTGTATTCTCTTTTATGATTTTTTTATGAATTTTGTTGTAAAATTCCACATTTGGGGCTGCACAGTGGAGCAACGGTTAGCGCTGCAGCCTCACAGCAAGACGGTCACAAGATCAAATCCCAGTCTGCCTGGTGGCCTTTCTGTGTGGAGTTTGTATGTTCTCCTCATGCATGCGTGGGTTCTTTTATGGGTACTCCGGCTTCTTCCCACAGTCCAAAAACATGCTCATCAGGTTAATTGGTGACTCTAAACTGCCAGTAGGTGTGAGCCTGAAAGGTTTTCTGTCTCTTTGTGTCAGTGCTGTGATTGGCTGGCGACCAGTTCAGGGTGTACCCCGCCTCTCATCCTAAGACAGCAGGGCTAGGCTCCAGCCACCCGTGACCTTGAACAGGAAAAACAGTATCCACCTGTTTCTTCAGAAGCCTATGGGTGTTGACTTCCACTGGGAGTTATCGACTTCTGCTGGCTCGGTGTAAAGTTTTTTAAAACATCCGCACCTCTGATCCACCTCTGATTTTTGTTCATTTTGTCACTTTCTTGCTTTTAAAAGCCGGTTATCAGAGCCAATATGACAGCTAGGCTAACATCATCAGCTTTGTGGTCTACATGGCGACGTAAACAAAACGTTTAACCGGAAGAGCAAAACCAGCAACTGCTATGAACTATGGGTAGTCAGGAAAAAAGTGGATAGAAGAGGAATGAATGAATTTCACATTGGAAAGACCTCAGCTTAGGGACATGGCGAACTGCTCAATCCGTCAGTATTACATTAAGGCTTTGTCTCAAATAAAATAGTCGTGGAGATAAAAAAGTTTAACAATGTAAAGCCATAAGTCAGAAGCACACAAGGCTGAGTCTCTGGGTTCATTTTTTTTTCTACCCAACAAATGTGCTCAGCGTTAAAATTTCTGAAGGCAGGCAGTATATTTTATTGCTGTGAGCCTGAAAATCAAACGCAGACAAACGATATGTCATTAGCGCTTTTGTTTATTTTCAGAGGAGGGGCATATCAACATTCACATGAGCTCTGAATAGTTGAATAGCGTGCAGTGGCTCTGCTCTCTCCCCCTACGTGCAACTGCTGCTTGATCAAAGCCCCTAATAGATGAGATCTGTTTCTATTTCTCCTCATTTTCTCCCTGTCTTTCCTTTTCCCCTTTCTTATTATTCAAAGATTGGATCAAAACTTATCAAAGGTTTAGACCATATGGATTTTGCTACCTCTTTGAACTGGGGGGTTGTCATTTGACATCAGTGTCTGTGAGATGGCTCAAAGTATTTTCTTTTCTTTTTTTTCTTTCTTTTTTTTTGAGCAGTCATCTGCGGTAATAGGCTCCTCATAAATGGCAGGAAGATGGGGGAGGAGTTGTTTACAATAAAATCATGAGTGGAGCAGACATTTACGTAAAGGAGAAAGAGTTTCACAACAGAAAACATGTGGTGTTTATCATTTTACAGGTAAATAACTTGAGAAATATCAACTTTATGGGAGCAGATCACTAATGAACATATCCTGTTTATGTTGTCATGATAACATTAGTTGATGTGTGGGAGGTAAGGGGCTCCAAATGGAAAATCATCATCGCTGTAAGTTTGGTTTGCACCATTTTTTCCACTGTTTGAGTTTTTCTTCTCCCCCCAGCATGTCGTATGGTCACCATGTACTGCAGCTCTTCATGCAGGCTATCAATCTAATAACAATGCTTCTTTATGGTTTGTAATGAGACATAATGCAGTCCTGCCATATTCAGCTGATGTCATGACATGCTCTGGACACACAAAGTTAATTTTCCTTCAGCTTTCAGTTAAGAAAGGCCAAGCTGTATCTTTAGTTTTCCTTCCTTTTATTCAGAGAAGTAACATGTGCAGAAAGCAGAAGGGTTAAAGCAACACAGACATAAGTGCACATGCAGGTTATTTAGCACATTGACGAGGCACTCAACAATATGAGCTCTGTGTTGTGTCTCTCCATAAAGGTTCACCTTCGTGCACTCTAAACTGATTGAGCACAGAGACAGCAATCTAATTATGCATGTCAGAAAATTAAATGCATTTAATCCCTGAAGGATTGTATATGAAACAATCTGGAATAGATTTCAAACCAACTGTTCCTCAGCTGAAGTCAGAGCTGAGTTGCAGGCTTTTATACTTTAGGGGTATTTTTCAGAGAATCAAAGCATGTGCTGCATATTTAAAGTGGAAAAAATGTTTTTTTGTGTAGGATGAGAGTGCCTCTGACTCAAAAACAAGTAAGTCAAGCATTGTGAAACACTTGTTGTGCTTCCTGTTATTTATTGAACGTCGCACATATGGGTGATTCTCATGAAGCAAACCAAAGCCATGTCTATGAAGTTTTTTGGGACAAATTTTGAAAAAACCCTCAGAATTTAACTTCATATGAAAGCACACAATGTATTTTATGAGGCCAAGTGCATTGTTAGGTACCAAAATAATATTTAAAATGTTTTTTAACTGATTTTTGCTTCATAAATTCATTACCGTAACGCGTCCAGAAAAAAATACTATAGATTTTTCTACCATAAGCATTGTAAATTCTCAAGCAATTAAATAAAAAATCCTCCAGATTTGTTCAAAATTGTATAATCTATCAGGTTATAATCAAATAAAATGGATTCAATCAATTTGTAAAAAAATATTTAAGAAAAACTGAGTGTCCAAGCATGAAGTTTTCATTACCGTTGCAGGATGTTATCATTCCTGTTTAAATCACAGTGTTTTTTTAAATAAAGTTTCGTTCACTTATAATGAACCACAAGGAAAGAAGACAAAGAATGGCAACAAAGTTTGCTTCTTTGTTACATTTTGAGTTGTTTAATGGTTGATTTTGTCTTTACAAACCCCTAGAGCCCCACCACTAGTTTTCATTACCGTAATGTCTGATATATCATGTTCTCGAAAAGTTATAAATCTGATAGTCAGATGTGAGGAAGGTGTTAATGGCCCCAAACTGTTGTGTTATTATTTTTAGCCGAGTCATCCTGGCTTCTGCCATAATAAGCCAGTTTATCTAAATGTCTTTCATTACCGCAATGCATAGCTTTCATTACCGCGTGGTGTTAATGGCTGTTGCGGTAATGAAAGGTAATATTACGGAGATGAAAATAGCATACAAACTTCAATGTTACACTAAAAATAAAAAAATAAAATTGTTTAATAATGGCCAATTTGACATGTTTACAGGTGCTTTTTATGTATTATCTAATGCCAACTAATTTTCAGTGGAATTCAACCTGGACATTAACCTCAGGACTGAAGGATAGAGGGATACTGCAACCTCCGGTCTGAAAATTTGAGACAATGCGGAAGTGCTAAAATCTGTAGTTCGTTGAGTATCCCCTTGAGGCTGGCTCTGGAAGTACCGGAAGTCACACACCAAGCCAAAAAAAGAAGTTTTCATTGCCAAAATAAGCACATTTACAGCCTGGTACAAAGAATGTCTCCTGTCTGAATCGCTGATTTCACTAACGCACGCACTGCATGGGGGGTGAATTCTTTTCTAACTCAGCAGTTCAGACAATATTAATATCACCAGTTTGTCCAATCAGAGGCACAGCTCAGCTCACATGACCGCTGGGCGCCCTATGGCTGTTACTGTGGAGACTCAAAGCATGCCTCATTTCCAATATGGCTGTGCCGGCCATTTTGCTTTAAAAATCTGTTTCAGAAAAAGACGGGTGACATCACGGAGACTATGTCCATTAATTATAGTCTTTGGTTTTCTCCCCTTTAGACTGCTTGGTCATGTATGGATTTCAAAAATTGAAGTTTGAAAATGGTAGGAAATTAGTTAGGAAGCTGTGTTAGCTGTGCTTAATTTGGACAGCTGTCTAAGAATTTGCTTACTTTTTGGCTGGTCCTCAGCCGGCATAGACATACTGTAATATGTTTCAATGACTAGAATATAAGGTGGGGACATTCCTACTAATATGGCTTTTTTTTTTGCATATGATCTTAGTGTCATAGATTGGAGAATCTACTTTAGATTGGCCTACTTTAGACTGGCTACAATCCTATCTGTCTGAATAATCTTTGTTTGCGTATGATAACAATAAAGCCCCTGTTTACACCAGGGTTAGTTATGGAGTTCCACAAGTCTCAGTGCTTGGACCAATTATTTCATATTATATATGCTTCCTCTTGGCTCTGTTATGAGGAAACACCCGATGAATTTTTAATGTTATGCAGACGACACTCAGTTGTATCTATCCAGATTAAACCAATCGGTTAACTGAACTGCAAGCATGCCTGAAAGATATGAAAACCTGGATGACCAGATACTTTTTATTACTAATCAACATGCTGGTCGTTAGATGGCATCAGCCTAGCATCCAACACCCTGAGAGTTCTTTTCAATCAGGACCTGTCCTTAAACGCTCACATTCAACAGGTTTCCAGGACAGCGTTCTTTCATCTTTGTAATTTCAGGAAAAATCAGACACATCTCATCGCAGAGAAACTAGCCAATGCTTTTGTTTCCTTAAGGTTGGATTACTGCATCTCTCTTTTATCTGGCTGTCCTATCAGTCTACTAGGACTCTTCAGCTAGTTCAGAACGCTGCAGCCTGGGTTCTGACTGGGACCAAGAGAAGACAGCACATCTTAGTGTCTCTACACTGGCTGCCTATAAAATCTAGAACGGAATTTAAAATACTTATTCTAAATTAAAAGGCTCTTAATGGTATATTTAACCATTCTATCCTGAAGCGCTCACTGCATTCCCAGCATGCAGGCCTGCTCGTTGTACCTAGGGTCTCTAAAAGTAGTCTGGGAGGTCGAGCCTTTAGTTATCAGGCTCCTCTTCTCTGGAATCATTTACTGGTTGAGGTTCGGGGGGCAGACACCCTCTCTACTTTTAGGAGTAGACTTCAAACTTTCCTTTTTGATAAAGCTTATAGTTAGAGCTGGATCAGGTCTGAACCAGCTCTAAGTTAGTCTGCTATAGGTTTAAACTGATGAGGGGGAACTGACATTTTTGGTCAACAGAGCTAAAACAGCATGAAGGAAGATAACTATAGCAGCTCAACATTTTAGAGGCATGTTAAACTTGTTTTAGCCACAACTCTGATGACAACTTTCAATATGTACAGGTTAATTCCTCAATTATGCACTGGTGACGGATACAGTTAACTTGTAATTCCTGTTAGAAAATGTGTAATGAGTAAATTTCCAATACTAAGCCCAGAGAACATTAATACAATCAGTTTCATTATATTCCGATTTAATTTTCTTTTTACCAAGTCTGAAGTTACCTGAGCATAATTCTTAGTCTTGTTCCCACATTATGGAATAACAAATGTCTAATTAATACTGATACTGAATCAGATCATTATCAGTATCGGGACTTATCAGATTCAGATTTGAACACAAATCTTTGCATTGTTCTGCTGAAAAATGCAAACCTTTTTTTAAGGAAAACCTGTATCTGTATGTGAGCAGTTATTGAAGAGTTCATTACCGAAACATTGAAAATCATTACCGATATGCTGTTTTCATTACCGCAATTTACAATAAATGACCATTTACTAAAGGAACACACCCAAATTACTCATGATGTTTTAGTCTCTTGATACAGTTTTTCAGATAATTTATACTGTTTCAAAAGTTTTTTTCCAGAAAAAAGCTTTAAAAAAAAATTATGATGAAAATGACATACAAAAACTGTTATAGTATTACGGTAATGAAGTAATTGTTTGTTTTTAAAAAAGTGTAAAAATTATTAAAACAATTTTTTGGTGATTACCACAACCCTTGAGCATACTGAATGGTTTGCTGTTGAGTTTAAAAAAAAAATAAAAAAATTGTGTTCAATATTTGTAATCAAAAATGTGTTACGGTAATGAATTTATTTCCTCCAAGTGGCACTAAAAATGTCTTTAAATACCTGAAAAAATGTATAAATATATAAAATTTTAAATTGAGAGGTGACATAAGATCCTTTTTCTTACAACTGACAATTAAATTTGTAAATGCAATAATCTTTAATTTTGGCTATGAGTTGGACCATGTTCGTGAGAATCACCCATATACAGTTTTCCAGCGGTACTCACAGCTGATGAGTCATCCCTGAAATTATCCCCCTAAGATGATAACTCCCAGGCTGGTTTGTTGAATCCAGAACTGCCAGGATCCTCAACAAAAACATGAAACATGGAAAAAATGAGCCAGATGTTGATTGCAAGCATTGGCACCGTCACTCCCTCCACAAATAGAAATGTTTTTGAGAGTACCAGTGGGGCAAACAAACGTGTTTTTGTCAGAAGGATGAGATGTTTTCTGTTTTTCTTAACTGGTCTGTGCTTACAGTATATCATCTTGGACCATTTTCAGACACAGGAAGCTGGATTCACCACAATTTACAGGCCCATAAATATTGTCATCATTGCCCAGAAAAGGGATTAAATCAAGCGGCTCGCGCACTTAAACGCTCTGTAAAATTTCTGAATCATCGCTCTTGTAGGACATATGCTAAACTCAGCACAGCATCTGAATATGCAATAAAGAAAAGTTTAAGTTTAAAGCTCCCCTGTTCACAAGAGTTAACTGAGGTTTTGTAGTTAATGTATTGGGATGCTAGAATTAACATTTCCATTTAAATGTTTAGATATTAAAGGATTTAAATGAAAGACTATAGAAACTCAGTTTTTTAATCATCTTCCTTCTTTTTCTCTCCAGAGGTTGAGAAGGACCTGGCCAAGCTGGCAGAAGTTGGGAAGATGACCACTCGTAGCACCAATAATCCTCACAGCAGTCTGCTCCACTCCCCTCTGCGCCACAGAACACTGCCCGACACACTCCCTCTCCAGAGTCTGCTGTCTAGACCTCAGTCACCAGCCGGCAGTCTGTCAGGAAAGCCTTGTGGAGTGGGCCTCCCTTTGCTCAGCCCCAAACCCACCTCCCTGGTCATGGGTCGGACTCAATCCCCCAGCAACCCCAGCAGTCGGACACAAACCCCCAGAACGCCCAGCAGGCCCCTGACCCCAAATAGTTTACTGACACGCTCCACCTTTAACCCTGGGTCTCATAAAGAGGTGACCTTCAGGAGGTCCCGGAGCCGTCCGGTGACACCCACCAGTCAGCCCGTGCTTCCCCGCCCACTGCTCACCCCACCTGGACTAAGCACTACAGACACCCTTGGTGCCAGCCTACGAGCCTATCTGTCTGAGGTAATACTGGAAATCAAGAGACCTAGCTTTGGTTGACAGTGTTAGAAATTTAAATGTGTATTAATGCAAGACAAGGTGGTCTAAGACAGCAAGAGCAAACATCTCCACTGTGACAACTCGTGTACTCGGTGTCAAAAAGACTTGATGCCTGCGCAAAGCTGGCTGTGGAACACGAGACGCGTTCCACACAAACTCTATCACTGTGGGCACGAGAACACTCAAAGTCACACGTGCCCACAAGCACACACAGACACACACACTTCGTGTGGGGCTTAGCAGAGAGTCATGGAGGTCTGTTCAGTAGTATGTCATTTTATCGTGGAAAAGTAAGTCTGGCATAAAAGGCAAACTTTCAATGGGATTTCTTTCTTATAGTCCTTTCATGATTTACTTAACAGGGAGGCTGTTAAATATGAGACCTTTTTGAGGGCATTATTAACGGTAGGTCGGGATTTTGCAGTCCCTCTGTGTCCCTCTTTGACAATTATGCTAGTTGACACCTAGTGAGATTATCCAAAACACTGGTGCACCCAGTCGGCTTTTATCGAGGCCAGCTGCTCCCATGTAGATGCTGAACAGACTCTGTAGGAGGCCTGTTCAGAGAAATCCAGGAATCTTACAGTTCTTTAATACGTGATGCTTGTTTTCTAGTGATTCCTACCTCCTCATGTTGCTATGTTAGAGACTGAAGCTTTGTCATTACTGAACTCCAACAAAGTCTGATTTAAAAGTTTTCATTTTGATATACTTTGTACAGGATAAGTTTTGTTGCATCTTTATTTTCTGAAATTTAAGGATGTTGGAAAAGCTGAAACTAACATGACTGTGTTGTGTTTCACAGAGTTACAGTGAACAGTCTTCTTTCTACTCCTCATGTTGCTTTTTTTCCTATTCCAGGATGAGTTTTACCAGCAGTTACAGGCCATCAGACAGCCTTGGCATATTCCCAGTGACACAGACAGTGACATCCTGGAGCCTCCCGAACAGGATAAAAGTGAGTGATGTACCTTTTCCATAATTATGTCTTTGATTGTTTTTAAAACCTTACACTTGTTACCATCATCTCCCTGTTGAACTTACTGGAAAGGGGAAACCATCGTTGTTAGTTCAGTTGCTGGTTGAGCCTCCCAGTGCCATTTACTGCTCACAAATTTGACAAATTGCCCTCTAATGTGTTCTTCCTCCCATCATTTTTTTCTTCTTTTTAAGACACAAGGCTGATTGTGCTGTTGTATCATCACTGTACTACACTGAGTCAATAATATGTTTTATGGCTTTAGATCTATCAAAAAATGAAAATTAATGTGCAAGTATTCCCTGTAAAATGCTGGAAGAAGCTCAGAGGCTGAGGCATAAACATTTCCACATCTCACACTTGGGTAAAATCTTGTGAGGTTTTATGGTGGGACTTGTGTAAGATTTTCTCTCTGGCATCATGTTGAAGATATATCTCTATCAAGATGTAGTCAATAGACATGAATGGCTCTCTGAAACGTTATAAATCCGGTCATAGCAGTGGTCTGGCTGGGATACAACACAGCATGTTATTCTAGCTTTGAACAGGAGAGAATAAAATCAGACCTTCTTGACTCTTTGCTCCATAAATCACATCAATGTTTGAGGCAATATGGTTCGATTATCAAAAACATGTCTGAAACGGTCTGATTTTCTGCTCTTTGAAGATATTGGGAAGCTTTCTCCAGAAATGTATAATGAATTAATCAAACGTGCTAATAATGGTTTGCTGTAAAGACGGGACAAAACAAACATCACATTGAAAATTCCCGATTCAGTCATCCCAGGACAGGAAATTAAAGTTTCGCAGTTTCCTGATGGGAGAACTGTCAGGGGGAAATACTTGGAAATCAGTCTGGTTTTCCCCCCTGAGAGCAAGAAATTTGGAAATTTTTGCAATGTTAATTAAGTCCGTAATAAGTCTGGGGTACATCCACTTGGGAACATGAATGTGCTCAGTAATGTACTGGCCTCTTACTGCCCTGTACAAATGGTGACGATGATAGATTTCAGCTTGTTTTGAAGTAAAGGTCATATTGGCACCAAAAACACGATGTTTTATCCTCATGGGACATAGAATCTCTGTTCAAACCTTTAGGAGAAGCTCCTAACATTTGAGTGTCCCACCACAATGACTGGTAATGCTATTTTTAGTTCCAACTAGTAATACCAGCTCTGACATTTATTTATGGTCCAGCCCAAATATGATGAATGCTTTGAACCAAGAAATGTTCACAAATTAACTAAGCTCTGTTTTGTCAGTAAACAAAGTATCAGCACCAGCTACTCAAACAGAAAATCAAGCACATGTGGGACTTAAAAGTCTGCTTTTATTGACGTTATGACACAAGAATTCTACTGAAAACAAAAGATCAAAATGGAAAATGGTTGTCACATGGAAATATAACCCTCCTGACAAGTTCCTCTTGAGGGTCGTTATTTTGCCAAATGTGTATCTTGCAAAATAAATGGATACAATTTCCTAATAGCCCCTGGGGGGGTGCTCTAAAGCCTGGCAGTGGTAATGTCATGTTGAGAAAGGATAAGAGGCACACGTTGAGTTCGAGGTGGCTGGGATACAGGGAGAGAAAATCTGACAGGGAGAAAAAAAAAAGAGATCTAACAACCACAAGACGTGACAAAGCACTCTCTGGCGTGAGAGAGGGCCCACAGGACTGTGGGCTGAATCTGGTTTGTGTGTCTTTGTGCATGTGGGAGTGTGTGTATCAAATGTGAAAGTGATTGTATTGAGTATTGTTTTCAGAGTGCTTTTACCCCCTTAATCCAATTTTTCATGCTTTTATGGGGCAAGATTTTGACCTTTTAAATTCTGAAATTGAATTACATGCTGGAAGCTGAACACTCAGAATTTGTTCTTTGTAAAACTATGATATATACACAGAAAAAATGACTAACAACCAGAGAAATCATCTGCCTACACTTAGAGGTTTCCAAAATTACTAAAAATAAGCAATTTTCAATTTCTTCTAGTAAAGTTGAAAAAAAATACACTTTTTTAAATCATCTGCACTTTATTTTACAACTTTTGTTCTGCTTTTTTCCCCCCAAACCATTAAGACCAGGAATGACAACATGTTTGAGCTTTAAGTGATTTTTATTTAGTATTTAATAAAATCATCTACCTGTGCTAGCATGTGCGTCTCAGATCATGGATTCAGGGTTCACTTCATGAGGGCCCCGAGACCCTTGTCACGATGTCACAGCAGATGTGTCATAGCAGGCGCCAAGTGTATGCTGAAAGCTGAATAATGGGGGGAAAAAATACATCGCTATTTCCTGTTATTCAATAAACTTCCACAGTGGGACAACCACACTCACCACAATGGAGATGAAAGATGTCTGTCCTTTTTCTCACTCCTAACCCATTTGTTTTTAACAGCTTCAGTTTCCCTCTCAGAATAATAATGAATCCAACATTGTTTTTTTTTTAAGACTTTTAATGATAAATCTACAAATACCTTACAAATATAAAGCTCAGGCTAGTTTGTTTAGTTTAACCTAACTTTTCAGCTTACTCTTACCAAGACAGTAAAGATCTGTAAATTTCTGAAGAGTTATAATTTTATATCCACTGTTTCTTTTTCTAGGTGGTGCTCGAGATGCCAATAAGAGATCCGTGTTTTCAGGTGAGACTCTAAACCTAGAGAGAGAGAGAGAGAAACTATTACCTCTGAATGTTAAGTATCATTTGGGTCACCAGACACCAGTTCCGCCTTTTAGACTAAGTTCAGAGAGCCGTAATGTCTGTCAGTGACCTCATGAGTAGAGCCACAACATGCAACCAAAATAATTATCAATGGGTGACTTGCTTCAGAGCCTCCACCTTCATTTATGGTCCATTCAGTTACGCTCACAGGCTAAACGGGGGGCAAAGCAGCTCCTAAATGTGATTGGTCGAGGCCGGCCATGTGTGGAGACTGGAGCGCTGGTGCCCAGTTCCATGAAGTCACTCTGGGTTCTGAGTTTACACGCAGCAGACAGCGTCAGCTCTTGAGCGTCAACATTTGGGAGCAGGAGAAAGTCTGTCTGGTTTGAGGTCGTCTGCGGCTCTCCTTCTTGTGGCTCTGGAGGTGCCCACAGTTCCCAGCGTCAGCGTGCCAGTCTGGAGGGAGATCTAAGAGCAGACTGCTGCTGTTTGGCTATCAGAGAAGCCAGACCATTGCCACGGCAACCAAACTCTAAGCTTGTAGCTTTAATCACCCCAATCACTGGTATCCTAGAAGTTACTGAGAAATATGGTGGTTGGAACCATAACTGGGCAGCACATTTTCCCCCTCATGTTTGTCCATGACATGTTTGAGTATTTAATGGCTGTTTCAAAGTGATTTCTCCATTTATTTTTCTTATTAGTGGTTAAATGTGTCTGATTCTGGTTTCTAGGAGACTGATGTTTTGTCTTTCATTTTTTACAGGCTTATAGTGACGGAGACCAGAGACAGCGATCCAATCAACCTATTATGCAAACCACTGGACATTTTGAATATGTGTACGGAGAGGATTATTTTTATACTTCATATGAATGAAACAAAAAAGATTGTATACTTTTTTCACTGTCGTTTCATATACATTTACTGTAACTATATGAAAAAGTCTAAAAGATTACATCAGAGTATGAAATACATTTATTTTTGTTCGCTCTAGCATGCTATTGAACTTCCATGAGGGGTCCAGAAATTGATGCACTCTGTTGTTGACAGGCTCTCTTTCTAGACCAAGTGCAAATTCACAGTAAGAGCAGTTATTGGTATGCACTGTTAGAAGATGTAGTGTTTTCAAATAGAAGATCGACAAGTTGTGGAGGGAAAACAAGGAATGCATTAAGAAATAAAAGAACTGATGCAAATGTCTTTCTTTAACCTTTTGTCCCAGTCTTAAAAATACACAGTGTTATGTCGAAGTGTTAAAAACGGTTTATTTAAGGGCAACCCAGCAAAATTCAGGATGAATAAGTTTATGGTTTATAACACAATAAATTTACATAGAAACAACAAAATTGCAACTCTGGCTTTAACTCTCGAGACACTTCTCCATTTCAATCTCAATCTCTTGATCCTTACAGTTTTCAGTCCTTAGATTTTGGTTTTCCCCTCGGAGCACTTCCTGCAATCCAAACGTATGGTGTTTACAAACTTTTTTTCTGTTGAATTCAGTGAAGTTCCACAGAGTCTTGACACTGATTTGAGAGAGGTCATTCTCCTGTCTGCCGTCCAGAAGAAACTTGCTGATATTGCAAGTTGAACTTGCATATGATGCTTCGGATACTTCTTACAATCAGAATTCATTTTGGCTAGCAAAGGAAGTACTAATGTCATAAATGAACACTTCTACGTGGAATGAAATGTACCCACAAGAAATGTACACACATCTTATTTATACTTGCGTGAGAAAAATTTACATTTAAATGTATTATGTAATAAATCATGAAATATTTCGTCCTGAATTTGCTGGGTCACCCTTTAGGCTTAAAACTCTGCATTAGAAACAAATCGGTGACGTCACAGACACCATATCCATATATTATGCAATCTATGATCTCAGCCTTATGTACTCTTCATTTGTTATTTAAATACTTTGAAATTCTCTACAGCCAAAAGAAAAAAAAGACATGACCTAAAGTACTTATTTGTACAACTAAAGTGCTCATAAGTCTGCAACACGTTGCTGTTAAGTCCGGTCTCTCCTCAATACATGTGTCATCTAACTTTGGCCGTTACTAATGTGTGTATGCCAGGCACAGGTTGGTTAAACTGTGGTCGCCAGAGTGTTACATGACGACGTCGGTTGCACACTCAGGACACACCCTCTAGCCTGACTCTGAGTTTTGTGGTATGGTTAATACAAACCCTTCAGTCTGTCTCTTGGGATGTGGTCAACAACTACTCAGCCCTCCAGTTTTATTTCTCTGAGGCTGATTCCTGTAAAAGGATGTGTGAGAGGACTAATCACTGAAAACCCCATCCTATAAAACCTGCTACGTGAATTAATGTCCTGTATATTTCAGCACATCATGTGTGTTTTGAGAAAGGAAGTGGTTTTGAAAAATATTTGGAAAAAGTTGAGGAATCGCAGCGGTGCCTTGATTTAATCTTGATATCACTATAAACAATATTTTCCTAAAAGAGATGGAAATTACAATTGACATATTTCATTTTCCGTTTTCACTTTGTATGTAAAGAATCTGACTGCCATGTGTTTTTGTTCCGTATCACCTGCACATTCACTTCATTTGTACTATCAACATTTCCTCAGAGTTTGTTTGTCTCCTTCAGGCCTTCATTTCTTATGTCAGCTAAATATCAAGGCACAAGGAGCTTTGGAGTTTGACACTTTGTGCAATGGAGGCTTGAATTACTGCCACAGATGTCACACAAAGAGGGATCTGATGCCTTCTCTCTCTGTGTATCTGTGATTGTCTCAGCATGTCACAGCTCATGAAGACGACATCCTTGTACCATTATTGATACCTCTTCTTGACATCGATACTTCATCAGATTAAAGCATTTTGAGGTCTGAAAATGTATACAAAGATGATTGTGAACGTTCATTTAGCTACATATATCTGTATCGAATGTCTCATAAAGTCAATATCAAGCCTTTAGAGCAAAGAGGAGTCTTATATCTTCTGTGGGTATGCTGCAGGTCTCTATACAGGCAACTGCAGGGGCCACCCAGGAATAGTAGCAGACATCACCATACATACTGGGAGATCTGGACCACCATCAATGACCAGCAGACTGACCCAGGTCTTAATTTACAACTGAACAGACTGAGATTTACCCTGACGTGCTGCACAAATAAACGTATGCTGGAAGAGAAGTATGCTTTGAAGACATATAAAGTCAACATCACTCTCTGCGTGAAATGAAAAAATCCAAAATTTGCATTCAAAACAAAGCAATATGAGCACATGGCTACAACCACTATACTTTGTGTAAGAGAAGGGAGAGGCTCCACAATAAACCATCTTTGTGAGAACAACTCTGCAAAGGCAACCAGGGAGGTTTGTGTGGCCGCTTTTCCATGGTAATCTAAAACATAATCAACAATCTGGATTGAGTTTTCTAAGTCTATTGAATTCATTCAGTGAAGTGAACTTCCCGTTCCTCTTCTTCTCTTTGGCTGTTAGCTTCTTCAAGTCTGTCATTAACTTGAGTTTTTGAGTGTTTCTCTGTTCTGTTGTTTAAAACTGAAGTAGCTCACTCTGTAGGGTTAAACAACTTAGAAGCAGTTAAAGCAATAAATAAATAAAAGGAGTCCTAACCTATGGTCCAAACTGGGAAGTGTTTTGCTGTTCTGCAAACTTACTCCAAACGTAAGGCTGTATTTTGTTAAACTGGATTTGGACAACTGATATTTTTTATAGATATAAAATATGGCAAATTAAATATCAAATATGGCTGTGTTTTTAAAGTTGACAGCAATGCAATGACAATACTAGACAGACTTTGAAAAACTGGGCGTAGTGTATATTTATGCAGAGTTTCCAATAAACCAAGCATTCTGTTTTATTTTGTATTAATACAGAAACTGTCATTTTGTTTGTACTTGTACTGGGATAGTCTCAAGATTGAAATGCTTTAATAGCTCTCCAACGTTCAGTGATGTTCTGGGGAATAATTAAAGGGACCACGGTGCCTGATAAATCTCTTTCTCAGCCTCCTTTTGATGAACAAATATGTGAAATATGTTCCATCTGCTGCAAAGCACAATTCCAAAGCTGCAACCCTTTACTACTAAACATGGCAGCAGGAACTCTTCGCTTGTAAAACGACATTTAAAACAAATATATAATCAAGCCTTATTTGTTCTCCTCTCCCTTTTTGTAATCGCTCATACGGTGGTCGTGCTTCGCTCTGAGCGGTTCATAGTTAATTTCAGTCACTTCCGGTTTCCATGTAAGATCGGGAAACACTTAACTGACTGGGTATCAAATTTCAGCTGAACACCTGTCAGTGCAATGGTGCTATGTGATTTAGCTATCGCTTTTTATTGTAAACAGTGGAAATTGTTGACTCTTTATTACGATGCCTCTTAATTGAAAAGGGAGGAACAGTGACTGTCGTCAAATCTTTCATCAGTGGAAAAAATATACACATATTTGCGACCGTTAACACTCTGGCCAAGTCAGCTAGCAAAGATGTCAAAGGTAAGCGAGTTAAAACGAAAGTATATTGTTTTGTTTTCCGGTCGGGCTTTTTAAATTTTTCTTTGATGCACGATCAACATTTCCCCCTTTCCCTGTCGGTGAGTTTTGTATTTACAGAGCTTTTCACATGCTGTTTTATAGTGACCGATATATGGCTTTTAACAAAGTGTTGACAAACATCACCTGCGATGTCTGGTTACCTAAATCTTGGAAGTTGACCCCACAACAGCAGGAAGTTTTTACAAATGATAAAGTTTTTGGGTTTTATTTATTTATTTATTTATTTTTAAGTTTATTTTTGAGGAAAACATATATTTGGATTAGAATTATTAAGCAAAAGAGTCTCAACACACCCTGATTAACCAGGATTTCACTCAAACTGTATTTCACAGCCACTGAAGCTCTAAGAAGACTGACTTTCTTTAAAGGTGAGCAAGCTTTATTCATGGTTTTTGTTTGATGGTTGGTTTGCTGCTGTATATTTGATATATTTCATGATAAACTTGAACTTTTTAAACATTTTTCCAATAACTGCATCCAGAGCCACAACCATGTTTAAGTGCAAGCACTTACCAAACATATGATATCGACTTTTGGTTTTAAAATGGGTCAATTTTGGATCATACACCCCATATATATTTTTACAAATACACCAGTAGGATTTATAAAAGAAGCATTTCATAGGACCAAGATGTTAACTGTAAAGATTTTATTACTGCATGTTTCAACATCTTTGTTTTTTATCATGATAACATGTTATGAATCACCTCCCAACATGTATTTGTAATGTTACATGTTAATACACTTTAATGTAGGATTTTTTATTTTTTTCCTTTTTCCTTTTCTTTTTTTTTTGTAATGACTGAAATTACATATGTTTTAGGTTTGAAAACACAGCTTAACTCTATTTCATCTTAAAGACAAACTGTTTAAATCTCAGGCAGCACAATGAAAATAGTCTTTGACCATCCTCACCCCAACGTTGTAAACCAGAAGATATCCATCATTGTTGTGTGGATAGCTGAGCCTGTTAGGTTTGGCAAGACTTGTGAAGTGTTGAAGGACATACTGTCTGTATTAAACAAGTGCTGTGTTGTTTCTAGACAGATCGTTTTCCTAACATTTTCAGCTGTTTGCTGTGGCAGTTTATTGGCTTTCCATTTTACAATTTCACATGATATAGTAGAGCAGCCATTGTTTATTTAATATGTTTTCCATATGTATTATCGTGTCAATCTCAACTTTACATGATAAATGCCACGGAAATTACTTATTCCCATTTGGTGTGTTGTGTTTGAAAGAAAAAGAACACTCCTGGGATTAGCAAGCGCTTGTATGGCCCTTTGGAACATCATGTATGTAATGTTCCAAAGGGTTGTTCATGAAATCCAGGATTACATACTGGATGGATAAACAGGAGTCATATTGTGATCGCTGGCTGATTGTGAGGCTTTTCTGTCAAATCTCAGGAAGATTCACAGAAGGTGGAGGAATCTCTGGAATACTGTAAGATTCAATTGTAAGACCTCAGCGTGGGAGAACGGTAGTCCGATCCATCTTGAATGTATCTTGCTTGTCTCTCTCACAGATGAATTCCTGGTTCTTCTCTCTGACCACGATGCGGTCAATGTTCCAGACGCTTGGGGATCTTTTCAAATACTGGTCTGTATGTTTGTTACACACTGGCGGGCCTTGTGGTGGGTAAGGCTTAGACCTGGGTCAGATGACTCATCCAGACTTAATACTTGTCTCTTGGTTCAGGGAATCTTTGTGCTAGGATTAGTTTTGTTATTGCTTCGAATTTGAGGATGTAATCTTGAACTGGCGGTGTACTGTGCTTTGGAAATGTTGGCTTTTATTTGTGCGGATGTGCTTTTTTTCCCAGTCTGAAAGTGATCAAAACAAAATATTGTGGCACACAAAAGAAAGCACATTACTTCAGCCTGATTGTTAAAGTGCTTCCTGCCTGTTGTCTTTTTAATCATTCAGTGCTGCTTTTCTACACTTACGGTAAAATTTTGAGATGAAGTAAAGATAAAAAAATACACGTGGCTTTTTACTCAAGCTGTTTTCTATGACACAATCTCAGCCAGCTTTATTCACATTGTCTGCAGGCATATTTTCGGTACTTCTGCCAGCATATCAAAGCTTTCTTCCTGCGTATGCAGAGTGAAGGCTGCATAACATGTATCTGTGGAGCCTTTCGTCCTGTCAGTTGTCATGCCAAATTTCAAGTTGATAGCTGATTTCTTTCGAGAAAGTTATCTCAATCCAGATGCGATGCAGACCACGTGTTTACTCATCTGTGTGAGTCGCCTTCAAACATGATCAGAGAACATTAAACTGACACCAGTTCTCCCACCAGATGCTAATTGGATTCATATTCCAGTGAAAGCATTGTCTTGTCACTGTCTCTCTTTGATGAAGAGAGAGATACACATTTGTGGGATGTCAGAAAGATTGTGATAAAAACGAAATGTCAGGTTTGCTTTGTACGATTGCACAAAGTGATGTTGGCGTATACAATAGCTGTGGGTGAGTAATGAGGTTTGATTATCTTTGCTCAACTTTGAGCATCTGCTGATTACTTCAGACACATTTTGTGTCTTGAGTATGTCGGCCTCTCAGAATGAAACAACTACCATAAAGCAAATTTAATGTAACCTCTAAATATTTCCTTCATTAAATACAGAACATACATTTCCCCTGAAACTTATAGGACGGTATCTGCACCCACATTGGAAATCTCATTGAATCATTTGATTTGGCAGTGAATGGCTTTTTGGTTGTTGCTTTGTTTCATCAGTGCTCCAGGGGACAGCATTCAGGAAGAGGGTGGAGAAGGACTGACAGATGATGCTGTAACTGTCCGGCAGGGAGGGGAGGTTCTACATGAAGGGCTCCGTTCAATAACCCTCATGTGGCTCTCTGTCCACAGGAGACAGGAGAGTGTCTGTACTTCTGCCAGAGGAAGTTTGACTCTTGTAAGCTGCTTCACACTTGCTGTGTCCTTTCTTTTACCACACTAAATGTTGTCTGTAATGCGTCCTTTTGCAGGCCTTCTTCTCGCACACACTTGTCATCAGCTTTAGCTTCACTCTGTGAATGATGATTAAGGGCCACTGGTTCGCAGGCAGAGCAGAGGAAATGGTAGAGGACAGATTAATAGACGCAGCGTGAGTAACATTGGAAGTGTTTAGTTCTCATCTTTCCCGATCACCAGCATGACGCTGTTTCCCCTCTTCAAAGCGTCACACTGCCAGAAGTCTGATCTCAGTTTCCCAGCAATGTGATGCAGAAAAGGATTGTTCAGGGGTCACGATACTTCAGTTGCTGCCAGGTTGAACCAACCAGAACATCAACAAGTTATATTTGTTGTTGTGATGGAGTTTGTCATGGTTTGCTTGAGACAAATCAGATGAATTCCCCTGCATTTCTTTTCTCCAACAGCACAGTTTGAGTTGAATCCCGTCTGTGACTCATCAGAGTGTTTTTGAACTGGCTGAACAAAATGCTTTCCATTTTCAGGGCTTCACTTTTATGATTCTCAACAAAGACTGATTGGATGTCTCTACCAGCTGTCTCAGATAGGTTTTTTTTTCTAACTTAATCCACCTGAAGGACAGTTTAAAATGTCTTTTTTTATTAAGGGTTCTTTCAATCAAAAGGTTGTAAATGCAGTGTTGATCCAGACTTGAGTACCTATGAGACCTCAGGAGGTTGTTCGCACCACAGGAATAAAGTTGAATGAAAAGAAAATGTTGTGTCAGAAGGTTACACAGCAGGGAGGCAACCTCAACTGCCGGCTATGGAACATTATTTGATATTTTTTTTTAAACTCTACTGAGTTTTGACTATTAAGCAGAAACCACAAAGATTTGAAGTTGGTTAAAAACGTGAAGTCTTAAAATTCTGTATCTCAAGTGTGAGCTTAGACATACTTTATAGGATATGATCTCACTGATTTCAGTACATGGGGCTAATATGAGAATAAAACAGGTGTGTGCTTAATAAACTTAATAAACATCATCATGAAAGTGTAAATGACATCGGTAATGAGCATTTATAGAAACTATACCCCTTTGTCTCGAGTAGTTGTCACAGTACCAGAAGTTTAAGCTTTGGTATGATGCCAGCACTAACTACAAAAGGTTTGAAAACTCTGGTGTTAAGAGCCACATCCCTTTGTGTTCGATTGTGTTATTGAGAGAAATCTGTGTTTGAAGTAGAGAATCCATGAAGTACAGACCACTGAAACATATGTTGAAAATTTAAAAGAGGCAGTCATCAAATCCTTCAGTTCTGGAACTGACTGTGAGCCATAAACTGTGTTTTATTATAAAAAGAAAATTATTTCAAGGTCACAGCCATGAACTTTTCTTACTAGTCGTTCTGTCTAATAGTTTCCTCTACCCCTCTATAAATAGTTTTTGATATTTATGACACACTTTGGCTAATGTTAACACCAGTGCACAGGGTGCAAGAAATCAGTGAAAACCATACAGTTTTAGTGCTCCTTCATGATTCCAGTGACGGTTTAGATCATGGATGGACTGAGTCTGCTTAAATTTCAGAGTCTTTTAAGTCCAGGCCAAACAATGAGAGGTCTGAGACAGATGCTAGTTTCTCTGATACATTTCCATGAAGCTGAGAAGTTTCTTGGACCTGCCAACAGTTTTTAGGGAGAAAAGAAAGACGAGGAACACAAGAACAGACAAGAAGGTCGGGATGACTGTTGAAAAAATGTGAACATCTGTGGTCTTCTTTTGGCTCAGCTCAAACAGAGGTTGAACTGTGGCAGCCGTCCACAAGAGGGCACAGATGATGTGGCTGAAGGAGGCCAACTTGGTCCTGTCCTGGAGTGTTTCTGATGACATGACTGTTTGGAAGGACCTTTCATGATGAGTCCTGGTTTGGCTCCAGTCTTTAGTTTCATGTTGTCATAAATCACATGTTGAGTTTCTGCTGGAAGACTGAACAAACCTGGGTTATAGACAGGTTATAACACAGATTTAACTTTTGACAGGTTAAATGGAGGTAAACATTATGGCTTCTGCTTGGGTGATTAAATTTAAGCTCAGTTTTTAGACATTTTGAAATGAACGTACAACAACTCCACAATGTGTAATGTCAAAGACATCTCTGTTTAAACCCTTTCCATGTGAAATGAAAGGTAAGGAACATCTCTAATGCTTTCTCATTTCTGCTACTGGTCAGATTTATAACATCTGTCTGTGTTTTGCTGAGCAGGTCGTGTAGTTGAGCTATGAGGCGATCATGATGGTATCACCTGCCTGTTAGTACGGGATGTCAGATGCTGACGCAGAGAAGCAGTCAAGGTTTGATTTACAGGAACATGTGGTCTAGGCTGCTGTTTGTCCTTGCAGTTGGTGTGCTATTACAGAGTATTCCAGTCTGTAGAAAGGCCCCATATGGTGCAAAAGATATCTGAAGTTGTCTTAGTGGAGGTAAAGTTTTTGGAATGAAAAGAAGATTGAGTTGTTTGTTTGAGGGATGGACATTTTCGACCAACTTGCCTTTAAAAGAAAACTTTAAGCCATATTTTTTTTTCTTAAATCACTCCCATGTTTCAAGTTGAAACTGGTGACAACATGATGTTAAAACTTAGTTTTAACTTTTGACAGTACCTTCATTCCTACAATATATTCTCTCATAAGGTGAAAGCTCTCTCCTACCCGAGAGAAGTGAGAAATCTGTATTCTGTCAGTGCTATGCTATTAGCCTCCTTTCTCCCATAAACCTAATTGATACCTAAGGCTAACGGCGAAGTGTAAACAGACTTCAGGCAGCTGGTGAGACAGCCATGTGTCTCAGACGGAGCAGCCACCCAGCCCATAATATAGTGCAGTGTGGATTGTTCACTCCCTCTTCTGTGGCTGTCAAGGCCGAACAGAGACGAGGAGACGACCACACAAAAGAAATATTTGTCCAATCTGTCCAAGCAAACTCCCCAATTGAGGACCCAACTTTCCCATCGCATTTCTCTGTGTCTGTGTGACACATAATTGAAAGAGGAATTATGCTTTGAACTGTGAAGGAGGCAGCCTTAGCATCCAAAAAACGGTCATGACGTGTTAAAACCACTGACAAATGCGCACTTGTTCCATTAAATTTTGACCTGGTCAAATTTAACCTCTGCAAATACATTCAGGTTTTACAGGGAAGTAGTTTGGACTATATTGGTAATAACTTTAAAAGAATTCTTGAAGCCCTTTTTTCTGAAGCAAAACATTTTCAGAGGAACAACACAGATTAAAAGAAACTGCTTTTAGAATACATTTCTTGCATCAATACTTATCAGCAGATCCTAAATATCGTTTAAATTCTCCACATGAAAGAGCTTTTAAAGTTCTTTAAAACAAAGCTTGGACAATGATTACCACATGGAAACATCAAAATATCCTTGTTCTGCTGTGCTCAAAGTCTTCCCATTTCAACAAAGTGTGTTTTTTTTTCCTCCAGAGTCCTGTGGTCAATAGATCTCCCCACTGTTAAAAAGGGGTTTCCTCCTGTCTGCTTCTACAGGCCTCTTTGACAGCTTTGCAACCAGCTCCACAATGAACCAGGAAGTTCTATGTGCGACTACTAAAACTTTTATCTCTCTCAATTCATGATAGGCTGTTGGGTCTATAGTCGTCGACCTTGTTTCAGTCCGTGTGTGCATAGAGTCAAATTGTTTGCCAGTGTGGAGTGAAAAGGGTTGCCCAGGCGGTGAAAGCAAGCTGTTTGCTCATGTCCAGACGCGCAGAATGGATGAGGACACAGATGGGATTTCTCTCTGGTGGACTTTTCTTCTGACCTGGCCTCTGTGTGTTTGGAGAGACATGGAAACCTCAGCTGGAATGGACAGGCATCTTATTGAATGAGTGAAGACTTAAGGCTTTACCCAACAGCGGCTGAATAGGATGTGGGAGACAGGCAGCGAAAGTAGGGAGTTTGTTGAGATGAGGTCAATGTATTGTGAATGGTCCATGCTGTCACTATTGCTCTGTTTGTGTCTTTGGGAATGAAAACATGTTTTTTGATACTCAAACTCCCCAACACTGTTAGATTGGTACAAAGTGGTGGTCTACTCTGCATTGTTTTCCTAATGCAACTCAGGCACATCCAGGCCTTGCCCTCTGAGGCTCCATCAAGCTGCACTTCCATAAAACTTCAAAGCTTGAGCTAAAGGAATCATCTGGGTTTGTTTCTCTCCACACTGACTGCCTCTCATTTTCTCTCAAGAAGCAAGACGCAATCTGTAGAACAGCAGCATATTTTACAAGGGAAACAAAGTCAGTGTCCAAGAAGTTTATCCAAGAAACAGCTTTTGGATAAATGCAGCTGCACAATGTCAGTTCATATCAAACTAACATGATGTAATAGAGATAAAGAGCTACTTATTTCTTTTCCTTGGTTTTAATAGAGGGTTACAAATCAGAAATTAAAAATAATGCCTTAACAGTTTGCTAAGTATTCTTGTCTTTTCCATCACATGATGGTTTTTAGTTAAAGGGACTTTCTCAGTGATCTTGAAAAAGTATTGTTTCTTTATATTTAAAATGAGATTATCATCACCAGTATAGGTTATGTCTAAATGTTATTTCTCAGCTTCCTGACTGAGTCAAACAGGACTGGATTGATTTACAGCACGTTGAAGTCTCTATGAAAACGCCAATGCCGGCTCACAAAGTTTAGTAGTGAGAAGAGAGATCGGTTTTTCTCTAGTGAAAACAGTTTCTGGGATTAATTTTGAAGTGATGGTGGACACTGGAGCTGAACTGTCAGACAGAAAAAGGACAGAAGAGCAGAAGAAAGCTAAACAGGAGGCTGATTAAGCACAGGCTAAAGGCTAAAACACAGGCTAAACTGATCCTAATCCACAACTTAAAATGAGATCATCAGCACCAATATTGATTATTTCTAAATGCTATTTCTTAGCCTCTGATCATATTACTTTATGGCAGTTTTAAGTATCTATGACAACACCTCATCGGCCAAAATCTGTGTTGCTCTCTGCTGAAAACGATTCCTCAGATTAATTTTGTACTAATGGTGGACACCGGAGCTGAACTGTCAGACAGAAAAAGGACAGAAGAGCAGAAGAAAGCTAAGCCTAAGGGTGATAGAGCACGAGCAAAAGGCTAAAACACAAGCTAAAGGCTAAAACATAAGCTAAATGGTAAAACACAAGCTAAACTGTTTGTGATAATGTTCATTCCAACCCACATGCAACAGTTCTACTGCAGTAATCTGATCAAACTTGAGAGTCTGTCAATAAAATGAAGAGTGAAATGGATAGTCTGGTATATGAGAAGCTAATACTGTGTTGTCCTATTCATTTAAATGGTATTGCCGCCCCACCATCTACCTTAATGTTCGAGCAGCACAGTAGTGACTTTCTATGCTGATAACTGTTTTTTAAGATAAAAAGAACTACATATTTAATAATGAGTTGGTTTTTATAGTTGGTTAAACTGAAGAATAACACAAGTATACACAGTTTTTACATTTAAGGCAGTATCAACGGTATTCCTGATTCCTGTGATGTTGTTGGACCAAAACTCTTTAATAGACTCTTTGATGAGAAGTTTTGTTTTGTACTGTAGCACATCAGAGACACCATATGTAGTTAAGAAACTAGCTATTTGGTGTTTGCTGAGGATGGCTTTGGTACATGTATGATTTACAGATCATCTCAGGGTGAAGATGTTGATCCAAGTGTTTAAGTATTTCAGGATCTTGTTAAAGAGTTCAGAACGGCAAGGGGTGGTTACCCCATGGTGCAGTTGTGACTTGCTGACAGGTGTAGCTTGACCCAGGGTTAGAGGTCAACATAGTTTCCATGGAAATACAGGTCTGGAACTGCCTCTGGTAACATACTTGGACAGAGCGATCAGCCAGCAGTGGTCTTGGTATCACTGGTATCACATCTTTTGAATATTATCTATTTTACAAATTACTCAATTTTAATTAGGAGACATTTATGATGCATTAAAATCAAGAGAAAGAGAGTCGCTGATCTCTGGTTGACCTTGATTATGAAAAGTAATCTTTTCTATTTGTCCTTGTCAGTTTTTATACAGTAAAGGCATCCACTTTTACCCAAATTGGAACGTGAGGTCGTGTGTTTTAGCAAGAGACTACATTTTAAAATTATAGTACTTTTAGTCATTAAAAGAGGCCAAATATTTCAAGAAGTAACAGCATTCATATTATGAAAACATTTTCAGCTTGGTGGGGCATCAGTGATGTGGTCTACATACATGTCTTGCCTCTTTGACATGAAATAACATACACTTTAAGGGCCATATGAATGCGTTACTTCTCATTTATGATAGTGCTACTTTAAAACCACAGCTGACAGCAGAGGTGACGGAGGTTGGATGTGTGCTGGTCCTGGAGGAACAGAACTTTGTTTCAGAAGTGCAGAATGGCCACATTAACATCAGGTTAAACCAACATTGGGAATGGGAGTGACGCCAAGATCATTAGAGAGGGAGAGAATGATTTCTAGGCAGGGTCAGGTTACATGTTGTTGACCCCCAGACCTGCTCTGAACCTGCCTGTCGGAGGAGAAAGAGGAGGAGGAGGAGGAGAAAGAAGACTGATGACTGACACAATTTCACACACAGGCTTTGCTCAATGGCACCCATTCAGCTGTGCACTGTTGCTTGCTTCAGCATTGGAGAGGAGTCTAATCAGATGTGATGTCTGTATCAGAGTCACCAAGTCATGTGATTCTTAAATATGAACACGTACACTCTTCCTTTATGTACAGCCACCAAGACTTTACAAACCAAAGAATCAAGTGGATTTGTGAAGAGCAGAGCTAACCTTTTTATGAATATATCGTTGGTCATTTTGTCCATTAAAACCAACTTAATATTGCAGTCTGGTTTAGTGTTATGTCACAGACTTGTCAGAGCCCTATGCATTCAACACTGGGGTGTCTGTGGCCTGGATGTGACATCATGCAGGGAGGTGAACCGAACACTGGGTCAGGCCCTAATGAGGGCTGCAGAAGAGTCATTACAGTCAGTGGGAGAAAGTTAGACTGTTGAGAGGAGCAAACCGCCGGGTGGAGCTGGCCCCCTCCCCTCTCGCTCCATTCCGACTCCAACCCACCCATCCCGTCCTCCCCCTTCCACCAGCTGGCTAACAGATGGAAGGACCTGTTGGCCAAGAAAGTGAAGGAGAAGACGGGAATGTGGGCGAAGAGGGGAGAAAAAAAAACTCAATGACAGATATATCGAATGATAAGCAAATTTTGTGAATGTTTGAATCAGAGCTCTGGGAGTACTTACATATTTTGTTTCTCTCATTGTGGGCAAGTGTGACAGAATGTAGAAATGAGATTAGGCTCAACTTGCCAACTGGGTTATGCAATGTTAGCATTTGGTGCATTTGTTTATAGGGCTGGTGAAATGTAGGAAGTCAGATTGTGCGGGGGAAGGTGATGAGAATGTCAAAAGGATAGGAGACCGCGTGGGTAGAGACCATACAACTTGGGTTTGATGTGTGTGAGTGTGTCTATGTGTGTGTGTGAGAGAGAGAGGCAGCTTGAGTGTGAGTGTTTGCGTTTGTGGTCAAGGAGCGCTGCAGTCAGAATGATCTCTGTCCTGCTGTTATTTACCTTCCAGGCCCTTCAGAGAGGAAACCAGTGGGTGTGGTGGTATCAACAGGGACTTGTCCTCATAGATTTGAACAAACAACACCTCCTAAGATGGGCTGAGGGTTTGCTGCGTCCGTGTGTTACTGAGTACATCATTTTGAAGCTGTGTGCACAGGTGGTGGCACTGAAAACTAAAGTTAGGTCCAAGTTTAACTGGTGTCTTTGTTGGTTTTGCTTTTCAGCTGTTATATCATTCTTATTTTAAGATAAATTTATAAAGATGCTTTCTGTTTAATATAAACAAGCCAACATGGATAATTAACTTCATACCAGTGTTTAAGAACAAAATATTTAGCATAAGGTGTATTTTTTGATTTGAAGAAACATTTACTCTCCCTTTTTAGTCTTCTAACTCCCTTTGCTGTTTCTGCACTGTTTCCCTCCTTTCTTTTCATGCTAACGACTGGACATTGACAACAAACCTAAAGTTTCAAGCTCCCTGAATAACTTCAAAGAGGTGAAAGCAGAGGTGAAATGTGCTGGACTTATTATGGTGGATTTATTTGATTGATCGTGTGTGATCACTTCCTCTCTTGACACACTTAACGGAGGAATTGAAAGTCTATTGTTGAAACATTTTGACCAATTACAATCAAGCATTAGGCACAAGTGTAAGTGATACTAAAATAAAACAACAGTAGTTATTGTCCCTCTTAAAAAAAAATTGTCTTCAGACCAAGTTTAACCATTTGTGTATCGTAGAAAAAGAGGTGATACGGGACAATGTTTTTTGCACATATCACATGGTTGTCATGGTTAACTCGCAGTCAATTGCAAATCGCACATTTTTTTGAATATCTCTTCTAGGAGTACCTCAAAGGCAGATTTTTTGTTTTGTTCCAATTTTAAGACTCACATCAACATGAGTCGATAACTGTGCTATCTTCAGGAACATGTATCTCCTGTTATTGTTAAAATCCCAAACTTCGACACATACTTCTCTGAAAAACCTCGAAGATATGTCATTCTCAAAAATAAACCCAAAGCATAACACGGTAAACACAGACCAGCAGGAACAGATGGGCAAAGTGAGCTGAGTGTAGCGTTAATCTGTGATACTAACACAATGTAGTGTTTAACTTCGCTCTTGTAAAGGTTAGTTCATAATCCACCAGTTTTTAAGAAGCTCTACACAAAACAATACAGCTCATGCAAAACAACATTTTGCAACTAGTATGAAAGTCATTTCCATTGCTCAAAAATCATCCCCTGGATCTTTCAAATTTAAAGCAAATCATCTCAAACAATGTAACTGAGTCTGACCTTACATGGAAAATAAAGACCATGTTGGATAGTTTGTGACCTAGATACCTGGACAGTTTTTGCAAGGATAAAAGTTTTCTGCTCAAGCCGATGACTCACTTCACATCAGTAGTGAACATTACTTCTTATTTTCTAGAATTTATTCTCTCAGAACATGTACGTGAAAATCGGGCATTAAAAAAGGATAGTCTTTAAACTGAGTTTGCGTGATGTTTTAACTTGGACAGCCCTAGTGATATTATTATATCTTACCTTTGTTGATTTTCATTTTACCTCATTAAACAAAATGCGAAGCACTTCATGTATTAAATTTGAGGTCTTTTAACGGATAATTTATTTGTAATTGTTGTAATTGTGAACTTTATTCTTCAAGATGTGGTAATACAGAGACTAATCTTGTTTTATCGGGGAGACACTTGAACACTTTGGTCTTTATGTTAAATGTCAATTGGTGTATCCAATAATTCACATAAAACAATCTTATATTGTGCAAAAAAAGTTCTAATGAATATGATTTTAGCAATCTACTACAGTGTAAAAATGACATTTCAATGATTTTAAACCAGCTGACCGAAAAATAGAGAAAACACTGATGGGTACAGCACACTGAATTGCACAATACAACAAAACCCATATTATCAAGTTTAGAAATTAAATACTTTAAATATACTTTGAGATGTACACTTGCATAACTTTGAGGAGGGTGAATTATTTAATATTTGTCATCCGTTTGTCGTTACACATTTGATAATTTAATGTGAATGATTATTTATTTGGTTAAAAATGGTAGAAATATAAAATGCTATGACACCAAGAGAACTGCAAACTACACACTTAAAACACATCTAACATGTTGTTTTAACAAGTTTAAAGCTTGTTTTTGACTCTAACCTTTATTTGTCACTGTCCCAGTTACTGTTCAGTAGACATACACAAGCTCATAAGACTTGCACCTAATATTCACTGTTTGTTTCATGTAATTCTGTATGATCTTAAAAATAAGAACTTGTTGTAGACACCCTGCCGTGTTGAAGTACTTCAGGCATGACCTACTGTAATACCTTGAAACCTCTTTGCATGCTCTGCTCATCTTAACGGGATTCTTCAGGGAAATCCTGACATGAAGAGGCTTTTCCTCCCCAGCTCAACTCAGTTTCTTTCCCACAGCTCTCAAGATATTTTGGCAGTCAGTCAATCTCAGCAGGAGCACACTGTATATATTGCTGTAAGGTGGTTTTCTTTGATTTGGCTTGGAGTGGAGGTTGCGATACATTCCTGCTCTTATAGCTCTGTTGCTGAAGCATGTTGGTCTCTGTCTGTTGGGGCTCAGAATGAAATAAAGTACGTCATTAAATATTTTCTGGCCTCATTTATTTGAAATACCTTTCTAGCCTGTTGCATCTCAAAAATTGGCATCTTTGGCAGCCAAAAATGAGCCTTAGCAGCACTGTTCTTAGCTTCTATTTCCTGTTTTTTTTTTTCTTATTTTGAGTTGCGTTTTTTTGACATTAACTCAACACTTTGATAGTCGGCGTCAGCACCCTTTTCTGAATGACTCCTTTAGTATCCTTTTAAGATGCGTTACACTCTGCTACACTTTTACAACAGTGTGAAGGACAATCACTGTCATTACTGTATCTCACTTCCTCTCATCTACACCTCCTACCTTGTCCTCTGTTGTACTATCCTTACAACCCAGGGCTATAAAATGCTAATTTGCTTGACAGTTGTTTCAAGGTTTTTTTTTGTTTTTGGCTACTCAGAGCAGACCTGACCTGGCTGGGACAGCTGCTTGACTGTGTGAGAAAATGGTAATCTTAGGCCTCTCCTCAGGGCTTTACCTTTCTCTAACACCCCCTGTTCTATCCTACTGCAGAGAACAAGCCCTGCATCCCTGCCACAGGCCCAACAGAGCCTCTGCTGTTGTCTGCTTTCAGGGAGTTTGTCCCGAAAACTCCACGTCACCTGGCCTTTCTGGAACACTCATTTAAGTTAGACTGAATATAGCTCTGTGTTTAAAGACTCAGACTATTCTGCATCTTTCTTTACTGCTGTCTGCACGACAGGCATTCTCGGAAAAAAAGTCTCCTTTTAATAATGTGAGAAACATGCTCGACTTGAGGTTGTGAATACCTTGTTGAACGGGCAGGAACATTTGAGTGAGGGTGCTTTTGTTCAGTGTAAACCTCGGGCATAAAGATAGATGGCATCCCTGAGGCCCATTGACTCCCTGACGTGTGGCACCTATTTAACTTGTGCTTAATGTGTTTGCTTTTTGATCAGCTTGAGCTAAAAATAGATTTATGTCCGTCTGAACAGTAGTTTAGAAGTTATTCCCTTCTGAATGGGCTAAAATAAACTGTTATGCCCCTTTGGATCCCCCGGGAGTTCTCATAAACCCAGATCCCTCTCACTACTGAAATCCCCCTTGTCTCTTGTAGGGAGAATGCAAATGGAAAATTGCATCCAGTTATTCATCCAGTACTAAAGGGTTGTTTTTGTAAGGTGTGAAATCCTAACACTTCATGACTTACGAACACCTTCTGCACAGAGTGAGGTTTAATCTGTGCATATAAATAGTTGGTTTAAGATCAGTAGGAAGTTCTTTATAAGTGTTAAGCTTTCATCACCTCTGTCCATCGACAGCTGCAAACCTTTATGCAACCAGTGCGTCTTGAGTACCATGAAACTTTTTAATAAGTCTGAGTTTGTAAATTGCAGTAAGTGTGAGTGGAAAATACCTCACTAAACACAATTGCTGTTTGTGCTTCTGATGGCTTGAGGAAATGCTCCGTAACACACGGTCATATAAAGTGACCAGACATAATTTATAAAATCCTCAAAACATGCTGCTTTTAGCTTTGCTAAAGAGAGAGGAAGAGAAACACCTTGGTGAATGTATGTCTTTGCACGTTTAAATGTTTACTATGACTGATGATACGGGCCAAGCGTCCATTTATGGTAGAGCGTCTGAAAGCTGCTGATAAGATCAGGAGATGCCTGGAGTTATAGGAGTTTCTCTTTGCAGGCTGTAATTTCCTCTTTTACGTGTGTCTGTTTAAAGACGTAATTGAATAACCTTTATTAGCCTGTTAGTCTTCAGACAAGACGACCTGTGCTTGCATGTGTTTGTTGCTTTTCAGTCGGTTATTGTACTGTTGTGACAAGCGTACTTCTTTTAAAGTTGGCTTTCTTTGTAAAGATAGGCCAGTTAATCTTCATTTTTTTAAAGAAACTGATTCACTAATGCCTGGGCTCACATAGGTGAGTTAAAGGAGGAATAAATAGTGTCTGCAGACACTGCAGGCAGCCTCATCAGTGTGGCTGCAGTTGAGCAAAGTTTGCATCCGACTAAGTGATAACAGCTCTTTCCTATCCTGGATAATACCATTTTAAAATAGAAAGTGTATTAAATATGTATGTGAATATAAAGTCTATTCTATTCTATTCTATTCTATTCTATTCTATTCTATTCTATTTTATCCAAAACAGTTACTGGCTATTGTGTGATACATTTTCTTGTACATAATAATTAAAGGATAATGCACAGTTAGCTGGTAATTGTGCCGAATTACCATGCTAACCAAAGCTAAATTTTTAGCAACATTGTTCACAAATATGATGCTAATGGAAGCTAACAGTTTTACCTCACCTTACAGTCTATGGTGTCAACAAGCAAAAGCTTAACGTGCCAGAACTCAATTTAGCAGATTCAGTGGACATGAGGGGATCCACAGGGGTTTTGACCAATCAGAATCAAGCATCTTACACAGCCAGAAGAACTGTAAGAAAGTAGGATAAAAAATGTAGTTTAATATGGCTTCATCTTTGTCGGGACTTTATGAAAGGTAAAACAGGTTTAACTGGAGCTTTGCAGACTTTGATATTTAAAAAAGTGCTTCTGTGTTTACAGAATCTATAAACTCAAAAGTCAGAAGTAGCCAGTCTTTGGTGCAATAGTTCTTTATCCCTTAATGTAGTGCTATCTTCAATCAATAACCTGCTGGATACTTGGATGTAAACCAGAATATCATCCTGGTTCTCTTCAGTGGACAAGCTTTTTAATATTGAAATAAGTCCAACACCTAAGTGCAAGTATAAGTCATCATCAGCAGACTGTTTTTAAACTCTGGAGAAAGATTACTGGAATTTTTCTTGTACACACAGATGTTTTCCCACAGACATGCTTTCCTGTGTTTGACAATTATGAGGAGCTAGACTAGACTTAAAGGGCCATTGACAGTTTATTTAAGCGGAGAAATGAATGCAGTTGAGAGCATGGTGACTCTCTCTTCTGTTTTGGAAAAGAAAAATCTTCTACTTTATCTTAAAACCACAACATGCCTTACTGCTTGATTCCACAGAAAGCATGAGTGTGGTGCAGTCCATAGCACAGGCTGCAGCACGTCTCAGATCCATCCCAAAAGTGTCTCTCCACTATGCCAAAGATATTTCCTAGTCTTGTTTTAAGCCTGCATCCAGTATGCATTTAGCTACACAAAGAAGATCGATGAAATCTGATAGGTGAATGCATAGAGCACATTTGGTTATTTAAAAACACTTGGAAGATGTGATGAGATAACAGATAAATGTACTTTTTAATTTTTTGATATTTATTTATTATTATCATTTCACAATTACTTAAATATTCAAAATCACGACTCATCCCTTGTGACTAAGCTAGCTGTGGAATCCACCTTTAGGAGACGAAGGAGCTCACAGCTTTTTTCTGTTAGTCAAAGAAATTTCTCAAAAAAAAAAAAAAAAAATCTGTTTGCTGAAGATGTTGCAAACGCCCAAGTAAATTACTAAATTATGAAGATTTCACCATTTACAATGGCAGGGTTTTTTAATGCACCCTTAAGAAATACCAAAATCCCACATGAACCTTGGGAGATTTAGTTTTTTTCTGTTAAATAATAAAACTAAATCTTTCAATTTTCTTTTTTTCTTTTTTTAAATCTTTTTTCATTGAATAACTATACAGAAATTTGGAAACACTTGATCCACCTTTAGTTATTGAATGACCCTGCCAGCACTATGTGATCAGTATCTTTTCCTTTCTTTTCAAGCCAGTGATGGTTCTAAATGGGTCCTGCAGCCATGGCCTGTCTGGCCTTTCTCTCAGCCACACTAATCAGGGACCTTTGTGTACGCCTGTCTGTCTCACTCACAGCCAGCCTGGGAGCTCCCGTAATTTATGAGTCATTTCCCAAAGAAAACACACTGCCTCAGCAAGTCCTGATACGGGGATGTGGGACAGTTTAAGTAAGGTTAGATTACAAAAAAAGAAGGAAGAGTTGTGAGAGGAAAGTAAATGGAGTGATGTCTGACCAGGAAAAGAAAAGGATTTATGAAGCCCCAGTGACATCACTCAACATCTGGAATGATGGCAGATGGAGAAAATACAGATGAGGTGAGAGAAAGATTGATGATAACAAGGAAAATGGGAAGTGAGAGGGCTGGGAAGAAGCAAAGGTGGTTATCAAGTGGTGCTAGAAGATTATTGGCCAGTCCAAAACTACATCATGGGTACCAAAGTGTACTATAACCATTTGTCACAAAATGTAGGCCAAACCAGTTTTAAATGCCGAGTTTTTACTGGATAGTTAAAAAAAATCACTTGCTAGTTGCTTTGGTGAAAGAATCTAGTGGCTGCCAAATATATCGAGGCCTATTTTCTTAAAACACTTTATTCTGGGCTAAAGCAGTGGAAAAGTTTGCATTTTATCATTTCTTTTGCATGAGAAAACACTCATTTTATACACTAATAATCAATGGATCTGTATGACATGGTAGTGTGTAATCTTCAAGGATGAATTGTGTTGTTGTGTGTGCTAAAGCAGTGAATCGCACACTGCAAAAACTTAAATCTAAGCATGCCTTTTATTAGACCTAATATAACTCAGGTTTACCTGACAAGTCCAAAAACGTCTTATTTTAAGATATTAAAAGACAAAAGTTATGCCCTATGCCAAGTGCTTGTAAAAAAAAAATCTGCTGATGAGGTAAGAAAAATAACCTTGACTAGCACATTTTTCTTAACCCATTTGCAGATTTTGTTTTACTCTTTACATACAATTCAGGCTTTGATTTTGTCTTTTAATATCTTTGAATAAGACAGTTTTCTGGACTTGTCAAGTGAACTCTGCTCATATTAAGTCTAATAAGACAATTTTACTACAAATAAGACAGAATCACTTGATCAGTTTTCAGTTTTTGCAGTGCACTTGGGGCACCTGTTTGTAAGAGTGTGTTAAAGGACTCTGTCCGTTGTCACTTCTTACTTGCCACTAGATTTGTTCATCATGTCATTAGATCACTTTAATGTAAGGTAAAATGCTCTCTTTACTGATGCTATTTGGCTGACTCACAGCTAGAGCTCAAGTTTGCCTTTACCAAGAAAGCAGATTTAGAGTTGGTTCACTCTTACAAGAAATGATGGTTTTAGTTTAATAGTTTTAGATAAGCAAACATCAGACAAGCAAAAACCTCCAAACCATGATTTCAGTATGACTTTGGTTTGAAGAGTTCAATAAGAAAACTCTTTTTTTTTTTCTTGTGGCAGGGTGACTCTCACCCATTGTTTGTCAAAATCTCTCAAACCACCCGTAAATCTGTACCTCTTCACCCAGGAACTGTTTTCCTGCAGCTTTTTTGTTCCCTAAGGCTACATAAATAAACGTTTCAAAGTGTAAATACCAGCGCCTGTTCTCCGTTACACAGGAATTATGCATGGGATATTTGAGGCTGAGCCACATTAACTGTCAGGGTGGAGAGGGGATATATTAGCAGGTGTGTTCAATTTCCATCCCTTTTATTTATTTGTCGGATTAGCATGCTTCTTTTGGTGCAGCATGGTCCAAATAAATGGAGGAACTGCATGCCATGCTCCGGTGGGGTGTTCTGAATTTAACCGATTTATTGGCGGACTTTGCCAAGAGTTTGCTGCGTTTTTTTGATATTTGGTTGGCTGTTTTGGTCTCCTTTATGGAAAGCCTTGAATGAAGGCCAACAGATTCTGATAAATTCCAGGTCTGAAGAGTTATGAACAATTTTACAGAGTCTCAGATTGCCACAAACTTTAATACTAAAGAGTGATTCACTTATCAAATCATTTTCGCTTAATGACAAGTTTTCTCCCCTTATTGCTGGCACTCATTTGATTAAACCAAGTGGTTCTTATTTCACGGTGGATTTATTGGCAGATCAGTCGATGGTGTAAATAATTCAGGGATCTTAGCAGCAGGGATTGTGCCATATAAATATTATACCCTCAGTTTAGCAAAGCAATTTATTTGCCTCACTCGGGTTTCTCTGAGCTTTGTGTTCATACAATGCTGCTACATTCTGTGTTTACAGTTTGTCTGTATCAAGTGACCACTACAGATTATCCACTTAAGGCTCTAATCAACGAAATGAGTCTTGGCATTTTTAAACTCCAACGGAGCAGAGGAATCCATTTTCTTTTGTATAAAGTTTGGTCGATTATGGTCTGTTTAACAAAAAGTTCTTCACTGCCATCCCAAGGCTAAGAGAGCTTAGTGCGTCCTCAGCCATTTATGGACAGGCTGTGTGTCTGTCAGCAGATCCAGATGTTTCTGCAGCCTGTATTAAACAGAGGGCAGATTGCCGTAGAGGCAGTAAACTTAAAAGCAGGGAGAAGGGGCAAATGATCTTTTCAGATGGTAGAGAGAAGTAGTTTTTAGTTTACACCACACTTTTCAGAAGCACTCCCATCATACCACTCTGTTCGTCTGTTGCGGTCTTGTTCCAAACCTGGAGAAACAGGTGTTTTCCATTTATGTTGTTCTTAACAGAGTCCTTTAGTTTACCGCCTGCCTGCTGGGAAGTACACGACTGCCTGGGATTTGTGGTTTTCATATCTCACCTCTTTACATTGAGAGATGTTCACTTCTGTAAGGAAGACCATATATTTTCTAAGAACAGAGAGGATGCTTGGATGTATTTTGATTATCTTTATGTCATTTGTAAGTTAGATTTATATTTTATTGCTTAACAAAATCCTGTTAGACTATATATTTGAAAATAAAAAAAGCACAAATGTAGTTTTAACGTCAACATTTATCTCGAGATTTCCTGACCAGCCTGGGGGAACATCAAGCTGTCAGTCATCTCAACCGTCTGCAGCTGGTAGAGAACAGGAAAGCTCCAACCCCACTCTAAACTCCCTGCACCTTCCAGAGATGCCTGCACCCATCATGTATTTCACTCCCACTTTATTTTAATTCCCGTCAAAGTTGGCGCCCACATTCAAAGGCTCAGCTGGAGAGTCACAGCAAAAGCGGTGTTAAAACTTTGGAAAGCCGTGTAAAGACAACAGCGTGTACTCTCTCATAAAGCAGCGGGGAGTAGGGCAGACACAAAAGCCTTCAAGGACATTGCTGCAGTCGTACCAAAGTTCATTCAAACCTCCAGAGTGTGAGCACGCCTAGTTAAGCTTCTCAGAAACTTAAGAAAAACCTTCCAGTTATGGAAAATGAAAAGGAGTTAAAATGTTTAGCTCTTTAAAGAATTTTCATGTGCACAGGGGAAATAGTAGGAGTCGATATCTGGTGCAGTTGACAGCAGCTTAAATCCATCAGTGAGGATCATGGGTGGGTCAGAATGTTTATCAAATGGGCACCTCCTTTCACAGATGTTCAAGATGTTTCATCCAAGTACATGACAGCTTCTGTGCCCCACCTTAGCTTAAGTGCACCAGAGGAACAAATTTGTGCATTATCGTTGCGCACATATCAGTTTTCTATCAATTTGGTGTTTCGTTATGATGTACTGCACACAGATGAACATTTACAAGAAAGAATTGACTAAATATCTGTGCTAACTTAACAGTTAACAGAATTTTTGTACATAAAACTGAAAGGTATGAACTATTTAACTTAAACAAAAAGACATCTACAGAAGATGATCTTTATAAGCTATCGATAAAATAAATCCACATCTATTCCAGTTGGTGCCACTCTGTGAGTGAGAATTACCTATTAACCCTTTATCACCCAAGTATTATACAGGCCACCTGTCCTTTTTATTTTGGCCTCAAAAGAGTCAGAAATAGTGCTATCAATGTTTGCTTTTGCTCTTTTTTCTTACAACAGTTTAAATTGTAACAAAAACAAAAAAAAGACTTGGTCTACACGTGAATTCCTATGAAGTAACTTAGTACCTCCGGATATTGCTGTAAAGTTTATCTTTTCTTCTTTTGGAGTTGTTTGAATTTTCTCTCTGAAGCCCAAGTGGCTGAGGAGTTATGGTAATTTTAAGAACACTTGTAAAATGGGAGCGCCAGTGCTCCGATGGGATTTGAAGAGTTAAAAATAAGAGCTAAATGATGCTGTTATTTAATGGTTATTTTTCTTCTCACAAGTTTCCACTCATACTCAATATCTTGAAAAAGAGATGATTATGTGCTGAGAGCTATCCTGACAGGAAGAATGATTTTGACTTGAACGTGTTTTCTCTATCTTCTGGATTTTCTCATTTCCGTAAATCATTCTCACCACAACACTTCCAAGCCACAGGGATGGTTTTCACATGGATGAGGGTAATTTAGGATTAATTTTTGACTTTAAACCCCCAGCTTCGTCCCATTGGCCTCTCTTCTTCAGCTACTGGCAGAATCACTACTTTTCTTAAAATTTTAGTGCCACAGCCTTGACTTGAAATCCGATTAGTAACCAGCAAAATATTTGATAGATATCCAGATCAAAAACGTCCAGTGTAAATAATGATTTAAGTTATGAATGAAGAACCCCCCCACCACCAAAAGAAAAAGAGTTATATAAGAGTGAGTGAGTGGGTGGTCATGCTCCATTTGTATACACGACAAGTTCAAAGAAGCAGATGGACGCCAAGTTTGTCATTGATTTATGGCTTTTGACAACTAGTGGTTCTCCTCAGAAAATCATGTCCTGTATTTCCTATATTTTGTTGCTGCATGTGCTGGTGGCCCGCATCTTAACCCTGCTTCAAGCTACAACTAAACATCTCCTTTAATTAAAATAATATGAAGACACTGTTCTTAAAAGATAACCTCGAGGGCATATGATAATGTCTAAACCATGGGAGAGATCGTGTGAACAAACTCTGTTTTGGAAGATAGTTTTCAGGCATGGATAAAAAGCTATACTATATACCTGACTATAATACCTGAACTGCAACCAAAGATATTTCTAGTCTGCTTTGAAATTCCTTCATAACCTCATTATGGAGTTCATGGTGGCTTTAGGGTTGGCATATGATGACTGTAGTAGTTACAGACATCGCTTGGGGTATTAGTTTGTTGGTGGCAAAGATGAGATGGTTCATCTGGTACCAACCACATAATTTCTAGCGGATTCTACTAAACCCTAAAAAGGGGGTATTATCATTTTAGGGGATTTTACATTTTATTGGTTTGTCCCAGATGAAGGATGTCATTATTGCTATTGCTAAGCGCCACAGTGGCAGCTTGTTGGAGCAGCCCACCCTTCGTTGTTCTTTTTTTTCCCCTCCTTTTTTCCCTTATATTTTCAGTTATCTTCATATTTGGAGTCTGTCATTACTTTTTATGGCTCATTTGTTGACCAGTGACATCTAACTGGTTGTGTATAAAGTGGTGTTGTTATCCGGGGATCCTACCCATGGTTGCATTGTTTACACAAGAGACTTCAGCTGTTAGCAGCCCGTAGCATGTCGATAGTAACCGGTCCAAAGTTCCCGGCAAGCTGAGGAGAAGGAGATGAGGACGACATGCTGGTACTGCTATGTGCTAAGAAGAGACTCCATCAACCTGTCCTTAGATTCCACCGTTATGGGGAATGTTAAATCTACCTCCAATAAGATGGACAAGCTAACAGTGCTAACCCAGCACCAGAGGGAATACCAGAGGGCAGAGTAGCATCTTGCTATTCAAAGAGACATGGCTAATGGAGCTAACACCAGTCACCAATGCCACATTGAAGGATTTTACCAGCTGTGAGTGACAGGATACCGGAGAGCCACACTGAACAGAATGGTGAAGAAGGCCAGCTTAGTCCTGGACCCTGTGGGCCCTGTCAAGGTGGTGGCTGACACAAGAATTATGGCCAAGCTGTCGTCTCTGATGGACATTTTTTTCTAGTTGACATTTATTATATTATACTATTTATTTATTCTTGGAATGTTAACACTTTCACTTGGACTGTTTACACTTGTATTGCTACTGTAACTCTGAATTTTCCTTCAGGGGATCAATAAAGTACATTCTGTTCTATTCTATTCTATTTTATTCTATTCTATAGAAGTCTTAGTTCAGCCTTTGCGCTGATAACTCATCCTAAACAGCTTCGGATGTGCTTTTACTGTCCTGCCTGATACTAAAATCTAGTTGATGGCACTCAAATTTATAAGTGTGAGAAGTAAAACAACATTAAATTGCATCTAACTAATCCTTGCTCCAAATGATTAATACATCTATTGTTGATAACCTCAAATTCTTTACACCACATCAAACACATTGAAGTTCAACTGCTTTTACACAACGACGTCACATACAATACAAATGTGGGGCCCTGTTTTCCTTATGATGTGGTGAGAACAATATCTTTTAAGCAGTGATACAGAGTTTGATTAATGACCTGAATGGGACACAACTAGCAGATGGTATGCTGATCTCATGTTTTTAGTGAGCATGTTAAAGCGTGGCAGCTGTAAGGCCTGTTCTTATAGCAACGTGTGGAGCATGGGGCTGTCATTAGAACAAACACTTTGACACAGAGGTGCAGTGTAATCACTCTGGAGAGAAATCCTTGATTATTGGTGGAATGTCTGTTTTATGTCAGGCTACGGTAAGCAGAGTCTTGACAGGAGCATACATTTTTGGAAAAGTTGGGAAACAAAGAGAGATATGGTGTTGATTTTTAGTAAAGACTTTCTTGTAGCTTTTGTCTTGGTCATGGCCCATTTCATCTATTCTTTTTCCTTTGTTTCACATAAGACTTATATCACAACAGAGACAGTAAATTGGTCTGTTTAATCTACAAAAAAGTAGTTATTGGCTTTGACATTTATTGTATACAGACCATTTTAATAGACTTGAAAGCTCTGTTTGAAGATTAACATAATTACTAAGAATGGATTTTTGTGTTGTCTGTTGGGATAGGGAACCTGATGGTAGCATTAAGATCCATTTTTGTATTCTCTGATGGAAACCAGGCCTCACTCTGGACCTTCAAAACACTGATTGGACCTGCCACCACAGGGACCTAAAGGAGACTTTTAAGAATCTCATGGAACTTTCAGTAGGCAGCAAAAGTGAACTGGACAACCTCTGAAGGACTTAAACAGGTCAATGTCAAACTGAGATCTTTTTAATGGTTGTCAAATCAGAGGTGATGCAACTACATGAAGTAGACAGGAACTGACGATGATCATTTAAGATCAATCAGGCACTGCCTACACTTTAAGCTTTACATGAGTACAATTGGACAGTGTTTGTTTCTCATTGCCAGTTGCTGTGGAACGGTTATCATCAGGGCAAAATGTCCAGCTAATGCACTCTACTTTTAGAGATCAAAGGAACAGAAAGCAAGCATGGCAACATCATGCCCGTCTGTATTTCACATCTGGACCTGGAGATGTCAGTCATGTGTGACAATTGTTATAATATGGATGCTTTAGGCTCCAGTCTTCATTGGGAGCATACTATTAAGAGTCACAGTTCATGTAATTTAAGGCAGATTATTTTTGAATGAAGTGGAGTTGTCTGCAATTGTCAGGATTTCTTTTTCCCTGCACTTTTGCTGACCTATGAGTTGTAATGTGGATGAATGTGGTTCTGTTTTCATTGTTCTATTGGAAAACCTCAACAGTCAGAGAGCTTGACTCAAAGATGTAAGTTGGCATAGGTCTGCACAGCATCTTTAAATGGAAAAGTAGTGAGAAAGAAACATCTTGTGAGACAAAATCTACAATATTTTTGTTGGTAAGATTTTTTTCCCCATCATCTTGTGTTTCCAAGTAGTAGAGCCTGTCTTTGACCCTTGATACATTTTTACGTTTTTACCCTGATTGTTACAACTTTCAAATATAGACTTGTAGAGATCTGGTCAGAAAAAGAACTAAAAGGATTGATGGATAAAATACATCAAGAAGATTGGTATTCTTTTGAATCTGGTATTTCCATTGAAAGTTGGGCATGTTTTGGTTTTTGACACATTAAAACAAACAGAGCTTACCTTCCATTTGAAAAACAGTAGTGCTTTGCAACAGTAGTATCCTTTGGTAAACTTAACAAAATAGACTTAGGAAAAAAAGGGTCAGATCTCATACCTTCCTTGTTTGTCATTTGGCATTAAAATCACAATGTTTGGTTTGAGTAGTTGGTAGCCTGTGTGCCACAAAACAGCAGAAGTGAATTACGACTTTAAGTGGCATCCCCTTTTAAAGTAGTTAAAGTCATATACCTCTGAACAGTAGAGGCTGATGTTTATGGGCATGCTTGTATATCATTGTAAATAAGTAAAAGTGATGTCCCAGCCTGGCTCCACTGTTCCTCCTCTCCTGAGCTCAGGTTGCAGCTCCCAGATGGTTCCTTAATCTGTAGGTCCTGCTCAGGTCACTTCCAGCAGAGCCAGGTAACACGAGCCAAACTCATAACCCCTCCATCCTCCAAAATGCATCCACCGAGACCCAGACAGACGACTTTAATGTCTTTACTTTTTCTGCAAACGGAGCCACATGGAGCTCAGTGGGCTATGATGGAGAGTTGGCCTAACTGAAACCTATTATCTACAAGACCTGCTGCTGTGCATTTAAATCCCTCTTACTGTGTGCTTTGATGACCAGGCACCTAGTGGAAAAGAGCTTAAACGTGATAGAGGTAAAATTACCTAGGACGTTACCTCATGTGGTGTGAAGACACCTCATCATTTACCACTCACTTCCACCTACCTTGGCTCAAACTTATATAAAGCATTTCACTCAATACAGGATTTTTTCTCTAGCCAGACCAGACCACACCAAAGTACTACTTGTCAAAACTGTATTAGCTTTGAGATTACAGCACACTCTTGAGGGTTTGATACTTGGCCAGATAAGGAACTGCTCATTGAGATTGGACCCCCTTCCCTTTTCCTGTTTGAAGAGAACAACCACTGCAATAAATAGCCTCTCGCAGAAGTTCCCCCATCTCCTACTTATGTTTAATGTCTAATAATTTCCATACTCTGATATCAGTTGTCTTGACAGCAGTTGGGTGTGTTATTGCAGCCAAGTTACAGCTGGAAAGCTTTCCCAGACCAACCAGCAGAGTGTGAAAGAGCAGCTGAAACAGAAAATGACATTCCAGCTTTAAATGTTTGGAAATTAACCCCTGACACATTTATGGCTTTTAAATCTGTCTTTGATATGTCCAGCAGGTTTGACTTTGACATTTGTTTCCTCTTGTGTCTGGTTATTGTGGATGTTAGCGGGCTCCAAATGACCATTTTAACTTGGGAGCACTAGTGCACCCAACTTGAAAAAGTTTCTGCGCACCACTAAAAGATTTGGAGCCCCCACTGAATATTTAATAGAAACTCAAATAGAATGCTTAAAATGCATTGATTCCTTGGTGAACGAAGCGTGACCTACTACCTCAGGCTCCACAGTGAATTTATTTTTATATTGGAGCCATTCAAATTCTTTCATCCACACTCTCTCTTAAAATTGTGAGTTGCCTTTGCATAAAAAGGGATACATACACTGTATAATGTCTTTGGATGAAGACATTGTATCCGTGACATCACCCATCTGTTTCTGATGCAGTGTTTGAGGCCAATCATCAGCAGGGGCCATATTAGAAATGAGGTGGGCTTTGAGGCTCCTCACAAACAGTTACAGGATTACCTGCCTGCCAGTTAGCTGAGCTGTGCCTCTGGTTGGTTAAACTTGTGATCCTAATATTTGTCAAACTGCTGAGTTATAAAATAAAAAATAACCCCCTTGTCAAAAAGCTGCACCCCAGAGCAAGCTTTATCAATTAGTGTAAACAAGTTTTTTTTCTTGTTTTTAAAGAAAATGGATAAAAGAGTTGCACCAAAAACAGTTGCTTGCACCCTAACAAAGAAATGTCAGAGTTTAAAACTTTAGTGCACAGTTTGCTTATATCTCCCATCCATATATGAAAAGGTCATGTTCACAAAGCTTCTTCAATACTTTCTTTAATACATACGTTTTATCGCTGTGTGCCAGGTTAGAAAAGAATTCTGTCAGAAATGCTTTGTGAAAAGAATTGAGGTTGATGTTTATAACAATGTGCAGACGTTTGTTCTTGTTAACATGTGTTTTCTTTTTCCCGCTGACCCTCAAAGGATTCCAGTGATCTTAATGAAACCAATTTTCATATAAAGACGCCTTTTAGCTTCGCCTCCTTGGTGCAGCAGTGTTTTGGACTGCGCAGCTGTGAGGAAACCTGTTCTTTGAAGTAGCCTCTGGTTATTTCTCTGCTTGACAGATCAGAGCAACTGTGCAGAAATCAAAAGGGAAGTGCCCTGCCGCTGCAGGTAAATGGCTACTCAGGACTGACACGGGACGTTTTGAAAGCTAATATGTCTGATGCTGAGTTTGATCCATCTGGACTATTTGCCCCCTCCATCCAAATTCTTGAAAATGCAATGCCTAATGGATTGAGATGGTGGGCTGCGTTTGTGAGGTATCATATGACTCATCAGTAAATACTGCAGCACACCTCAGAGAGCGTGAAAAGACTATATGGATTCTGAGGCTCGGTTTGTTGTAAGGTGTTGACCAAGGCTATACGGGCCTGTCTGTCCAGTCTCCACTCCTACAGCAGGAATGCAGGGTGTAGAAAAAAGTAGGGAAAATTCTTGAGTTCCTACATAGCACCTGGTGGAGTTCATTTTCCCATGAGAGCAGTAGGTATTGAGAGATGAGACATGGTCAATTTAGCTAAGTGAGTTGTGCTTCTCCTAGGATATCTCTGTCCCCCAGTGTGATTGTCCCTTAACCGGGCCACTGAGGGGGAGGATAGGGTTTCCATGCACAGCATTTGCATTTCATTTTCAAGTGCCCCCTGGAGAGTTTCAAAACAACCTCCAGGATAAGAGTAAAATCACTGAAAGACGAAACAGAACAGCTGATGCCTAGTCAGGTCTGCATCTCGTTGGCAGGGATTTTGGGTGAGAGAGAGGGTTTAGAGATGCAAACAATCAATGCCACATTGGCTTCCCCCTCATTATAGATGCACACAAAACGAGTTGGTGAACCGAATTGCAGAAAACAAAAAAATAAAATGTTGTACAGTCTTTTGCAACTGTAGAAAACAGCTATTAATGATCCAGATTGTTCCATGTGTTTTGTAATCTGCCCCCTTGTGTGGCCCACATGTGGTTACTTTTGGAAGTCTTGGTAACAAGCTGACCACAAACTGCATTATCTTGTAATTTATTTCAGAGGCAGGGCCTGCAACAGCTTTCCCATGCAACCTTACATTAGCAAAAAAAAAGTGACATTCTCAAAAAAAAGAAAAGTTTTTGGAAATATAAGGTTATACTATGAGCTGTTACAAAGGGAACTCAAAAGTTCTTGCGAATTCATAGAAGATAGTTGTACGCATCTACCATTGTACTAAAGGTACACAATCACTAAAAAAGTAAAAATTGCTGTTCTTAATTTGCAAACACGTTAGTTCTTGTGATGTGTTCTGAAATAGATTGTGAAATTTGCTTTTACTTACCAAGATCAGTGCATTAACAGCGTGAATACCAACTTATCAGATTAATGTGCAACAGATTAGCTTGGTTAAAAAAAAAGATATTTCAGAGAGGCTAAAAAAGTGAGAAGAGTTTTGCCTTCTATTAGATACCACATGAGAAAATAGTTCAATAATCAAAGGAGAATGTTCCTCAGCCTGCATTTTCAAATAATTAGGGGATTTCATCAGCTAAAGTACACATTATTAGAAGATTTAGAGAATCCGAGGAAGTCTTGGAACACATGGCCCAAAGGTTATAAAGCATGGTCATGAATTTCTACCAGTGAATTAATGAAGACCAGACTGTAGTAGCAATCACTGCATGGATTCGCAATCACTTCGATGAACCACTGTTTATGAAAAAAAAGGTCATTGCTGCATCCTCAAATGCAGGTTAAAGCAAAAAGTAAATGTTACATAAACATGAAACAGAAGCTGCCGTCTAATCTCATTGATTATAAACTGTGGCAAAATGGAAAACTGTCCTGTGAAAAACTTGCTTTTTTTGGAAATCATGGATGCTGTGGTCTCTGCTTTATTTTACATAAAACAGTAAAAGTTTTCAGTTTCAACACGTTCAAGTGTTTTCTTTTCCATTCAAAAAAGGGTTCAAATGATTTTGAAACATTCAAACTGTATCTCTATTTAAATTCTTTACTTTTTCTTCATTTTCATGAAATTACTGTTCAAAAATTCTGCTGCATGTCTTGTGTTGCTCTTACTTAAAGGGTTTTGATATTGAAGCTCTTCTGTAAAGAGGGCATGCTGCTTTTGATGCTTTGTATACGCTGGGGACTGGGATCCTTTTGTTCCTGCCAGCTTGTTATAGTTAAATTTGAAAAAAAAGATGTTTTAAAATTTGCATTTCTATAGAAGTGTGTCTTAGTTTGTCTATTTCAAGAATGACGCGTTCAAGTTTAAAGATTTTTCATTTACATATACTGAATAGGATCGCATTACAAGACATGGTTGCTGCACTATGTATTTTCTGCTGTGTCATAAGTCAGCATCAGCAAGCTTAATGATGTAGAGTTATGCTTGTGTGATGGGTGCTATCCTTATCTTTACAACCATTCTTTTCATACAGTAAATAGGTTTTGTGATATAACACCCAATAAGTCATTCAATGATAACAGAATCATGAAATGGGCAAACAGCACTTGAAATCAAATGATCATGTCTATGTAAAATTATTCTTAATATAATAACCATCATATGCAGAGCGATGTATAAAGGAATTTTCATGTGCTATATACACTGACCTGATGTAACGTCGCTCTTGAGTAAGGTTGTTTATCCAGACCAGTGGTAAGGGTTGATTTAGTGTTGTTTTGATACAGCTACTCGTGGCCCTGCTGGGCCTGAGGAAACTGGGAGGTCTTGGAGGAAAGGAAAGAAGTTAAAAGAGGATATGAGTAGAGGTTGATTTATCTGCAGTCTGGGTTTAGCCTGAGCTTCCATTTACTTCCAGACCTCACAGATTTTAAGGACACAGACACACAACAGTTATGGACAAAATTAATGTGGAAGGATGAGAAAATTTGCATTTCATAGAGTTGTTATCTACTGCTTAAGATTGCAGCATTATTGATGCAGATCACTTTGTTCAAACACGTAGTTCAATGCTTTTGTTTGCAGTCAATGAAAACAGCAGATGAGCCATGTTTTTTTTCATAACTTGTTCTAAAACTTGCTAACTCAACAGTGGAAGACCCAAACTGTCACTAAGAAAACAAGACAAATCTGTGATATTCAATATAGGTCTATAGTAGGTCCTGTATTTTTTTAAGGGGAAGACTGCCTTGGGGTTTGGTTCACACAACACTAACTGATATCTGATAACCTTCTCCTATCCAATAGATGGCCAGAACAAACTTGCCAATAATGATTGGTATGTGTGTAAGACTGAGCCCAGAGCTGATTCTGATGTGGGACAAAAAAAGCTGCACGAAGCCTCTGCTGCACATTTGCACAGATTAGCCCCAAACTCTCTCATTCCGTCTCCTTATTAAAAAGAAATTGCCAGATCTTTTTTCCATTGATGAGGCACATTTTTGGAGGGGATCGGGGAACATTGAGAGGCTTGCTGCTGTGTTCTGTTGCTAACATTAAGAGGATGTCAGGCTTTAATACTTCAATATGTTGTGCATTAAGTCTGAGCATGTTTTCCTCCCTCAGGGAGTTAAACATGTTAGAAGATAACAAATTTTCCTTCAAGCTCAAGTTTTTGCATATCTGTTTGGCCTCACTGTGTTAGCGGGAGGAGTACTAATCAAATCAGGGTGATGTTGTGTTTTTATTAGTTCTTATGACAATGCAAGCAGGCCTGATTGTGATAGCTGAGGTGAAGTGAGGTTTTATTTCTTCCTGATTTGAATAGCTACTTTTTGCTTCTACATTTTGTTTTCTCTCAGAAACATTGTCCACATGGATATTTAGTTCTTGTGTTGATAAAAAAAAAAAGATGTCAAAGAAATTCCCCGTTAAGTCTCTTGGTCTGCATTCATAAGAGACATCTGAAGTTATCTTAAGTTTTCACACATAAAAACACGCACTAGATGAATCTTTGAATCTTTTATGGAGGAAGAGAAGTGTTATTTAAACTTGACCTTTTCTCTACACATCAATTTTTAATCCATCTGCATTTTCTCCCTCTATTTGTACTCAATAGGGCTCTTTAAGAGAAGGGGGATTAAGTGAGAGTCCATGACTAAAGTGTCATACCCCACTAATCCCAGACCTCTCTGACTTCTCCAGCCCAGGTCAGAGGTCATGTTCCTTCCCTAGCCTTCCGACTGCATTATAATGTGTCCAGGGTCAGTTTTATCCGAGTGGAACAACGTGGATCAGGACTCTTCCTCCAAGTCCTTTCGTGGGACATTAAGCAACGCCACAAAGCCACTACATTGTTGTGGGATTACCACCTTGATTGCGGCTCTTATTTGTTCTATTTATAGCTGCAAATAGTTGCATTTCTGCTTCTTTCTGGATGCCTTTCATGGCTTGCACGCCCTCGACAATTGACTCTCAAAGTTTGGCTTGTGTTCACAGTACTGGCACCACACACACATCTCAACCAAACACACTACGTCTGTCTGTCTGCTGTGTGCCTGAGAGTAATTTAGAGCATAGCGGCCTTGTCAGTCAAACACCAAGCAGCAGAGCTCACTTTAAAGCGTTTTTACTCTGGGATATATTTGTGAAGTCTTAATTGTGGTAGCAAAGACATTGAAGTGAAAGCCCTTTGACTTCCTGCTGATCCAGATTTCGACATTTGTGGTGCCAGCAGCCTCGTTTTCTTTGACTCAGATATAAACCTCGAGGTTGGGATTTCTACTTGGCTGCTGATGCGAGAGGACCAACTTGCTGTTTAACATGGAACACCATTGTGTAATGTCATTAAAAAAGGCGCCGAGAGCATGGGGTTCATATGGCAAACTTGAAAAGTCCTGACTTGGAATGTCCTCAGAGCTCATTTTATAGGCAAGTTTCTGTCAAACATTTTGACTCGACATATTTGTGGCTGAGCTGAGTTTCTGTTCTTTTGTCCCAAAATGGAATGATTAAACCTGATGTATCGATAGGTTTGCGGCATGTGACAGGGTCCTGGATTGCTTAAAATGGGCTCACAGAGTGCTGATCTCTTTGGCAGCCTAAAATCCCCCTTTACCTGTAACTGTGTAAAGTTGTCATCCCCATCATGCACCACTTTAAATGGCAGTTATTTTCATTAAATAGGGATAAATCAGCTGGATTGTTGTCACATTTTTTGTCGGGCCCTCTTCTTGGCTATAAACTATGAGTGCTTGAAAACAGAACTAAGTTTAACCTTCGTTCCCTTGATTCAAATGACGGCTGTACACCAATCAGCACAACATTATGACCTTAGTCAGGTAAAGTGAATCAAATGGATAAACGTGTCATACAACATATTGAAAATGTTGTCCTTGATGTTAGTTTTTAAGTGGGAAAATTAAAAAGTATCTCCAAAACAGCAGCTCTTAGGGGTTATTGCTGGTTCGTAGGGGTCAGTATCTACTCAAGGTGATCTGAAGAGGAGAGGAAGGGAAACTAGTGAACCCATGACAGCGTAATTGACTCAACTGATGTCTGGACACTGCCTTTAATGGGCATGTAAGCTTCAGAACTGAACCATAGAGTGGTTGAGGAGGAGGAGGATTCCATTTTTAGGAACAGGATGAGTTCAGGGGTATTAAAATTTCCCAGTTTTCAATCCGAACTACCTCTGTAGGGTGTGCTTGACCACAAATTGCCAAACCATGGAGACCCCACAGGCATCTTACAGCACTTGAAGTATCTTCTTAAAATGTCTTGGTGCTAGAACTTAAGCAATTTAATGGAGTCCATTGGTGAATCCCAAAGGTTTGAACTGCAGTCTCCTCTGTCCTCTTGAACAGTCACTAAACCGCCTTATTAAGTGGTGTCCCAAAGCTGTACTTGGAAGACAGAGGAGTCAGGAGAATAATTGGACTATGTATTCCTTATTTCGTTCGTTCCTTTGGTTACTTGGAAGGGGTTAGTGTTCTGTAGCACAGAGTATCAGATAAAAAAGAAAGCATTAGTCTTCCCAACCCCCATAAAGTATTTTATCTTCTGTTCTCTTCACCTACCTTGATGGGTTTAGACAAGTGCAGAAAACTCTCTCACAGCTGTGATATTTCTCATTCTCTAAGCATGTTTATCTGAGCTATAGGCTGTAACATTTATGACTGTTTTTAATTCAGTCAGCGTACAGTTTTGATTTCACCATCAGCCTGAGCGGCGCACAGTGTGTTTCAAGGGGTCCATTAAGCCTTCAACATGTTTTATACCTTTCTGTTTCACGTGCATGGTTTCAGCATGTGTGACACCAAGCTAAACACATTCATGACTGTATGAAATGAAACTGTTTTTACAGATCCTTTATGAACTCAGATTGAAACCAAATGTAGAATTGAGCTCCAAAATTAAGGAGTTTATTGGCTTTATTGGTAATGTGAGATTTCTATCACCAGTATCTCCGTGACTGCTCTCTACTCTGGTTGGATGTCAAGTGAACGGTTGCGAGAGCTCAGACAAGTGAGCAAGAAAAGTAGCATTTTGCACAGACATAGAGGAAAAAAGAAACTAAACTTCTTTTGGACATCTGTTCATGTTTTCCAAAGTTTACCTGGAAAGTGTGCAGACTGGAGTCTCTGATTGATTATAATCTGTGAGAACAGATTTGCTTGTGGCTCTTTTTATTTCTCGACCTTGTACTCGGCATCCTTACAGGCTCCAGCATATGATTTGATTCTAGTTGTGGCTTCTATTTAGATGGAATACCTGTGACCCAAGTAACTTGAAGCATTTCTTTGCACTTAATAAGGTTTCTCCTTCTTGTCTAAATTCTTGCTTGTGTTGTACGTTGCTTTGGAAAAAGAGCGTCTTCTAAATGAAATTGTAGATTGTATTGTAGGTTGTAGAAAGACACTGAAAACACAAACTCACAGAGACTTAATAAAATTAGTATCTTTGCATTTCCTCTATACTACAGAATACCTTATTACCATACAACTGTCCAAACAAAGAGATTTTTTAAATATCTCTGAATCTGGGTTAGAAATGAAAGTGTATTTCTTGCCATAGGAAATGCAGTAAGCACTAACAAAAATACAGTTGGGGATTTATGGGTAAAAGATGCAGGACTAGTTTGGTTATCATACAAATCCCTGACCTCCCACTTACTTTATCCTGCGCTGCACCGGCTCTGTCTTGAAAGTCCTCAGTCATTTCATTACGGATGATCTCTGGATCCTTTGGCCATCTGGACCTGGAGAGGAGCAGGAAATGAAGAATGAGGCATTGAGAGGGGCTCTTTCTAGGAAGTGATCACTGGAAAAATAAAAGCTGAGAGCCTTTTGGGCTATTAAAATTAAGGTACTTTTTTTTTCTTTTATAAACCATTTTTTGGGGGTCGAAATTAAACATAAAATGTATCCCAACAATACGGCGAGAAAATGTTTCTTATCCTCTGTTCTACTTTCATTTTATTCCTTCATTTTTCTTATTGTCTGTTTTACCGCAAGAGTCTTTGAAATTAAATTAGCGTTAACATTATTTTTTTATCGTTCATCTGCCCCTGTAGCCTTCAATTGTGCCAGTTTTGCCTGCAATACCTCAGTGACTGCATGGCAGCATTATCAGATGGTCTCGGTGAATTTTAAGCGATCAACAGGCGCCAGCACAGGAGGGAAATGAACGGAGCATTGAGAATGGAAAACTAGCTAACAGGTATCTTTCATATCTTAAGTTATTCTTATATGTAAAAAATGTAGCTCAAATATCAACACAGAAATCCTTTTTTTCTTCCTGTGGCTTAAATAGTCACAGAATGATGATCTTTTTCTTCTCTTTCAGCCTTGTCATTGTGGCTGAGATTCCACGCTCCAAGAGGGAAGATAAGCTCATTCGAGGAGGATGTTCAGAATTCCTTTACTGTTTTTGTGCCCTCGAATGTCCCTCTCTTTGCAGGGGTCTGTTTCATACAGGTATCATCTTTGAGGAAAGGAAATCTTACGTCATAGAGGTTAATGTCGAACCTTAGGTCACGAAAGGTGAAAATGTGTTTTCTCCTTTATGCGACATACAGTATCTCACTGCAGATGTATCCCCCAAATCCACACATCTTTCCCTCTCTATTTTCTTTGCCACTTGTAGTACAGCCCACAAAACAGTGAAGGAGCCCCATCTCAGCTCATGCATATTCAAGCACGTGTGTACACACACACTCACCCACACGCTGTGAAAGGCAGCTTGGCTCTTGGTCAAGGCATCTCTGCAAAGGGTTGGTCCCGGACAAGAGAGCTGATCGCCAGCCAAGCAGGACAGTTACAAAGTGGAGCAGGGGAGGCCCCGCCATGTTTGCTGAGATCTAAAGCCTCTTTCTCCAAAGCTTTGTTTGCATTTTGTTCGCTGCAGCAGCTGAACAGTACACAGAAAAGCCTTTTCTTACCCTTTCTGTGTGCGCTCTCTTTCGCTTTTCACTTTCTCTGACTTGGCTGCTTTCTGACAGTTGATTCAATTCCTGTGTACTAAAGGAAATTATGTGCTTAATTGGATTATTGGGAGTTTTCTTCAAATGAGTGCTCACCCACCCACACAGCCCCCCGACTCTGAATTCTCCTTTGGGATGGGCTGTCTGGTACATGTTTCCAGACTCCATAGTGTGCAGGGTGAGCATGAAATGGAAACCTGGAAGCGTGTTACCGTTAAATACGATTAAGTCATAGTAATTATAATAGGTATGATAAAGTATCCGTGGTTTAAAGAGCTCCCGTGAAGCTATTCTTTTCAGGCATTTGATTTAATTTAATAAAAACAATTATATTGCTCCTGTTTGTCTTTTTTCTTTCTTGGTTTCTTTCAGAGGGAGTTAGATGCACACCATGGAAAACAATATGAAAATTCAAGCTGATGGGGGGCATGAAAGCAGGTCTAGCTGTCAGACATCTCTGCTGGCTATCACCTTTAGCATGCCACTTGGCCCAGGTTTACAGAAACACAGCAGTGTCTGAACGCATGCAGGCATCACTGGAATTTGCACCTGTTGGAGACCTGGCTCCTGTGGCCCTCTTTCTTGTAAGCTGTCCATCTGACTTTTACCATGAAAAAGCATTACTAATTTACTCAGGGCAAGACTCATAACTAGTGGTGAAATACATTATGTAAGAGGAAAAGTGGGCAAGTGGGAAAAGAGAGTGCAAATGTATACAAAAAATATAACACAGGCTGGATGAGGCAGTCGAGCAAAAGGGAATATGTTTTTCCCTCACCTGTTCTCATGCAATTGATTCCTCACATTGTACAGCTCTTTGGCGGCTCGTAAACGTCCCAGCGGTTGTGAGGTTGTGTAGTCACGAGCCCTTTGTGTCGCTGGTTTCCTCTTCAAGAGAGAGGAAACGGAGTCCAAGGCACAGATTAAAAAGACTGTTCTTCCACCCGCGTGCGAATCACAAATCACATTGAGCCACAGTGTTTCCTGTCTCACAGGAACCCAACAAACACCCTGTTAAAACTGCAGCCACATCACTGTGTTTTTTTCCATCTCACTGGGCACAGAAAACAAAGTTTGTATTCTAATTAAAGTAATGTGTACGTACACCAAGTTTTCCATGTGGACACCAGCCCTGCGGCGGATGTCTATTAGCTTTGCAACTCTAGTTCTAGTGCCTCATTAGTGCTTGCTGATTGCAGTCAGTTTGGTATTGGCTGAATTGGTCATTCACTAGAACTGTTGATGTTGATTTATGCTCTTACCTAATTTCTTGTGTATTTGCTGGACATGCTGACAAGTGGAGATTTGGTCTTTACCGTGGCCCAGGGCCAGTTAAGGCCTCTGAGAGGATAATTGAATGGCCTATCTGCCGTCCCCAAATCCTAATTCTTCCTCTCAATGAGCCACTGGGGGCATGCTTTATGGGATTATTTTCAACAAGGCATTTCGAATGTTGTAGCATACATAGGCCTTCCTTCCCACGTACAGCCCCCCCCCCCCCCCCCTTTTTCTCCTTGTCCCTGCCTTTCACCTTCTCGCCTGAGAGGATTAGTCAGGCTTCCGGAAACGGAGCACCACTTGGTGAGAATGAGACTTCCCAAAGCTCCTCTGAGACAGGAAGGAGCTGGACACTGGCTTTATGACAACAATAACTGCCTTCTCTCCATGTCTTTGGGGGTCTTTTTTACAAGTTAACAAAGAGTTGGCCTGTTTTTGCGCAGAATATCAGTGTAAACAAACACTTTTGGAGCAGATATTTTGCTGCCCCAGAGACTGAGTGGAGTCTGCGGAGTCAGATGGTATGAAGGGGAATGATTATTTGTTGAATGCATTATTGTTTAGTGGTGTGGAGTCAGTTGATCTGTGGCTTTGGGGGAACTCTGCTTGCGGGGTCAATGATATACTTTACTGATCCCCCCTTTTCTTTATCTTTAATAAATCTTTTATGAGGCAGAAACAACATTCTTTGTTGGATTTCATATACTTTTAGTTTATCGATAGTTCAAGGTTTGTATTCAGCGGGAGCTTCATCATATTTTCTACAGAGCAAGATCAGTTCCTTTTAATGGAAGTTAATAAGAAATCACACTCCTTCTTTTTGATCTCATACCTAGAACCAGCTACTGAATGTAACAAATACATGGATCAATTATCTAAGCCTGACTTAACCTTTCACCAAGGTGTAACTTTTTTAATTTGTCATACGTGTCTCTTACTATTAAGTGACAGTAATCTGGTTGAGAAATGCGTAATTTGGATTGAAATTTGCTCATTTTCATTTAATAATGTGGCAAGTATTTTGTATGAACAAACAATCCAATATCTGATACTTACGGTAGCCCTGAGAGCTCACAGCATTGCAACTTCAGAAAACATATGCAAAACGACAAAACTAATAACTTAGGTGGTGTTACAGGTGTAATAACTGATGGGGATGTTTACTCACTTTTACTTTTCTAATCTTTATAATCCGCACATCCCCACTCCTGCTTTAATTTAACAAATGTGACAAAAGGCACCAACATGTTTTGTAAATTCAGAACTACAAGTGGAATTTAGCCACATTGCACTCTAAAAGGTCCCTGGGGCTTTTCTTGCAGGACCTGGTCACTACATGACCACCATTATCAGAATGTCTTTCATCTTCTTCCTTGGATCCAGAGAGAGCGATCAGTATCTGCCTTGCTGTATCTACCTCATGGCTTACAGCTCTGGTTCCCAGCCATTTAGCCATTTTGTGAACCTTGAGGCTATCCAAAATCACTTCCGTCATCCTGTGATTCACTAGATCAGGAGCGTGATAGCGTTGGCCTCTCTCACTGTCCTCTCTGAACTTTTCTGGGAGATCTTGGAAGGACCTGATCTAACATTAAGAGGGCTCCCTGGGTGGTCTATCAGATGTGTTCATTGTACGATCGTTCGATTTAATCATAACTCTCAAACTGGAAGTTTGGAAAAGCAAATGAACAAGAGGTCTGTTACTGTTTTTAAGTTGACACAGGATTGAAATAGTTTTAAGATTGACATTTAGATGAGATTAATCTGTCCACAGCATTTGCCACACAAAGCTTAAAGACTTGGAAAACCTTGTGTGTTCAGCCTGTAGGACGGAGCTATAGCCAAGAAATCGCGCTATGTGCCAGTAGTTGTTGTTATTTTGAAATCTGGATGCACTTAGCTTTCCTTTCTTGCCAATAATTATCCAATATAGGCTGCATTCTTCTTGAACTGGATATCTGAAAGAAAGTGTCTTCACCTGTTTATCATTAGCAGTGACACAACCTGTCCTTTGATACTTTGGGAAGGGGATCTTCTTTAGATCTAAAATTATTAGCATAATGATTGAGTTGGGGAAGATGGGAAAACAACATCTGATTTGAAAAGTAAAGGGAATTTGCTTATGGAAGATATCACATTTGATAAATATGAGCTAATTTTTTGTCATGGTTGAAAGTTTATATTCTTAGTACTCACTGGGTGTTAGCACATCTGGCATCCTACCAAAGCCTGTTGTTGGATGCCGTTATTAGCAGACTTCTAAATCCTATCACCACCAAACACTTGATCTCAGGTTACTGTTAATGACTTCATTATGTGTTAGTGTGTTCCCTTTTGTCTGCAGCACTACCTGTTAGCTGCTTGACAATGGGTTTTCATGAGTAGGTGTCATCTTAAATGTTTATTGAAGCAATACTTGTTAAAGTTTTGGGGGGTGAAACTTTTGATTTACCTTACTAGTTAGTGCTTTGATGTATTAATTGCAATTTCAATGCTCTACACACACAAAGCCTGTTAAAATGAAAAAAACATTTATCATTGTAAGTTAAGATAAGGGTAATTGTTTGATTAAGATGTTGAAAGTAGTGCCAATCTGTAGATTGTGAATTATTTTTTAAATGTAATCCACAATTTGAGAAATCAGTTACATGAAATAAAACACAAGCATCTATCTGAATTATGCCAAATCTTTTTTTGTAGATGATCAGCAATGATGGAGGTATTTATTTTCAGTGTAAAGTGTTTTTTTTTATGTTAGCAAGGATTTATCTGTTTGTTTATTCTTGTGGCAGACCCTGCCTTGCATGTCCACATGGACGTGTGGTTTCATGCATGTTAAATCAGAGACATGAAGAAAAAGGGCACATGCATGACACAGCAGGAGGATGGCGTGAGGAGACCTCCTTCTACATGCGTGTGCTGCATGTTCAGCTGTCACTAAACCACAGAAGCACCCCCCTCTCACACACTCCTTCTCCTCCTCCTCCTCCTCCTCCATTCTCCACTTTCTCTTTCTATTTTCCTTTACCCTTGCTGGCCCTCTGTCCCTACAGTATTCCTGTACCCCCTCAGTCCTCTCTTCCCCTGCCTTTCATTTCTCCTCCTAGACCGTCACATTCATGGCCAACTGTGCGTGTCTTCTCCTGCTTTCCTGCTGTATCCTGGACATCCCTAGCTCTCATCTGTGCTTCTCTGGCATGAACGCAAGATGACACTGATTCGACCCCCTGAGGTGTACAAGGTCCTGGGAATCTGAAGGACGGAAGCAAATGTAGTTCCTGGAGACAACAACATGATGGAGAAGCTTGGTTTACAAACTGAAATCAGACCTTGACTTTTTTTTAGGCCTTACTTAGACAAGAATGGCCAAATTTAAAAGACAGAAATGTCTTTTATTTGGATTTTTAATTCCCCGTTCATACAAAAACATTAACAGAACATACAAAACTGCAAAATGACACTGGAGTTCCAAATCAAGGATGTATTACTTTATAATAAAACACCACTGAAGAACATCAGACATCTTGGGGTGAAACCAAACTGTTGATAGGCATGAGCAAATGGGGCTGTGAATTCACAGTTTTCACAGCATATGTGTATTGCGAGGTCACACAGCGACAAAAGCGTTTTCAAAGGATCCCACGGTGGAACCTGATTCTAAAAGTTAATGTCTGCTGTCCAAAATGTTGTTTCTGTGTAACTGCAGTGATCATATAGTGTTTCCTTTTAATATGTTTCCATGTAAATAACCTCTCAGACACAGACACAAGCTCTGCCCCCACAGTGAGCAGTTAATTAGTTGGTAGTTTATGTTTCGCCTCTTGAGTGTCTGCAGGACTTCAAGCAGCTGACACATTTAGTACTTTGATACTCATCAGTCATTGGACACAAATCTACAGCACTGCGTTACAGAAGCTGGATAGCATGTCAGCACTTAGACGCCGGCCATTTAAAAAGAAAATGCAGCTCAGGCCAATGTCACCGCTGGGATTTGCTTCCTCCACATCATGACAATTTCCAGCAGCTCCAGTGCTCACACTCTATACTGGCACAGAGGGCAGATCACAGCTATGACACCCCTATGTATCTCATTCAGCCAGAGTGAATGGGGCTAGTGAACCGAGTAGCCCCCCAACACTGGCCTCTGCCTGCACCTGCAGACCCAACTGATGGTGGAAGCTGGATAGAAAAGGGGGGAAGTGAGTTGAAGATTTGAGAATCCACTTTGAAACTTGTAATGAAGAGAGTTAGAGGCAATGGGATGACATTAGGCTGTACTTGAGACCCAGTTTGAGAGCTCTGTAGTATGAAATCATTGAAGCTGTTACAGTCAAAAAATACCTTGATGGATTTTGTAAACTGTGTGGTGAGAATGGGGAGAAGAAGTTTGAATGGAGGTTACCAGAGAACTACTGCACCCCCCCCTCCTGCAGCTCATTCATATGATACGGGTGTTATAAGGACCTCCTTCTGTACTTGTTTTTTTAATGCTGTTGTGCTTTTCATCAAAAATAAAGATGTAGAGTAAGAAAGGTCATGCAAGATGGAGAACAAAAGTTTTCATTTGAGGAATGAGCCGTTTCTAACTCTGAAGAGTGCAGAGGTGAGCCCTTCCAGGTTAAGCCTGGTACATGTTTCCTTCTCAGAAACTTAGCCTGATAACCTTTTCTGTCTGGATGGATTTATGATGTTTACAGATGTGCTCAGCTTATGAAAAAACAGACCCTCACCCCTATCAGGGCAGCCATCTTTAATCCAGTAAAGAGCACAGGGATTTGGTCGCCCCTGGCCTGCCTGAAGGCCCTTTGGAAACCTCTCGGCCGTGAGAATGGGGGGCTGGGGTTGGAGGTGTGGGTTGGGGTGTGGGTAGCCATGCAGGAGGGGCTCGGGACAGTCTTTGTGAATTTAGTTAATCTAATTTGAGCTCTTTCCCCCTAAGGCCCTTTTTTCTCCCTCACTGCTGCCCCTGTTTCAAACATCAGTCCAAGCTGGGGAAAGTTTCACGTGTCCCTGGTGAAAATAGGCTTTGTTTAGTTTAATCCAATATCCTCGTATGTAAACCTGGGGGGAAATATAACTGAGGGTCTCGGTGAAGAAATTGGCAGTATCTTTCTGCTGTTGTTTGCAGTGCAGTGAAACTAAAATGGAAACGTGATACACATGGGAGATCTGAGCAGAATTACAGCATAACATTTATGAAACCTAAGCAGATGGGTCACACATAGCAAACAGTGTTAAAAAAAGAAGTGATCCCTTTGGAAGAATTAGTTTTGAATTAAGATAGATATTGGGAAACCCATCCACTTTTGATTAAGAGTGGTTTATTGACCATCAGTGTCTGTGTTAGTGTCAGTCTGTTAAGATGTTGACACTCTGTAGTGTTTATCAAAGACCTGAAACAGAGGCTAGATTTGATGCTCATTGAATGTAAATAACCCACTTGAGAGCCTTCCTTTTGCGTTTCACACCTCTGATTAACTCATTGTGATGCTGTCGGATATCAAATGGATATCAGCTCATTAGGCTTGCCTTTGAAGTAGCTCCTGAGTATCATCAGGGTCTTGTAATCCTTTTTTAATGGATCAGTGAGTGGGACAGTGGTTCAACAAAATGATTAATGGGACAGACTTTCTCACCTCATGATTCGTGTGTTTCACTTGAAAATTGGTTGATTTATTTAGGAAATGCAGCAGTAATGGTGTAAATGTCCAAGCGATGATGGTAAACATTTGCTTTATCATTGCTTCCATCAAGCCGCAAACCTATAACCCCTCTTATCTCGGCTTCTTTTCCTTTTTTCCCCCCTTTCTGTCTCGCTCTTTCCTGAGCTTTGTAATTTTAGTGTCTTTCCCCTCTGCCCTCCTTTTTAACTTAAGGCAATAGGTGGTGAAGGGCAGGAATGCAGCCGAGGGACTGTAAGGATTTATCACACTAAGGTGTGAGGGCTGCTGCCTGTGCTTCTGAGCCTGAAGATGTAGCAGTTTAGTGCCAATAGCATTCCCACCATGAAGGCAATGCAGAATTTTATTGCTTTTTAGTTTGATTCTTTAGACCACATTCTCTGCAGCTGCAGGCAAAGGCATGGGGAGGACAGAGGGGTCAGGGACGGAGGGGAGACCAAGTTGTGTAGCAGTGTGAGTGTGTGACAGTCTTAGTGTTTGAATGATTATGTAACATGAGGAGAACACAAATCATAATCACAGTTTATCTCTGTCTTATTTTTTTCTATCTCTTCTTTTGGCATATAAACAAGTTTTCTGTCTCTTTCACACTCCCTCCCTCTCTCCCTCACCCTCTCTCCCCTCCCAATTCCTCTCTTTCCACTCCTCTCACTCTCCCTGTCCCGTCCTCCTTCTCTGCCTCTCAGGTTACGATGACTGGGGGTTTTCTTGCTTCCATCTCGTAGTGTCTCAGCGCGTGTGTGCGCGGCTGCATGCATGCGTGTGTGTCTCCCTCAGCGTTGAGCTGTGTCCTTGTCCCTGCCTCCTGGCAGCAAGGAGCCACCCAGCAGCCGGTCTGTGATTGGGTAGGAGAGTGGGGTTCTTGACACAGTGCGGTGCTGACTGCTCCGGGACGTGTTTCAACAGATGGTCGAGGTTAGAGAGTGTCATCACATCGGAGAGAGGATTAGAGGAGAGAGGTTGTCTTCCAGGAGCTGTGTGGTCCCCCTGCCTCTTCAACCCAAAATCCCAGCACCAAGACACAAACCCCTCTATGAGCGAAGGCAGAGCGGCTCAAGAAACGGGAGAAGCAAACACAGAGAGGAATCCTAGCCTTGCCTCTCACTCACTCGACCGGCACTCTGCTCTCCTGCCTTTCAGGTACCTTACAACTTTCTCACCGTCTTCATTTTTTGCTGTTTTTCTGCTGTTTTCACTTCTCCCCCACTGCTTTCATGCCTCTGAGTTTACACAGTTTGCAGTAAATTTTTGATGCAGCAGGCAGTCAGGAGTGGGGAGTCTACAAGTGCAGTAAATCTGTGCTGCCTGTACAGCAGCTCTGTGTGTGCTGGACTTCATAGTTTTCCCCCTGAATGACAGGAATTCCCTCCGTCGCAAATTCCTTAGTCTCAGGGGATTAGAAGGCAGCACATTCCATTAATGTCATTTTTCCTCAATCCATAAGCAGCCATCTGTTAATTTCTAGCTGTGAATGCAGGATGTTTGAGAGGAATAGAAATCTACTGGAGGGGAAAGAGCTTACTATTATTTACAAAAATATGCTACGTAATAAATTGCATCTGTGGGAGCATCACATGAGTTATATAACTGGCGTGAGTAACAACTAATCAAGTATGTGTTTTTGCTCTCTCTCTCTCTCTCTTGAATTATTCACGTCTGTTGGAAGTATTTCTGTAATCTCTCTTTCAGCTGTTATAGTTACACACTGAAGCACTTTCTGCATTCCCAAAACTTGATGTTGCATTCAGCCTACATATGTTTTTTCATCAATCTTATTCAAAGTGCACTTCTGGCAGCATGTGTGAGTTAACGCTAAACGGATGAGCTGCTGAGGAGCGCTTTCCGGACAAACTGTCAAAGCTCAGCCGAGAGGCAGAGACTCAGATTGTACACCTCACTTCAGCCATTTAACTCCAGTCAGGTGAGAAGGGAAACTTGCCAGTGGAGCGGGCTGTATGATGCATAGCATTTACACCCTGCTTTAAGCACTGTGCGTGTGTGTATGAGGTGTTTGCGAAGGAGATTGAGAGGCAGTGTGGACAGCAGCCGGGCAGAGAGGAGAGGAGGTTGTATGGGTGAAAGCTGCTGTTGTGTGGATTTGTGTTTACCTTGGTAAACCAGCCGTAGCTACACTTCCTGCTTGTTACTTCAAGTATTTAACACAACCACCAATAGACTGTGATAACTGTTGCTTTAAGGCCAGTAGAGATTTCTGTGAACAGGTTTTGAGTGTTTGGGGAGATCAATGGGACAGCTGAGAGGTTTTCAAGAGGACAGATGGGAGAAGTTGATAGTTCTCTTATTTTTTTGGAAGTTTTTTAAAGCCAAATAACTTTAGCTGTGTTTAATAAAGAGAGCAATCCAAGTGCCTGATCCATTATGTCAGCATGCTCTGAAAACCAAACCCTCCTAGAATCAATATTTGTAATTTTCTGTTCAGCTTGACGTCTAAAATTTGCTTCATTTAAAGGAAGAATATGGGACCCATGATTCTGTGTATAGCATAAATGTTTTCATCTCCTCTGCTAGTCCACAGAAAGAAGTTTTTCTAAATAGCACAAATATGCTGTGGTTTCCATCAAAGCAGCTTGTTTGTACCAAGCACAATTAGGAGCCAGACTGGCTCACGTTTCAAAACATTGGCTGTGCCAATTTGTATTACTGAAATTGGAAAGCTGGAGGAAAACGATGAGGTCTGCCCTCGAACTCTCCCAATCGACGAGACTGATGCATAAATCTCTCCCCTTCACTCCTCTTTCACCCGGCAGCTTTTAGATTCAATTTCTGATTACCTCACCCAGAGCACGGCAAAGCAGCTTTGGGGCGTTTTTCAGAATACCAAGCTGACTGCCAGCTCAGAAGAGAAGGGAGATCCCTTAAACAGTTTAGCTTCACTGTGCTGCAAACAAGAGCGTGAGCAGCTGCTGCAAATAATTAGGTTGGGGGGCAGACGCTTGCCAAGACAAACGTTGTTCCAGTAGCAGCTCTGCCATCATTTGACTCTGCTGTGGTGTGTGTGTGTGTGTGTGTGTGTGTGTGTGTGTGTGTGTGTGCGTGTATAAAAGCAATAAGTGAAGTAATTCTGTCTCCTGATAAGTACGATGAGTGAGGGAGTGTAAAGGAAGAGGAAGAGGTTGTGTTTTCATTACTAACCAAGGTGTGTGTGTGTGTGTGTGTGTGTGTAGGTGTGTGTGTGTGTGTTTTCTTTTGAAATGCCAGTCACAATGAATCAGAAGCTTCCCAGACAGCATGAGTGACTTCTTACATACCAACAAGGTCAAATGCATCCAGTGCTGTTAGGCCAAAAGGAATGAAAGCTGAGTTAAAGATGTGTGCCACTCCAAGCGGTGCTCAACCTGTAGGGAGTGTACAGTCTGTGTCTGAGAAACTAAACATCGAAAAATATGCCCTCCCCTCCCAAATCAACACTCAGCAGAGTCATGTTCCAGTTTAATTCCTTAATCCGGCCCTTAAAAAACCTAAGGATGACTCTTCTCTCGGATGAACGATGCATTATTCTTAAATTTATCTGTCAAAAGATAAAAATCCAGTGTATTCTTACGAAATATTCTCCTCTGTTTGTTGCACAAAGAGCGTCCTCGCGTGTTTCTCCTTTCTTGCTACATTGCATCCCTCTTACATTTTCCTCAGTTTGTGTGTGTTCTCGTCCTTGAGCATGATAAGAAAAGATTTCCTCAACCGCCCTCTCCTCCAGTGCTTGTTTATCTCTTCAGCTTAATGATAGTGTTCCTCACGTTCGCCTGATTGCATAGTAGCGCTGGAGTCGATTGCACAGACCTATCACGGCAAATGACCGGTATTTGAACAGTGCGTATTTGGCATGCTTTTATTTGTGCGGGATCTAGAAAGGCTATCTTTAGATGACTCAGCCACTTTCTCGCTTCCTTTGTTGTCCTCGCTGATCAAACACTTCCACGGAGTTTCATTGCACCAACATGCAGCTTTCAAACCTGTCCTTGACTTTTGAGTACATATCTCCAGGGAAATGTGCCGTGCATATCTAAATGTCACACAAACCCTGCTGCATTGATCTATTTATGGGTGTTGGAGGGCTCACAATAGCACTCCTATGTGTTTGTTCAGCCCCTCATTTGAGCCCTAAAGGTCAGGGCATGCAAACATTGCATTCAGCTCATCTTTGGTGGGAATGCCTGATCCTCCAACCTTAGCTGTAGGACTTTCACATGATGCAGAGAGCCGCAAAGTTGATGCAGTACTCTGCTTCTTCATCCAGTTTCTTTTTCCATTGTCTGGAGCCTCTACCTTGATGACTAGTTAGAAAGAGAAGCTGTTTGGAGAAGAAAAGCTGGTAATGACCTCTGATGAGGTTCTTGTAATTTTCTCCAGGGAATGAATAGAGTGAGAAAAGATTTTGGTTGCTCTTGGCTTTATTCTTTATTGTGCACTTTTAGCCACAGAGTGTGAGAGAGAGAAAGGATTTTAATGCTTCTTTTGATTCTTCTTTTGTTTGGATGTCACTGCACGTAGATGCAGCACGGGCTTAAGAGGGAGAAAGAGAAAGCTAGGTCAAGAGAGACACAGAGGGCAAAGTGGGAGAGGGATAAAGCAGAAGAGGCCGAGATAAGATGGAGGGAGGTGTGAACATGTGATAAAGATGGGGACCAAAGGAAAAGGTGAAAGTGGACACAAAGATCCAGTGGCCAGAGGCTGCACACACTCGTCGTTCTTCTCACACGTGCTCACATTTGAAACACATGGACACAAACGTAATCTTCTCGTGACACAGCCATGTACAAAGAGAAACATAGAAAAACATGTACACATATACACACCATCTATGAGCTTACCCCCTCTGTCCTCCACCCCCCAGAGGGCTGCACTGTCCCTGCTTTGTCATCCCTCTTGTCCAATAATCCCCTCCCCAGGGAGAAGCAATCTGTTTTAGATTTGAAAGAGAAAGGGCCCTGCCTGTATCACGTACAATTAAGCAGCCGTCAGAATGCGTCGGCGTAAGTTTGGAGGGAGAAGTGCTGCCACTGGGGGGTTGTCCCTTTCATCCGCCGCCTTTCTAGAATGGAGATAATAGGGTGGGAGGGTTGGAGGGACGGGAATGAAGGGGGGCAGAGGGAATGAATACATTTCCTCACCCCTCCATCCCACTCCACAGCTCGACTAATAGAAGCCAGCATGCGTTTGTTTCAGCTCTTCTGCTCCCTTTCTTCCCTTCTCCCCTGGAGCGGGCAAACACATTCAGCCTCTGCCAGTGCTTCCCTCTTCTGCCCGTGTGTGTGTGTGTGCGTGTGCACAAACACTTAGATGTGTGGACTTGGCCATGTGCTGCTGGTAGCCTCTGGTCTTGTTTGCCCTTACTTGAACACTTTGCGGCTTTGCTGTGTGGATGCAGAGTGGTTGGATATTTAAGCAGCTGAAGTGTTGAGGGTTGAACAACTTTGTTTAAACTGACATGGTCCGGCATTGCATGACAGCAGTATCCTCGCTTTGCTTTGCTTGAATCGCCTGCAGCAAGTTCAGCAGGGTTTGGCTGGTGTCTCTCAAACATGCTGGGATGATGTGTCGACTGCATTCCTTCAGCTTTGGCTCAGACGTAAAGCCATGGAGGGATTTGGAGCGGTAAGCTTCCTGTTTTATGCTTTGAAGCTAATTATATCTTCAGTTGATAACCTCATTTAGATATTGTACGATGCTAGAAGATCTAAATTTTTGGCCTGGCAGGATAAAGTTAATTAAATCATGAGTGACATTACTGCACGCTCTGGAAAAGCCACACACTGAGCCAGAGGCAATGGAAAGGAGAGCTCCCCTGTGTACAAATTACAGGTTACGTGTCTGTCTGCACTGAAGTCTGACTGATTCTGACTCTGTTTTAGTGAATGACTGGGTGCACGGAGACAGAGTTTACGATATCCAAATACACACACTCACATGCCCAAAGGGACTGGGCAGAGAGCGGTGCTGAACAGGCACAGGTGCAATCGAACCAATGGGTTTTTTTATGGGTGGTATCATGTTGGTGTGTCACAGTTGCTCTGAGAAGTTTGTTTATGGCGTCCAGGGTCACGCAGGCTGGTTCTCATGGTCTATGTTTGTCTACAGTTCCCAGAGAATATGCCTACACATGTTCCACATTTTAGGGGTGTTTGGTTTCATGCACCAGCAGCAGAACTACACTGCTGACTGTGCTGCTACCGCGTCACCCTGAGGAATCTACCTTTTTTGTCAAGTGTCTCGGAAATGTTTTTTTCTGTTATTTAGAGTAAGGAGGCTCAACTAAACTGTGTGTTGTGTGATCCTTCGTGTTACTTTCATTTACATCTGGCTCTGTTGAGAGCCTCATCTTCTTTGTCAAAGTTTTTGTTTGTCGTGAGCAAAGCCTAGCAGTTTAATTTCACTGTTTATTTAAAAAGCAACCTAATAAAGGGTGATAGTGGGGGGTATATTTGTTCCTATAGTTTTGTTCTAATTTTATGTCTTCATCGAGCATTTTTTCCATCTTGAATTTATGCTCGTTTCAGCTGCTTGCATTCATCTCATTGTCTGTTTGGAATTATGTCATGAAAGTGATGTTTCAGGGCTTAATTCCTCCCAGAAGAGCTGTGTTTGTTGAGTTTGAAACCAGGATGTTCTGTTTACCTTTGTTTTCTTCTTTCCTCGCTGCCAAACACAACACCGCTTGCATTAAATTAAACGTTTTTATCTCCAGTCGGTATAATAAGCAAAGAGAGCTCTATTTTTAACGTGCGGGGATGGGCAAAAGTGAAGCGAATTTTGTTTTCATAACATTTTATACCTTGTCCTTGCTTCCCTGAGCTTAGATGATCTTCAAAAGCTGATGGATTATCATTGCAGTGGTGGAGCTGCTTAACTCAGAGATGTTGTCATCCATTGGTTTTTACTAGAAGTCATTGACTACCGAGTGCTTTAAATGGCTATCTGTTAATCTAAACACTCTTTCTGTCTGATGTCTTGCCTTACAATTTCAGAGTTAGGTTCGAGGTCAATTTCATTCTTGTTTTGTAAAGTTTTGTGTGCTGAAATAACAGAGCTTTAAAACAAAGCAACCCAACCCCTCATCAAAGTCCATCCCATTGTGTCTTTCTGGTCATAATCAACCTTCAGTGAACACTGGAGAGCTTTTTTACGCCTCAGTTAAACAATGATGAACTGTTGCTCTTTGTTTGTTTCACACATTTTAATCTCTTACTTTCTTTTTCCTGCCTGTCCCTCTATCTTTCCCTTTACGCCATGCTACCGATTTCATGGAAAAGAAATCAATCTCTATTTTCGACTATTACCTCAGTGGAAACCCATTGAAGCAATTTGCCATGGCTCTCTTTAGTGGTAATAGGAATAATTTATCTGGGGTATATTTGACGAGTCAAAGAGACAAGTAAGCCACCCGTGAGTGAGCAATATGTTCTGCCGCCTCTCACTCCAACTTTCTCTGGAGCTCCCACAGCCTGATAGTGTGTTTGTAATGGGAGTGTGGGTTTTGACAAGAGAGAGAGGGCTCGAGGAATATAAATGAATTTTATTCTTCTGAGGTCGTCTATCACAAATGGTTTCCATTCATGGCTCTGAAAAGATTTTACAAGAAAGCACTGGCTTCAGGCCCATATCATATAACCGTGGCAGCTGATCCTCTAGTTGTAATTCCATGTATTGATATCACACTATAAATCAGATAAATGTCCCTCCTTTCATTCACTTTCTCCTCTTTCAATCCCCTTTCACCCTATTGAGTAATAACCTGCATTTTCACTTGTAAAATATGACCTAAGTTAAAATCAAAACTGTCAGAGGAACTTCATGTTGTAAAAACAGAACAGAAAAACATCTTAAAGCACTGTATGCATTTGTCAGTGATGTAATGACCAAGCACAGGACTCTTGTTTGACAGGGGTCTCCATTTTCAGGTCTCATGACTTGACTCAGATTTTAGTGCTGATGACTCAGACTTTAGCATTGACTGCATTAGGACATGGTAGATAGAGAGGAGTATTTAGGCTTATTTATTGATGAAAAAGGTCATCCATCCAGGTCAGAGCCAGAAAAGTTAGTTGGACACCATAATACCCCACTTGGACCAATTATTATATTTCACCTGGCAAGCTAACAGTAATGTTAGCAAATAAACTGACTCAACCATTGGGTCCAGGATGTTTGGTTAGTTAAAGCTCTCATTGAAAGTGAGCAGGTTGTAGGTATTTCAGGATTTATTTATTTCTTGTAGCAGAAATCGGTGAGTGCTACTGTCCATTAAGACACGAAGCTTGGTGCTGTAATTTCAGTGATAATTTAAATCACCAGATCAGAAAGGGCCCACACATGCAGCTAGGGTTCATAGAGTGATAGGGTCGGATTAAAACGGCAGTTGTCCTTCGATTAAATGGTGAAAATGAGCTTCTGGCTGGGGCTCAGACTTCTAAGGAAATGACAGTAATCTTTTTGATCAACACTTAAGCCCCATTTGTGAGCACTACCAGCACAGAGACCTTTGCTTGAAAACTACTACAAAGGTTATCCTTAGCTCAGGGTCTGAACACCCAAGGACAGGAACACACATGCGCACATACATACAGATAAATAAACACATGCAGCTTTCTCCGTTTACAAAATGACCTTGTGTGTTTTTTAATCATTTTCCTCTTAGGGTTCTCAAACCCCCCCCCACGGTTCCCATCAGGCCACCTGGTGGCTTGCGAGCCATTCCTACTTTGAAGTCTTTTGGACCAGAATTCATTTAATTATACATTAAGATGCATCCATAATATTGATGGGGTGGCCTGGCAGCCTTGGCACTACAAAGGGTCTCTTACCAGGTCCGAGAGAAACATGAGGGGTTCCTCTAATAGCTGTGCATGCACTCGCTCCAGGTTCACATTTCACTGAATCGAGGCCATTCTTCTTCATTAAAGTGGCCTGCATTGTGCCCCAAACACACCACATACCAGGCGATGGGAATCATTCCTAGCTACAACATCTGAATTTTTATCACAGTGACACGGATGAAATAAAGATTCCGCATTTGCCTGTCAAAGTGAAGAGCTATGTAGCCATAAACATGTTGATACAAAGAGCTAGTGATCTGTCCTCCCAAATTTGCACTTGTTTTTTTCACTGGAATTTTTTTTAAAAGATCCTGCACCAATCCTGGCAATTTGGCCAAACAAATCAGCAGAGTTAAGAGTCTGAAAACACCAAGGTCTGAGCATTTTCCAAGTGTTTATCCACAGCCAAGTGGGTGCACTGGGACAGAGCTCTCCTTCAGTCTGCTCGGTGTGGTTGACGCTCAGGTCTTGGTGGGTAAAATCTGCAGCCCTTGGCCTGGCGGGCAGAAGGGTCCTTGACACAGGCTCTCCTCAGTGCAAAAAACCCTCGTCAGTCCTCATGGCAGCACACCAGCTGAATTCCCATGGATTACAGAAATATTTGGACAAACCCAAATCTAAGGCCCTGAACTAATCATTTCTCCCATCTGAAATGGGGAAGGGGAGCAGTCAGTCTGCATGAACACTCTCTGGTTCAAAGTAAAATACTTCTAAATACTTTTGTTTTCTACTTTTCCTATTGTGATTGAGTGGACTTCTTAGGCTTGTGCCATCATTTCCAACCATTTTGCCTGTTTGCTAAGACAGAAAAATCTACAGAATTCAAACAATGCCATTAGACTTAAATTCCCCTTTCTTTACCATTGTTTCTCTGTGACTTGGTTGCAGAGATAGACTAAAAAATATAGAAGAGGAAGAGAATGTGCATTAGAAGTGCACTGTAAAATGTCCACTGTCCTTATAAGTAAGGCCTTTTGGGAATGACTGATTTACTGTAGTAAGACAAGGCATCTGTTTTGTGTTTGACTTGCATCTTGAGGGAAGGTAAACCCCTTCACCTCCAAACTCTTCATACTAATTTAAATAATTCAGGCAGACATGCATTAGCGAACAAACATGCCACTTTGAGGAGTACAAGGATTCATGGCTGCTGTTCAGTGTGCTCATTCTTGGGAAAATCCTTCATGTGTCTTCTCAAAGCGTCTGCTGTTTTTCAGTGACAGCTGATAAATGCATGGCTGAACAGAACCTGAGCCAGATGCAGCCTGTTTGCTATTGCTAAAACGAAGATGCTGGGCAATCACAAGCAGCTTTTACAAGACTTTTTTTTTTACTTTCATACCTTGGCACTAAACTCCCTCCAATCAATTTTTTCTCTTTTCCCTCAGAGTTTCCCCTCTTAACCCCTGTGTGTGGGTAGCCTCAGGTTGCTGAGGTTAGGTTAAACAAGCCACCATCAAAGCCATATTACCACTCGGGTCAGAGGAGGGTCAGGGTGCAGCAGGGTGTGTGGTTGGAGGCCCTAACTGGAGGGCACAACTGCCAACCAGCCGAATACTACTGCCCTGGATGGTTACACAAGCAGCAACTCTATTATGTTCAGCTTTACTCAGTGCACAAAGCACAGCTGTCTGTGCAGCCGTACCAAATCACTGAGCAATGCTGCATGTGCCAAAGGAACGTAAGTGAAAGAGTTGTTCCCTGCAAGTCCAGTAAGACAAAAAAAGTTACTATCATGAAAGTGAAGATTAGGGAGGTGTTGAGGTGGGCTAAACATCCTTGGTGTTGATGGCCATTAATCTGAAAATTACACATCTTTTATGTATCTGGCAGCTGCATGTCTGTGAACTTCACAGTGGCCTTTTTGTTCCAGTCCTTTGAACCCCTGGGCATTTAACGTTCCTCGCATCCCTCCCCGATATTCCTCCTCCAGCTTAACTACGATGAGTACAGTAAAGGCTCATTTAAAGGCTCATTAGTGCTAATCCTCCAAAACAATGAGGAAGGAGAAACAATGTGCTCCCTGGTTCTCTGACTTGGTCCAGGAATAAAGACCTCTTGTCTGCAGATGTATGGAAGAAACCCATTCTACTTATATCACACTAGGTGAAATGAATAAAATGATTCATTCAAAAAGAAACTGCTTACGAATAAGAACTCAAATATTTTTGTGGGTTTCTGAAGGAGATGGTGAAGTTGGGAACTTGCATCAAATTTAAAGGCAAATAAGAAGCAGTAGAACTAAATGAGAGCAAAACAGAAGCTAGATACCATATTCTGAAGGCTTAAAAGGTTGAAACATATACCTTTGCTAAAATTGTCATTTACTCCGAGGAGTCCATAATGTGCAGTTTTTCTGCAGCTTTGTAGCTTTTTTGTAGGACCATCTGTTTTTGTCATGTAAGTTTGCTGTAATGTCAGCTACTAGTACAGCAGTTAAGCTTGGTGTCTGGCAAAACCCAGTATTTTGGTTGCAGCCAATTTTTTTTTGATGAAAAAAATTCTAAAAAGTGTGTCTTGATCTGCAGTAAACTTCAGTAAACTCTGTGGATAAACCCTTACCTTGGGGCAGTTTTTATCCTATTTATCGGCATTAAGTCTTGTGGTAGACAGAAATGCTCCAGACCAAAGATAAATCATTGGTGTGCCCTCTTTTCTTACTCATGGGTCTCGAAACAGCCAGTTGTCTTATTCTGCTCTAAAAGTCTCAGCTCATGCTCACTGCTTTCCTCATTAGTAATTCCTCCACAGCTAACAAGTAAAAGTCAAGCTACTAATTATGTTACTAGTAGTGACCGTAAGATGGACAGCTGTCAATGAAACAGTTTGGAGTGAACTTCAGATGACCTTGTAAGGAACATGGATCAGGTGGTATTGAGTTAGGATACGAGATAATCTAAAGGACAAGAGGAGGTCTGCTGTGCCATATAGCTTGGGCCCACATCCCATTGGTTGTCACATATGACACTTTATTAGCCCTGCCATCTCAGTTGTTTCAGACAGTGTAGCTATTGAAACCACCATAACCAACAGCATCAGCACCACAAGGATTGTATCGGATTTCACAATGAGCCTTCTTGTGTGTTTTCTCACTTCTCTCAGTCCCATGAAGAGCCTATTGCTGGGAGCCATTGGCATGTAAAATTGAATTTGTGCTGGGTGCTAACATTACACTAGTTGGCCGACTAGCTTACAGTTGATTTCAAGTCTGCTCGACAGAAATAGAGTTGATTTTTGTCTAGATCTGGGATGCCTCTATTGTTCCTGAGAAGTGATCCAATTCATGTAGGAGGACTTTAACCCTCACAGCAGGAGAATGTTTTTTATGTGTTGTTTTTTGTTTTGTGGGAGAGAGCTTTTGTGTGTGAGAGTCTTATGAGTTTCTGTGTGTCACCATATGTTTGTACTGTAGTTTGGGATGTATGTGTAATTCACTGTGAGGTTCTGTGCACTCTGCCACCCTGCGCTGGAGGGGTGTTTGTCCAAACGGCGCCAATGTTTGCACAAGGCTGTCACGATGACTGGGTTGGCTGGCCCAGACACTGCTCATCTGAAACGCAGGACAAACCAAAGGGCTCTTAAATCTTTCACTGAAGCTCCACTGGAGACAACATCTGACCAGAGGAAAACCAGATAAACAATTCAGCGCCAAAAACAAAAAGCACCACACACCTCTTAACCATTTGAGATTCAGAGAAGATAAGTTGTGTGAGAACAAGTGTGCACATATTGAGGCTTTTTTTTAATCAAAAACATCATCATTCTTAATTAACCCACCAAGATAAGGCTGTGATTCAAAGTCATGTGTCAGACAATATAAATGATGACTTCTCAAAGGTGTTACATCCATGCCAGTTGATGCTCTTTGTTGAAACAAAGGTTAAGACAGAGCTCAACTGTAGGGTTTGTAAGGCTCAGGTGTCATAGACCTGCCATTTGTTTTCAGGCCATTAACTTTGAATAGTGAGCAGTATGGTGCCACTCGGCAGGATGATTGCTGCCCACACAGCCCTTTTTCACAGGCAGTGATGGAGTACTCATTGTAGAAGAGTAATACTTCACCTCACAGCCCGAAGCCTTTTTTTACAGACTATTTTACAATTAAGGTGATCCATCAAGGAATCTGTTGATCAGTATTTGAACTTCATCTGCTTTATTTGATATAAAGTTCATCCTCTTTTATCAGAGAGCTCAAGATTAAACTGTAAAACTGGTCCAATGTGGGGAAAAAAAGGATCTCCAGTTTCTTTTCTACCAACCATGACTTTGTAAGTGAGCAAGAGGCTGCAAAGTGCTACGATGACTCAGTGCTACGTTGTGATTGGCGACAGTGCCACTGAGGTTAATGTAGCGGAACCCTCTCCCCGCCTCTTGTGCCCCCTAACCCCCTCCCCCCCTAGTGTGGTCCCATCCTCCCCACCGGCCCTCTGTCACGCTTGACTCAACAGGGGGTGACTTTTGAGTGACAGGTGGAAGGTGGACCGCAATTGGTCAACACAGGAGAGTGGCTGTGGGTGTTTGAGTGCAGGCAGCCAATGGCGCAGCCTTGGCACAGTTAGCTGAACAACAGCTCTCCAGTAGTGATAGAGAGTTTCCGAGCGTGAGTGTGTGTTATCTGATACAGAGGGAGAGAGTGAAAAAGACAAGAAAAAGCTCTGAGATAACGCACGAAAAGACCAGACAAAATGAGACTTGAGGGATTCTCTGAGGTGAGATCAGGGTTTCCGGATCTTTGTCTTGTCTTGTATTTAAAACGTTTTTGTGGGTTATGTGATTTTTCTTGGTTAAGTTTTGGTAAGGAGGAATGATGTTAAGGGATTTTGTTTTCATGGGAGAGTATTCATGGGGTTGCAGTCAGGATGCAACGCATGTTTGAACTGTTGGGTAAGTTTTCCGCGGTGGACCATCAAGGACTGAAGTGTGGAAGAATCTTTTTTGGCTCCTCTGTTTATAAATGAACTGCTGTGTGTGATTTGTGACCAGATGCATAAATTGTTTCTGAAGTGAAGAGGCTTAGATGTTTCTGGATTAACTGTCTTCCTGAGAGCATGATGCAATCCCCTATTCCACTTTTTTAAAAATAGCCCATGTTACTTTTTTTCCTTGATGTAATACCTCAGAGTAATTTCTCCTTCTTTCTTTTCACAGCCAACCACAGCTGAGGGAGCTGCACGGGTGTGAGTGAGCGGTCTGGCTGGACCTCTTCTCCTGTCCCTAATCCCCCCACCTACCTAGCCTGTCTCTTGTCGTCTCAGGCACCATGCTGGTGCACTGGTTGGCCTGGATGGTCCTGTTGTCTCTGGACTGGGCTCCAGGCAGCTGGGCCTTCGTCACCACACGGGCTCAGGGGCTGAGGGGTCGCATCCAGAGAGACCGCAGAAACATCCGGCCAAACATTATCCTCATCATGACAGATGACCAAGATGTGGAGTTAGGTAAGGCTGGCACACTTCCTGGTCTCCTTTGAACCATCAGACTCTTTTTCTTCTTTTTTATTACAAAAAATCTTTGTAAAACATTCAGTACCGTTTTTCTTCTTCATTTTAATCAACTGCTTTGTCTTTATGGGCATTTGCATCAGGAAATTTGTGCTTTTTTTCACCACATGAAATATTAAACAGTGACCATAAGCCAGCGCCAGATGGCCATCTGGCCTATTAACTGCTGAATTATAATTAATTACCTCTCAGTGAATTTAGTGTGAAAAGGTCATGTTATACAAATAATCAGAAAATCAAGTTAAGAGATTCTTTAAGAATTGATCTATGCAAAAAAAAGCTCGACAAAGATGCTATTGATGCTGCAGCACTTCAGACTGACCTTCAAACCTTGTCCTTCAGGTTCACTCCAAGTAATGAACAAAACCCGTAAGATCATGGAAGATGGAGGCACGACCTTCACCAACGCCTTTGTCACCACACCCATGTGCTGCCCGTCCCGCTCTTCGATGTTGACGGGAAAGTATGTCCACAACCATAACACATACACCAACAATGAGAACTGCTCCTCCCCTTCCTGGCAGGCTCAGCATGAGCCTCGCTCATTCGCTGTGTATCTCAACAACACTGGCTACAGGACAGGTTAGTCAAAAACATGCTCTCTTGTTTATGAGCTCTTTTGCATTCACGAAAACCCAAGTCCGTTATACGCTTTAAACAGAGCTGTTTGTGTTTTCCCATTGTATGGTTGGAAGATTATATTTTATAAGTTATGTATGGATATCATGAGATACTGTCAATCACTGATAGCTCAGATGTCCCCTTGGCTCAATATACTATACTAGCTCAATACAAATTTATACAGCAAGCTAGACTCTGCCCTGCCCTGCCTGGCTGTCTGCTGTGAGAAATGCAAACAGAGTGAGTGTGCCAGGTTGCTGTCATGTTGCCTCAGACAGTGTCCGTGTGAGTGATGGGCAGGCGTTGGACTGGGCAGCTCAGTGGGGTCCTGTGGGCTGCAGCATGGCCTGCGGTTTTTGAGCCGATGCGTTAGCCTGCAATTAGCCATCTCTGAGACAGCCTGGCACCCTGCCCGGCCTATCCGAGAAATCTCTGCAGTGAAGCCAGTAAAAAAGAAACTGCAGAAAAGTTCAAGAAAGAAGTCAGAGATTTAAAGGAGGGGGGCTTAAACATTTGGAGTGAAAAGAAAAAGATGCATAAACTCAACTTTAATAGACAACTTCTCTTTTTTTTGTCCCTCTTTTCCACAGGCTTCTTCGGCAAGTACCTCAATGAGTACAATGGCAGCTACATCCCACCTGGGTGGCGCGAATGGCTCGGATTGATAAAAAATTCCCGCTTCTATAATTACACCGTCTGTCGCAATGGTTACAAAGAGAAACATGGTGCAGATTACGCCAAGGTATGTGTTTCCATCACTTCTAAAGCAGGACCATTAACCCAATCACTCATTTGTTTTCCCTTTATGACCTAATGTAGACACTTTGCCTGACAAATTGCAGGTTTCATTCTTCTTATAAATACAGACATCTAGGACCTTCACTTATCATGGTGTTGTGATCTAGGCTGACAGGAATTTTCATTCAAGAATTAAAGGGAATGAGCTGTTGGAGGTGGCGTCTCCTCTCCGTGCTGCATCCCTTTATTATGACACACTGTACCTCAACATTTAGACACTGTGAAGTCAAAGCATGTTTATCAACTTTTCTGAGATAAGTACCACCCTTTGCTTGTCTTTGTCTCTGTCTGAATCAATTTTCCTTTACTTTTGAACTCACTGGGAGTATTTTCACAAATGTACCACAATGAAAAAAGGAAGGGAATGTTCACTGTACCATGCTCTGAGTCTGGAGACGAACGTCGTGGTTGCCCTGTCTTTCTGCGGCTCTGGATGGCATGTACGATCAATCTTCCACAAATGTTTTTGCAAGAGCTGTCAGTTTGTTTTTCGCTGCTCCATGCCAGTATCCTCCCAGGTAACGTTTCCCTGTGCACATGAGGAATCCATGAAGAGGATTTGTAGCTTGGACACATGTCAGGTTTCAAGATGGTCAGTCCAAAAGATGGGCAAACAAATGTTTGGACTGCTATCCCTCTGCCAACTTGGACTGAGGTGTTAAAGTTACCCACAGGCTGAGGCCCAGGTGTTGACATGACATAGGCTTGGTCAGCAGATCGTGGTTTAAAACCAAATGGACGCACTATTTGCATAGCCAGTGCCAAAATCTATTAACCTGGTACCACTCAGACCAACACAACTCCTCTTTTGAGACTCACACAGGGTGAGAGGTTTATAGTTATCCACATGTAATGCCTCTGGCACACCATGACATTGTGATTAGATGAGGCACTCACCCTGTGATTTCATTCAATTAAGTCCCATCTGATTTTCCATCTGTAGAAGGATGAGTTCACCGAGTTTAAGGCTTTTGTCAAAAGAAAAAAAAACAACTTCTTACGTGTCTGTTTTAGTGTAAAAAGATGCAAGCCTTTTTTCCCTTTTAATTCTAAATCAGTGTTCTTTCAGACATAAAGAAGCCAGGCTTACTACTCATAAGTGATGCTTAAAAGTCAGTCCTCTCAAGGCTTTCTGACACTCTTGAAATGGAAGTTATTCATGCAAATGTCTTCTCATTGAAACCAAAATTATGTTGTTACTTAAAAGTCAAACCACGTGAGTTGCTATTACACTTTGAATGTCAGAATCAGAATTTTTATGAATAAATGTCAACGGGAAATTAAACCATGTGTTAAGGAGTTTGTATTACATGACTGCCACTTATTATGCATCATCCCCAAAGGGTTGTGGGAAAAGTGATACTCTTCACCTCTCTGACCGTTTCAGAGATGCTGGCCAGGCATTCCCAATAGCACTGTCACTTCCTTGCGACCTGCCAGAGCCTTAAGTAGCATTGGCACTGATTTTCAGAGAGCTGGTCAACACAGAGAAACAAGTATGGCATTGCTCTGCTGTGCCATGTGCACACAATCGCCAGTCTCTTCTGGCATGTGCTGCCACCAGGCCATTAAAGCTATCCTGGCTATAAAGGCTAATAATAGAGACGGGATGAATCAGCCAGACACACTTCTGACATTTCAGGGAAATCACCCTTTACCCTTTCATTCTGAACCTGGCACTCCCTTCCGCATGTTGTACGCCAGACAGTAGCATGCCAAAAATGCAGGTAGAATGGTTGGTCTATGGTAGGAAACTTGGCATATGCTTTTGTGATTTCAGCTCAGGGTGTGACCTCAAAAATATTTAAAAGTAAAAGAGGTTCCACCACGCCTGGAATAAAGGTTATGATAAAACGACAACGCCTGTGATTTGTTTGAAGTGACAATTTCACATTTCCTGAGTCTAAGCTCTTAAAGTACATGATCCTTTTATTCATTTAGCTGTGCCCTCTTTGTAAATGCGACTAGAGTCTGGAAACAGATGACTCAGCATTGAGGGGCCGTACATCATCTCCATGTCCTTTATGTTTGTCATCATTCACTCCAGCTTTTTACTAGATTAATGCCCGAGGCATATACATTTTTGATGTTTTTGTATTTGATTTTTGTTCCATCATAACCCAGACTCAGTCATCAAGAATGAATGAAAACACATGCTAAAAGCAAAGGGACAGAATCAAATGAAGTTGCGCAGAGAAAGAGAGAGGATAGCCTGGAGTGGAGTACAGATGGTGGGAACCGTCATAACAACATACCATTTGGGAGCACCAGGCTCCTCTCACCATCAATTGGTGTCACATCCAATAGTGAAGAGATTCACTGATGAGGCAACAGCCCATATACTGTATACACATACACACAGGCCAGAGCACACACACTCGCATTTACACACACAGGCAAGCTGCCAGCTGTTGACTCGACAGATTGGTAATGTAGTGTACTCAGTGGCCCCGGTTCATATCCCCACTGGCCCCTCTCCATTTATTTTAAAAAGACTGAACGAGGGAGAGCAACATGTCATACTGATTGGACTGCAAACGGGTTTTATCAAAGCTTGTGTTGTTTCACATGTTTCCCCAATCCCTCCTTCTCTTTACCTGGAATTCTAAATGCAGCAGTGCCTAATAAACTTCTGTTTTTCACCGTTTTTTTTTTTTTTTTTCCAGGACTATTTCACAGACCTGATCACCAACGACAGCATCAACTTTTTCCGCATGTCCAAGCGGGTGTACCCTCACCGCCCTGTGATGATGGTCATCAGTCACGCTGCGCCGCACGGCCCCGAGGACTCGGCCCCGCAGTACGCCGAGCACTTCCCAAATGCTTCACAGCACATGTGAGTTACATGCAGACTCAAGTCATCGCACATGCACCAACACATAGGCTCATCAAGGTTCCCACATTGGAATTTTTAACCCTGTGAAATAATGAGAAATGAATGTGTGAGGCTCATGTTTAGAAATTATATACCCAGACGTCCCTGCAGCTTTCATCTGCCGCTGTATGGAAATCTTCGTGTTAACAACCAATTAAAGATTTTATGATTTGGTGTACCTGACATTATCCCAGCTCTCCAGCCCGTCAATCCCCTGGTTATGACAGGTTGTTTAGGAGCTCCTGGGGTCTGCGACTCAGCAAGCGTGAAATCAAAATGATTTATCATCCAAGAAAAGCTCAAGCACATACCATTAAGAAGATCAGTGATGTCTTTTTTAAACAGAGCACTGTGCTCATGCCGAGCCAACACTGGCCTTCTTCAACTCATCACTGAATTGAGGCAGCGCTCCAATACTCGGGGTCGTTCCATGGCAACATGCCCTGGCATCTCTTGGTGGGCCAAGGCTCCCAGGATGCACTACTCCACTGGATGGGGGGAGGGGGCTCTTAGAGTTGTAGCAGTAGAGTACATAGCTCTGGGGTTGCTGTTTCCTTCCAATAGTTTTCTTTATTGTTTTGCTTTCCAGAGCTTTGTGTCCCCCTCTTTCATCCTCTCACTTCCTACCTACTTTAAAATCCCCTCAGTCTGTTTCCTCTACCGCTTTGTTGTCCATCTTTACATCTTTCTCTCTCCGTTTTCTCATTCCTTTCCATCTCTTTTTCTCGCTTGTGAAATCTGCAGAAGACTTCCTGATTCGGTCCATATCAATCAGTATTTTTTCCCTGCAGCTCCAGGGACGGGAGGAATGCATTGTGTGTCTTTGTGACATTATTAATTTATTTTTAGCTCGAGCCTCCGGGTGAAGGAGGTGGAGCTGGGGCCTGTGACTGACTAAAGGGGTTGCCCCAGTGATTGTGTGTATGGAATATGTGGCATGACTTCTGCGGCAGGAACTAAAGAGTGTTTGTTTCGATGTTGTTTTCACACTTCAGTAACAGACTATCTGGAGCTAAGTTGCACGATAGGTGAGTTTTTGGCGCAGTTAAACTTTGAGTTATGGTAATTTTCTACAAGAGTCTGCAGACCATGAAGTACCTGTTATTCAAAATGCACAGAGTTTCCCAACTCTGTGCAGAAGTGAAGGAGGAGCAGCCTCATAAATCAAATGAGTGTCTGTACTTTGACAGCAGTGATAGCAGGGGAGGTTTGATGTTAATGTCATTAACATTCCTCTCTAAAGGTGTCTCTTAGATCCAAGCGCAGCTCCTGACTTATTTTTAAACTCTGTAGATGTGGTGTGCTTTCTCAGCGGCATATCTCTTTGTAGCAGGGGGTGAGTGGAAGTTATTCCGGCTGTAGTTCAACTAGTTGCTTTCGGTAATGTAACTAATCCTCATATGGGATGTGTGCATGGTAAGTTTTTTAAGGTCAGGACAGGAGGCTAGCTAGTGAGCTCAGCACATCCTGGGCTCCTGTAATCCAGAGCTAATACCATAAAACACGACCTATATGTGACTTGTGGCAGGTGTGACCTCTCCTATGGACCGGCTTCTTTCCACTGACCTCTGCATTCCTGGTTCCCTGGTGCCCTGGGCCCCATACCTTGGTGGCCCATTGCCCAGAGACTGGTCCCTTTGTGGGGCTTATTAGACCGCCTGGGTAGGTGGGTGAAGAGTTCACCCTCCTCACAAAGCGGGCCTGAGGAGACGAGGGCAGAAGGCAGCTCACTCAATCAGAGCAGAGCAGCTTCTAAAGCGGGTCTTTATTAAGAATCTAGATCTTGATACTTTTTCTCCCTGCAGCTCAGTCAGGAAATAAACGGATTCACTTGTAACGACAGAGAAAACCAACAACTTAAGGCACTAGATACACTTGCTTGCAGTGTTTTCTTCCACGTAAGTTTGATTTTCAAAGTCAACTTCATCCATAACTCCGCTGCATGTCTCCTGCCTCTACAGTTAACAGGTGAACAGCTTCTCTCTCAGCTAGAACACCACAAACAAGCCTGTTTCTCTTCTCCTCCTGCCTCTCATCTACTTTTCTTATATCCCCGTTTCAAATGACCAAGACATATTGAGATTTTGGTCCAAAACTTGTTGCAAACTTGACTTTGGGGCCTATTATTTTCTTAAGCATGTGCCAACCCTCAAATGTCATGTCTGTGCCAAGAGCACAGCGGAGCTCGGAGACTCTCGTCTCTGTGTGAGGGGAGAGATGGCCGGAGAGAGGTGTGGAAAAACAGCGACAGCGCTGGCTGCTGAGTATTTGTACATTTCCTTCGACACACAGAGCGGCTATTTATGCTTTTTTAACGCAGTGAACAACTGCAGCACCTGTTACTGAGCAGTAGTTTGTGAGAAGTAGCAGACAGGTGTTTTTTGGCACCTGAAATTGTGTCTTGCGTGCATCCATTAAGATCCTCTTACTTATGTGCTACCTCAGCAGGCCCACAGAATACATGTATGCTCTGTAAATCCTACAGCAGGGAGTTTTTCTCACGCCTCTGTCTCCTGTTTCTGCACCCCTGTCCAGCACCCCGAGCTACAACTATGCCCCCAACATGGACAAACACTGGATCATGCAGTACACTGGCCCCATGAAACCCATCCACATGGAATTCACCAACTTCCTGCATCGAAAGAGGCTGCAGACACTCATGTCTGTGGATGACTCAGTACAAAAAGTAAGACTACCAAAACGACAGTTCAACAGTTACTTTGACACATTTTTATTTCAGACGTCTGTGTTGTTGAGGTGTTTTCTCATGTAATTTGTTTTCCTACAGGTTTATGAGATGCTAGAGGAAACTGGAGAGCTGGACAACACTTACATCATCTATACAGCAGACCACGGCTACCACATTGGTCAATTTGGATTGGTCAAGGGCAAGTCGATGCCTTATGACTTTGACATCCGTGTGCCGTTTTTCCTCAGAGGACCAAATGTAGAGCCAGGAGCTGTGTGAGTACAAGCAAAATTTTATGTGCTTGAAAATCACTTTGCCTTCACAAAGGTCAAGAATGAACGGCACCTTGGTGTTTCTTGATGCTTTTGTCTAAATTCTCATTCGTTTCAAAAACATTTATTTTTCTGTCATAACTCCTGTTTTTCAGATCTTAACCACACATGTCTGTTTTCTTTCAGAAACCCTCATCTGGTCCTGAACATAGACCTTGCTCCCACGATCCTCCACATTGCAGGGCTGGACACGCCTCCAGACATGGATGGAAAGTCCATTCTTAAACTGCTGGAACAGGACAGGACTGGCAACAGGTCTGTATGGATCCGTCATGCCATGCTGTCATGGATATTATGTACAATAATTGCACAGTGTGCTTGATATGTGCAACAGTACTTTTCATTTACCATTACTGAGCGAATGCTAATTTCCAGAGCCAAAATAATTGCGTTTTGCTCCAGCTGAGCACAAAGTGGGTTCAGGGCAATTTGGTGGATTTTCCTTGGCCGTGGGGCTCTGGCTTGTGTTCACTGAGGTTCTTCTAATGAGGTTTCCTGTAGAATTTGTTTGCAAATTGAATCATTTGTTTCCCAAGCAAGTTTAGTCGACACAAAGCAGCCAAAATTTAAGCAAAGGCATTGTCTTTTGTTTAGAATTTAAAAGAAGCACAAACAGTTATTGTAAATATGTATCTTTAACGCAGGAAAAAAATTTATCTCATTGAAAAATGTACAAAGAAAGTGGTTCGGTGTATTTAATGCTTTAAGAACCCTCATGCCATTTCCTTGTGACAGCAAGGTTTTTGAGCTGCATGTTTGACATTCTGTAGGCGATGGTGAGTGCATGGGTCTTATAATTTCTGTAAACTTTGTACGTTTTGTTTTCTCAGATTCAAACCCAACCGGAAACCCAAAGTCTGGAGGGACACATTCCTGGTGGAGCGAGGGTAAACTGGACCTCTTTATTCCATTTCCACAGCACAGACACACACAGGCCACTGCAGAGCATTGAGTGTCAGACAAAACTGATGAAACATTAAGATGAACTCAGAAAGTGCGAGGCTCAGTGCGTGTCCTCTCTTCCAGAAATGCAGCTGCTTTTCTTACTTATTTGTTATCTGACAGACGTTTCCTGACCGCAGTCGGCTTGGAAGGGAAAAGCCGGGGAAGAGGTTTTAAGAAGTTTGAGATGTTAAATGAAGCTCAGTGCGTTTGGTAAATTATGACAGTTCATGCAAGAGGCGCACTGGAGTAACCAGGTTGTTTGATTATTCCAAGCAAAATAGATGGGTCTTTCTCCTATAAAGAGGCTCTTCCTGTATCAAGCACGCTCAGAGACAATCACCCTCACTCAACCTGCTTTCTTCAAGACAAGGAAAGATAACTTTAAGTTACACGGTGGAGGAAAGTCTCATGCAAAGTAAACAAAGGCTAGTCAGGGTCAGGATGATGTTACCTGAGGAATGGCTTGAAGGCTCAGTCCGCTCATGGGAGATGTCACCAGCTCCTTCAGCGGGGAATGCAGCAGTAACACTATAGCTTAACACTTGACTGTTGTAGTCCATGCAATGCATGCTACGTTCTTTCTAAAAACCCTGTCAGGTCTTCATTTAGCCTCTGCTCTGCTGCCAGACATGTGTTGTAAAATCTTCTACCTCAAATCTGTTGGGCAGCTTTTGTTTACTTAACATGTTCAGCTGTGTTAACCTGACATTTTTGAAAGAAATAGTCCCCTCAGGCTTTTCTATGCCTAAAAAAAGAAAAAATCTTAATACATATGACAGGAAGGACAGAAGATGGAAAAAAGAAGGGGATTGTGGGAGAGACGGTAACACTGGTCAGGGCCAGATTGTGCTGGCAGCATGTGTTATAATACTGTATATTACACTATGTCATGTTCTCCCACACAGCTGCTCTTTTCCCACAGTTATTATTTCCTCACGATCCATATGTCTTTCCAAATCGCTGTCTTGGCCCGCCCATCTCCTTCCCACTAATTTGCTCATTTGCCAGCGACTGCATCAGCATCTGCAGGCACGAGAGTAAAGAAGAAGCAGTAGTTGGCTCTGTTGCCATTGCATGCAGATTTGTCTCCTGCTGGTGTATGTTTGTGCAACAGAAGAGCTGGCTGCTCTGTGGACCGCTGAGTATGAAATGAAAAGAGTCTGACCTTTGACCTGTAAGGGCTTTAGCTCTTTTAATCCATTCCTCCATTAATCCTCACTGTTTATAGAGGCTGTCAGCTCGTGCGCTTGTGTCTAAATGCTGAGATTAGCCTCCAGAGACCTTTCCCCGTGTTGCCCGGGCACAGACGTAGCCACACAAGCACAAACAGTGGCTAATGTGTTTGTGCTGCTTTCATGCAGGTGATACAGTATGATACACCTGATGATTCAATATTGGTACCTCAGTCAGCCTCATAGTACTGTATTTAGAGCATGTGAAATGCGGTCTGACAGCTGGGACTGACTACATTGTTTGCAAATCAAATGATCGATGTAATGCAGACGTCACAGAGTGACTTTGACAACAACTGTTAGCTCGTTAATCACCCTTGGCTAAATGCTAAAAACTGCAGCCAACCCAGTGTGTGAATATTGGCTGTTTTCCACTAAAACAGAGCGCCGGACAAGACAGAAGGCCTACTCTTGAAGGGACAGGTTGTTCTGGGCTTTGCAGACACCATCACTCTGTCTGTGTGTTGTAAGCAGCCAGGCCATGTTGGCAGAAGCAAGTGGGGGACGGGGGACTGGCATGGCCTGGACAGAGACTCAGCCAGGCCTTGTGGTGGTAGCAGAGGAGAAGGGGGTGGACAAGTTGAGCCGGATGCCAAGCTGAGGTCAAACAGCTTGGCCTGGAGCTGAGCTGTGGTGTGATGCAGTGCTGAGCTCTATGCCCAGACCCTCCAGCACACCACATATGCTTCATAACTTATCCATTCATTAGACTATGAGAAGCACAGAAGACGAGCTTTGACACAAAGTGAAAAACAGGAAACTCTTAAACTGTTTTAAACTTTCATTTGGCTCCATAAAACTCAGCTTTGTTCACTGGCTCACTGAATACATCCTTCTTCTTTCCTCTTATTATTGTTTATTTGTGTGTTTCGCAGAAAGATCCTGAGAAAGAAGGATGACTCAGTGAACACTCAGCACACCAACAGCCTTCCTAAGTACAAGAAGGTCAGAGAGACATGCCAGCAGGCTGAATTCCAGACGCCCTGTGAACAGCCAGGACAGGTAAAACTAACACACCATGTGCTCACACTTGCACTGTTTATTTCTGCAAACACAACTGAGTTCCCCTGATATCCACAAAGGGAAAATTTCTCTGGAATGACGACTAGTCCTGAAGTGACCTCAATACTGCCTGTTGAACTGCACCACAGAGCCCACAACAGAAACAGCTATTAACTGAACACCATTTTGCTCCATAATTGGACCCTTTTGCACTTTTATGTGTTGCATTAGATTTTTGGTACTTCACTGTCATCTGCGCTCATTAATTTACTGGCACACCAGCAGCTGAGTGGTGCAGTATGTGACCTTGGAAACAAAACAAGAACAATACAAATTGCTACAAGTTTCATGTAGCATTGAAGGACACAAACACACTTGGGTTCATGGTGTTTTGGTTTCTTTTAATTACAGCAAGAATGATGAGATTTCACAAAGTCCTCGTGACATTTTTATCTCGAATAGAAAAACAAGAGTAAGGGCATTGTGATGAAGTTCTACTCATAGGAGAGCAAGTGTTGCCATCTTCACAACAATGACCCTGGGAGCACTTAAAAAAGTTTATTTTTCTGCATTTCTTGTGGTGGTTGTGACATTGTTTTCCCTGACTCTCTGCCTGATATACAGAGTGTGTGGGTGTGTGTATCTGTGTATGCATTGGGGCAAAACTCTGCCATGCATGATACAGAACGTGTGACCATGTAGAGACAGAAATGACATCCCCTCATGTAAATAAGAAAAGTAAACATTTATGACGCACAATATGTGTGTAAAACGGAAAAAAATAGATTGAATAGTGTTAACACCATAATTTACTGTAGTTTTGCTTAGCAACTTAGCAACAGCTCATCTGGCATTTCTGTGAGCCACCTTAAAGCCAGAAGACTTTCTCCCTGAGATTTCTTGCAAAAACTCAGCTCTCAAACAGCCGCCAAGTACTTTATGCCTTATCACCGTTTAGTTCTTATCTCTTAATCCACTCCTTGTCTTCTGTCATTTACGTGCAAAGAGGAAGAGCATGGATCTTTATCAAGGATTACAGAAAACTTGATGCCTCTTCAGGCCCACTTACCTCCTGTGTAAACCAAAACTGTGGCTCAAGCTGAAGTATTGTATGGAAAAACTTAAAGGGAGCCTTCAACAAGGATATTAAATCTCAGTCCTAAACCTGATGTAAGTTCCAATGAAAGAGGTTTTGTTTTGAGAAGTCCTAAAGGTTTAAATATGACCGCTTGGTCTTCTAAGAGCTGAGCCTCCGCTGTGTTTTTGTCACAAAGCTGCTGCGGTCCTTTTGGAAATCGATCGAGTGATAACTCGACTTGTTTGTTGTGGGTTCACCAGATTTACTCACCAGGGACATAGAAACCGTTGTTACTGTATGTTTTCGGGGAGAATAAGAGAGTGTGAGTGACTTGCGGTGTTTTGGCTCTCCTTCGTCCCACTCATGTTTCAGCTTGCACGGTCATCCGTGTCTGCTCCCATCCAGCCCCCCCCTCCCTCGCTCTCTCCTCCTCAGTTTCTCATCCATCTCTGCCGTCCTGCTGCTGCTGCTGCAGTGGTGCTGCTGTGCCTTAAAAGCACTCACAGGAGGGAAGGCGAGGGAGAAGGACAAAGAGAGACAGGGATTGTTTTCACTCCCAAGTCACAATACATTTCTCTTTCTCTGCTTCTCTCTCTCCCTTGCGTCCTGTCTAATGCTGATCTAACAGCTCTGTAAGCCCCGTCACTATATGAGCCTCCCAAATGAAACCTGATCCGTCTCACGGCTCTTTGTTTGGACCTTCATTCCCACACTCACAACTGATCATCTGCATTCCCCTCTGCAGATGTGTCTCTTGCATTTACCCCACTCACACGAGTAAGCCTGGATGTTCTTTGTGGGATTGGATGTTGAGAAAGAGACAATGTACGCAAGTGCTTGGCTGTGTGTTTATTCTTCTGGTGACGCACTTGGCACAGACTTACTCAATTTGAGAGTGATACGGGCTCATTCTTTTATTTTCTAGACACCAGACAGGCCCAACTCATCTCATGTGGTCGTTTTGGTTTATCTATCCAGCTGCCATTCTTTCCCACTGGCTGAGATCTGCCTGATATATCTGTCAGGGGCATTTCTTTCAAAAGAAGTTTCTAAAGTCACAGTAAAGTGGAGGCTTTGTTTGGGATTCAGTTACTCTGAATGTTAACATCTCCAACACTTATCAGCTAAACTTTAAAACCTCACCATTACTGAGGAAACATGCGGGATCATGTGAAAGATAAACATCAAATACTCTTTGATTTGTTCTAATTTGTAGAAATGTGTTCCTCCATGTTGTCTCTGCTGTGGTTAACAGAAATGGCACTGTGTGGAAGAGATCACAGGGAAGTGGAGGATACAGAAGTGTAAAGGCGGGTCTAAAGAAGGCTCCAGAAAAAGAGCCCGCAGCCTGAAGCCCCGCAGCAGTTATGACAACAGAGAGAGGGGCTGTGACTGCAGTGACGCTGCCTTCAAACCCCCCAGGACTGAGCGCCGCTCTCATCGACAGTTCTCATCCAGTCAGCGTGAGTTCTCATGAGTCTGTTACTGGTTCATCTAATACTGTAAGAGTACATAAATTAATGTAAAGTCATGGAGAATTATTTATACACATGTGTAGGATTATCTCCGTCCAACAGGAAGGGATCTGGCAGGGATCAGACTGTTTCAGTCAACATGCAACACATTTTTTATCATTACTTCTAACATGGTACTGACGTCTATCTCTCAGTGCTACTTTGAGAAAAAGAATTCTGCACATGCTTAAGGCTAGATTTCCTGTAATGGATTATTTATGCTCTGAAAGGATACAGATGCACTGAAAAAGCAAACATCCTGCAACATCTCCTGCAATTTGTCCTGTGGAGGTTTGCCTGTGTGAGTGTTTGTTTGGTTCTGAGTTGTCTGTTGCCCTCTAGTGCTCCTCGGGAAAGGTGCAACTCCAGAAATGTAACACACACGCTTTGTTGTTGCAGGTTATCGGCCACGTTTTGTCCACACAAGGCAAGCGAGGTCTCTGTCTGTGGAGTTCGAGGGTCAGATATATGATGTCGACCTTCAAGCGGATGATCAGTCAGCTGTACGCCGCCGTGTCATCTCAAAGCGTCACTACAACCCTGAAGATCCTGAGTTTGATTTGGGGACCGATGATGCTTCAGAGGAAATGCTGGCCGATGATACCAACACTGTGGGCTACCCGAACTCAGTGAAAGTCACTCACAAGTAAGAAGAAGTTCCTCAATTTTGTGTCTGTATTAACTCTGTTTTTAAAAGATCAGCATATGATGGAAGGGTTTCACTTGCTTCTGTTTCAGGTGTTTCATCCTAATGAATGACAGCGTTCATTGTGAAAGAGAAATCTATCAGTCCTCCAGAGCCTGGAAAGACCACAAGAGCTACGTGGATCAGGAGGTGATTGAGTGTGCATGAGGTTTATCTTTGTGGTTAATCTTAATAAAGAAAAGTTAACTCATGTAAATTGTTTTTTAGATTGAAGCCCTTCAAGATAAGATCAAAAATCTCCGGGAAGTAAGAGGACACCTGAAGAGAACACGACCAGATGATTGTGACTGTGGAAAGAAAGGGTAAGGGATTGAAAAGTGTCTACACAAAATACAGTCTATTCTAAATTTTTCTGATGCCTCATTCAAATCCCTTCCCCAAAATGCAAACCCCCAAAGCTTTGTGTCTGGTCTTTAGTCTCTGTCTTTGTTTATATAAACCAGCTATTATAGCAAAGGGGACAGAAAAGCAGAAAGAGTGAGGAGCAGGAATGATCAACTCCATCCATTTAAGTGAGTTTTTCTTCCCCTTTAAATGACGGCTCTCCCTCGCTCCCCGTCCCTGTAGATTGATACTGACCCTGGCTTGCATCTCATCCAGTCTCATACCTGTGGTAGATGTTGCTGTAGGTTGCTCAACATTTGCATGACCCCTGCATGTAACATGTAAAGCTCACCTTCATGTAGATAACTTTGTAGTCCCGACATGATCAATCCAGCATGTGTGTGGTTTGTGTGTGTGCTCTGATGTCTGCGTGACCCTAAATCACAAACGACCAATAAAAGTACAAATGATATTTACACACTTTTATTCAGTATTTGGTCCCTGAATAGACCTAAAATGACAAAGCAGATGTGTGGCAGGGACCCATCTTTTGTGTGCCTGGAAGTGATTGAGACGCATGGAAAGATAGAGTGACTCAACGGAGGGGAAATCAGTCAATCCCTCAAACACAGCGATCAGCTTGCACCAGGAAACATTGGGAACACATTATGCCAATACAAAGCAGCTGTTTTTCTCAGTGCCTGTTCTGTGTTCAGGAAGGGAGGAAGAGGGGACAGTGGCTAGAATGTCATCCCAGAGAAAATTGGACAAAGTAAGAGCTTAAACATGAAAGTAAACAGACTGTCGTACCCTGGCGTCAGTGATGCCTTCTGGAAGTCCCCTAAAGATCTCCTACCACCATCACGACCGCCGACTTGCAGGAAGGGATGACAAAGATGTCATCTTTTACGCTGCGCTCCTTTTTTTTCTAAATTCTCTCACATTTCTGTGCAACAGGGAGGCGGTGCAGGAACTCGACGGAAGGGTTCAGCTGTACAATGAAATCAGAAGAAGGAAGAAGGAGAGGAAGGAGAAGAAGCGGCTGAAGAAGGGAGACGACTGCAGCCTGCCGGGCCTCACTTGTTTCACACATAACAATGACCACTGGCAGACTGCCCCTCTCTGGTCACGTATGTAAACTGACATCATCAAGATCATCACAAAGCTATACCATACACCAGTTTGTTCAAGAAAAACAGACCTGAACAAAACAGCAACGTCTGGTGTTGAAACTTTAAGCCAATGTAAAAGTAGGAAAACTGCAATTCCTCAAATGTCCACTAGAGGCTAGCTCCAAAGGCCAACAAATCTCCATTAAGTCCCATGTTGAAATGCCCATTTTGACTGCAGAAATAAGCATCTTTATCCATTTTTTAGGTGACTGGCAATTAGGCACATTGTAGAAAGCAACAAATATTCTTTACTCCCTTCAGCTCCACCTCTTTGCCTGTCCATAGATTAGCTCAAGTTAGCCCTCGTCTGCATTTCTAATAAAGCAGCTACTATCTTTGGGCTACATAACATCTCTTCTGAATCCCATGAAAGACTTAAATAACACCACATTACACCCAATTTCTTAAAACGGTAGCATTCACTCCACACATGAGCTTTTTCTTCATTTGTTAATCTCACACAAATGTCAAAGTGGATTATTTCTGATATCTATTAGCAGATGTTAGAGCGTCCCCTGAAATGATCTTTTATTTCCATCCAGTGGGTGGATTCTGTGCCTGCACCAGCTCCAACAACAACACGTACTGGTGCCTGAGAACCATCAACGAGTCCCACAACACACTGTTCTGCGAGTTCTCCACTGGCTTCCTGGAGTACTTTGACCTCAACAGTGATCCCTACCAGGTGTGTGAACATCTGTCTGCAGTCATTCATCCATGCTCCCTTTCTGTCTGTTTTTATTAAACACTTCGAAATAACGTTCTGACTGCAGTTTCATCCCACACTCTATGGAAGTAAATATGTCTGTTATGCTAATAAAACAAAACTTCATGCATGGTTTAACATTGGTTTTCTTATTCTCATCTGTCCAGCTAACCAACGCTGTATATGCAGTTGATCGGGAGGTTCTTAACTCTCTTCATGCCCAGCTAATGGAGATGAGGAGCTGTCAGGGTTACAAGCAGTGTAACCCTCGCCCAAAAGGCTTGGATACAGGTAAAAAAAACAAAACAAAACAGAATCTCACTTCATACCTCTCCTAAAGTGGCTTGTCATGTGGACTTTTACTCTGGGTTTAGAGGTAGTTGATACACAGAGACTGAAGCAGATTTACACACAGAAGAATAATGAAAGAGTTATTAGATTATTAGAAATAATAATAATAAAAAAAATGGCTGTACGGTGGAGAAATGTTCACAATTTATTTAATTCTGATCTTCTGCTGTGTTTTAAATCTGTTTCCGTCCCATGATGTGTGTGTGTGTGTGTGTTTACAAATATCTGCATGCTGCATGCATTTGGGGTGGATCTATTCAGTGATGTTTTCTGAAATTTCAGGTGGAGGTTAAGAAATCATCGATTTGTTGTTCGTGTGTTAAATGTTTTCTTTACTCTATTTGACCTCTTTTTTTTTCCAGCCCAGGATTTCCACTAACTTGAACACTTCTTTTTAGTGTTTTGAATTTTATTAGTGTACTTAATAAAGACTACCCTGTTAGAGTTGCAAATCCTGGCCTTCATCCCATCTGTGACTCAATGAGTGTTAGAGATATTATTTGGAGGATGCTGTCATCAAAGCAATTGAGACTGTCGCTCTGTTTGAGCTCGTCATGCATCACTGCTGTAATCAGCCGCTTCGTATTTTTTTTACTACATCCACATGGTCCCAGCACTCTGACAGAACAGATGGACCCTATAAAAGAGGATGGAGGGGGTTAAGGAGTAATATTGCCCTGACCAAAGCCTGTAAGGCCAAGCTGTAGCTTTCGTGTGTGGCATGAACCAGCTGCGTTGTTTATGTCCTGAGGGTAAAATATTTAATGTCTGTAATTACCAGCTGGAGAGAGGAGCACTGGTGAGGCCAAGCTGCTCTGAGAAAACTGATTGTGTTTCAGCGCTGGCACTCTGGACTTGTCAGAACGGTGCCAACACACGTCACATCGCAGCCGAAAATCTCTTCCTTGCTCTGGCTGCCCTCGTTCATGTATGATGCCAGCCCCATGAGCCGATGAAATTGCTGTTGTGGTTACACCAAGTGATGTTTTTCTTGGAAGGATAGATTATTAAATTTTAACTGGTCTGATGAAATGGATCTAGCAGTTACTTGCTTCTATTTATGGCATTTGACTCAACCGTTATTATCACCTGACCGGACTGACTGTGTGTTTTACTCTGAAGGGGAAACCCCAGCTAAACTCTACATATCACAGCCCACTCAGCTCTGATCCCTATCTTTCAGTCTACCACCTTGAAAACCCTGCACATATATTTCTCTTCTCCCCATTCTGATCATCCAGTAATTGCATTTCTCCATAGGGAGTAGCAGCTGTGCATGGAGAAATCTTCATTGTGAATGATCTTTTTATTTCCCTCTAGTATCTCCTTGAATCAAAACATTAACAACCGATTGCTTTTATTTTTCTGATCAGGAGGTAAAGAAGGAGGAAGCTTTGAGCCACACAGGTATCCACCAATTTTTGTCTCTCTTCAGTGGCTTTTTCTTTAACATCTGCATGGGCCAAACTCGCCTCATTCCCACTAATCCATCCATCCATGGAGTGCTGGCGCTTGATCTGTGGCTGCATGCTGGGGGCACGCTAACAAAGCATAACAGATTTTTTTTTCTCTCATAAAAGCAACTTCATTTGTTGTCACCTCTGTGCATACCATCTGCCATCACTGAAAACTGCCATGTAATGTCAGCCTGCAGCTATATGAATATATAATCAGCAGCTCATGTAGTCACTGCAACAGATTCCATATCTCTGCAGCTGCCCGTGTCAAAACAGCATTAAAGTTGATCCCTTTAGCTGTTCTTACAATAGCATGGCTCATTAAGAATAAAAACCCACCTGAGCATCAAATGCACGTGAATGACAATGCATGACACCGTATCATCCCACACTCATGCATCACATTCCATGTAGTCTTAAAGGAGCAGTTTGATATTTAGGAAACATTTTGCTTTTGTGGCTGTGAGATTTGAAAGATCAATACCTTTCTCATGTCTGTGTGCTAAATTGAAAGCCTAGGTTAGGTTAGGTTAGCTTTGGACGAAAGCTAGCTAGCTTATCTTATAAACATGATTATTATTTTGGTTTAAGTTTAATTTGTACAGAAACTGTAGGAAAGGCTTGCTTCAACTCTATTGTAAGTACCAGTATGCTCAGTGCATGTATGAAACCACTGCCAGGACAGTTAGCTTAGCTTAGTTTATCTTAGCATAAAGACTAGAAGCTTGCAAAAAAAAAGAAAAAAGATAGACTTTCCCTATTAAACATGTTTTTTGTTCCCAGTGTTGAAAGACCATTTTTACAAGGAGGTTCATCCATTTGCTTTATTTTTTTTCAGCACTTTTAAAACTCCAGCTAGAAACATTTATTTTAGCTAAGATTAGCATTGTGATTACGAGTAGTAGCAGAGAGCTAGCCTGAGTATTGTGTAAAAACCACAATAATGTTTTTACAGATTAGTTACGTCAGTGTTGAACCAATAATAAAATCAAATAGTCTTAGTGAGAGTCAGCTTAGTTTAGCATAAAGAATGGAAGCAGGCAAAAAAAGGCATCACTTCACTGTGAACATAAAATGTCACTTTTAAAGTAGTTTTTTGTTTTTACAAATGGTTTGTCTAATTTATTTAAAGTGTAGTTTTCTGAAAGTACTTTCAAAACTACATTTACAGAAGAGTGAGGCGATTTGATTTTTGTCGTGTTTCTAAACATACATGAGTGAGACGGTCAGGTTAGCTTAGCATAGCATTAAGATTAGTAGCAGGCAGAAGAAGTATGGCTTTACCTCACAGTGAACAAATATTTAAAAAAAACATTCAAAAATGTCAGTTTGTGCTTTAGCAGGTAAATCTGACCAGTTGGCTTGTTGTTGTTACATTAAAAAGATTACCAGGACCAGCAACTGTTAGCTTAGTTTAGCATAAAGAATGACTGCTGGCAAAATAATCTAGTCTGACTTGACTGTGGAAAAAAATAACGGTGTTATTATGGGGAAGTCATGCCAGTAGATCTATTATAAACAGTGAGTAAATAACTAACACACACACACACACACACACACACACACACACACACACACACACACACACACACACACAGGTGGTTAGCTTAGCATAAAAATATATAGCAAAAATAGAACTAGCTTTACTATACTGTAGAACTTGTCGAGTTGGGGCTCGTCGAGGTAGCTGTGTTGTCAGTCCATAACGTACATGAATAGAGCTACAACCAGCCACAGTGAGCTAAGCTTGGCTTAGCTTAGCTTAGCTTAGGGTCTAAAAAGGGTAGACAGCTATCCTGATTCTAAACTATAGAATGAGAAAAACTTCTCGCTTTCACTGTGAGTCAAACTAGCAGTTTTCCACTACTGCAATTCATACTGCTAGGCTAAGCTAACTCTCCCCAGCCTGTAGTTTTATCCATGAACTGTTTAATAGCTGGTATTGATCTTCTCACTCTCAGAAACAAATGTATAGATTTACCTAAATGGTAGAACTATTCCTTTTACATCACACACCATGCCCTTTAAGCCACACCCACAAGCAACCCATCACACCTCTCATCACATTTACACATCTGCTCATGGCCAGTAGTTTGTGGTAGAATGGACGCACAAGTTGCTCTGACCTCTCTGTGCTCCCACTGATCTCTTCCCTTTCGACTTGTGTCTCTGGCACCTGCTTACCAGGCAGCAGCAGCACCGAAAGTGGTCAAAGAGGAGACCGAGCCTCTCCTTCCTGTGAGTCTCTCAGCCATTGTGCAACCATCTCCATTCTTTAGCAGCAGTACACGCACACCAAAGCTGATTGTACCCATCAACTAAAAACAACATTATGCTTCTTTTTCTCCGTTTTCCCTTGCAGACATAAAGCAGAAACTTGCTATAGTTTTTTTTCCCCCAAGATTTGTTTTAATTTGCCTTTCTTTATGATGATAGACTCATGTTTGGTTTTCTGTGGATTCAGCATTCAGCAGCAAGCTTCTCTTATTTTCCCCCTCAGCATCTTCTTCTTTTTTCAGCAATTTTTTCTTTATTCTGTTGAGTTCTTTTTTTCCAGGTTGCCTCACTTTGCATTTCAATCGTGTCCAGGCATTTGGTTAACTTTGCCATCATAGTTTTCTTGTGCTGCTCAGTGTGCTAGTCTTTGTGATGGATTATTAAATGTTTTGGGTTTTTTTTCTCTTTTCAGTCTGTCTGAATTGAATTTCTAAGACAGCATGTGTTCGCACTATTCATGGCTTGAGCTTTTGGCTTGTGTGGGAGCTGTGTTTATCTTCTTTATCTAATGCAGCCTTGAAGTGTGTCTGTGTGTGTATGATAGTGTGTGTGTACATGTGTGTGTTGCTTGGGGAATCAAACCCCAAAGAGCTGGCTGATGTAGTGAGAGCAAGAGGCTGGGCATGACTGCATGGTGTCTGAGTAAACCTGAAAAGAGCTCCCTGTTCTCTCTGCTCCTCGTCTCTAAAGTGTCTGTTTCTCTCTGTTTGGCAGCTCACAGCCCGTATGGGACGGACGACAGGGTTAAGCTGCCCAACCTGACGGACGAGGAGGTGAACTGGCAGGGACTGGAGGATCTGTATAGCATAAACGAAAGCCTTTATGAATGTAGGCCTGACTACAGCCCCAGCCCAGACAACTGGGCCAACTTCCAGAAGGATGTAGATAATATGTTTGCACTGCGACACGTTTTAAACAAATCCAACCAAACTCACGAGCCTGACGACTCCACCCTGCCAGAGCTGGGCTCCGGGGCCGGGGGTGGAGGCCTTGAAGAGGGCAGTGGGGAAGAGTCTGCCTCAGCCAGCAACGTCTGGCCAGGCCTGACACCAGAGGCCCACCCCACCACCCCCGCCCCCAATACAATGACACCAGCACCACCCACACCCACTCTTAGGTCCACACTGGACAGGAAACTGGAATCTGTCAACGAGCTTCCTGAGAAACTAAAGGACACACCTGGGGGGTCTGTAATGTCAGCAGGTCCAAGGAGAGACAGGCCATTCCTCCAAAGCGACATGTGGGCGCAGCAGCTGGAGGAGATGGAGGGAGACGTGTTCAGCGGGAACGGACTGACAGAGCTGGAGACGAGACACGACAGACTGCTGCGCACACACAGCCTGCAGTCGCAGCACGGATTTGAAACAGACCCTCAGGGTCTCGGCCTGGGCCTTGAGCCGGAAGAAGAGGAGGACATTTTCAAAGCCCAAGGCTACCTCCCCTTCTCCCCAAAGACTATGAGACCTGAGGTGCAGACCAGCACCCCTGGGAGCCCCCCACCCTCACAGAGCAGCACTCCACAGAGTGTCGGGCTAGTACTGCATGCGCTGCCTCTCAGCTTGGACTACGAGGGTAGCGGCTCTCTGCCTCCATCCTCCAATCAGACCCTCTGAGGCAGATGCAGGCACTGACCAATGAGCTAACAAGCTGCTGGTCACCATAGAGACGCAAAGACACAGTGATTGGGTGATGAGCTCACCAAGAACGATAGCGAGTGATGTCACCTCAGTCAGAGTTGTACGAGTATTAAAGTTATTGTTTATTTTTTTACAGGTGCCTACACTTATTAGTAAACAGTGTTATGTTTTTTAAAATCTATATTTAGAACAGAGAAAGCCTTAATGCAGCTAAACTTGAGTGACGGGATTAAATGGATTAATCCCACACAGATAACACCGTTGATGTTTTTAATATATGTTTTTAAGAAAAACAAGTGTGAGTGGTGAAACCATCTGAGTGAGTGATTAGAGATAGCTTTAGGTACTCTCCAGTCTTTTAAATCAGTGATCTCAAATCTGCCTGGTAACAGGGCACTTAATAAGAACACTGCTGGCTCTCATACTGAATCAAACGCAACATTTGACCCCAAATGCACTTTTACGTTTGCCCTCCATGAAATCTGTGTCCAATTAGTCACATTTGAATTTATGATTGGCTACTTTCTTTTTTTGGGAAAGGTTACAAAATCCACATCAAAAAGACAAAAAAAAAACCCTATTAAATAGAAATTATTTTTAAATCTAGAACACATTTGATTTAGAATTTTTAACGTTTTTTTCCCATCCACTTTAATCCAACAGCAGTCACCGTTTAGACAATCATGTAATAGTTATCATGTATGTTGTTCTACTCATTTGTCTAACCAGGGAACTTTTACACCATACTAATAAAGCAAAAGAATTTTCATTTTAACAACTAAAATCTTCTCAACTCATTACAAGCAAATGTTTACACAATCAGCACAGCTCTAGGAAATGTTCATCGTAGATTTTAAAGTTGGAGAAATCAAGTGGTATCAGCGGATCATGTGGTGTATGATGTAGTGCTTTGATAATCCAGAGTTCAGTGTTGCACACGGTCAAATCATCATTCTGTACGTCTAAAACCAAGGAGGGCAAATTGTGTAACATTTCTGTAACTCATTTATCTCTCCTCATGGTTCAAGTATTGAACACTTGTTTTGACTGTGTGTGTGAGTGTGTGTGTATGTGTAGATGTGTTAGGACAAAGTGTGGTTTCAGGAAAGCCATGGACTGTTCAGAAATAAACCATTTCAACTGACCAAAAAGCCTCCTACTGTGTCTGTGGGAAAAAAAAACAATCAGAAAAGTTGATTTTTCACAATTTTTTAATGACAAATATCAAGTATTCAAGGCATTTGTAAACCAAGTGTTCACAAACATCAATTAGACTTTTGCTCCTGAGGAACAAAAGCAATAAGAGCTCAACTTCCAGAATGCAGCTTCTGTTCTGTCCAGAAAATTCACTTTCAGTTCAAATACTGATGAGAGGGAAATGAGTTAGAGCAACAATTTCCAGTCAACCCGAAGTGGTCTGTCAGCAGTAATCCAGGAATCTGAGCGGCAGGACGCTTCCAAGTAAGTTAACAGTAAAGTAAAGGCAGACATCTCCGGTTAACTGTGAATATAGTCTGTGTGGTTTGACAGGATGATTCTCTGCACAGCCCTGCAAGATGTGCATGCTTTGGTTTGCATCACTTTCCCTGATTGTGATTTGAAACTGATTTTATTTACCAATCACGTTTTTACCGTTTACCATGTTTATTTTGTGTTAAAATTTCATAAACCTCCACAAATTTTAATTTAAAGACATATTAAAAGATCTACATCGGTTTTCTCGTATAGAGTAAGTGGACTGACAGAGAATCATCATAGGCAAAGAGAAGAGGGGCATTCTGGGTAGAAATTATTCTGTTCTTTTGACAGAAGCAAAAAATAAAAGAGCACTGTAATAACCCAACTCCCTCCCCACATGACATGAATAAAACTCCCCCGTGTGAGTAATACTGTTCAGGCACCGCGACACAAATCCACCCCTTTGTTTCTTTTTGTTTTTCAAGTCTTAATTTTTTATACTTTAGTCTACAATGGATGGGGTTAGTTCATAAATATGCTCCTAACTATGTGTGAGCTCAATAATATGCTTCATTTGCTTTGTCAGTATTTACACAAAGATCACTACTGAATATGTGATTTGAGGTACTACGTCAGGAGGGTACTAAAATCAGTCACTGCGGTTAACACTTGATAATCTTAACCTGGCAGAACACCACGAATCTTGGTCAAAAATATTAACTTTTAAAATATTTCACTGCAGCAGATTCTCCATTCTTTGTAAGTTTTAATAACCAAAAGCAAAACTGATCAAAATCTGAATAAAATAACTTTATTAAACTTGTTTTTAAGACAAAAAACGTTTAAAAAAATTTTTTCAAAACATGTGCCTGTGATGACCTTTTGTGTGTACTTTGTAATATCATTATCACATTTTGCATTTTTTTTTCTGCAAACGTCTCCCTTCCTGTTCTGTTGACAGGAAGGTCAATCCATGAGACAATCAAGGACAAAAGAGCTTTGTAAATCAGAAATTCCTTTTGCTGTGGAACAAAACTCTGAATAAAAAGGCGTCTGCAGCTTTCATGAGGCGTACAGTAGTTCATTTATGCCAGGGAAGCTAAAGTCAGTGCAGTGGTTAAGTTTAAATTTTAACCTTTTGACCAAGAATCTCACTGTACAGTAGGTCTGACAAACGGCAACATTCACTGGCCTTCACACAATCGTCTCTCTGTCCACTAGAGGGCCCTAAACACCCAGAAATGGAGTAACCCTCATCAGATTACTCCCACTGATAAAAGTTGGTTTAATGTTTTTTTTACATGCTTTCCGCACTAATTATTAAAGCCTAACCTACAAGTTAACTACTATGTACATCTGATGACCATTAGCAGGGAGAAGCCATTACACAAAGTCTAAATAATGCATCTTTTCTCTTTTAGATTGATGCAATAAATTAGATAAAACTCATTTCACTTTGTAGTAACTCGATTTGTTGAGAAAAAAAGCTTTTTGCAGTGTGTTCTGAGTCTATCGTGTTTCCAGTTTCAAGTAAGATCACATGTTTATGGACATACAGTAGCTTCAGCACATGGTCAGAGATGAGACACCATTCTTTATCCTTTCTCCTGAACACTTTAAACGATGAAAGTGATGGGTAAGGAAATAAAGATGTCCTGCTCCCTGACGTCGTCAAACACTGTACCGTTGGTGCTTGTAGGTTTGAGCTACATGTCTGCCTTTCCAAGGTGAGGGACTTTGTCTCCAGTTGTTCCTGAACACAATGCTTAAGAAAACAGAGCAGACTAACATCGCTCACAGAAAAGACAATGACTGGCTTTTTCAGTTGCTAGCATGTCACCTGGTCGCTAGCTTTGTATACTGGACTGGCCGAGACAGCCTGAGAGGCACTGTTACGAAAAAGGAAGGAAAAAGAGGATAAATCAGACTGATGGAATGGCTTGGTTATGAAGAGATCGCTGATATGTGAAATTCTCAGACTGTAACAAAAATCTAGAGTCAGCTGAAAAAAATGATGGCGAGTAAATGAAGGAGGGAAGACAGAGGAGGAGGATCAGGTGGAGAATAGAGAGGAAGCTGTACAGTACTGAGTACGGAGGAGCTGTACATTTGATCTTGCATAGTACAGATTTGTCACTTGTGCTTTAGATGTCTGTTCAGAGATTTTAATGCCCCGCCCGCTAACAGTAGCACCATGTGACGTCTTAACATCGTCCGAACCTTGAGGTGGAGGTCTGACTGTCTGTGTGGTTGCAGCTGATGATATGCTCATCCGTCAGCCTCCTGTTACAATAAACAACGATGAGCAGCCCTTAAGGTGAGGTGGGCACACCTGTGTCTCTGCCCGTCAGTCAAGCAGCAGGGTTCGAGGCCCGCCTGGTGTCCGATCGGTGGAGCAGACACTGTGTGGTGCAGAAACACAAACAGGAAGGCACGTCACGATGAAGCCCAGAGGAAGGCTTTGTAGCTCTCAGACATGGGCAGAGCCTCTGTGGTGATGTGGTAACAGGATGGGCGGGGTTATTGCTTTGAGGGCGTTGCCAGGGCAGCTGAGGCTGCTGTGGCCGCGGTTGAGCAGCAGGGCAGCAGGCGGATCGGGCCGCGGCAGGATGAAGACAGGGCAGGAGCGGGTGCGAGCGTGGCTTTTTTGGCCACCGGCGTGGCAAATGAGCTCGCTGACCGTGCCTAGGGGAGGAAGGCGCTGGCGCCAGCGCTCGGCCCGCTCCTCCTTGTGCTTGATCGAGTACCAGGTGAGGAAGATGAAAATGAAGCCGACAAACTTGAGGCTGGCGGCAAGCCCAAAGTAGACGAAGCGGAAGGAGGTGACGTCGTACTCCCAGCAAGAGCCGTGCACGCCACAGTCCTGCTGCCACAGCATGCAGGTGGTGTCGATCACAGCGCCAAAGTAGATGGGTGTGGGGATGTAGGCTGCAAAAAGAGAAAGATTATAATCTAAAAATCCGTTGAACAAAATCTTTTGTACCACCAACTGTGACTACTTGAAAGCGTTGAGATAAAAAAACACACAGCTGAAGAAAGTCTGACTTTGATCTGACAGAGAACAGGAAGAGCAAACTAAAAGAAGCTGAGTGCACTGCAGAGCCTGTATTCCACCACTGGATGGCAGTATTTCATCAGGATCAGAAGACTTGCTTTTTAATGGAATTTAGTGTAATACTCCTTTTTTTTTAAACCAATAAATCAAATCCACCCAACCATTCACAGCATGCTCAGAGGTGTAAATGTTTAAGTGTTTAATCAGCCTCTCTTTGGCACAGCACCACAAAAACAGAAGCTCATGAGCTGAATTTTAAACACGATTGCAGAGCTGTGCTCCAGGATTGCATCAGATGGGATAATAAACCGATTACTCATTTTTCAGACTAAACTGTAAAAGCACACACATGCTCCCTCCTGACCCTGGTACACACGTTGGGACAGTTTGAGAGGAGGTGATGTGACAGTTTTATGTACATACCGAGTAAACCAGAGGCGTGTTACAGCAGAGCTCACTCATCCTGAGGGCTTTTCTACACTTATCTACACAAGAGTTCACAGAGGTCCACTAGAGAGCTGCTTTTAAATGGCAGGGTGTTAAGAGGAGAATATTACAGCTGAAGAAACGAGAGTGTTAGAAAAATGGGTTATGGACCAGCTGGAGATATATAAAGACTAAAATTAGACAAAAGACACGACAGGCTGCATGTTTTCTGTCAAGTCATTGGCGTTCTCAGGCTTTTTGACCCATTTATGACCCATGTAGATACAACGAAAGAAGTTAAAGTCATGGCGTTTTCATAATTCTTTAAAAAAAAAAATGATGTTGCCTTTAACCCTTAAAAGCCTGACCCATCAAAAAATTGCCAGAAAATTCTAATTAATTCTAATTTAGTGTTTGTTTAGTGACCCTTTAAGAATTAGGGAAAATCTTATGAAGTTATTTTCTTTCTTTTTTTTGTACTACTGATGTTCTGAGTAATATAAAATTATGGATTGTGAAATTAATGACTGAAATAAAAAAATACTCATTTTTATTTTACTTTTGAATGAATGACAGAAAAATCACACAAAACTCTTCCTTTTCTGGCTCATCCATCCCAAAAAGTTCCAAAATCAAATTCAGAACCCAACCATCCCTTTCCATTCCAATATACAATCTACCAGAGAGCAAATATTCAGAAGCTTACCAAGAGTCCGCAGCAGCACAAACTGCATGCCGAGCGCAAAAGGCCTCTCCTGTTCATCAACAGACCTGAGAGAGAAGACACGGAGCATGTAAACGATATATTCACAGCATCCAAATAAAGAGACGGAGAGTCTAAGCAGGTCAAATTAATCAGCCTTTAGAGTAGAGTGAACACCAGAGAGGAAAGGTTCTCTTACCTGAGAGTGACGATGATGGCAGAGGGCTGGGCACAGGCGGTGATGAGAGTGACGATGAAGAGGAAGATGAGGAAAGGGATGAGGGTGTTGCAGGTGCGGTCGCACTTCCCCGACACAGCGTATCCGTTCTCGTTCAGGTAGGTTTTAACGATGACGAGCTGCAGCTGGTTGACCTGACTGCCTGAGGACGGCGTGATGACCTGTCTACTCTGCACGCAACCGCAGTCTGTGTAGTTCCTGATCTGTAACCAAAAAAAAAAAGGATATGATTGAAGGTTTTCAATCAAAATAATCCATTTTAAAAAAAAAATGACTTATACACTCTGAGAAAGTCTCAGCCATAGTCTTCAAAGGTGGTTCCCTGTGAAAATCTGTAATCATCGCTGTATGTTTGATTTGTTTTCCATTCATTAATAGCTGCAGTTCTAGTTCCGTCTCTTCAAAACTCAAATATTTTGCTGATCACATCAAAAGGCTGCTGATGTTTGAGCTCTCCTAAAAACCACACAAACAAACACACAGACTGGGTGGCACCAGTGATGGTCTCCTCACAGATCTAAACAAAGAACCCAGAGATCTCCTTTCCTCATGCTGTAATAACTTCCGATCTGCCATTGTGGTGGAGGTCTGACACTTCCCGTTTTGGGAGGAGATTGTCTTGCTAAAATGTCTTTGTGTAGGTTTGTGTGTCTTTTGTGTGTGCAATATGATTTATGTTTCTTTGAGAGAAATTACACAAAATCCCTTTCATCAGACTATTTCTTCAAGTGCAAAGTATTTATTTCCGACAATGCAACACAATGAAGCTATTATAATAGCATATCCGTGTGTGTGTGTGTGTGTGTGTGTGTGTGTGTGTGTGTGTGTGTGTGTGTGTGTGTGTGTGTGTGTGTGTGTGTGTGTGTATTTACCCCGGTACTGTCGTTGCCCACTGTGCTGCATCCAGCCAAGCAGGGGTTGAAGTAGGTGATGCCATCAGAGCCACAGACTGGAGCATACTCGTGGATTTTGCAGCCGCAGTTCACGTTGCAGCTGCCTGTTAGGTTCCTGTGGGTCATCGTCAGGGTCGGTCTGAAGAGGCAGACATGGAGAGAAAAAAATCAGTCAAAGACATTAAAAACACATTATACAGAATGATGTAGAAAAAAAAGCCACAAAATTGGATTCTGAAGCGTGGACTGTGATCTGTACAAGCCTCTTATCTTGTTTAGGATTTGATCACAACGCTGAAGCTTCAATCTGCATCTTTGTGCATGTTTTGGCTACTAAATAATGTTAAATAGGGGGTCCTGTATACTTTTTTGGCTGTATACTGTCCCTTTGGTATCCTAGCATAGCTGTATATAATTTTTAGCCCATGCCAAAAAACTATTTTTCTCACACTGCTGTATTAGAAACCCTTATTTCATCCTTGTTTCAGCTGCTGTCTCTTTAAGGCTCCCTGCTCTACAAACCCCCTTCCCTCTGATTGGCCAGCCCTTTCAAAGCCTGTTTCGGGCAGAGCAATGGGGAGACTTTGATTGTTTGTGATGTGATGGTTTGAAAAATTTCACACTTTTAGGATGAATACTCAGCAATGTTACTTTATATTCATGTTTGAAATCTGGGAAATATAAAATCCCCTTTAAAAAAACCAATAAATGACAAAGTGTCAGATAGTTGGCAGTTGGTTAAGTTGGTGGATTTCTTTCCAATACACAGGCCTTAGGAAATAAATTTGAATACAATTTTAGTTCTTACAAAAATAACAAAAAAAAGTGTCACATTTGATTGAAGAAAGCTAAAAACAACCTGCTGAAACACAGTTGAAAAAGCTGATTTCTCTCCATCTTTACTTACATAGTGCACATTCATAACACATGTTACATCAAGACACTTGGCAAAATTCAGCAGGTCTAGACTGTGCGGTTTGTAAATCCTGCCTCTGATAAGGCAAGCAGTCAGTCAAGGTGTCTGAATTCTGGAGGGCTTATCAGATTCTAAGGATGCCCTGGATACACTGCTGGATTACAGACGCAAACACTGTTTGACAGAAATCTACAAAGTGGAATATTAAGAAAACACTTCACGGAACATGATATGGGACACGGATTACAGTGTTCTGTTCTGTTGGACTGATGGATGGAAAGTAGATGTCATGAACTCTGACAGTCACAAGGCAGACAAACTCAATCAGCTGCTGCACTGATGCATGCGGTCCTGTTCACCTTGTTTTACCTCTCTAGCAGTGGAAGTATTTGGCTCAATGATAAGTAACAGGTAAGTTAGGTGATTTGAAAAAGACTTGAGAGTTTGGCATTGATTTCCTGATGATATTTGCTGCATCTGCTTCCCTGCATATTAAAAGAGTTGTGTTTTTTGTTTGATGTGAGGCAAAATTTCACTGTTGGAGCTGTAACAAACATTATTTACTGTAATCTTTGTGTCTCATTATTAATCTGCCGCACCTAATCCTTTTAATTAACTTTAATCCAGCCCTCCCTGCTGCTGCTGTGAGGTGTGATGATAGAAGGACAGAGATGAAGGGGGGATGAGGAAGTAACACCTCCTGTGGATTGACAGGCGGTGTGGGAACGGTCGCTGTAAACTAAACAGGACTTTGCATTCATCTGAAGCTTGAGCAGTGGAGCGAGTCTGGGTTTTCTCTGCGAGGCTTCACTGTGAGCCCTGCGGAACAGCCGGGGACACAAAACCAACAACGTCAGGGAATCTCCTCCTGAATGTTTCTACTGTGATCATTTGTGCCAGCTACAGAGATTTTTCAAAGCAAGTTACCTTTAAAAAATAAATAAATCAGAGCATCACTGTTTAAGTTATCTGATTTTCAGAGGGGAGCGTGTTTGAGCCTGTTCTGACATAACAGTGTCACATTCCAGACACCCTGAGGGACAAAGAGAGACAGTGTTGGCGTCTGTGCTGAAAAAATTTGCCCTTTTGGATTTGCAACCTTGCTGCACTGATTGAACATGTCCTTTTTCACCCCAGACTGAAGCCTGTCCCTCGCTGAACCCTCCAGATGTTGTGTCTCTGTGTTCTGGCTATGCTTCATAAAAACCCAAACACAGAGCCAGGAGAGCTTACTGTGATTTAACCCTGCAGGCAGTGAACAGAAAACAAATATGAGCTTGAATTCAGGGGAGGTTTGGCAGCTTTAATTCATCACTTTTTAAATTTAGCATCTTTTAAGGATTCAGCAGGCTTTCAGGAATGTTACATAACTTGATGTTAACCTCAGCTTTGAAAATATTTGGGACATTTTAGTCTGCCATGTCCTTTATTTGTCAAATAGTCTCCAGCATGTCTGCAGGGGACTGTTTGGTGTAGACTGGTGTGGGAGCGAAGACTGGTGACACAAAGGGTGGGTTTGGGCTGAGCATTCCTCATGTGGGTGCCACCAGTGAGCAGTGAGCAGTGCTGTTCATAATGAGGAGCCCCGCCGGCTCACACGTCTTGTTGACCCCTCTATAAACAGCGGCTCAGACAAAGACTTGTGTTATTAATGGGTCAGCTCGGGGGCCTTAAAGGGCACAGCGACTATTTGGCAAATAATCACTCTGATTAACGTAGTTATGTGAAAGGTAAATTTCACCACGGTTTAGCAGCTTCACCTTTGTGTGAGCTCTTCTGATGCAACAACAGTCTAGTGTATGATAAATCTGACTTCTCAGAGGTGCTACGAAACGTATGCCTGCAGGAAAATATTAACATTTTTAATTAAAACATTTATTTTACCTACAAATACAACAACACTGATGAGATAAAGTTTAAAATACAGTTAAGGTGTTTCCTCCAAGGTCACTCCCTGCATGCTGCTTCTCTGCCTCTGTCTGCGTGTGTGTGTGTGTCTGTAACTGTGTGTAAGTGCTAACAGACGTCCGCGGTATTTCTGTCTGCGGGGCCTGACACATCCGATGACGGTTTGTTAACTCGGCTGCTGATGCCGCCTCAAGCTGCAGGTTCAGAAATAGAGATGGCAGAGTGATTCACTGGAGCCACGAGAGCAGATGCCGATGTTGCTAATTAGTCATTCACAGTCAAACACGACGCCACAACACATGAGGATGATGGGAGCGATGACGGTATTCCAGTCACACGGACTCAATCCACATGTACTCCATCCCATCGTGTGTGTAGTTTGGAAATAATAAGAACACCAATTACTGCCTCTGCTAGCCAGACAGTTTTCATCCATCTGTGTTTACTCAGCGAATGACACCAGAACTGTGGCCTGAGAGAAAATACATCATTGTATTGTAAACTAAAAATATGAAAAGAAAGCAAAACTTTAAGAAATCCTACAACAAAGGTAAATCTATGACTTTAAAATCAGGAGCGGCATGAATCAGGTCAGCCGAGTCAGTAAGTTTTTTTTACATCAATTGTATGTTTTTGTGATTTAATGACTTACCTATTTTATTTTTTAAAGTTAAAGAATCCAACAATGTTCACTTTTTGCAAACTTTGTACATAATTAGACAACATATACAGCTTGAGGGAAGTCTGCATTGACGTCCGTAAGGTTGGAGTTTGGAAAATGAACCAATACTTCTTGCTGTTGACGTTGTGAGCCTGCAGGAACAGAGATCTAACATTTGCATGTCCTTACCCGGTGGTGTACGGTATGTTGATGCCTCCTAAATTGATGCTCTCGCAGCCCACGATGAAGAGCGTGGAGAAGCAAAGCAAAGACACGCCGCTGCAGATCATGGCCAATTTGGCTGACTCTCTGGCGCCGAGCTTCAGCTTCTTGATGATGTAGCCGCCCAGCACGATGCCAACCCCGGCGCTGGGTACGATGATCACACCTGAGAGAGTTCAGAGAAAAAGCAGAGGTGTGTGTTAATCAAGAAGTGTTGCAAACAGCACAGACATAGAACAGTTAATTGGTGTCATGTATGTCACCACTGAATCAATTATGAAGGAGCATGACGGAGATCATGACATCATGGATCAAGCCTGTTAACATGTCAAACATGTTAATGTTTTAGTTACTCAAAAAAGAAACATTTATCTCCCTCATGTCAAAGCAAGCGTGATTTTTAACCTACGAAAGGATGAGAAAATTCTTCTTGGTTCAGTGTGATTAGGCTATGCTACAGGCTAACAGTGAGTCGGTTCAGGCTGTGACACGTGCTCCCATTCCACCAGAGCTGGTTTAATTGACAGCATGAAGATGGGAGAAGCTGGCAGAGTGGAAAAGTGTCATAGCCCAGGAGTTAAAACCCAGGACGGCTGCACATGGCCGCTCTCTAGCTCAACCACAGGCACTTGCCGGCGGGTAATGAGCATTACAGGGTCAGCCAGAGGGGGTGGAGGGTCGTCAGAGAAAGAGGATCAGCAGAGAAGAGATCAAAGTAGAGAGAGCTGTCATTCGTATCCTGCCTTTTCTGTATGGATGCATGTGTGTTAGTGTGAAGCCACCAAGAGAAAGAAAAAGAGGGAGAGAGTGTGTATGTGAGCACGTTCAAGCAGAGCGACTGACAGCTGTGACAAAATATTATCCCTTAAGTGCATGTTTCTGTGCTAAAATCTGGTGCTTTCTGCAGGATTAAACATCTACACAACCAAAGCAGATATCATATCACTGTGACATAAGGCACACACACGAACACTGTGTTGGTGTTCAATTCTACATAAATGATTTACACATATCTTTTCTGGATTAACCGCTACACTGGCATGAATGTGACCGATTTCTCTGTTATTGGATAAATATGCACTTGTATGCATTTCAATACTTATCGTTTACACAGCACCTCAATCAGAGAAGCTTAGACAGCTGATCGTGCTGTACTATCATGTTTTTTTGCAGCTTTAAGAAAAGAAAAAGTTGTTAAACACAAAATAATGAAAGTAATGAAATCCTGAGGATGCACGTTTGAGAGGAACATGGGTTGAAGTTGAGAGCCACCAAACAATCAGGCAAACAAGCAGAGAGCAGAGAAAGCAGCTCGAGGGAAGCTGCAGCTGAGGGAGGCGTGTCAGACGCGTTTCAGCGCTATTTCTGTAGAAACAGCTAATGAGCATGTAGCACTGGCGGCTCTTTAACCCGGTACGACACACAACCATCAAGATGGTAATTTTCAAGCCTTCTACTTGTTGTGTTTTGACATGTTTGGTTTTTGACTTGTTACGTTTGCTTGTGTTTTGTGCTCCACAGATGTGTTGACATATTGTGCCAAAGGACAATGATATGATGAGCGTCTTCCCCACTTTTGTTACTGGGACTCATTGAACTGACCAACTTCAACAAGCAAAGCTAACGTAACCTCACTCTTCATTTTACTAACAGACTCTCAAGTTTGATCAGATCACTACAACATAACGGCTGCATGTGGGTTGGAATGAACATTATCATAAACAGTTAGCCTGTGTTTTAGCCTGTGTTTTAGCCTGTGTTTTAGCCTGTGTTTTAGCCTGTGTTTTAGCCTGTGTTTTAGCCTGTGTTTTAGCCTTTAGCCTGAGCTCTATCACTCTCTCATTTAGCTTTCTTCTGTCCTTTCTCTTTTTCTGACAGTTCAGCTCCAGTGTCCAGCATTACTACAAAATTAATCCCAGAAATCATTTTCTGCAGAGAAAACACAGATCCCTCTTCTCTCTAAACTTCATCAGCCAGCATAGTGTTGTCATAGAAACCTCAATTTGCCGTAAATCAATCCAGTCCAGTCCAACCTGATCCGGAAAATAAGAAATAGCATTTAGAAACAACCTATATTGGTGCTGATTTTAAATTGTGAAACATGATTAGGCATACATCTAGAAGTGAGATTTATTTAAGATCACTTAGAGCGTCCTCACAGTCCCTTTAAGTTTTTTCTTTCTGGCAGGAATACGTATGTGTTTTACTCTTTCAACCAGGACGAAATCAGTATCAAGATGTAAGAGTTACTGCTCTGTCCATAGGAGGCGCCAAAATCTCCACAAACAGAAAACCTCTCTCAGACGCTTTAATGCTGAACCAAAAGTCTGATCTTCATTCTAAGAAATAATCCAACCATCATTAGGAAAATGTCACACATGGTCAGTCCATCTGTCCGCCTGAGGAAGGAGTCACTGTGCTCCTCTTCCTCCTTCTCCTGCTCCTTCTCTCCAACCATCATTACATCCCAGCAGCTTGGCATCCTTTTGGTAGCTATAGCAACCGCACCACCCGTTTGCCCTTACCCCTTGTATCCTGGCAACAAGCAGATGAGATGAGGTAATGGTATAGTGTATGTGGGTGTGTGTTTGTGTGTCTGGGAATGACCATATGTTAAATGGAAGACACAAAGAAAAACACACACCTTTTCTCATTAGCAGGTAGGACTGAGAGAAAAACACACCCTGCTGTAACAATGATCCTAAATCTAGATTATTTCCAGTGTCCACCAGCTCAGACTCGACTTCAGCACTAGTGTCTTTCTTCATACATCGTGTCTGGGTGTGTACATGCATGATCACGTTATGAATAATGTGTCTCCCACAGTCCACAGAGACTCATGTCTTATAGACGTGGATGTAATGAAAGATTATCACTGAATGAAAATCAGCAGGACTCTGTGAGTCACAGCACTGCCCTGAGATGATGAATCACTATGAGAGAACGTGAAGAGGCAAGAGTACATGTGAGGTACAGAACAATGTTTCATATGGTTCATGTGGATGTGTCATTTATCCTCGAGTCTGAGATCAGAAAATTAAAAAAAAGGAGGGAGATCATTACCCAGAATAAAAACATACTCACCATAAAGAAAGGTGAGAGTGGAAAATAACCTGTTATTTTTAAACTTTAACTCAAACAGTATAAACATATTTGCCCGTTCGTATCAATTTCTCACAACTTTATTAAGATGGGATCAATACTTTCTGTAAACAGAACAGATACATTTTTATCAACTGTTTGCTGCGGGCGGTTGTGCCTCATTGATCCAATTCCAATGAGATATTTGTGTGATTGTAGATACTTTCAGGGACAACTCAATTAACCTATGAAATGACTACTTTATTACTGCACAGTCCTTACACACAGATAAATATGTTTACTTACTTTGATTCTAAAATCATATTAAATTCCTGTTTCAAAGATGGGAAACTTTAGTCAGACATCTTCAGCTGGCCCCTTTACCTTGTTGAAGCACTGAGACTTTCTGACCATGTTTGCACTGATGTATGAAGAGATGAATCAATGAGGCCATAAATCATTACTGCCTTCGGAAACAATAAGAAAACAAAAGTGTAACAAACAAGGAGCACAGATGGTCGAGTAGTTCTCTCTTATCCCAGTATAAAAGCATAAAAGCCCCAAAAAATAATAAAAAAAAAGAAGAGTAACAAACCACATTTTAAATTTATCAGCGCTATGTCAAATGTCGTCTGCTATAATTAGTGCAACAGCAATGAAGCAATGGTTAAAGGACTGTTTCAGTATCTTGGTTTACTGCCTCAAAGTACCACACATCGGATTTTAAAGAAGCATTCCAACGTAACGTATCGTATCGTATCGTATCGTATCGTATCGTATCGTATCGCAACGCAACGCAACGGAAAGGAAAGGAAAGGAAAGGAGAACGAAAGAAAGAAAGAAAGAAAGAAAGAAAGAAAGAAAGAACATTTCAGAATATGTTTATCATATTGTCTTTTAAGTTGTTTGGTATATCAGCCACTGATCAGACAGCTCTGTGTCACACACCTTTCAATGGGTTTTTATCCAGAAAAAACATTTTGCCCTGGTCAGGGTGGTAGTTGCCTACAAAATGGTTTCAAAGAGACTCAATTTTACAACATTTACTCATAAAACACATCTATGATGGTGTCTCACCAGGATCATTGGTTGAAATGATTCATAAGAAAACTCAACAGTATGCTTGTAAAGGAAAGTACCAAAACAATTAAATGACTAAAACCAACAAACAGAAAGACTCACCGGTGTAAATGCTGGCGTTTGAGGCGGGGATGCCAAATTGTGACTCAATAAATTTAGGGATAAAGGTGATGAAGGCGGTGACGATGGCACACTCTGCTGTGTAGGAGAGGCTGACGAACAGGAAGGTCATGTTGCTGAGGATCCTCAGTGCTGCTTTGGGGAGATCTGAGAACAGGAAACAAAACAAGATTGAGATCTTCATTACTGTGGCACTGTAATTAACACACAATCTGGCTCTTAAATTGGCTCTCACTCCCACACAAACTGATCCCAACTGAAGAAGAGGGGTCCCAACTGAAGAGCTGTGATTAAGGTAGTAAAAAAGAGAAGCTTTGACTGTAACAATAAACCTGATGTAATAATAACCTCAGTTTATAACACAGAAAAGTTAACCCAACCTTTAATTATTTTGGACATAAAGACACAAATGTGCCTCTCAAACACACATATTCCACCTTGTTTTACCACATCTGGATAACGGCTGTCCTTTTGCCACGCACTACGAAACATGGGTACATAAACTCACATTATGTACCCATGTTGCGTAGTCAGAGACTAAGTCAAGAAATTATATAGCTAACAGCAACTTTACTGAACAATAGCCTGTAAGTATGAGGATCATGTGTATCTCTGCTGGCAGACAAAAACAAACAGTTCTGGACATCCATCCATTCCCTGTTCATCACAACAAGGGCAAACATGCCCTTTATGTCTCCTGCTGGAGGGCCGTTTCCATGTGATTTGGTTGATATGATGCAGTTCCCCTCTCACCCTGTCACTCAAGAGTCACATGATCAAACTGTAAGTACATTACTTTCACAAGGCAGAATGAAACCACTGGATATCTGTGCTTTGTATATTGTCAAAAGGATGGCTTTTTCTCCCTCAATTCATCCCTAAAGATAAAACCCAGATGTCAATTTCTGTCAGAGCAAAGGCAGAGCAGAACAATATTCCAGCAAAGACCTCACAGGGTTTCACTTAAAGGCAGATCAGCAAGGCAGATGCTTGCTGTCAGTGGGACTCTTCAAGACTATGTCCCAAACCTCAACTCATAACTTAAGATGACGGCTTCACAGCTTTGCATATAAAAGTGTTTATTTTCATGGAAAAAAAATAAATAAAAACACTTTCCCCATTTCCAGAGTGTTACTTATGTACTTGGGGACATTAAAGCTTTATACGGTCAAGAAGTTGGTGATGCATGTATCCTGACACAGCGCTTACAAATATGGTGGCGTAACTATCCACCTGTTTCTTCAGAAGCCTATGGGTGTGAACTTTCACCAGCGGTTATCGACTTCTGGTTGCCATTGCTGGCAAACTAACTCAAAACAACTGGAGTGAAATCATCAATGCTAGACAGGGCTCAGTGTAAACATTTTTTTTAAAAACATCCCCGCTATGAATCCAAATCCGATTTTTGTTCATTTTGTCGCTTTCTTGCTTTTAAAAGACGGTTATTAGAGCCAGTATGACAGCTAGGCTAACATCATGAGCTTTGTGGTTTCCATGGCGATGTAAACAGAGCGTTTCACCGGACGAGCAAAATCGACAATTGTGATCAACTAAACTGAGTAAATTTAGGCTGCTGGTTGCCCTCGCAGTTTAATCACCCTACATATAGAGGCTCAAAACCTCGTGGCAGTATTCACTGGTTCAACGTGGGGCATTCCCAGTCTCTTTTCATCTATCCTCCCAAGCAAGGCAACAATATGCACACAGAATAACTTTAAAAAACGGAAAGTGAAATCTCTGCAAGACTATTAGTGAAAATAACAATCCAGCATCACATTCAAGATGTTCAGATGCAGAAATATATCCATATTTTTGTACACTCCCTGGAGGAAACAAACACAAACTTTATGCTGTACTATGCCAAATGAATCCATATCCCTATATTTATCACAAAATCCAGTCCCACCTTCTGATCCTCATCATACCTCGTCAAATATACATAAAATGTCAAAGAAATGAATGTTGTTATGAATTTTGGTATAGATTCCCTCACTGTGTCCAAAAACCAGCATTTCTGCCAAATAAGTAATCCCAAGTGCTGAAGTGTTTGCACTGGCCAGAAGCTTATCGAGTTGATGGAGAATGAATTGGATATTAAAAAGCTACCCTCAGTCTGCATTCATTAACCACATTTAGAAACATCCAATCTTTTAAACCTCTCCATTTCGAACTGCAGAAGCGTGGACCATTAGAGGGAAAAGAAAAGCCAAGAGGTCACCAGTCTCTGTCTGTTGTTGTTTTAAAGCGTCCTCTTGCACTTGAAAAGTTTGCATGAAAATGTCAAGGTTAAGCAGCACACGGTCCTCAAGCTGGAGCACACGCGCTCCTTCATGTCTGAAAAAGACACAGCTTTAGGATTCAGGTGCATGTCTGACAGAATGAGGTTCTCCACAGTCCACAGGGACCTCATATTCAAGCTGCTGGCTCTTTATATAAGATAAAGCTGATGTAGGTAAAGCAGCTTGTTGTAATGTTCTGATGAGACATGTTGCAGAGACTACATGTCATAGCTGACCTCAAGCTGGAACAAGCTGCTGTTGGAACAGATGTCTGGTTTGTTATGTTGACTAATAAGTCCATGACCACAACCTTGATCTGTAAAAATATGCATTTCATTACATTTCACACTTATTCCTATAGCAAACCAACACTTATAACAATGGCCCTGAGAAAAAAAAGATATGAATCCTGTGAAAAAAAATATTTTTACACTCTGAACAGAAAACCAAAGAGTTTTTTTTTAATCCTTTTGTGAGCCTTTATAATCCAAAGGGCCAGAGAAGGTCACATTATCAGGTACATGATCAGTAGCTTAAAGAAGAAAGGTCAGTTGTGTGCACAGAAGCCATCTCTATTCAAATGAATTTGAACTTTGAGAGCAAATTACTCTCAGAAAAAAAGAAAAAAAACATTAAAATTGCCTACTCTTGACCATAACTATCTGTGGGATAGAGGACAAGGGAGTATGGTGACAAAAACATGTGGATGTTAGTGACTTTCAAACTGAAACGTTATGATTAGGTTTGACATTTCATCGTTTTAATCTCAGTCTTTGTCCTCTGTGTGGAGTCTCTCTCTGTATGTGACAGGAAGTGTGCGAGGCAGTCCGTCAAACTGTGACTGTAACTAATGAACTTCTTGTGTTTTGATCCAGTGTTGAAGACTTTGTGGCTGGTATTACAACATTCAGTCACATGGCTGTCATGAGTTTCTCTGTTTTGCCGAATCAAACAAAGCGAAGAAAGAAGGGAAGAAATGCCATGAAATGAGGATTAAACTGGCTTTTACTGGGGGAGGTTATCATGGGGCTGGCATGGCGCCTCGGTATGGGGATAGCCATCTCTGCACTAATTCAACTAATCCTGCTGTAGGTGGGGAAACGGTTTGCATCTGTCAGTGTTACCTCTGATCAAAGGTGTGAATAAAATAGTGACGCTAATTACTTCATTCCTGGGGAGCAGCAGTAATCTTGTCTGGAGGGGGGTACAGATGGCGAGGTCCTGTTGACGTCTGCAGCAGCTGCTCCCAAAATTAAACAGACCACTGGCTGCTGTTTTGTTTTTGCTTTGAGTTTAGCTGATGATTGGGTCAAAGTTATAGTCTGAAGACTCTGTGCAGCAGCTTCTACTGAGTGAAGGTACTGATATTTCTGATGTTGCAACCATTGAAACCGCTCCTATCCTGCCTGCAGAGGATAAGAAGATTGTATCTGTGTTTTACAGCCTGTGGGGGAAGAGAGTGTCTATTGAAATACCTTAGAAATAAAACGCACGAGGCTGCAGGCAGTCAGCTTTAATACTAAAAATTCCCTGAAATCATAAAATCTTTGAAATGTTCAGGAATGCAATGAACATGAGTCGACCGAGGTCTGGAACATTTTATTGTTGATGTGTTTCACTCTGATTCCATCACTGAAAACATTTCATGTTAGCATATTTCTCAGTTTGCTGATGATCCCAAGGGCAAACCTAAATTCTTGATGAAAACAGCCACTTCAGTGCAGCATACCTTTCACAAAAGGTGCTGACTTTGTGCTACAGAAATACACACACACACACACAGACACGCACACACTTAAATAAAAGGACAAACACAGCAACAAAAATACATCACAGATCCAAACATTGGGTCTGCAGAATTGGCCAGAGCTTACACAACAACCCAAACCGTCCTGCTGGGACACACTAAACAGCAGGAGAGCCAAAGCTGATCTGGAGAAGCTGCACAACATTCATAAATACAGTGTGTGTTTTCTGCTGTCTGAGACAAAATCCCGTCTGGGGAGAGCACATAAGCATGCACCGATGAGTATGCACCCATTTAAATCCATTTTAGAACTCACTTTGGTTATTTTGCATAAAACAAAGAGAGTGGGAGCAAACCCCGTCTGTTACAGATTTGCTCTGCTGCAGTCTGTCTACTCCTGTGTGTGGAAACGTGACTGAGTTCCCTCGAGAGCTCATTTAAGAGAGCGGGGGAGAGGGAGAGAGAGCTGTCTGATGTTTTTCTCTCAGTCAAAAAAGAGGAAACAGGGAAACACTGGAGCAGATTTGAGTTGAATCAGAGGGCTCTCCCTGGGAATACCGGGAGTTTCCTGAAAAATCTGGTGAAAGGAGGACAATGAAAACAGACCCAGGTGCAAGCGGCTTAACGCCAGACATGCATGGATAATGAACTGCATTTGGTTTAAAATCAAGGCTGCTAAACTAAACACAAAACTTAATTCAACTCAACATTTTCAAAAACTGCCAGTGTTTGCATTGAACTGTCTGCTTCATTAGTCGTGTGTGTGGGCAGCCTCCTCCATCATAAATCAATAACATCTTTAAAAAAGAGCTCAGTGGAGCTCCCACTGTTGGATAAGATGACTAATCCCGTACATTGATTGGATTATGGGCCATTTGTACATCAATAGCTCACGCTTCCTGTATGTAGGTAACTTCAACAAAGTCCAGAGGTTGGTATCGTTTCTTCCTCACCTTTGATGTCTTTTCCGAAGCCCATTGAGGAGGAGACGTTCTGTCCTTTACTACTGGACTTCTCCTTCATCATTTCATCATCGCTGGAGACGTCGCCAGGTGAGCCGATCTTTTTCTTTTTCCTCTTTTTGTGGCGAGGAGGCAGCTTTTTGGGAAAGGCGAACATAGGGAAGATGACCAGGAGCATGGCTATGGAACACAAGAGGAAGCCGCTCCACCTGATGGGAGGACAGAGTGGATGCATTTTAAAAAGGACTGATCGTCATACAGGAAACATAAGACAGCTCAGGTCTTTCTACTGATGTACAAGTTTGCTTACCAGTTGCCGACAAAGCGAGGGTCACTCTGATCAATGTTGACGACAGTTTTGGGGTCAACGTAGAATCCAATGAGGACGCCTCCCAGCAGGTATCCGGCTGCAGGTCCCAGGGCTCCCATCACATACATGATGGCTGAAAGACACAAAGGAGGAACTAATCAGCGACTTCCATGAAATCAAATACTAGTCTCCCTTCTGTTAATATTACACAGAAACAGCTGGGATTTCAAGCATGGAGCTTTAATTAACTGGTTATAAAAACAGGAAGACAGCACTTTGTTTGAGAGTGTTAGGTTTTTTCCGCCCTCTTCATTAATGCTGTTAATCACCCATAGGTAACAACCTGCGACTGCTAGAAAGAGACCTGTGGGAGCTGTTCATTACCACTGATGCATCGCCCACCATGTTCACAACACCTGCACTGAGATCAGCAGGAAGTCTCCGGCAGCCCTGCGGTCATTTCTCACCGCTTTTGAAGCGTCGGTAGCACCTGACCTGAAAAGGTCTCTCTCTGACCTGAGGGCACGCCTGCAACTCTCCCAGGTTTAAAGAGAGTGAGGGGGCAAAACATTAACCCCGAGGGGCTCTCTGACAGTCACTGAGGTGAGCCAATCACACTTTGTCATTTCCCCACAGAGAGGGAAAAACTCATTAAAGTTAGATAACCTTAGTTGAACAAGTGGAAAAACCTCCTGCGGACATCCTGCAGAGACACGAGTCAAAGCTGTTTTCCAGCTGTAATCAGAGGCCAAAACTTTCTATAATTACACCTGGAACATCGCCGCAAGCTGCCGCAGAGCCAGAGAGTGTGTTTGTGAGACTACAGGGAAGGATTAGCTCTTTGGTATAATTGTGTGTGTGAGTGTGTGTGCATATGTATTAAATTTGTTGGGAAGAATGAACCTCTCATCTGTGAATAAGTGGCAACTCCTTTATTTAACATTAAATTTCAAGATAATGAGGACAGAGGTAATACAAAGTGTAATAAATGAAATGATGAGTCAATCAATACATCAGGGTTATTTTTTGTTGTATGGAGATAGCAGTTTGCCTCAGAGGTTTTAAAAAGTAGTAAAACAAATTGTCAAGAGGAGCAGTTTCTCTGAAGTCAGTGTCTGTTTGGGGCTTTTTTGCTTCCACTAAATCTTTAAGAAGATGGTGTTGTCTTGGACACTGGATTGAAACCCAGTTGGTGGACTGTGAGTTTGTCTTTACGTGTGTCTACAGCACACCTGCAGCAAAACCCAGAGTTTTACTGAAATGTCCCATATCTCCCCTGAGAGCAGAGAAACACCTACTCTCTGCCAGGTTACATAACAAATACACACACGGGCACACACAGTTCTCCATCGTCAACAAAGTTTGTTGTTGTTGTCCGAAATGAAGCTCAAAAAGCCATTTCATCTTGGTCTTTTCCACCTGCCAGCATTTGCATTCAGTGTTGGTACACTTCAAGAGTCACCCATCTCCTCCTGTTCTCATGTTTTCCATCACTTCCGGTGTGTCCAGACGTCCCTTTCTCCCTGACTGTCACCAAATATGCATGTTCACTCCAACAGCGTGTTTCCAACTGTGCTGTAAAGCCAAAATGCTTATCTGTACTTAATTACATCATGGCTTCTTGTTACTTAACTATTAATGGGGGGGGGAAGGAAAGTATTGCTGTGAGAACAAAAAAGGACCTTCAATAAATCGTCTTATCAGCCTAATGCAGACACACACACAAGCTCACACACATGAAACTAAACTGCAGGATTACAATGTTCCATTCCTGAGGCTCTAGAGACTCTGGAGAATGGTCTGCATGCAGGTTTCTGCACACGTACAGGAACACTGAATAAGATGGAACACATCACATTCACCCGTACATAAAATACACATTCATACACATTGTGTGTAAGCCTGCATGTCTGAGGTTGTTTCACTGCTATAAATCAACTCCACTAAACATGAATCGCTTCTCTAAGCACCTAAAGCAGGTGACCACTCCTCTCTCTCTCTCCAGCCTCTTCCTCTTTTTCATCCACATTTCATATTTCAGCTTTTAATTCCTTTCACTCTGCCATCGCTCATATCCTGCCCGCCTGCAGGAGGGTGAGTTCACCCTCCCCCCAGTCGGACTGTTAATACAATGTAACTGTATGAATTACAACCCGGAGACAATAAACGATTGATTACAGTCTGCAAGGACGAAGAGAGGTCTTATCAAACCATCTTCATCTTGGAATGAAAAGGTCTCACGAAGCCTACGCTAGAGGGTGACGCTTTTGTGCAGCATTGCAAAAATAGTTTGAACCTACAAGCAGAACAAACACTGTAATATAAAGGATGACTAGAGAGGCCTTAATAATTAAGTTTACAGATCCAAGTAGAAGTGGTGATGTATCTAGGGGTCTTTTTCATGAGTTAAGGGAAAAAGGAGCGAGAGATTGACAGACGGATGGGAGTGGCATTGGCAGTGATGCAGTCTGTTGCAGAGAAGAGGGAGTTAAGCCAGAAGGCGAGGCTCTCAATTTACCGGTTAATCTACGTTCCAACCTTCACCAATGGTCACGAGCTGTGGGCAGTGACAAGTGGCTGAAATGAGCTTTCTCTGTAGAGTGTCTGAGTGCAGCCTTAGAGACAGGATTCAGAGCTCAGACATCTGGTAAAGGCTCAGAATAGAGCCGCTGCTCCATCGCATTTAGGGGAGCCAGATAAGGTGGTCTGAGTATCTGGTGAGGATGCTTCCTGGACGCCTCCCTGGGGAGGTGTTTCAGGCATCTTTGACTGGGAGGAGACCCCGAGGTAGACCCAGGACGTGACGGACAGAGGGACAGAGGGTCATTGGTCTTTTACTGATGACACTGCTGCCCACGCAACCCACAGAAGCGGTGGAACATCGATGGATGGAAAGTGTAGATATGTCAATGTATCAGTACTGAAAATATTATTTTGCAGAGGTTAGAAGATGTTCAATTTACAATACTCATAATGGACTGCGCCACCACTTCATGACTCATCACGGTCACGCTAATGACTGGAATGAGGGGAACATGAACAACAACTTTCGATCAGCAACGAAAAGAATTTAACAAAGAAATGAGAACAAGAATATCTCATCTCTTAATCCTGGAACAAGAGGAAAAGTGGAGGATGATCCAGTCCCTCAAATATTAACCACTGTCACTGAAACACACTTTGTCCTGGGATGGATCACCAAGGGTATTTAGTCGGACAAAGGTGGAACTCCAAGAACAGACTTTTGGTTGCCGTCCAATCTCCATCCTCTCTTCCCCGGGGCAACCAGACGGTTAGAGCCATATTTTATCCCCCCTGGGTGATTGTGTAAGCGCCAGCCTTGCCACTCCATCCATCACATTAACAGTGTTCTGCCCGGCTGGAGGACGAAAGCTGGGTCATAAAGCCAGCCTGACTGGATGCTCTACGCTGCCCGCTTGGCACCTAGCCGTGATATTCAGGGATTGAAGGGTTTGTAGCAGGGCTGAAGGGCGGCAGGGGCAGGGCAGTTGGTTTGAAGAATATGCTGGCACAGCGGCAGAGCTCCATCACACACACACTAACACACATGCTGCAGTGATATACGTCAGGAGAGCACAGGGGGTGTATCCCAACGCATGGCGCACCACAGGCTCACTTTGCTACATTGCGCAATAGACCTTTAGCAGCAGCACGTGAAGGTCGAAACATTACAGTCTTCATATGGCTGTCTACACGTGTGGAGGTAATGGATTAGGAGCTCACCGCTGCAGATATTGGCTTTCCCCTCTTATGTTATACAAAGTCAGCATCTTAACTGACTTTCAATATGTCGTGGTGATTTTGTGCTGATTGTGTTTTACCCGTTAGACATGCATGGGGAAATTTAAATTGAAGATGAAGTCACAGAGCATGCAAGTTCACATGTTACAAGCAGAATTCAATATCAGCAGCAAGATATTAATGAGTTGTGAGGGAAAGTTTATTGCATAAGGCTGGGGAAATAAAAACCTAACCACATCTGAGCGTGGAAAAAGACCAATCAAGAAGCATCAAAGGATCAATTACAACTCAGTGACTTCAACGTCAACCAAGGTCAGCCTGCTCTGCTTCTCCCACAAGCACATGGACACTTACATTCCTGCACGTGATAACCAGGCAGGGGGGAGGCGCAAGGGCATCAAAGGTAACAATGAGGGATGAAAAAAGGTTAGGGAGTTTACGGTGCATCACTGACCCCACTTTACTGTTTCAGCTGCAGTGTTTCATGATGGATAGACACGGAAATGTCAGGAAAAGGAAGAGCCATACTCCGGGAAATGAAATAAGCGATAAAGTGGCACATGGAAAGAAATAAAAATTTAAAAAGCGTGCAGAAGAGGCAGCGGTGACAAGGAAAACCAATCAGCTTGGGGGAAACATAACATCAGAGAGGAGGAGAGAGATCGGGGGAGTTATTGAACATAAAGAATCAGAGAGGAGCCGGGCTGCAGTCTGTGGTGACTGATCCTTCAGTGTAACAGAGTGATAAAGCTTGCTCAGCAACATCCCTCTCACATCTAACCTTCAGGGACCGGTGCTGCTCTGTTGTCTCAACTGTGCCTCCTCCACACTCTGTGAGGGCCTCTGTATTCATGAGCTACAGCCGCTCATTCAGTAGAAATGACTGAGGGGGACAAAGAAAGAGGAGGAATGGCAGTGAAGTGTAGATAACAGAAGCGTGGCTGCTTTAAAGTTCATAAAGACGCTGCTGATGCTATTGTATCGGGAAAAAAATGTAATTAGTGTGAGGTTTTGTATTGTATCTTGCAATATTTCTTTATTCAATAGCAGCAGCTCATTACTTTTTTTTCCTTTTTCCAATTATTAGTCCATTCCTTTCGATTCCTTTCCTGTCGATTTTGGCGCCACCTGAGAACAAAGCAGTCGTTTTAGGGACTGAGCCTGACGACTGTAAGGTTGGCGAGGATCCTACTGTAACCCAACAAATATGACCAAAACCTGAAAAAAGGCCAACGAGGCAGCTGTCGTATCTTGAATGTATATAATTATAATCAAGGACAAATCCAAACTTGGGGCTCCGAGGACGCCCATGTAACCTGCAACGTTACATTTGGCACTATTCACGCCATTTACATGAAAACGGTTTTAGGATGAACCGCAAAGGTAGTCTTGCTTTTCGGGCTCTTGTTTACACGGAAACGGCATTTCAGCTGACCTAAAACGCAACTTTTTTGAAATGACCTCCAGAGTAAAATTTTCCTTATACACTACGGCCACCATTGCTGTGTATTCCAGCAAGTCAGAATTTTTAGTGGAAACACTGACATCGCGCTCCGTTTTGCATGTGCACATTCCACATCTGTTGTGGGAACTTTTAACTGCCATGCACAAACCGGACAACAACGGTTCAATGGCTGACTACCGTGTTGTGCTGCTGAATCTGCTGACTGCCTTTCAACAAAACAGATAAGACGTATTTAATATATCCACCAGTTGTTCAGCCCATCTGTTCTTCAGCGGCGGGCTACCAAAAGACTTTACCTTTATATCGCCACCTACAGGCCTGGCATGCATACTACTGCGTTTTTAGTCCTTCATAGTTTCTGTGTAAACAGAGATTTTTTTCCTTTGCGTTTTCTGCATTTTCAAGGGAAAAGCAATGTAATGTGGAATGCAAGTAAATGCTAGTTATTTCCTACCAGTGCTCATCTACCAACTCCAACCTCACCAAGCAGAGCTGACATAACCTCACTCTTCATTTTATTGACAGACTCAAGTTTGAAAAGTTTCTGTTTCTGTTTCTTGTTTGTGTCAAAGGATGGCGACCAAGCTTCTCTGAGTCTGGATGGTGCATCAGTAAAAATTAACTTACTTTTTGAACTCAAATTGGATGGGATAAAATAGAGGGAATGTGAAGCAGGGATAATGGGATGGGATAAGTTCCCCTGTCCCCATCCCCCTCGACCTTTTGTGACCTTTTGTTCTCCTCACCCTTCAACCCTGAGACGACACCAGAGCAGCAGAGGATGAAGGAAGTGAACGCGCAGCAAACCGGACCTGATGAGAAAGCACATTGCACCTAATGAAGCAGCTCCCCGGTGGCCAGACTCATTACCACAGATTAATGATTTGATTTAATTACGTGGAAAAAATACAGGACAGGATTTTTGCTGCTTGTCAGAACACGATGTGGTGAAAAGGTTAAGGCTGCAACTCACAACATGAATCATCAGTGTCAGACAGTCTTTTTATTGCACATCCATCACAATGTAAACTGAATTCAAATTCAGGTGGAAGATGTGTACGAGGCTGGTTATGTTTACGTGCAGGAGGTCTTATTTATTCTGGGACTCGTTTCTTTCTTGTCAATTCCTTGCAATAAAGGCTGCTGAGGTATGAGCCCGGCTCCTGCTCTCTGGCTCGAAACTAGCTTCCAATAAATTATGTAGCTCTCCACCTGGCTATTAGCCTACAAAGCTCGATCAGCCTCCAAACAAGGCTGGGAATGGATGGCAGGCAGCAACACAACAACCTTGGATTTGTATTCGATGCATTACGCTGTCTAATCTCTAAAAAGACAGCACCGCATTATCTTTTGAGCATTACTCAAAAGCCATGTCATGCTGATTTATGCAGCATTATGCATCACACATACTGTCACTCTGACCCAAGGTAATAATCCATTTCCACACCTGCTATGTGACGGAGAAAATAATCAAAACGGGATGTTGTGCTGTATTGAATTACATCGACTTTGTGGACACGTCAGCACCCACACTTCTGATATTGCGCCACATAGTCCATCTCAATGTATGAGGCTCTGTGGGAAGTGTGGCTGCAGGTGACAGCCATATGACAGATGATCTATGCGGCTGCTGCTGTTAGAAAGAGAGCAAATAGAGAGAGACAACGCCATGTGTATCCCTGTGGTATGAGGGATCAATTCTGTCATGTGACCTCCACCAGTCCAGAGACAAGAGGAGAAAAAAGACAATGAAACAGGGGAATGACGGCATTGTCATGGCGACTTGCTGACATAGCAGTGTCTTCTTACAAGTCCTAACCTTACAGTTTTACCCTGAGGGCACGCTGGGGGAAAGTGGCCTCTCTCACACTGATACAGACAGACACACAGATTGTCAGACTGCGGGACAAACTGCATTATCATGCATGAGCTGTCGCCACAAAGCCATAAACAAACAGAATGCTACATCTTATATCAAAACGAGCGTTTTCTCTCAATTTATTTGCTGTGGAAAGTTGGTGAGTCGAGCCTCTCTGTCATTTTGCATTGTTCTGTCGTTCCACAAGCTGTATTAACGTGCAGCGCTGAACGGAAATAGATCACATGATGTTGATTAATAATTACAACCTCTACCAGTCACATCATTGGCCTCACAGCTCTTATATATTGAGGAAATGTGCAGAAACAGCAGAGCACTTCTCTGATAAATCATAATGTTGTTTGTGCATTCTGCTGCTCTGCATCGTACAGACAACAGCACCAGACATTTGCAGCACATAAAGAAAACTGCAGATAGTTTAACAGACAAATTAATTTTCATGTTGTACAGCAGCATGATCATGCACATTTCAATAGCAAAATGCATTTTCTCCTTGGAAAGGAAGATTCTAAATTCTCGTGATTCACTGTCTTTCTCATAACTGGCAGATTACACACCAATCTGATGGTGTGTGTTTGTGTTTGTGAGGTTGTTGTGCGGCAGTCTGGTGTTATTTGCATCTGATTTAATGAAGGTAAACAAACAGGAAGGCTGTGCAAAATGGCAAAGTGATTTGGCGTGGTGCAGGGACATCTACATATCTGTCCTGCTGCCTTCAGCTGTGAATGGATTTAATGAAGTGAGGGAGAAGCTTTCCTCACCTGCCACTAAAACCATAAAAGTGGCTTCTTTCAAACCACAATAAATACAGATAATTCAACCAGTACGTGTCCTTTTAACACGTTGAATCGCATTGTTTCTGCAGAATTGAAACAATTGTTGACACGTTTTTTTAAATGTTCACTGGCTTTAGGCATTTTGTCTGCTCTTGTTGGCAAAATCAGAAGATTGGCAGGAGATTTGAAGCAGATCGAGGCTGTGCCAGAGAGAGAAGAGGCCCTGATTTGGTGTATGAGAAAATAGACTAAAATACAGATTCACTGGAGTATTAGTGAGTCTGTATTATCGATAACTTCACATGCAGTGAATCCCACAAAAACGACAGCTGTTAGGTAATCAAAGCACCACATCAACTGATTCTGCTTCTTAGTTTAATTCATTCATTATTTCTTTGCACTGAGTATGCTCTTGCATTAAGTAAACGACCAGACTCAGAGGAAGTGAGGTGAAAATAGAGAGATGATGTGAGAGGGCATCAGCAGAAAATGGCAAAGGAAAGTTAACAAGGAGAAAGGCTATCAGAGGTAGAGAGAAATAATGAAACATGATGATGAAATGTTTCAGATGCTAATTTAGCACGTTCAAACTTTGCAGTCAATCCTCACCTGATAAATGCAGTTAACACACAGGAGCACAAAAATTACAGTGGCCTCATAGTAATTAGAAATCAGTGTATCCGTGGGCAAACAAGCTCAAATTAAATCTATTTAAACAGGCAGGATAGCACACATGACAGGAAGTGTGCAGCTGTGCTGCTCTTATAATGCGACAAACAGGTCAAGAAGTTGTTTTTCCACCATGTGTTGAGCTGGCAGATATTGTCTCTGTGATAACAACATGCACATTTAGTTTTGCACTGGCACAGCAGTTGGTTTAGCGCTAACAGTCTTTTTGGCCACCCAAACAGAGCAAAGCCCCAGCAGCAGGTCTATAAATATGCCGCTGCATGTGTTTGCATACAATTGGCAGTAAACGGAGTGTGAACTTGACAGACTGCAACAGAGAGTATCTATTACAATCTGGAAGACACTGCTCTCTTTTGACTCTACAGAGTTTTAAATGTCATGAAAAATGAATCATGTTATCTTGTATATCAACTTTTTACCCCAGATCCATTTATCTGATTGTTTTTAATCCGTTAACAATGATGATTAGTCAGTCAAACATTCTGAACTCTGCTGTTTTTGTGAGGCAACCTATGGCTACGAAGGACAAAGCAGTAGTCCAATCTAGACCACATTCAATGACATATCTGTGGTACATTTGTGGTCGATCAGTTCATCAACATGTTTCTAACACAGACCCTAAAAGTACAATTTTCCACTTCTTTAAATTGTGTTTTTAAATATCATGTAGCTGACAACTGTAGAGGCAAGAAAACATTAAGAAAACAAAAGAAAAATTTCACACAACTAGACAACATTAGATAACAAAACATGGAAGAGATCATCGGGAAATCCATTTGCAGTGTGTGGTTAAGATTAGCAAAGCTAGCACCACCAGTCTTTGGACGATACGACTTGACCCAGCAGGGCATGATTCGATACTGTACAACATTAAAGGATACGATACAATACACTGCAATGCGATGTGATACGATTCAATATGAGATGATAAAGCACGACACGATAAGCCAGATATGGTACGACATGAAACAATACTTGATGTGATCTGAAGTAATGATACGATACGACATTATGATACCGTACGGAACGACACCATACAATACAACATGGTACAATACGATACAATGCTATGCAATACGGTGCAATGTGATGTCATGCTGCATAAGGGTGAAACAGTACACATTAATTTCAGTTTGGTACAGTTCTCAGCTTTGAAGCTTCAGTTCGGTATTTTTGGTACAGCAGGGGACACAAATGCAACGATTTATTTATTTATTTGGTTTATTATGACAATTTAGAATTTCCGTTTTTTTTTCTCTTAGCGTAGCATTAACAGGTTTCATTTTCAAAGAGATATTTTTAAGAGAATTGTAAAATAATTTATTTTTAGAATAAAAGATTATATATGTTTATATGTTCACATGGTGCCTCTTCAGGTGATTCAACATATTAGACATGTTGTCAGCAGTGTAGCTGATAACTGTTAAACAAGGTCGGCACTCTACGCTTGTCTGGTCAACTCGTCTTTGTCCACTGTGGTGTTTCACAGAAAACTAAATGTTCCCATACAGGAAACTTAAAAGTTAGCGGCGGATCTTCTGGCTTGAGCTTCTGATTTGTTTTGGCTGCCATGCCACTTTTTGTATGCTACCACTTTGCGGGAACACACATTAAATAAATGTTGTAATGTGTGTACTTGAATTGTTCCACGTCCCGACTATAGTCCAGTACAAGTTTCTGTACCTAGCACCCCTAATGCTGCGCGCCTTGTATCATATGATACAATGCGATACAATTCAGTACGATACGATACAATAAAGCACAACATGAAATAAATCTCAACAGTCTTTTTTAAAACCGAATAATGATATTTTTTGTCAATTATTTTCTCGCACTGACCTAAACTTCCACTGCCATTTAAAGGTTTGATTATTTGTTAAGACAGTGAATTAACAAAATGACCACACCGTCCAGAAAGACTGGACTGCTCTGCACTCATACATGTACTCTGTGTGCTCTGCTGTTATTCATAAAATATTAAAGAAAACAGTAGCAGTCTAAGAGAGCACATGCAGTTCTGACATCCCACAGGCAGAGCAGTGGGTGGTAAAAAGGCTACGATAGGAATGAAGTTTAGATCATGCAGCGGAGCAGTGGAGTACACGGTGCCGGGAGACGCAGGATGTGGTGAATATCTTAATGGATTAAGAACAGAACTTTGATCCTGGTGTGCAGACAGTACAGGCTGGTACAAAGACCTTTCTTTATCAGACAGACATGACTTCTGAGAACCGAACCAACTGCTACATCAAAGCATTTCTCACTCGGATATCAAAGCTCAGGCCACCCATCAGGCTTTGGTGCCACTTTAATGCCTGGCACTTATGTTATAAGCCCCTTGAGCGGAGACATGACTGGTCACAAGGGGCGCCAAGAATTTGATCAGCATCTTAGCTCTGACTTTTCCATCTCCTCCTCCCCTCTTACATTACAGCAAACTCTGACCCAGTGACCTCTACTCCCCTCCAGATGTCGTGTGCTGATGTGTTGTATGATTGATGATGCAGAGGTGAGATACAAAAGGGCCAGATGAAGATCTAACTCATAAATCTTGTACAGATGCTGCACAGGACTGATATGGGCTGTCATCAGCACCAAATATAAATGGAAGAAATTGTGACCGTTTGAACGGTGTTCTTCTCGCTGCAGGGAAAAAAACCCCAAACAGTATGTTGTGATTAAACTTTCATGAAAGCTGTTGTACTTCCCATGAAGGGGTTTCCTGAGCCCACTTTGCTAAATCAAATATGAAGTAAAATTAAGTAAAAAGGAGCCTGAAAGGGCTTCTCCTGATCCGTTACGGTCACAGCAGTCAGTCTTCAGTGAAGCAAAAATTCTGCTGGATATGAGCGTGTGTTTCTTTAAAAATTAACACAACATGGCAATACGCTCTGACTGCTTTGACCAGCAAGTCCACACAGAAAAAGTTGCATCTGCAGCATCCTTCATCAGCCTTAGCACGCAAAGGCTTTCCTCAGGGACCCTCCTCTTTTTTTTTCCCAGCATAACTTTTGTATGCATCAGAGAGGTCATGGTTCCTAACTCTGACACCAAACTGCAAATTTCTGCTGATTCTGGTGCTGGCATCAGGCTTCTGGATCTGCACGAGCAGCAAAAGAAAGCATCTCTGCTGCTGCTGATGTCCACCAGAATATACTTCTGGGGGCAGATGGGCTGGGGTGTGTGTGGCTGACTGCAAAGACATCTAAATGTAGCAAAAAAAAAAACAACAACAACAACCGGGAACATGGTGATGGAAGGAGAACCCAGGCAGCGATGCGTATCAGGTCACTCTTCAGCTGCTCGCTCTTTGAATGCTGCATTTTAAAATGCAACTGGGCCTCTAGATCCATCACTGTCAGAGAGGCAAACTCTGTGTTTGAGACAAAAGACTAAAAAAAGAGGAGGAAGAGAATCAAACTGCTTCATACATGGATACTTAATCAAAAACTGTTGATTTATGTTGACCATGATCATCATTATTGCATCTTGGTGCTTGGATCCAGTTATATCTCCAAGTAAAGTAATTCATTAGAGTATAAGTCAACACTTTTCACCAATTGAGACTGTTGTGTTGATGCCTGAATGCACCTCTCAGTGACGGATGCAGTTGCAAGCTCAACCAAGGCTCATTTATTGTTCTCTGAAAGTCTATTGTGAGGCAAACCCGATAAAGCCTATGGCAAACAGCTCTGTACGCAGTTTCACTTGATATTTAATGAACTCAGACTGAAGACTGTAGATAAGAATGAGCGATGATTCACGTTTGAAGTTAGTGCCATATTAAATTCGGTTTTCACCAGAACCCAGGAGGTATTTTCTGTGCACAAAGCAATTCCACTTTGTTGTCAGTCAAGAGTTTGTTGGAAAAGGAAGAAAGAAGTTCTCTCCGTCTACGGCAGCCTTATAAAGTCTTTTTTTATTCGACAGTTTGAAATCTATTTCACTCTGTCTTGCTTGCAGTCTCCCCTTGTGACAAGCCAATCAAACAAACACAATTCTCTTTAACCGGCTCGGTGATGAAATGTCATTCAAAGGCACAACCTAAGAGAAATGTGCTAATTCCTTTGTGCCTCTTCTATTTTATATTAATTCACTTTCTAATGTTCCCCCAGAGGTCTTTCACACAGTCACATTGCATTATTCTCTACTTTAGAGGACTAATCTAACTGTTTCTGTAGCTTTTTCTCCTAATCCAACCTTTTTTTTTAACTTTCACACCAATTACAGTTACATAATGTGGTCAAATTGACAATTTACACTTCATCCCAGAGTAAATGCTAAAGATATCTAGGTGAAAGGAGGCTGTTGTGAGAAGTTTCTGGCAATGAAACCTCCTCAGACCTCTTGAGACATGAAAGGTGCAGGTTTTTATTTACCTTGCAAGTGTGCAAAACACGACTCAGAAGCAGGGAAACAGGCAGGGACAAGAAGTCGGCTGTTCCTTCTCTAATTAAAAACAAACAGATCCCTGTTCTTGATAAGGATTACTCACCTAATAAGTGTGCAGACAAGGATTATAAAAATGTGAAAGAAAAAAAGATTGGCCTTTAAATACCGCAAGAGACTGGTTGCACACATCCATAATAAATACAGCTGGTTATCATGTTTACTTAACGAACCATGTTGTGCTTCTGGATTCTTCCTCCTGTCCAGAGCCACGTATTGCACATTTATTATTGTAGCTGTAATTTCCTGTTAAGGATGAATAGTCTCCTTGTGTCTTTCTCTTGTAATCTTGATTAGAAACTACACTTCACCCCACCAAGCCGAGGTAGTCCTTTCATTTCCATGTTCATTCCCTCATGCCTTAACACACACAACACGAGTGGAGTGCTCCCAAACGGGCCTCAAACACACAGAGTCTGTTACCACTCTGAGTGTTTGTCTATGCATACATAATGTTCCAGCATGTGAGAGGCTGGTATACAATCTTTCAGCTGGTGCGTGGCCATGAATGGAGCATCTGGGATGGGGGGTATAACCACATTATGCTTTGGGACTGAGCGAGCATGAAGCCCTCAGAGAAGAGGGGCTTAGGTATTAGTTTCCCACGAGCTTACACCTGCAGCTTTTCAGCCAATCATATTGACGGACATGGCATAAAATTCTGGTTCGATGTGCTAAAACTGCGGCTTAAGTGTTAAAAAGTTGGCTCCATCTTTATCTTCTGTTTCCTGCACTGGCAACAAGATTCCGTATACGTAGGGATGCATGGATCTGGCTTTTTGAGACTTGATACCAATACAAGATCTGGTCTTTGGTATCTGCCAATACCAGCACTGACCAATCCAATACCAGTAACTGAACATTGTGTGTTTCTTAATATGATGATGAGGCTGAGACTTATGTTTTGACAACTTCAGGCTTTTCTAACCCAAAATGGAATAAAAATATATCTTTATACAGATTTTTTTCAATTATTTTCTGGTTTATAAAATGTATGGCAAAAATCTCCAATATTCTCCAAATCTCCAATAACAAAAATTACAATTTAACTGTAAACCTAAGTAGTGGAGGAACTAAACTTTCACATACTAAAGTTTGCCATCAGAGTTTTTGGAGAAACAAGCGTGAAATATCTCAAACTGCTGTACTGATGTGGTAATCTTCCTTCTTCCCAGCAAAAATTCACTGATCTCCAGGGGTTGATGAACATAAAGAAGCATAGAACTGAGTTGAATATATCAGGATGGCATCAGAGCATCGTTACCCACATCTTTATCACAGAACTACTCTGTTTGCCTACGTAATAAAGTGCCATCAAAAAAGGAAGCACGATTCATGAACTACTATTTTTTACCAGCTTTATTTTCTTTAACTTATTTTAACAGATTACGGACTAAAGGAATAATAATAATAACTGTGCTTTCTGTAAATTTACACTGTGCTTTGATTACAGTTCAGGAGAATATAATTACTATGTCAGAGCACTGCGTCACAGAGGGAAGAGTTTTCATTCACTCTGTTTTTTGTACCTGCAGGTGAGAAAAGGACTCTGTGTGCTGCTGCAGAGGCGCCTCCTACACACTGTGACGGAGGGTACATGATGTCACTCTCTACGTTTTTATGGGTCAGATTTCTCTGCAGTCTCTTCACAGAGGCACATATGTTTAAACACCGCCGCGTGCATGCAGGAAACTTACAGTACAGTCTCTGCAACTCAGAACTCTGCCTCCTGCGCATTGCCAACAACCCCTCCACTCACCCCCCCGAAAGCCTCAAACCTCACCCACCCCCCACTGCAGGTGCTCACACACCAACATACACACATGTACAAGCACGCTGCCAGATCCTGACAGCTGCTATATCACTATTCACACACCCTAAAATGGGCTTCCAACAAGCAGACTCCCTAAAATGTGGAACAAACAGCTACAGTGAAAAGGAGCATGTCTTAACAACTTGTTATAAAGCTTTTCTTTCCACACATACAAGAAGAACAACAATTCCTGCCAGAACACCGTCTTCTGTGTCACAGTTAAATATTATTAGCGTGTTTTATGTAATATTTAACCAGCTCAACACTTAAGTTAGAGCCTGGCACAGCTGCTAAGACAGACAGATGAATGTGCACAGCTTAAAATCTGCCCGTCTGCAGGCCTGTGTGCACAGTGGCAAACCCACAGAGTGAGGTCAGAAAACGTTTAGTGCCATCCATCTCCCTCAGAACGGGCGCTCCTGTACTGTCTGTCCTGGGGGCTTAACACAGATGGGTCTTCTGTGTGCAGCCAGGCTGGTGAAATAACAGCTGAAGGTCAGATGAGGGAAAAAAGCCAATATAAGGACAGAAAAGGACACAGGGTACAAAAAAAAGGCAATAAAAACAAATTAAGTCAAATAAAATGGTGTTTTTCTCACATATTTTGCTCTTTTGTCTAAATCATCTGGATATACAGAGCAAAATATGTTGACAGCCTCCTCTTCTTTATGAACATAGACACCATTTTTTTCATGATGTTGTTACACTTATGTAAATGCCATCAGCATTTCTCGCAGCAGCAGCGGCCCTTCCTCCCTCGTTCTTCATCTTTGCAGCACAGGGGTCAAGGAGAACAATAGCCGGCACACCACTCTGAGGGCAAAACCCTGGAATAGTAGAGGACATTTTTTTTTCTCTCTCTAAAGCACACTCCAAGCAGTATTCACTCAGAGGTCAGGCTGAGTGGAGAAGAGGAGAAGGGAGTGTAGTTCATCTACATGTACACATGCATGCTGTCCTGTTCAGTTCTTAACCCTGTGATCCAAAAAGAATAGGCGGAAGGGAAATATGCTGATACCTCAAGCTGCTCTGTCTGAGTGCCAATGATGTTCAGTCCTTGAGAGCAGCAGCACCCTCTGTGCTGATAGCCATCACAGGACATACTTTACCCCCTAGCAACAGATAAACAGCTGCTTATTATTGACAACAACTCATTTCCTCAACTGGACACAACAGGCAAATGGGAAGGGCATGTTTCTCTTTACAGCCCTGATTAGCTTAATCAGGGAGAAGGTTCAGAGAAGCTGCAGGATTTCAAGTGCTCACAGCCAGCTGAGATGAAACAGGCCGGAGACATCTGATGCAAAGTGGCCTTTTGTTTTATTTTCATTGGCCATAAACCATGTCAGAGTCTAATCAGATGTGACACAGGAGACATGAGCAGTATATCAACCTTCTGTCTGAAGATTAAAACGATGGGGGAAATAAAAATAAAAATGCTCGATGCAAATGCAGATGTCACAACAAGACGCGTAATAAATTAGACGTGACTCAGATCTGTTTGTAAGTGAGACACTAATTTGTCAAAATTGGCGCATGCTGCTCAGGTAATCACGCAGCCCTGAAGATGTTCAATAATTATGTTTCTTGATTTGTTGTTGACAAGGAATGTGATGCAATCCTGAGAATTAAGCACAAGAAAACACCTGACAAAACAAGTAAACAGCTCAGCTAGAAATTAGAACTAGAGGAAAAAACAAACCCTCATAGTAATTTGAAGTAGGAGACAATTTAACAGCTTTAAAGCTATTACAGGGCATTATTTAATTTTATTCCAAGCCAGAAAGAGCAAGAGATCACACAAGAACAAAAAAAAAGTCATTTCTTCCCTGCATAGCTGGAAACAAAAGGTTTCTCAGAGTCCCTGTATTACAAAAACCTCTTCTGGCATTTCCCCAGGAACCTTCCCACACTGTCAAAACAACTCGGCCACAACACTGAAAAATGGCCAAAAGCCATCAGTCAAAGAGGTCGAAACAATAACCAAACGATGGCTGTTGAGGTTGAAGCCTCCACCTCTGGAAACAAATGCACTTTCCCTGAACCTTTGGGACGTTTTCTATCAATCCTACTCTTCCCAAATTGAAAATGTTTTTCTGAAAGACTCACATGTTTTACAGAAGGAAAAAAAACATCACTAAGGTTAGAGTCACTAGTGACACAGGATCAGCCTCAGAGGGGGGTTGTTGTAGTAGTAGTAAGAGCTGGCAGCCCCGCAGTCCTCTGCCAAAAGGTCACCTGCTGCTGAGTAACCCTGAGGGTCTGTGTGGCCAACAGGACAGAGCGCAGGGAAAGTAGGCTGCGATATTTAAAACCTCCATGAGAATAAGCCAGGAGGACAGTGATGAAACAGCACCGGCTGGCTTTTTATATGTACGCCAGCTTTCGACGGGGGCCAAACGTGGACCCCAACCCGTCCTGAAATGTGATCTGGCAGCCCGGACAGAGAGCAGAGCAGAGAAGGCAGGTTCTCTGGGGACTTATGTGTTTGCGTCTGTGTGTGCACAATCTGCATTTGCTTTGGCTGCTAGGCAGAACAGGAGGACACACATTTAAATGAAAATGACTGAGCGAGCATGGAAGGGGACGTGCCAGGGCTGTTCCTGATAATCCTGAGTCGGAAAAATAAAAGCGCAGTGAGGTACAGCTGCGAAATAACTGTTCACGCTTGTGTTTTCTGAACACACTTCATGGAAAGAGACTGAGACCAACTGTTCTTTCTAAATTTGTCAGGGGGAGAAGGCAGAGATCACACCCTTGTGCTTACGCGAGCATGTGCGAGAGTGTGTGAGAGGGGAGACAAGGCCCGTGTTCAATCTGTCCCTGCAGATGTTAAAGCTCCTCTCTTTCCGAACTTAGCACCACCTCTCTCCGCCTTCTCCAGCTCCACCCTCCTCTTTGGTAAATAAACAGTTCTCTATGGTGCCACTGTGTCAGGCTGAGGTTATTTTATACACTTCTGGCTTTCCATGAGTATTTTAATAAAGCATTAATAATGCACACAGCTGAGTGATCTTAATAGAGCGAGTCAAAGAAGAGGAAAGAGCGCTGTTATCCATGTAGAATCAATAACTCCTAGCCTGCATAAACAAGAAGGTAAGCAAAGGACTGATATATTGGTCAACCGTTACCATATGACTTTCCATAGTGGCCCAAATAACAGTGTTTATTCTTTTTGATAACAGTTACAATAACTAAGAGTACTGCTGATAAGCCCCTGAAAACACAATGATAACAAATGTTAAGCATATTGAGCCCGGCTGGCTCAGCTTTTAATTTATTTATTTATTTAAGTGAACGGCTGAAGTAAAGGCTGTTGACATGTCGTTCCTGGCTTGTCCGATGCTTTTCCTGTGCCATTCAGGAGGATTGTTCTTGAGATGCAGTTTAAACGGTTAGTGTTGTTTTGCTGTTCCAAACATAGCCTGTGCAAAATACTTTCATAAAGGCCAGCATGTTGAGGCTCGTTGTGCAGTACTAATGAATCACCTTTTTGGCTGTGTATGTCAGCTGACTTTTCTGCTGCCTCATGTGAATCTAAATCTGTTCACATAATAATTTTGAAAAGTCACCGACTGCTGACGCTCTGTAGGCTACTCCCATAAACACTTTTGTGTCCTTGTAGTCATCAGGAATTTTAAGCTAAATCACTATTTGTTAGTCACTGGCATCTATCCCGTGATTTCTTGTATACTTTTTTTGCACTTTGATGCTGCCACCACTCTTCTGTTGTGCAATGCGGTTAGAGAACAGCTTTAAGACACACTATAGCCCCATCTGGCAGAAATACCTTATTACAATCAGGCTTTGGTAAAAACTATGAAAAATTTAATTTTTTTAATGAGACAATCTTCATGACAAACTTTCGATTTTTAATGACGTAAAAATGAATATTCAAGGCTTCAAAAAACCATGGTAGTAGCTGTCATGTTAATACACCCGAAACTAGTTGAATACATAAACTGTATAATAAATGGATGCAGTCTCCGTGACGTCACCAGTCTGTTTCTGAAACTGAGTTTTGAAGCAAATCGTTGGCCGGGTCCATATTGGAAATAGGGCAGACGTTGAGCCTCCACACTGACAGCTATAGAGCACCAGTCTGTCAATCAGCTGAGCTGATTGAGTAAACTTGTCATCTTAATAATAGACATTTTTGTACCAGGCTGTAAACATGTTAGTTTCTGCTTTGAAAATGGCTTTTTTTCTTGGAGCCAGCCTCAAGTGGACACTCGACAAACTGCAGATTTTCGCACTTCCGCACTGCCTCATAATTTTAGACAGGAGGTTGCCACATGGCTGAATATCGCAATGCCAATTGGTTACGTTGTCAGCATTGGTGCACATACTAGAATACAAGCAAACACCATAACTGGTCAGCATCTGAGTAAAATCAGTACTGGTGTTGGTAACAGCTGCCAATGCTGTACCTTTATACATTCATATTGGTGGATAATATATATATATATAAATCAACACAGAGGGTTATTAATTTCCTTTTGCTCACACTGTATGGTATCGTTCATTGTTTCAGTCATCTGTTAGTTTTGATCTCTCATGATTTAGTCTTAAAAAAGGTCTGAAAGATCCTGTACTAGTCAGACTAAAATTTGTACAAACATATCCAAAAGAAGGAGCATGATATAGAGAATGTAAACCTCTAAAAAAACACAACAGTTCAAAAAAATAAAAATGTAATAACAGTAGAAATGGCATTGCTCCAAGCTGTGTTCCCACACCTCCTGGAGGCGGAATGTTGATACGCAGACGGCGGTCTAATCAGAGCTGACCTCCACATTCGTCCCACATCAATAAGATCTTCTCGGCATCATTAGCTTGTAAATCACTGAGGCCATCAGCGGAAAATAAAACAGAGGTCAACAGCCACTGTCCAAAGCTTGGAACGGATCAACAATTCAATGGGGAGAATGCAGATCATTGATCGTTTTGATCTGTGGGTCATTGTGTTGCCAAATCAGACCAAATGGTGACAGATTGTTAGATGCGGCAGACATTAACAGCAGAGACGACAAAAACAAGAACAAAAGCTGAGCAGATTCAAAAAAGTTAACTTTGAGCTGAACCCTAACTTGATGTAACAATGACCCACCTCCTCATAAGATGGAGTGGCCTTTCAGAGAAGGACATAGACGAACGTTCACCATAGAGATGCCAAGAATGGTGTGCAATAAATTTGTCAGAGCAGAGTGAGGCGAGGCAAAAATGTGCACACAGTACATTCAGGAACTGCCAGGTCTCGTCTTAAAATTCTCTGGAGGACTTCTGCAAAACCCACAAAACCCTTCAAAAAGATCCTCAGAGCCAAACAGGGTTTACCCTAATTTCACTATTACACAAAGTAGAGTAAAAAGTTCAAATGCCGTAATGCTCACATTACCATAGTGACATGGGGCCAGAGCTGGGAAATGGGGCGACGTGTTGGAGGGAATGCCCTACTGTGTATGCATGCATACACAAAGTTAACATCCTGACAGAAAAACACATACACACTCTCTTTCTCTCTCCAAGGGCACCAGAAGTACCCCTCGGTGTAAACCGCATTGTCCTACAAAAGCAGGCAGCTCCTCCCCTCTGAGCCGCTGTAAATTGAAGTGGGGTTTACATTAATGGGTTCTAGTGGGGAAAAGACACCTCAAGGTGCATATATAGGGGAAGTCTTCTGGAGAAATGGGTAGCCTATATTGAACAAATTAGGTTGAGAAAACATGGAAATTGCTGGGAGGAATTCTGGGTGAATGGGTTCAGTTTCACCTACTCTGTTTTTGTCCTTGCAGGGGGGAGGGAGAAAATTACAGCTCTATGTTCATTCTTTAGATTGCTCAAAAACAGTTTTTTGAGCTAAAGAATGGGAAAAGAAGACTTGACTTGACTCAAACATCCATAATGCTTCATGGACTTCCTCACTAAGATGTTTTACTATGAACCATTCGCCAAGCAGTAAAGCATGCGTCACAGATGTCCTCAAAACATGAAGATAATAAAGCAGAAGCACAGTTACCATGGTTATCTGAAATACAAATCAAGGACAAGTCTTTTCTCTCCTACTTATCCTCTCCTTCTGACATGTCAGAACATGTCTCCTGTTTTCCCTAACAGTGCTCTGCTGGAACCAAACTGATTATCCTCTGAGTGCAGCCTTCAATGTCAGCTTGTAAGAACTGCTTCTGTGGACAGTTTCACTGTGATGACTCAAGGAGCTGTACAAGAGCTTAGGATTTTTGGAGTTTTTCTGCCGGGGCAAAGACCCAGAAAGTCTCCATTTGAGGCTGTTTCTGCTTTGTTTTCACAGGTTCGATAGCTATGCTGCATTGGCTCCCTGTGACGCAGGGATCTGATCAATATTGGGTCTCAGGGGCAGGGGAGAAGGCTGCAAAAGGACTAGGCAGCTAATATGCTTCAAAGGTTGTGTAATGTTGTGATCAAGGGCTGGTGTCAGCGTTGTGGTTAATGCTGCTTAACCATGCCTGCTTTCTTTTTGTACAATCACTGCTCATGTGAGCCCCTGGGTACCTGAGATCTCATTCTGTAAACAAAGAGATACTTCATCAAAAAGATCCACTTACAATCGTTGCAATCCAACACAGAGGTCAGTGGGATACTGACCATCTGTGAAAGGCTCTGCACCAGATTGAGGGGCGCCTCATGTCCCAATAACCCAGCTACAGTCCATAGACAGACAGGGGGATTACTTCTGTGATCCAAAGTCTTCTACAGGCTATGTAGAGTATGCAGTATGCATGTCCAGACTATCATATTAAGGCCAGAAGAGCTCCAGCATGCCATGTAAATTGCAGGATACCTTCAAAAATGTTCTAATAATTTATGACAGAATAAAAACTGGCAATCTGATCACAGTCGAACAAAACAGACACCCACTTTTCTGGCAAAACATTAGAGAAAGTTGCCGTTCTTCTGCCAGCCTTCTTTGCACACACAGGCCTGAGGACACAGCAGTACTATTATCCACACACACACATACAGACAGTACAGGACCATTAATCATCTGCAACCCAGTTCTGCTTCTGGCCCCACACTCTTCACATGTGCTTCAGGCCCACAGTTGACTTTGCAGTCTCTGTATTTACCTCAGTGTGGTGCAGAGGTTGCATGCCATGAAGATTAAATCAAAAGGACAGAGGGCAGGAGGGGATGAGTGCATTGTTGGGCTCAGCGGGAACACATACATGTACATACACTTCTGGTAAACCATCAGTGAGATCAAACAGACTAAGAAATGCCTTATAATTCTATCCAAGTACCAACATATAATGTATTTCTCATGAAAATTAAATCATCTGGGTACTTAATTGTGTTAGAAACCACTAAAAGAACAACTCCAGAGCTCTGCCTCCTGTCAGTCACACTGCTCCAGTCTCAATAGAAGTCTGTATTCAAATAAGCTGCATTTAATCATCCTCCTGTTTTCACAAATAAAAACATTCCTTCACTTTTTGTAAAAACCTGTCAAGGGAAATAAAACATTTCTGACTACAGTGTTCACACTTGCTTTGACTCAGCGTTATGTTAAACTACAGGGACATCCAGATGAACTTACCCAGGTAGAGCGATGCATTTTCTTTCTTCACATTGTCATCTAGGTATGTAGGCCCCAGGGTGTAGATTGGCGTCGACCCCATGCCCACAAGAATCTGGGCGCAGATGAACAGAGTCACATACAGGTCGTGCTCGTTGCCCTCCTGATCTCGGGGGCACGATGCCACGTCAAGTTCTCGCCCGCTGCTGTTACCACTCTGACAGAGACCTTCATGTCCCAATGATGAGTTCATCTCCTGGATCTGGTATGGAGGTGAGATGAAGTGTGGTAAGGAGAACAAAGCTGCCCCTACAGCTATGACCACACCGCCCACAGCCAGCCAGCGCGGCCTTTGACCTCTGCCACCAAAGTAGGAGATGAAGACCACCACCAGCAAGCTGCCGATGTCAAAGCAGCTAACCAGCAGGCCGGACTCGGAGCTCCGCAGACTGTAACGCTTCTCGATGGTGGTGATGACGCTGCTCAGGTAGCCTGAAACCATCAGCGACTGGATGAAGGTCAGGTAACACATGCAGAACAGAAAGCAACGGGAGTCACTCAGGATGACACGTACGTACTTCCTAGCTGGGATACGGAAAAGGCGGGTGAGAGAGAAACCAAGTTTTTTGCCCCCAGAGCCAGCAGCCCTGTGGCCCTCCACCGGCAAAGAACTGCTAAGCCCCACCATGCTGGAGGCAGAGGGGGAGAAGTCTGTTCTGGAGGAGGGGGACTCTGCCTGGCTGGAGTCTGGGGTTTTTGGCTGGAGCTCAGTGCTCTCCTGCACGGCCACACAGGTGTGAGTGGTGTTGACAAGCCGAGGCTCTGTGGCCTTTCGATCTGGCTGACAGGGTCCATTTAGGATGGGTAAGCTCTTAGACTTGAAGCTGTTGTCTGGGTCTGTGTATTGGTCCTGAAGCTCACAGATCTCCAGAGACTCAGACAGGTCGCTCCCTGTTTCATCGTTGTCTAAAGAAGTCATGATGCAGCTCCAGTTGACTCCTGACTGTGCAGCGATGTCAGTAGAAAACACTCTGTCCTACCAGTAGGACTGAGGTGGACTGAACCCCTCTTGCTATGTGCATGTTTTATTCCTCATATTTACTCAGCACTGATCTATCTAAAGCAGCTTCTTTGAAAGCTCAACAAGAAAGTCTGAATATGTTTGCAAGCCTTTGAAAGTGCTGTACTGTGATGCAACACAAAAGATCATCACTTTCCCTAACACTATAAAATCATGTCTACAGGGTGAATTATTAGTAATAAATAGCTCGATAGAGATTTTAAAAACACATTATTTATAACAATGAGGTACTGACTATACTGTGCTCCATTATTTTAGGATCTCAAGTGGATTTTATGGCTCTTTGTTTAGATAGCAACCTTCATTCTTAACGTTTCCTTTGTCCCATGGCTGTGCAGCATCCTAGAATGAAAGAAAAAAACAAGATACACAATAGTAAATAAGTGTGACTAGTTATTTCTAATTCATATTTTCATATATATCTTTGAATATAACCCTTGTCGCTCATGGCGCTCCAGCAATATTTCCATACCGGTATATACTGGTTAGTTAATGTTGTTAAAAAAAAATTAGCCAAAACAAAACACACTTTTTAAAACAACGACACAAAAAATTATCACACCTGTCAAGCAGTCGCAGCGGTTAAGGCTAAATCACAGCCAGCTCTCCTTTGTCAAAACGAGAATTTATACCAAGAGAACAAAAGACCACGCTGACCACAAACGTCTCAGTCATGACTTGAGAAAGATATAAAAGCGTTTCATCGCGAGACATTTCTGTAACAAAGGGACAGAAAGTCTCGGCAATGACTAAAACATATTTTTGACAGAACTTCTAAGAAAGGCTTGAGGTATAGACAGCTGTAGTACTTACACAGGACAGAGGGAGGTAGCCTGTTGTTCTCTACGGAGCAGCCACTCAGTGAATGAAATCTGTTTGATGCGGATGGCTGCTGCTGCTGGTGGTGTGCTTGGATGCTTTCAATGACTGTCGGAAATTTTAGTGTCTCGTTCTCGGAGGACAAACAAAGTAAGAAAAAAAAAATCTATATATGGCCACATTTGTCTATTTAGTACATTTTATAACAGAACGCACTTATAATCAGTCAAAGGAATATTGCAGGATACAATTGAACTGATTTCTTCAAGATGTAAACGATGAAGAATAATCGTAGTGGTTTAACATTTGTCCCCTAAAACGGCTTTTTTGCTGTGTTTCACTCCAAGAGTATATAAGAAACATGTCACGGTGTTCTCTGGTACTATTTTACTGGACAGACAAATAAACACAAATTTTATATGTACAAACTCATAGTAACGCTAAAAACCCCTACAGTGTGAAGTTAACATGAACGCAGCAAATAGTGGGGGGAATTGTTTTTCACGGAATCCACATCGGGACTTGTAGTTCATTTCATGAGCCAGGTGTTTGCTTGGCTTACCAATAAACCCAAATATAAAACATGTATGAATAAAAGCAGCCCTGGGAGACAAAAAGGCATCGGAAAATTGTGCAGATACTAAAATACAAATCTTTAAATTCTGTTAATTTCGCGTTTGACTTGCTCAAGGACTGCATGTACTAGCATGCATGTTAACACATATGGCGGCTAGCTCAGCGCACTACGTCATCCTGACAGCTGGGACCCTTGCTGACCCAGCAGTGATTGACTGGACACAGACTCATACAGACAATGGGCTCCGTGCCTGGCAGCCTCTCTGACGCAATAAAATATCAACAATAAAGTCTCAAGACGCCAGGTGATTTATTTATGAGAATACAAAAGCTCAGTCATTGATAAAAAAAAAAAAGAAAAAAGAAAAAAAATACTAAGAAGCTTCATTATTAAGATAGAGTTGGATAATTGGCACATGGCCAAATACTCTATTAGGAGTTGTTAAGTTTTATGCAGTTGTTTATTTTGATCCCCATTAGCTACTGCCAAGGGAGCAACTACTATTCCTGGGGTCCTCTCATGCAAATCTGCAACTACAGTTCACATGGATCACATCATTAAAAATCCATGGCACAATTTAAAAATAACAATAACACAGTACAAAACCAAGAACAATGCAACAAACCTGTTATAAATTATGTAATCCAAAATACAACAACACAATCACTAAAATACTAAACATGACAAAGCCTGAAATTAAAGTCTCTCCATAATAGCACACACTTTAAATATACAATGATATACTAATAACAACTGATAGTGACTGACAATTCTTAAGAAGTACTAAATAATTAACACTGTCATCATTATCTTCATCATCACCACTGATCTTTTCATATATTAGTGTTATGAACATACATTATTTTTAAGACATCTCTATCTCTGTCACAAAATATTGCAGTAAGATACTTTTAAAAGCAGTTTTATTGGTTGATATTTGATGGAGGACCATCCCACATCTTCATGCCGCTCAACAAAATGATGCCCTGCTTTGTGTCAGCATTTGAAATCAGTGTCAGTATTTTGAAGGGGCCTCAAAAATCATGTCTGGTATCAAAATCATGTCTGTCGATGCTTAAAGATAGTTTGATTAAACAGAGTTTTGGCAGTTTTAGACATAAAAAGGCATTTTTTAAAGAAAAAAGAGCAGAGCAATACAACTCCAATGAAATTGGGACTTTGTGTAAAATGTAAATAAAAACAGATTACTTGGAGTGCAGATGGCCTGGTTTAGGTCGCGCTCCATATGGCAAAAACCCTTGAATGGGCATCCCGGGTATTAGTCCAGCCTGTGATGACTTTCCTGCATGTTACTCCCCTCTCTCACCCTGTTTCCTACTCTATCCACTGTCCTGTCCTCTCACAATAAAGATATAAAAAAGGCCCAAAAATAAATGAATAAAAATGAATACAATGATTTGCAAATCCTGTTTAACCTTTATTTAGCTAAATACACCCCAAAGATAGGACACTTGTTGTTTAAACTGAAAAAGTTTAATTTTTGTGTTTCGTTTTTGCAAATCTTCACTCGTTTAAATTTGATGCCTGCAACATGTTCTGAAAAAGCTGGAACAGCTGAGTTGCTCAACAGTCTCTGCTGCTGTGTTTTACGCTTCATAATGCGCCACACATTTCCAATGGAAGACAGGTCTCTGCAGGCAAGCCAGTCTAGTATCTGCACTCTTTTACTACAGAGCCACTGTGCTGTAACACATGCAGGATGTCAACTTGCAGCTCTATTTTTCATTAGCTTTAATTTCTGTAAATCTGTGTGCGATGCACTGGAACACTACTAGACAGTAATCTAAGTTAATCACAGTAGTGTTTGAACAACTCCAGAGATGCAATGTCACAGCAGAGAATTAGAGCATCTCCTGATAAATGCCAGACCTCTCTACATAACCCTGAAAGTTTTCTCACCCAGGAGTTTAACTTCCTCTACTTGTTCCACAGGCTCTCTTTCAATAAACAAGTTTAACTGTGGCCGATCTTTGAGTCTAAATCTTGAGCCAATCAGTGATTTAGCTTTACAGGGAAATGAGACGTATCTTTATTACATTTATTACAGGTCCTTTAAGAAAGACACATTTTATAGTCTAATGATAATTTTTTGATCCATGCTGTTTTTGTTTAGCTATTACAACTTTACAGAGTATATTAATAATGACATAACTGAGATTCTAACTTGCAAATGAAGGCAGTGATTCATTTCTCATTATTAATAAACATTTTTGAGTGACTAAACTGAACTGAATGGAGAATAATTGGAAAACATCAGTGCTGACAGAGAATAAGATGTACCTTTTTTGTAGAGAGAGCGTTGACTCCAAATGGCTGTCAAAGGGATGGATGACTTTCCCTAAGGTCATTAATTCATTTCCTGACTAGCTGGGTGATCAATCCAACTCATTCTCCTCCTCCTCTTCCTCCTCCTCATTCTGATTCCCTCCAGTTCCTTCTTGAAGAAACAGCAAAGCCTGAATGTCAATCTACACCTCGTTACTAAAAACAAGCAGGTGCAGTATCAGTTATTTTATGAAGTCTTAAGGTGAAACACGGGTCTAGCTTTTCCCTCCTTGCTGTGCAGCTTTCACGCTCTGTCGTCTCCTCTGTATCTGACACAGAGGGGCTGTCTCTCACTCAATCAGAGCAATCAATGAGAGGCATCATAGTCCCTCATAGAGGCCTCTGTGGCCTCGGTTTAAAAGTTCATCTCTGTGTCTCTGGTTATCAGCACACAGCTGGCTCGTCAATAGCACACAACTATGAATACACATTTGTATAAAGGCAGTGCTTATGGCATTAAATTACATTTAGAAGTGATAGAAAATGTTTGTTTTTTTTACACATTAAAAATATCTTTCTTTATGACTCAATGGTGTATTCTTTTTCGACCATATATATATATATGTATGTATATATGGTCATGTACTGATCCGAAAGCCCACTTTATCTTAGCTTCAAGGATGCCCAACAAGAGCTTCCATGTGGTGCTGAGGAGGGTTATAGACTGCTAGTTTGATGGTGTTGTTCCCTTCTAGGGGTCCTTCATGACAAGGACTGTCCGGCCTTGGAGAAGCCACTCTGGGTGGGTCCCTGATACTGAACAGCTGGTTCATTTGTGCTGCTTTTCGCTCATGAAGAGTAGTTAGCTCCTCCAGCCAGTATGTGTGAACCATGTCAGGTCCTGGTGCTGTCCAGTTCTTCATTCCTGACACTCTTTGTTGGATGTCTGCTGTTGTGATTACAACAGCTTCGTGCTCTGGGAGGTTTCTGTGTTCCGCTTGTAGTTCCACCAGCCAAAGGGCATTGATGTTCTGTGATGTCTCCTTCTCCCAGATGTTTTTCCAGTATTTTGCTTTTACAGTTTGTACGCTAAGTTGTCACTTCTAATGTTGCTAAACCTCCTGAAGTCCTGCATACACTGGCTTTAACAGATCCCTATAAAGACACCTGGCATTTGGACAGAAGCTTTAACTTTCTGTCATGCCTCATTTTTTTTTCACTAAGTGTCTAATGAATCATCTACCAGGGTTTGCGTGACGTTAAAACGTTGTATCTATGAAGTATGATATGTAGAAAAAGTTAAGTCAAATGTTTTCTTGAGATTTCGACTTGACAGCAATGACTTTGAGTCCTAGAGTTGCAAAAGTAAATCAAACCTAGAAATATGACTTGTATCATGTAAAGCAATGGCAGCTTGGGATGTTTATATTAATGATCATGATATCGTCCTGTTATCCTGAGAGAACACTTTTAGAAGTTTAACTTAATAAAAAAACATTGTCATAAGAAAACTGAGTCTATGGGATGTACAGGGTTTCTGTAATTCAAAAACATAACACTGGCTCTTTTAACTCTATGATCAACCCACCACACACTAAAGTAATCTGTTAAATGTATACCCCTATAATCTGAGAGCTGTGGCTCTCTATGACACGAATAAATATAATTATGAAACTTGATTTGTAGAAGTTACTCTATAAGTCCACTGCAGTAGCCCATGACCTTTCTTTCAACAGAGAGCAAGAGAGGTTAGAGACTTCACAGTTGACAGGAGCAGACTTTTCCAAAGGTTAATACGTTCATGCCCTCTCAGAAACAGTTTTAATAGAGTACAGTGCAGCTTCAGAGGCATCTAGCGTGAACTCTCTGCGGCAACAGAAGAACAAAACGTGTCTGTTTGTGGCGCAGAAAAACAATCTGAAAACTTCCCATGTGAACAAGCGGACCAGTACAATGGAGACTAAACAAGCATGCCTGCAATTTTGAGAACGGGGGGGGTCACTACAAAGCCTTCCTTCAAATATTCCCACAAGCTCTGCCAGCAGTCATCGCTGTATTGTATTTCTCATATTCACAGCAATAAAAACACACAATGTCTTATTAGAACAAGTGTGAAATCTGTTTATGGCACACAGAGGAGCAAGTAATCAAAGCCATCTGAATTATCAATATCTGTGGGCATTACTCCGGCTGTGGGCTTTCATTGAAGAAGCTCTGCAGATAATGATGACTGTGTCAATATCAATAAAACTATAAACTCAGATAAACTGCAGAATATGCTGTGTGGGGTGTGTAATCACACTGAGTTCATGTTTTCCACTGATGTGAAAACTGATCTCTGTGTTATGAAAGGCAAGAAGAACTACGCTGCCCTCTGGTGTACAATGTGGTGAAATAAAAACAGTTTAAAAAAAACTTTTTATTCATTCAACCGACACTAGATGGAGCCTATGCATCAGTATTGTCAGGAAGTGAGTCGCTTGCTGAAATATAGTTGTAATCCATGTAAAATTGAAAAGTTTAAAAGCTGTATTTCTTCAGCTTTGAAAAATTTTATGTACATTTATAAAGCTGTATTCACAAATTTTACTCATGAAAATTATTCATTGTAATTGTGGCTCTGCTTTTTTGCCTGTAGAGAATGCCGCCTAAAAAATGAACCCAACTGAATGTATTTAAACTCTATATATTTAGACTTTAACTCTCTTATTTAGATTTTGAGGGTTAAAGTTATACGATTCTTCTAGTTTTCTCTCATTTATTTATTTATTTATTATTATTATTTTTTTTCCAAATTTTTTATTTTTATTTTATTTTATTTTATTTATTTTATTTTTTGCTGAGTTTGTATCTTTTCACAGAACCAACAGAAATTTTTAACCTCATGTGGATCAACCTGATAAAATGAAAACTAAAAGGATGGGTTAATCAGCCCATGTAAAACAATGATCACTTTGTATCTTTGCTTTGAAAATCTGAAGTACTAAAAATTAGGAAATTGTGGGAACAAGGGGATGTTGATTTCCTCTTTTACATTTTACATTTTATTTTAACTTAGAAATGTTAATGCTTGAGTGAGGAACTTCCATTTGTGTCCATTTGGGTGCTCCCTGTCTTCATGACTATGTTGTGTTTTCTGAGGAAAAATCTCATCTTTTTTATTTCAAAATCAAAAGTATTACTTACTGTGAACAATGTCACACAAAAAAGGCTCTTAGCTGTTGAGACGCCTGTGGTAATAGTTACAGGAATGGACAATAACTATCCAGAAATAATAAAACTTCATGCTGAGAGTCTTTTTTTTTTTTTTTTTTTTTTTTTGCTTTTGAAGGTCTTAAAGAGGTATAAACCTGAAAAAAAGACAGTTTTTTTTTTAAGTTGACTGCCTTCCTTTTGTTTACATTATGTCCTTGAATATGGCCACTTTTGTTATTCCTCTCTTGATATACACCTCAGATTTAGTCGCCCAAGTGCCCATCTCCACCTGTCACTCATAAGTGATGATATCATCATCATGATCTGTAGCCTGACCTAACGCTTCTCGTGGCCTTGGGTCTGTCTCCCCCTCCTCCATCTCTCCCACACTCTTCCTGTTAACCATCCTGACTTTATCGACATTACAGGAATCACTGATGAAACTGCGTCTGTTTCTCGGCTCACTGTAGAGCTGTTAAAAAAAAAAAATCACAGACATGCATGTGCATAAATATGCTGCGGGTTCCCATCCCCCACTGTTTACCTCTTTTCCTGTATGCAGCCTTGGTTAGTGTATCTACCAGGTTGCATACGGGAAAGTGTAATAATGACAGGCATGTAGGTGTTATTATCTGTAACTGGAAGGCAAGGGTGCTGCTAGGAATCCAAGGATACCTGTGTCAAAATAGAGCTTAAACTGTTTGGTACTATGAATCAGCTGAGTCTTATGTTTGCCTCAACAACCCGATCGTCTCTGTTACACTGCTTCATCAGCTAATGGTTTACAGCAGCACTCAGACATATAGGAGGACTCTATGCCTGAACTATAACCTTCTGTGGTACTATTTTACCACATTCTGCTTCCCGGTAAGGCATCCTTTTAAATTAGCTGCCCTCTTTGTTTTGCTTTCTAAGGTTGAAATTCTTGTGTTGCGGAGGAACTCCCTGTTCTGTAGTCAACACTACGATTCAGATCAATTTAACCATTCAGAAGAAGTCTGCAACTGGAAACTCCAAAGCCCAGAGAGTGACTGATACATATGAATAAGCCCAGCAGATCAGGACAGAAGGGTGGTGTAGTAATTGTGTTAAAAAGTGCAAGGGCCTCCGAAATAAAGACCCCTTGTATAAGCCTGTGGAGGGCCCCTTACTGTGCGGAGCAATCCCAGCAGATTGGGGCCCATGCTTATGCAAAATGCCTCACCCCCCTCACCCTTTGCCGCAGCATCACCAGGACAGGTCACCCAGTGAGTATACTACACCAGTCACTACATGACAAAAGCTTGCTGAATGGCTCTTTCCTAATAAATCACGGGGACATTTACAAATATGTTGCTAGCATAGAAAAGCACAACAGCTCCCTTCCCTGTAGGGATCTTTAACACTGATAACACTCCAGTTTGATTGGCAGAGATCTCCACTGCTGAGGGGACATTCGAAAACATTGACTGATAATGGATTACTGCCATGCTAATGATTTATATCAGGTAAACATTCAATACCGTAGTCTTTAAGATTTGGTCTTGGAAAATCTACAGATCGCAAACATTCAATTCTAAAGTGATTTAGAGGGAAATACCTTTATGTTAAAGTTTGGATTGATGGATATCTTTATTTTGAGTAAGCAGATTAAAGATCCTGTGAGAAGTTTTGTCTTGGAAGAAAAACAGACTAAAATGAATGCTTGACACCTCTTTATGAAAGTGAACAGGACCTTTACCTACAAGGTTGATTATTCTATGCGATCTGTTTTTAAAGTATGAATCTGCTGCCGCAGGGTAGCCATCAAACAAAGCGATAAATTGCATTTTGCAGCAATAGTCTTTGTTTACATTTTATACCGCAAAGATTTTCAACAAGTCGCAGACCTGATTGTGGAAAAGAAGCAGACATACAACACCAAGTTAGTGTTAGCCACCCTACACTATTACCAACTAACAAACAGGTATGAAAAATAGAAAAAGATATAATATGGGAAAATAATCTCCACTCCCATATTTTCAGCAAATATCAAGTGAAACTTCCAGGTTCCATAAAATGTTAGACTCTTGAAGAGAGTGACTCTCTTTGACTCAGTGAGAATGTGTATAGGCAAAAGGGTAAGAGTGCCATGGCGAGCTAAAGGTCACCATATTAAACCTGTAGTTATGAAGATGTAGTGTATAATATGACACTAGATAGGACAGTGGGAGGGTGAATCCATCCAATCTCGTAATTTGGAAAGAGTTTCATAAATGGATTCCCAAAAGGGAAAAGGTATAAGGATGAGATTTATTACGATCATTATTCTAAATGATTTAATACACAACTAATTCACAGGGGGCACAAAAATCACAGAAAACTGAAGTCCTTCATTGGAATTTTAAAATTCTACATAATTGACATTTTAAATAAGAATTAAAGTAGAGCAAAAAACATTTAATTAATAGTAGAACAATATGTAATATGTATAATTAACACAATATGAATAAATTTAACAAATGGGTTCCCAGAATGATTGTGTTCAGAAACACAGCTGAAAACCTGCAGTATTTGATCATATTAGTAATAAATAGTTACTAAAAACACTAAATAATCAGAGCTGCTCCAATCTGAATATTGTTATTGTGACTGAACCAGAAACATAATTCTTCAGTATTCATTTAAACCAAACCAATAGGACGCTATGCTTTCAATTACATTAGATTACCCCATGCTGTTTCATAGGCAGTAGCTTGCAGGTGAATACTGGGGACTCTACTGCTGGAACGAGAAGGAAAAAGCAGGGAGGACCCTGAGTTTACTGTAAACACTCAGGCTGTTTCAAGCCCTCTACATTCCTCCTAACACATATGGAAATGGGTCATACCTTCAGGGCTTTGTCCTCCTCCCAGAGCATCCACACAGGCCTCACAATGTTACAGGAGGGACTGGCAAACATTTCATATTCATGGGGCACAATTACCTCCATATGAATGGAATAATTGGCTCTTTAGAGGCTTAAGCCACAGACTCAAGTATTTTGCAGGCCCCTGGGCTAAGGTGATGGGCAATCTGAGCACAGGTCTGCTCTATCAGCTGAAAATCCTCCATCTGTATGCTGAAGTCACATAAGTCCAACTTTCTATTTTTACACAATGTCTGCATGTGCCAAGGGTATGTTTCTCTGCTTATGAAAAATCCAGATAATAATTTCTGGGTTGGATAAAAACGTTAAACTGATAATTTGTTTGTTTTTGTTTTGAGAAGGAAGCATGATTGCCAGAGATAACAGCTAAAGAATTTCATTTCCATGATTGGCTGATAATCAAGTGGCAACAAAGGCTGAAGGGATACAAGAAAATGGCTGTGGAAAACATTACATTAAAGAAAATTGCATGTCTGTGTGAAAAATCTCAAATACAATTTGAAGAGACCCTCATGATTCCTGTGCATCAGCCGGATTGAACTTTTGGGGCAGGTTTTGTTGATGCATCTGTCTTTCCCACAGATAATCATAAATCTGCAATCTTCTTTTCCCTCTGAACATTTAGCTCCTGCTTGGCTGAACCTAAAGGGAAATCCCTTTACTGTTGTTTTCATACCACCCTGACTCACAGCAAGCCCTCAGAAACCAGAGGTACTTGAGCGTGTGCCTTCTTAACCCCTGAAGAGGATCCTTCTGCCCGGCTCATCCCACTAATTACCTCCCAGCCATACTGTAAATGGGCCACTCCTGATAATCAGCCTGAGCTGGGAGGCAGGCTGTGGAGATGTGCCGACAGAAGGAGACAGGGATGGATCGGGGATGAAAGGAAGGAGGACTTTTCAATGAAATTGATTAGTTGGGTCCAGAAGGTTTAGACTGACAAGTTGTAAAAGTTTTGATGAAATCATCACTGATGTGTACGGTAGGTCAGTCACAGCAGCTGTTATATTTCCTTTTTGAAGAGCGTTTTTGTTTCCAGAGCTGAAAAAATGCTTAAAATACACAAAATCTTCAGTTCTAACATTTAAACAGAAGTATAAAAGAGAAATTTAAGGTGTTAAGTCCTAAAAGTTTACAATGAATTCAGTCATTGTACCCGGAAGTTAATCTGTCCACCATGCTTTATATGTCTCTGCTTTCTTCAGGAAATAGGTAACCATTTAAAATCCATGGACACAAATTCTACTGCTTATTTCATACCAGACTCATTCTGATATTCAAATACCCTGAGATGTCACTTCTGAGCTAAATCTGCATTAAAAAAAAATAATCCCTGATTTCAAAATTATTTACTCCTCTTTAAGAAGCAGTTACTAAAAAGTACAAGCCCAAACATGATGATGTTGTTTGACCCGTATTTTGAGTTTTTTTTTTCTTTCATAGCAATAAACTTGTTCCTGTGGTTTTGCATTTATACTTTTGGTGACATTAACACATTAAGGACAACACCTGCTTTCATCTTTGATGGAACGGTTATAAAGGAAGTCCTTTTTTGCTCTCTATTGTACTGTTTTCTTTTTTTTTTTTTTTTTCCAGAGGTCCTTTACTTTAGTAAGCACAAAACCTGCAGGTCTCTGTTTCCTTGTTCTTCATCCCTCTTCTAGGTTATTCAAGTGACCCCACACATATCCTCTTCTTACAGTAGTCAGGTCCTTGAGACACAGCTGCTAATAGAGCAATGCCCTCTGCCCCCTATGCACACCTCAGCTCACACATGCACACACAATGCAGCAGTGTTTGCACTGTAATTACTGCAACACTGTCTTTGTCCGCACCATAATCCGGCTGATCCATTGTTGGTCATACGTGCCTGTTCCTTCATTATTACAAATACTCTCCCTCCTCCTCATCCCTCAAACCCTCACCAAATACCCTCTAAAAGGCTGTCTCTCTTTCACCCCCTCCGCCCCACACACAAGAGAAGTGTGCTGCACCACAAAGGAGACCGAAAAGAAGCTCAATTAGGCCTGTGACAGTAAGCCCCAGCGTGGGCCGGGGAGCATGCCACACAATGAGTCAAACTTTTATACGACACTTTAATGCAAACAGAGGAGTGTGCTGCCCCGTGCCCGGCCACTCCTATTTCAGGCCTTTGTGAGGAAGAAGGAAGCAGCCATTTGTTTCATTTATTAGTTAGTCATTAATTGGGGAGGCAGAGGGCTGCTAAAGAAAAATAATCAGTGGGTTGAGCCTTTAATTGAAGCCAATGTGGGTCATTCAGAAGCTGCTCTGTCAATGATTACATGGGGATCAGTACAGTGAGGTCAGTTTGTGTCTGAAATGCTGTGAGTGGATGGATCGACGTTTTATCCTAGTGTTGGTTTAGGTGTCAGCAGTAGTTTGGTATCCGTATTGGTACTGGTTTCTGTATTGGTTTGTTATTAGTAGTGGTATTATTTTATATTTTAATACTGATGTATTATTTTTAATGGAAAAATACATGCATCTGTATAACTGTGGGTTTTGTTATTTGTACCAGTGCACCATTTATTTATTTTTCTGCACACTCAGTCCAGCCTATCTGTAAAGCTGAAAGTTTTAATCGCAAACCTCACAGCCTGAACTTACTGAAGCACCCCCCACACTCACTCATTTCCTCTCTCTCTCTCTCTTACTCCTTCCTACTCTCTTACACATCGTGTTTGTGCTGCTGAGCCATGTCAGATTTCTTCAACAGGTCTCCTGTGCTGCTGCTGCAGGACCCACATCAATGATCAGCAGACTTAAATAAACCCTCAGTGGTTGCTCTCTATCGATCAGCTGATCTCGCTATCAGATAAGCTAACAGATCTATGAAGGAGTCGTGCTGTAATTGAGTTGAACTCTGTGTGTGTGTGTGTGTGTGTGTGTGTGTGTGTGTGTGTGTGTGTGTGTGTGTGTGTGTGTGTGTGTGTGTGTGTGTGTGTGTGTGTGTGTGTGTCTAAGCACACGTTTGGCACATTGTATATGCCCATGGTACCCTCCTGGAGGATTATCAGTCCTCTTTAAGCACAAAGTGTCACTTTTACTGATGCCCCAATGGGGAGATGTGCTCCCTGTGCTAATTATGAGTCGTAAAGCAGGTTGTGATTGCGGTTGTTGGTTTGAGTCCCAGAGGGGGATCAGTATTCAGTGTGTCCACTGTACTGTGTGATTACAGAGACCGAGGGGAAGGAGGAGGGTAAAGATGAGGTTGATATGTCACAATAATTAATGCAACGACTGAGATGTCAGGAGGGGAAATTCTGATATGTGTACTCATTTTTCATAATTCTGGTTTACTTAAACAGAGGACATGAACTTAAAGTTTCACTCAGTCCAAAAAATCTTTAGACTGTTTGTCACAGGTGTAGGAAAAGGTCATATCCTAAAGACACCATGGGATAGGATTTATCTCTAGGGCACAGCAACTAGTTTTAAGTTAGCAAGGAAATATATTCAATGGAAAAGAATGACCAAAGTCTTAAGAGTTCAGATAATTCTTGCATGTGTGAGTCTCTCTCTCTCTCTCTCTCTCTCTCTCTCTCTCTCTCTAATGTTACCTGTCAGCTACCTCACCACGGCAGCAAAACAAGGGACATCTTGTTAACACCAGCTGACTCACACACTTACACACTCACAAATGTAATACACAATCAACACACGCACACACACACACAGCTGGAGATAGGTCACAGTCTGTGAGCTGCCTTCATTGGGTGTTTTTTTTTTCTTTTTTGAAGCTGTTAAAGGGACAGTCTGATGGTCAGGTTTAAGGCTAACAAGACACATGGGGATATGAGCACCAGGGTTGCATTTCAGAGTCACACGCTAACATTTTACCACAAGAGCTGCAGTTTTGATCAAACAGGAAAGATCACTAAGACTTCTCAGTGAATATTGAATAGAGGCGTCAAGTTTTTCTGTTTACAACTTACATCTTGGCCCACAGACGTTGTATTTAGAAAAACATTTGGGCAAAAAAGGCATTTTGGTTTCTTAGGTAGAGAGTAGAGAAGGATTTACAAAGATATCTGGAGATCTGATAATCCTTAACTGACTAACTGACTAAATGAATGAATTGAACAATCATGTTTTTCCTTTTTTCATACAGATGAAAAAAGTTATAACCAGCACATGCATCTTTCTAATTTACTTATGTATTTTATTGCATAAGTAAGAAGTGATATGATTTTTAAAGTTTAACTATCAAAAAAAAAAAAAAAAAAATTCAGTGCAGATTCTTTAACACACAACAACTGCTGTACTTTTTCCCCCACTTCCTAGTCTTCTTCATCTTTTCTTCAAACCACTGCACTGCTGATTAGTCCTTATGCTCTTGTTATTAATTGTTTATCTATATTAATGAATATTGTATAGCATTTCTCTCAGCGATAAAACAAAACTGAAAGAGCCAAGATGCACTTTTTCTCCACAAAACTTTGTTTTTTTTCCCCTCCCAAACTGCATCGCAAAGACACCTCTTAGTTTTCAGTATGAACAAGTACAGGCACCAAGAGGTTTTCAGAAGGAGACGATTGTCCTGAGAAAAATTTGAAAGTCTGTCTGTTGAAACACCCTCAGAAACAGGATGCCTTTCTCATTTTCCTGACCCTGACCTCACAGTAGCGTAGCTCTGTGTATGAACACTTCACACCCAGAGCTACTGTGTAAAAAGTAAAGATCTTATCCTCTAAATCAGACCTGTAGCCCTCTGAGTCTCCACACATAGCCTGCCTCCTCTCTGCTGCAGACAGGACTGATGGCTTTTGTTAGCAGAGGAGCATCATCCCTCACAGCTGCTGCTGTAAATCTGGCCTCATCTGTCCGCCAAGAGAGCCAAATGAGCTCATCCTTTTGGCCTCTGCTACAGCGCTGAAATATGGAGGATGATGATGATGGTGATTATTGGTGATTTCCTCAGCTTTGTGTGTGATCACAGAGGAGGGGGGTTGTTGTTCTTTGTGTTGTTTATGTGTGGAGGCTCTGCTCATGGCGGGATGAATCGTCTATCCTCGGGGTCACTGTTTGGATCACCTGGCTGATTGTATTTCAGCTGTTCATTAACTAAGGCCAGATGAATGTGAGAGTTATATTTGGCCAAAAAGACAGAGTGATTGCTCTTGGTCTGTCTTTCCTCACTGCTTTATAAATGGACCTGTGAAGTTCTCTATCTCTTTTCAAAGCAAGGCCCTATAGACCCCCGCTCTTCCTCTCTCCTCTTCTCCATGTTCCCTCTTCCTTTAATTACCGTCTTCATGCTTGACGGGCACTGATGACTTGATTAAGCCTGCCGTGTGCAGTTCCAGTCTCTACCCTGCTGATGAATGAGGCTAAAGCTTATTAACTTACTCGTGCTGATCAATAAGGCGCTGGGCCTGAACACTGCAAGGACAGAGAGGAAGCTGCGGTGCTGCTAAGGTCTGTGAGAGCAGCAGGGGTGAAATCATCACATGATTAGTTTGTGTAACCAATCCTGCTGCTGTGAGGACCGAGAGGAGCACAGGTGGATTGATTTTCTGGATAACTCTCAGTTGTAGAGGCTTTTGGGGTTTCATCCTGCAGCTTGTATGATAAAGAGTCATGTTTCAATTTTAGTAAAATTGCTCACTGATTTTTTTTAACGGATGGATTTGCCATAAGGAATATAAAAGGGCATTTTAATTAAAAAGATCTGATGAATACCGGCTCGCCAATATGTGAGCAAAGGAGAAAACTGGTGACGATGGACTGCACAAACTCAAAAGTGAGCATATGACTTGTCTATTTCCTATTTACTTCAACCCAACACAAGCCACATTGTCCCGACAAGTCCAAGTCAAGGTATTAAAAGCAAACATTGATTTTTGATTTGATTTTTGCTTTTAGTTTGTAAAGAAATCTATCAATTAATTAACAAAAGTTACTCAAAATAACAATGTCTTACTTCAAGAAACCACTTCAAATGCAGATATTTGTACTCACTAAAATCAGATTCGACCTTAAATTTAGCTTTCAATATCTTAGAATAAGATAGTTGTCGGGATTTGTCTTGTCTTATGTGGCTCTATATCAAGTTAAATCAGTTTTATTTATTTATATTTAACTAAAAAATAGATTAAAAAAAATACTTGCTTGGTTTGGGGTTTTTGCAGTGTACTCTACACCATTGTGTCATGGCATAACTACCAAGAAAAAGCATGGGAGGATGGGAATAAACTGCAAACAAATTCAAATCACAAAAATATATTTCTGTTCTTTCTAAAGACTGTTTTGAATAGTTCTTTTTAATCCGTTGGTTGAATTTCAGCTAACACTTCAAAACTCAAAGTTTAAGTCTGACATATCTGAATATCTTATGCAAGTCTTTTGCAATCTTTTTGTTTGACAGGTTTTTCTTGGTTCCATTTTTTTGTCACAAATTATATCAAAATGATGAAATATCTTGTTCAATAATCTTAATTCTGTTTCTAAGTTATTCCATGGGTAAAACAACACTCACTGCTGACTCTGCATGTTTTAACTTCTCCACTCATTTGTTAAACTTGTTCAATGATGACATGCAATTCACAAAATTGTGAGTGTTAGTTGGCCTTGTCATTTAAAAATGTGTCAAACAAATGAACAGAGGCTTTAGTCCACACCTTTTTAAGTTGTTTGCATTATTATAAATGCTAAATTTAAGCACATTTCTGGACATAGTTTGGGGAAAACGTTTACATCAGACTTATTAGCTTGACTCAAGTCTGCTGCTCAAGATTTAAAATTGTAATTTCACTAAGAAATCCTCAAACTGCGATCAGTGCTCAAACTATCACTCTTTATGTCCCTCTAAGAGGATACCCCTACACATTAGCTGGTTTCCTGCTCCTCTTTTATACCCAGGAGGCTTTCTGGCACCATCCAGGAGGCAGAGCATGAAGCAGAGTTACATCTTAACCTTATTCCCCTGAGGAGGCCTTTCAGCTCCAGCGGGGCTTTGAAACAAGAGGCTCATCACTGAAGCTAATGTGACCTCCAATGGAAGCAGTCAGCGTGCGTGTGGCCTTTAGAGATTTTGTTTGAAGGTGACATCTCAACTGTTGATCCTGGGAGGAGGAGATTATGGCAGAATGAGGAAGGTGCCATGTGTCTGTCTGCCTGTCAGCTGCCTGGAGCCAAAGCAAAAAAAAAAAAAAAGCTTCTTCTTTTAAAATTCCTGATATCGATCATTTTTTGTGCTCTGTGTTCAGTTTTATGGTTAAAGGTGCCAGTATTGATGTACTGCGGTCAGTGATACAGACAGCTCACCCTCACACTCACAAATACACACACATACAAGAGCTGAGAGAAGTCTGATTCATTTTTCATGTTGAGAAAAAGGACACTTCCTGAAGAAGTTGATCACATGATACTCTTGTGTCTGAGCACTATTTCTTGTCCTAAATGCAGAATTTGTAATGTTAGCCTCTGGCTAATAGCAGACTTGGCTTGGCTGAAAAAAATCTCAGTAGAGGGTAGCATGTATCACCCTTTATTTCACCTCTGTAGACTGCTGTGTTGCAACATCATACAGCGCAAGGTTGGAAGGATTTTATAGTACATAACAATGAAATAAAAGAAAACGTGCTAATATTACAGCTTCATTTTAATTTACATTCAGTAAAAAGCTCAAATCTTGAGTCCTTTTAGTTCAATATAATCTTGATGGCACAATCTTAAGAGATTTTTCTCCAAGGCATTCGGCATTAGCTCATCCTCTGTTCACACATGCATTAAACTCCTAAAGACTTCCTAAATTCATGAATTTTTGTGGATGTAAAAAGACACGTTTTATACCTAATTTCCCTCAGAATTTTGTTTTAGAATTTCACCGAGGACTCAGTTAAGAAAGCAAATTGAAAAAGAAAAAAAAAGACTCAATGAGTTCTAAGTGTAGGCAAATCATTGGTGCCATTTAAGCTATTTGTTATTCATTAATTTTTTTTAAAAAAACTACATAAGTCTTTTTTCATCACATCACCTGGAGAACACTGTAGAAAGAGGAGACTGTTGACATGTCGAGGAAATCCACTGAAAAAAAAGTTAAGGATACATTAATACCCAGAATCTTAGCACTCAGCAGGAACCAATAAATCCTGAAGTGGAGAAAATACCTGCTTGGCTCTGCAGTTTTCCTCTGATGAATGTACATTATCACAAATATAGACTGACTCTTACCGTATCTAGAGTCTGAGCCATCTACTGTGACTTCTATTACCTCAGTCAATAAGAGCATTGTCAATAAAGCAGTCTGGAAAGAGTAGTTTGTTATAACTAAGGGTTTGTGTCTCATTCTAGTATTGAATGATAAGTTAAAATTAAACAATCTTCTCATCTTAAACAGTATTTATGGGATTTCTTTAGTGTCTTTTTGAAATTGCAAATGCCACGAGGTAACTTATAATGCTTCCGCAAAGGTTGACTGCAAAAACGCGGTAATGATTGCCACCGCTAATTAAATGCTCTGGTGTTACCAGATGAATCAATGACCATCAGAAGATTGTCTGAGGCTGAGATGAATCTCATGTGTTGGAGATTGTTAAGAAAGCATAAACAGATCAATGGAGCTCCACTTTATAGGCTTGGATAGGGCTTAGATATCTGTTCTGCTTTATGTTGGAATTGTGTGTGTGTGTGTGTGTGTGTGTGTGTGTGTGTGTGTGTGTGTGTGTGTGTGTGTGTGTGTGTGTGTGTGTGTGTGTGTGTGTGTGTGTGTGTGTGTGGCGTATCTGACGGTCCGCCTGGTAACCAGAGCCGTAACACAAACCCATTTAGCATATGGCATTTTTTCACCACAGAGAGGTAAACACAGTGGGGAGGCCAGAGGAATAGTAAAACACACTGTTCAGGCCGGATCTCCCTGAGGACACACACAGGGTGGACACACACAGAGGACGCAGCGTCCAGACCCAGTGACAATCTGAGGTCACTGTGGGACATATTGTGCCTTCTTTTTATTCAGACTCAAAATCACAGCATGATAATAAAAAAGTGGTCATGATAATAAAACAACTAAAAAACTACTTACATGAGAAATGGCGTACCTCAGGGCTCTTTACTTGGTCCTCTGCTACTGAAAAGTTTCTCTCCCCTCTGATAAGAATTTTTTTTCCTACTTGCCCTTTGGGTCATTTCAATGTGTCACAACACCAAAGAATGTTGATATCAACTGTCAGACCTTAAACCCTAATGGAGCTTTTTTAAAGTGACAATCTTAACAGATCAATGCAACCAATGGGTGTCAGATTACAAAGACCTTCAGTGACCACACATGTGAAGGAGAGGAAAAAGAAGACACGGAAGCATACAACAGAGTCGGCTTTAGCTCCTCTGAAAGACATGGTGCTAAGAAGTGCAAATTGATGTAATGCATGACTTGGAGTTAATATGCTGAAAAATGCTGGGACATCTTTGGAATTCAAAAAATATGGATTAGTTTTATTGAAGACTAAAGTTCATCTGACATAAAATGCATAAGGGCGTTGGCTGTCTAACCAAGTGCTGAAAGGACATAGAGAAAAGCAGTGGTGGCGGGGTGTTAGGAAGTTAGATGCCGGGAAGCAGCACTGAGGTGGTGCTAGGCTAGAGAGAAGCCATAAAGAAAGGCTTGTTAGGGAACATTAGGTGGAAGAGAGGGTCATAAGGCTTCATGAATGTTTCAGCAGTACTGGGGGCATTTGTCTTCCAGCTCTACTGTCAAAAAGCAATCATGACTCAGTGTTGTTGGGGGGGTTGGCGAGTGGGGAGTGGGGATGGATTGTGGCTGCAGGGCTGAGACAGTCTATTTTCCTGTGGCAAAGCACACATGCACAATCACAGACATGGATGGACAACACACAGAGGAACACTCACAACAAACTAACAGCAGCACACGTACTCCCAGTTGTGGTAGTGCACTCAGTGCCTGGCTCATCCGTCACTCTTTTCATCTCCATCACTACTAACACGCTTCAAGTTGAATCATGGCCTCTCGTCTCAGAGATGAACAGGTTTAAGACCTTCCTGCTTCTACACTTGCTAATGTTTGGCACCATCGCAAAGCATCAGGTGCTTAAACAGTCATCCCGCCCTGAGGTATGGCTTCTAAACATCCACACCCCAGGGTCTTTCAGCTTCAGCTCCCCTTTGACCCTGCAGGCCTCTGGGAGCTGCCTGGGGTCACGGTCAATTGTCCTGTGAACAATAGTAATGTAGCACTGATAGCAAGTGTGAGTTGATAACACAGCGGGTAGTCTGTGTTTTGGAAAGCAGAGGATGGAGGGAGTAGACCCTGGAAAGATGAATACTAATTTTTTAATGATTTCAAGAGTCACAAGCAGCTTTTGCTACTGGAAGTTTAGTGCTATTTAACTCAGGCCCCGTTTATACGACAACGGTATCAGGGTGTAACGCAAAAATTTTGTTGCGTTTCAGCCTCTCGTTTATACGGAAACACCGTTTCAGCCGACCTAAGATGCAACTTTTTTAAAACGCCCTCCAGAGTGGAATTTTTCTGAAACACTGCAGCCTCCTGTTGCCGTATAAATGGCAAGCTGGCGTTTTCAGTGAAAATGCTGACGTCACGCTCCGTTTTGCGCATGCGCATTCCACTTTTGTTGTGGGAACTTTTGCGAATCCACCAGACGATCAGCCCGCCTCTTCTTCGGCAGCAGACCCTCAAAAGACCCTACAGTTATATCGCCATATACTGGCCGTGTATGCATACTACATCGTTTTCAGTCCCTCAGCGTTTCCGTATAAATGCAGATTTTTTTCTCCGTGTTTGTTGCATTTTCGGATGAAACGCTGTGAAGCGTTGTCGTATAAACGGGGCCTCAATTAGCTAGCAGTGGTTATTGGCTTGCTAGAGCCCTTTAATAATAAAATAAAATGTTATTCAACCCAAAATGTAACAAGGTGCTGAGCCCAAAACGTAATGACTTTCTTGTGTTACATTTTGGGTCAGTTATTACATTTTGGGTTCCATTACATTTCAAATTTTGCTCTAACAGGGCTGGAAATGAGTCATAATTAACATATAAGCTCAAAAATCTTCACACCTTTAAGGTGACCTTCGCCTTTGTTAACACTTTTAGACTGTGACAGTAAATTCATGGGAAAAAGATTACAGATCCAAGGGTCTAAAATTAAGTTACCTGTTAACTATATTCACATAAGAACATCTAAGAACTTTCTGGGTGCTTCCTTCCCCTGTAAGCAAGAATTCAGGAGAGTTGAAGTTTCTATCAAGTGACGTGAGAAACAGGAAAAACAACATATCATGATGAATAAAACATCTTTGGCCAAAAAGGAGAATCATTGTCAGACAGTAACAGTGAAGCACATCATTGCTTGTTGCCAATATGTTGTTGATGCTAAACTGTTTTTTTTTTTCAGTGTTTTTCTCCAGTTCCATCTGAGAGGAGAAATTGGAAGATTTCAAGCTGTGAGTGAGAGAGGGCAACTTTGAACCTTTTTGGGCACAGAGCTCTTTAAATTCCCTTGATATTTTCAGGTGTGCATATACAGGTGTTGAAGCTGTTCCCGTGGTTCATCCTGACCTCTTTCTCTCTACCCCGTTTCCTCCCAAAATCCAACTGTAAGCTGAAAGAGAGTTGATAATGTAGTGATTAGATGATGTGAGGAGGAGCTAAGGAGGTGATAACAGGAGGAGGAGGGAACTAACCAGCTGATAAAGCAGTTGTCTCCCTTTCCTCTGTGCTGTTAGTTTTGTTAAATGTGACTGACAGCTATTGACAGATATGGAGCTGAGATGCCCCGCCTCCTAAACATGTTTCTGTGTATGTGTTTCTTTGAGCATCCACATGTATTTTTTTCTGCTTATGTCAGCTTAATGCACTTTTTTTTTTTGCAAACACACTTAAAATGTTTTTTTGTGCTTGTGTAATGGCTTGGTTTGCAGGACTTTAGTGCAGTATGTGTGGCTTGAGTGTATACTTTTATAATGATCTAAGAGGAAATCAATCATCATCTGTCCTGTGTGGCTGGTGACCAAACAATCTCCAGGGTGCAGAGATGACAGGAACCGAGTAAGTGAGAAAAATGACAAAACCGCTAATTTGCTGATCCACTTCAAAGTGGTTGAAATCAGCCACTTCCCTAATTATCTGTTGGTCTTTTTCTGAGTGTTTCTACCACAGTTCCAGACATAACACTACATGTGACGTAAGAGCACGTTTATCCATGTTTTTCTTTTCGCAGTACCCCTTTCCTGTCCCTCTCCGACAGTAACAGAGAAAGCAAACAGATCTCTATTTGACAGGACAGTACAGTCGATGTTGGCCATATGAGAGTAACGTGTTGGACCAAATGGAGAGCTTAGGTAGGATTAGTTGGACCAACAGCAAACATCTTTAGAGGCAGAGAGGTCACCATGCCTGTGCATGGATGCGCATGTGGCACGGGTACAGTGTCCATATGTTGTAAATCCTTCCCTCTGGGACATCATGCAGCCCTTCTTTGAGTGAGCTCCGTCTCTCTAGAAAGCCAAAATTTGTTTTAAGAATTATCGATCAGTTTAAACCCAAACTGCCTGTTGAAAAGTATATATATTAAAGATTTATTGGGATATTTCCAAAACTTAAAGATCAGTTGGATCACGAAGCCATGCACCCGTGCATGTCCATCTCTGGCCAACAGTGTCCTACCAGCAAGTGGTCCCTCTGTCTAAGACTGTCTCTTTGACAAGGCATCCAAGGGTCTTTCAACACAACTACCCCACAGGGAGGAACAGTCACTCGAGAAAAGACCCCATGCCAACAGGGGGCAGGTAAAACCATGAGGTAACTGTCACATGGGAATTACATGGTCACAATAATAGTTTTCAGGACTTGCTTGTCGTTTAGTTTGTGAGGCAGCACCAGGCTGTGATTTCTAGTAATTTATTATACTATATACTAAGAGGATACATAAACACCCAGATGGATAAAGAAAAGTGGGGTGAAAGAGATATGTGTGTGTTAGATAGAGGGAGGGAGTGCTGTAACAGTAGCCTCTCTCTTCACTGCCGGTTCATCACCCACAGGAATAACAGTTGGGTACCTACAAAAGCCTTGCGCATAAAGACACACAAATAGCACACCAAGAACTATTGTAAAGCGCAAGCACATGGGGAGAAGTACCCTATAACACTTTCTAACATCCAGAATGACAATGCCAGATGTCAAGCTACAAGCAGATTTACTCCTTTCAGCTCCAACGCATATGAATCAGCCTGAGAAATGAACCCAGCCGGGGGTAAATAGTTCAAACAGGGACAAGAAAACTAAGATTATTTTTTTAGAAAGAAAGCTGGATACCTCACAAACTAGGTAGCTAACAAGTTAGATAGAAATATAATTGAAAGTTAGCTAGCTAGACAACAAAACTGATAGCTGAAAAGATGCTTCCCATATAGTCTTTTAAGCCCAACAAATCCCAACAAACCCCAACTTTCAGTAGATACTTTTTTAAAATCATGGTTTCAACTCAATGAAATAGCTAGCAGCCTATAATCAAGTCAAGAAATAAAAATATCCAAAAGACCCAGAATTGTAAATTAATCTTTGAAACAATAGGTTAAGTTATATATTGCTTGCGTTAGCCAGCTAGCTACCCGTTGCAAGGTAGCAAGACCGACAGTGTGAGCAGCAGGGTAAGGAGTAAACATTTAGTTTTCAAAACAGGAAATCTTCTGTAAACCAGAACACCTCACTTCAGAATCACTTATCTGGCTATCCACCATTTTTCCTGACTACCCATAGTTCATTGCGATTGCTGGTTTTGTTCGTCCGGTTGAATGTTCTGTTTACATCGCCATGGAAATCACAAAGCTGATGATGTTAGCCTAGCTGTCATACTCGCTCTAATAACCGGCTTTTAAAAGCAAGAAAGTGACAAAATGAACAAAAATTGGAGGTGAAGTCATAGTGCAGATGTTAAAAAAAAAGTTTACACTGAGCCCTGTCTAGCATTAATGATTTCACGCAAGTTGTTTTGAGCTAGCTTGCCGGCAGCGGCAACCGGAAGTCGCAGGGGGAAGTCAACACCCATAAGCTTCTGAGGAAACAGGTGGATTAAAGATGCATCTCTCATAGCGTGCATCTTTTGGAAGAGCTGGCGGCACCAGCTTGAATCCAACCTGCATGTCACTCTCCAGTATCACCCCGTTTCTTGTTCTGGTCCACCATCCTGTCATCTCAACTATGAAAAAAAGCTTGTTAGCTGTTAGCTTAAGTTAGAGTCACAAAACTAAGAGCGTAGATATACAGTAGAATTTATTGTGGGTATTGTGTGTGTGTGTGTGTGTGTGTGTGTGTGTGTGTGTGTGTGTGTGTGTGTGTGTGTGTGTGTGTGTGTGTGTGTGTGTGTGTGAGTGAGGAGGTGGCAGGGCAAAATATGTTGCCCCATGGGACACAGTGGATCCTCGCACCAGCCCCCACAGAAAAGGATAAGGCCATCTGCCCTCCTCATGCAATCCCACCTAAAACACACACACATACACACACACATGCAGGCCACTGGGCGACAATATGGAGAGGCTTTGCAGACAGTGTTTGATCTGCCTTTCATCCATCCAGCTGTAAGCAGTCCACCGAGCCCCTGTGTGTGTCTCCAGCAGTACTGTCCACTGTCCCTGTGGAAATCAGCAGCCGACAACAACAGCTTCAACCTGAGGCCTGAATGGCAGCACACAAGCTGATCAGCCTCATCTCAGAACACAGAGAACAGGAGGGGGCACAGCTCAGTGGATCCATTCAGACTCAAATGACTTAATACAAATGATTCTTCTAAGTCACACAGAAAACACTGTGATGTGAGAAGTCTACAACAAAATGTAATGGCAGATATTTAAATAATACAAAGCTGCACAAGATGGAAAAAGAATAGACTACACAAAATGTCAGTGTCCAGAATAATTTCATGACTTTATAAGAAACATAAGACATAAACAAGAAGCAGGGAGAAAAATAAAACAATTTGATAATATCTAAAATTTATTTACAGGTCACAGAAATATGACTGTTTACTTAAAGTTGAAAAATCATCAACCATTTTTTTTTTCTCCAAGAAGGACGAACACGAGTAAATTGTCCTCACAGATAAAAGGCGGGTTCAAACTCTGCTTTATCACAAAAATCCAAAGAATTCTGATAATCTTGTTAGAAATGGTCAAACAGCATGAATGTCTCTTAATAAGGCTGATAGATTGAAAAGTGTTGATCAGATCTCACAACAACAAACTGCTAAGATTATCAGAGGGTGTAAAAACTGATGGATGAAATTATTTGTAATGGGTGGACGGTTGGTTGGTTGCTGGTGTTGCTCTTTACATAAGATCCAGTAAAATACATTAAAAGAGTCTGTATGTGTGAAAAGAAAAGAAAAAAAGAAAGAAACAAGTTTCAAAACACTCTCTTCTACATCGCTGAGTTGTTCATGTGGTTTGAGGCAGACTGAGCACAGATGGACGGAGAGCTGCTGTGGTTTGACTTTATGAGTCCACTCAGCTGAGAGTCTGAGGCCTGTCTGAGAACAGAGGCTAGCCTCAACATCAGCCAGACTATGGCACACACACACACACACACACACACACACACACACACACACACACACACACACACACACACACACACACACACACACACACACACACACACACACACACACACTGCGCTGACAGCTATTAGGCAATCAATAGAAGCTAATACATCAGAGTATCTGACCACTCAGCTCCACTAGCTTAGCAGACTGAGATGGAGAGAAGAAGAGTAGAAAAGAGAAAAGAAAGGAAGAGTGGGGAAGAAGAGAGCTGCTGAAGAGAAAGGGGGAAGAGAAAACAAAGAAAAGGATAGAAGAGGAAAGGAAAGGGAGAGGACGTAAGGAAAAGAGAACAGAGAGAGAAAGAAGAGAGGACGCAGGCAGAGGAAAAAAATATGAGAAATAGAGACTGAAAAAGAGAGAAGGTGGAAAAGAGAAAACAGAAGAAAGTAAAAAAGGAAAAGAGAAACAAAAGGTGAGACTTGATAAAAGGAAAAAGATAAAAGACTAAAAGAGAAAGAAGAAAATAAAAAAAAGGAAAGGGGGAAATATGAGAAGGAACACAATAAAAAAAGAGAGAAGAGGGGGAAGAGAGAATAAAGGGAGAGAAGGAAAAAAAGACAAAAAGAAGAGAACAGGTAGAGAATATTTGATAAAAGCCAGGAAGGAGAGTACGAAGAGAGTAGGAAATAAATAAGGAGAGAATAATGAAGAAGAGAGTAGAGAAGAGAAGGGAAAGAGAATGTTAAAAAAAGGAGGAGAAATCTGAGTCATGATTTATGAAAAGATTTATTCTACAAGCACATGTCCTGATGTAGTTATAACAACCAGTGAATACGATTAATTGATCCTGTTGTGGCTGCATTTATAATGGATGTGATATTAAACATCATACTTTGTTAAGTCCAGAGTTATGGCTGTGTGCTTCAACCTCAGAGGGAATTAACCTCAGCACACTCATAAAGCCTCCCCTCTTATCATTAATATCACATTAATACAGTTATCATTCTGACGGATCGGCCTCCAGAGGCCCTGTAAACTCACCCCGTGGTTAAGTGTGAAATCAATCGCTATAAACAACCTGGATAAAAATTCTCCCATGCTGGAGAGTTTAAGTCTTAAATCAACCAACCACAGAGGTGCTAGTAAAACCAGTCTTTTAGCACAGCTTGCTAACAATCTCAGTATTTCAGCTCTGGCAGCTCATTCTCTTTTTCTTCCTTCTGTCTTTCCTTTTGTCTTTTGTTTTCATCCCATCCTTCTCCTCCGCCTCCTCCACCCCTCTGCTCCTGCAAGACCTCAGAGGGGAGTTTCCTCTCTTTTCATAGTGAGCCACTCATGTTGGCTCGGGGGTTGTATAGATGGGAGGTGAGGATGATCCACACTTGTTCAAGGACCCATGTTTTGGCTATTTAAAGGGAGAGGAAGGTTGTTAAACAGTCAGTGAGGAGATGACCCCTGACCCTGAGGGCTGCTGTCCATCAGTTCCACAAATATAAACAGAAAGGCTGCGCAAAATGGTACTGACTTACTACTGACTTTATCTCCTCAATGAATCTCTGGTAGTTGTAGAAAAAGGTGAGGTCTCATACCCTGAAACTTAATAAATAAAACATCATCTTATCGGTCAGGCATTTTCCCCTCATAGGTGCCTTTTTAGTTTGTCTGTGGACAGTAAGTGACTGAAAACACATCACAGTAGTGTAACTGCTTTCTGTTTGATATTACTGAGTACATTTTATTGATCACTGTGAGGAATCTGGGCCATAACCTCTGCAACCTAAATGAAATCCTCACTGGCTGCAGAGGTGGATGGTGATTGCTAGTTATGGACGGGCTGTACTGATTGTAGCAGGTGCAGATATTTTTTGGTGAAACAAACTCAATCATCACAGGTACGTGATTACTACAAGCTACACAACATACAAAGCAAACCCAGTTGATTTTGCACGTCAGTGTTGATTAAAATAAATACATGCAAATGTAAACAATGGCCACAAATAGTCACAACCCAAATCAAAGTATCCGTGGATTTGTAGAGTTTCTATTAAAGGACATGATGCTGACACGAGCCATGATGTTGACAACAAAGACATTGTTGATGATGATGATGATGGTGGTTAGGTTTCTGTGTGATGGTTGGTTTTATTGCTGTTGCCATGACATTAATGACCTCTAAGACTACATGTTAGCACCTGTGGAAGTGTAACAGTTAGTGGCACAAACTAATGCTGCTCTCTCTAATTTAGATCCTTGCATGTATTGTACCTACTCAACATGATCACAACAGCACAATAAACTGTAGCATTGTATCTTCAGCTATATGCAATAATAATAATACATTAAAGCTGATACATCTCATGTAGCCTTTATAACAGGGTATGATCTTCCACTACTCCTTGTTATTTTCAGTAACAAACTTTGTATGGTGAGAAATTATTTTTTTCTCTATAATTTTTTGTGTGACTGTTGGAGTTGTTTATAGAAACATTATTTTACAGCTCCACAAACCCCAAGAGGTAACCAAAAATCTGTTTTTTTTTTCATTCTATAGAAAGACAGTGATCACATCCTTTTTCTCCCTCTTCGTCTTTGTTCCTCATGTTCTACTGCTTGAATTTGGACCGTGTCACCCACTTAGCACTGCCGAGGCATTGTTGTCTGACTGCATGCCCATAGTGTGGTGACCCACAGGTTAAGGGTCACATAACAGAGCAGAGAACAAAGACTGGAGACAGAGTCTTCTGTCAGACCTCATGCTGCAGCTACCATTGAAGCCAACCGGTGCTCGCTTTAAATTATCTATCTATCTATCTATCTATCTATCTATCTATCTATCTATCTATCTATCTATCTATCTATCTATCTATCTATCTATCTATCTATCTATCTATCTATCTATCTATCTATCTATCTATCTATCTATCTATCTATCTATCTATCTATCTATCTATCTATCTATCTGGGGGACAACATGTGGCACAGTTGGAGACAGTGTGAGGGCAGATGTCAGTCTTTGTGTGAGGAGCAATAGACCACCTTACTGCTGCACTCCATTGTCATTCATTTGCTCCACTGGGGTTTGTTCACATTTTACGGTGAGCAGGACCGCACACTCCAATTCATCAAATGGCTACAAATGAACACACAGGACACAAAGAGACACATACACACACTTTAAAATGGACAGGGTCAATACAACAAATGATATAAACTCGTACATGGGTGCAAAATGTTAATGAGACGCTGCCCATGTAGCATTATTTGGGTTTCATTTGATAACTTTGTATTTACAGTTGGTTACTAATTTGCGGTAAGAAGAAAAGAGGAAACCACTATGACTGTTTGAATTTAATAAATAAATAAATAAATAAAATGTGGAACTGATAAGGTTTTTTCCTCTTTGCACTCAGAATTACAGTGTTGGTATAATTCTGGAGTATAACAAGTTTTTTTTTTTAACCTTTCTGCTTAAAATCTTGAAACTAAAAAAGTGAAAGATAGAACTTTTGTGATGAATTAAGTAACTTTTTTACAATATTTGTTTTTTTGTACCCATGGAGATTTAAATTGAGTGCCAGCTGAATTTTAATAAAAAATAATACAAATGGCAAATTGTGATTCCATGCGCTGATTTTTTTAATTTGTGAAACATGAAAAAGCAGACGCACGTACAGAACAGTTGCAGACACTTTGATTGCGTTGCAGCCATATATTACAGTAGAAAATATTTACATATAAATTAAAAGAGTGTGCAATATCTATTTTGTACACAAGTAGGCTGCAATCTACACTGACAAAAGTACCCCTGCTTTTCAAGCATTAGTGGATGCAAGAAAACTAATAAAATAATAATAATAAGTTATTTGATTACATTGGGTTAGAATAACTGCAGACTCAAAGCTTTAAGCCACAAAACAACAGACAACATATTTTGACATATATTAAATAGATTCAGAGACATTTTTAACAGTTTAAATTATGATGAGCCTTCATAAATATTATCCAAATACCTTTTTTTTCAAGCAGCATTTACATGATTACAAGATCCTACCTTATAGGCTTCTTTCGATGATCTTTTATGGCTTAACAACAATGTTTCTGCATGTATACTTTTTATTATATTGTTATTTTTGTATCACATAAATATCGGTAAAACAACTCTTTACACAAGTAAAGGGTGTTTGTCAGAATTTAGTGTGCAGTTTATCTCAGATTCTTGAGATTAGTTCCAAGGACGATATTCTTGATTTAAAACTGTTAATCCAGAATAAGGAAAGTTCTTCTGTGTTTTGGGATTGTCTTTCACTGGAAACATGGTGTCTTCCTGTAATCCACTGCCCGGAGAAGTCTGGAGACCTGTGCTGTCCAAGATTTCTGCAAAGCAGGAAAAAAGCACTATTAATTTCTTACAAGGTAATGCAACCTCTTTTCCGTTGCCACTAAATCTGGGGATCATTATGTTACACAGTGATGTAAACTATGAATAAAGAAAAAATAAATAAATTAATAAATAAATGTCAAAGACAAAATTAAAAAAAAAAAAATCAGTCTTAACCTAAGTGATAAGTGTCATACAGAGGCCTACAGTAGGCCAGTAGGCCCATATTTTGTCATTCACAGGGTCCCCACATTTAAAAAAACATGTTCCAGAATGATTTATGAGTTAATATGAGTAAAGAATATTGTTGAAAATGGAGTGTGAAACTCTGTTTTCTATTTTCACAGTTAGGCTGTTAAACACAAAGTTTTTATAAACCGAATTATCATTCTAGAGGTTGTTCATTACAGGATTAAATGATGTAGGCCTATTCAATGGCCTTTAATATGTGAGCTGCAGAAGATAAGGGGGTCTTATTTCTTACTTTTGTGGTTTTTCATGTGGTACTGTAGCTCCTGCTCCTCCTGAAAAGAAGCCCCGCACAGCTCACAGGGATGCGGCTTGTCCTTTGCGTGAGTCCGTCGGACGTGGCTGTCGTGGGCTGCGTGCGAGGCGAAGGCCTTCCCGCAGTGCTTACACTTGAAGGGCCGCTCTCCGGAATGCTGGCGGATGTGTGTGCGAAGGATACTGGAGGCGGTAAAGGCCTACAGAAAAAAAAGGTACGTTAAACGAATAATTTAAACCCCAATGCAGACATTTTAAACGTGAAAGATTTGAACTTGGAAGGTTCCCTGGCAAAAAAATTATTAGCTTGTTTAGCTGCTAGGCTACTGTTAGATGTAAATATCTTATATTTTATATAATTAACCACTTTGTATAATGATAAGCCAAAGGACATTCTGGACAAAAATAGTAAATAAATAAATATCTAAAAGGTAAAATAATCGCACTCTTGTTAGCAGTTCCTTGAAATTTGGTTGGATTCCTTCTAGAAGGATTGTAAACATCTGGCCTCGTGCCGTATTGCCCTGATAAGAAAGTGGAGTAGCTTAAAAAAGACCCTCCACGGGTGCATAAAAAGGGGAGGATATCGAGGGAGAGAGAGAGAGAGAAAAAGAACAAAAAAACTTCTGCTCATTCCAGAGCCGTAAATTTCAAGTATAATCCCGTTAGACAAAAGGGTGGGTGTGCATCTGGCGATAATTAGCATGTAAGTGTCTGCGTGGAGCGTGCCCGAAGAGAGACAATAATGAGGGGCTCGAGCCAAATGCACCATGAAACGAGGACGCAGATAATGGATCCGGAAGACTATTGGTTTAAAGAATAACACGAAGACGGCGAGAAGAGAGGAGAAGAGAGGAAGGCCTGGATTGTCTATACTTCTTAATTGACGAGGAAAAAATTTTTATATGATATATCATTCTGGAAGACTTTAAAGCCTTGAAAAACTTGTTCCATTTAAGGCAAAATTAGGCTGTTTTCTTCATTTGTTTTTTGTTTCTTATTACAGGGCACGCGCTTGTAGGACCGCCGTGTTGTTGTCATGGTCGTAACCATGCAGGCCTACTTCATCACATTGATTCCTCCTTTTTTAAATTGAAACACACAAGGACTTATAATATCTTTAAAACATAAAACTGTCCCATTATTAAACCTGTACTAATTCTGGGCCCACACTGAAACATTGCATTGAAAAAACAAACAAACAAACAAAAAAACGTTTTCATACCTTATTACAGTAAACACACTTGTACGGTCGCTCTCCGGAGTGCACACGCATGTGTTTGTTGAGACTTGAGGACTGTGAGAAACTCTTTCCACACACAGAGCACTACCAAAAAGAGACAGAAAATAGACAAATAAATAAATTTTAGACAGTAATTTCACAGAATTTTGGTTTTCAAAACAAGTCAATAAACAAAACTTCAGCTAGCCTACATTTTTCTTTGTGAAACAAATTTAAACCAAGATTTACTGTAAATCTCAAATGTAGTGTTTTATTTGTTTTTTTTCTCTGTAATAATAATAATAATAATAATAATAATAATAATAATAATAATAATAATAATAACAATACATTTTTATAGTTTTGTTTTTGTTTGTGTAGTTAAGTTTTAATGCCCGAGCCTATACTCTATCACCAGCTTGAGGTCTTACAGTAATTTCCTTTCTTTACGAGCCCTAATAAAACCTGATGCATCCGTTTGTAAGTGACGCTGCAGGGAGCTGTTCTTTCAGCACCATACAATCTTCTGCACACACCTATCGACATGTAGCCATTATGCCATGATGTTCATGCACGTGCATATGTTTTTTTTCCCAGTACCTTGTGAGGTCGGTGTTTCTCGTGCACGTGCAAAATGTGGATCCTTAATCTATCTCTCTTTTCGAAAGATCTGTTGCAGAGGTGACAGGGGAACTTCCTGTCTCCCTGGTCCACGCAGCGCGTGTACTTCAGGTGTTTGTCTCTGTAGTACTTGTAGGCAAAAACTTTGCCGCATCTGTCACACTTGAAACCCTCACCAGCATCTGGAGAAACATAGAAAATGGGTTCATTATCATGGTGGAAAAAAGGTGATGATTAAATAATTACTTAAACACCATAAGGGTCTAGATGCTGACCTTCAGTTGGGGGAACCACATTGCTTTCCTCTCTGGGGTCTTTCAAAGTGAGGGGGATTCCGAGGAACTGCATGTAGCAGTCTCCATACCACACAAGCAGCTCCTGGCCGGGCCGGATCTCTTTGCAGGCCTCATAGAAGATTTGACCCTGTGCCTGGACAGCGATGAGGTTTTGCTCATCCGGGAAGCGAGCACACTTTACCAAAGACATCCAGTTTCCTGATCCTCCTCTGCCGTCCACGAAGTGACTCAAACGGCCGTTTTCAAACACCTGGAAAAGCCAAAATGTTAACTCACCTATCACATAAAAATAAAACAAAGACACCAATGTTGAATTTTAAAACACATCCCGGGCATTACCTCCCACATTAAAGTGTTATCGTCGTAGGTTTTGATCTCGCTGGTGTTGACCAGTTTTCCCTGGAAAGGTCCGAAGCGCGTGCCTTTTGGGATGCTGCTTTTGTCTGTGAAAACTCCACGATGTGACACGTTTCCCCAGGCTGTCTGAATGATTGTTAACCCTGCAACACAAAAACAAAACGGTGTCACACCTCAGCCACTTTTAGATGATTAAAAGTGACGCTTTTAGTTAAGTTTGCAGGTTCTTACCCTCTGGGAGTTCCAGTGCGTCTTTGTCCAGTGGAAGGAGGTGAGAGTCAGAAACTAAAGAGGAGAACACACGAATAAAATGATGGGAATGAAACACTTTTAAATGACGAATTATATTAAGGACAAATAGTGTTAGATAAGTAGCTTTCCATTCAGCAGGCTGTTTTTTGGAGCACTTTGCGTGCAGGATTCTTTCAGTCAAGGCCAGAGTAAAACACTGATAAAATCTCACCTGTCTTTTCTGGCAGCGTCAGTCCTGATATCGCGTGACCCACGTTCCGGTCCTGGTTCCCAGAGTACCCGTACAGCACCATAAACAAGTCATCCTCGCTAAAATTATAAGACGTGTGGGTTTTCTCTGGTGAGCTCTCTGCGCTCCGGAGCCGAAACAAACTCTCTTTCGGCGGTGAGGATGAGGATACTAAGGATGAACTCTCACTGGAAGGGCTGCTGAAGTCCGACGACAAAGGACCGGCCGCGTGCTCCGTCACCACCGCAGCCAGCTCCTCTGGTTTGGAGTTCAGAGGTTGTCCCGGTAGCATCTGGCTCAGGTAGGAGATCCCAGATGTGCTCAACACGTGCTCGCGCAAAACTGAGGGGTGGTGAGGGAACTGAGGGGCTCCACCGTGCAGACTGAGAGGCAGGGACCCCTGTGCGTCAGACACGAGACGCCCGAGGGATTTGAGCGGGTGGAGGAAGCTGTGAGTCCGCGGGAAGAAGTCCATGAAAGGGTGGTGGGGGCCGGAGAAGAAGCCCCGAGCCGGACTACCCTTCAGCATGCCGGAGTGGTAGCTCGTGTCCTTGAGGACAACGGGTATGCTGGACAGGGACACGGACATGATGGGACGAGGAGGAACTGAGAGTCAGATGAAGACTGTGGTGTTTCCTTTAGAAGAGCAGAGAGAGGGGGGAGGTCGAGTTATAAAAGTTTAATGCATGTAAACTAAAAAGGGAAACATGACATCAGTAGAGGTTTACCACACCTGTATTAATGATTTAAAAGCCATTTTGGCAGAACTTTCTTCTAAACAAATAAAATCAAAAGAGCGATATTATCTAAATCTCTATATGAAACTAGTAACATGCTATTTTATCCCAAATTTCAGAAACAAGACCTATTTCCTACCATAACGGATGGAAATACTGAGCGCTCAATGAACAAAGCCTTGGCACTGTAAGTGAAAACTAAATTGAACAGCCGATTTTGCAATATTTCCAGCTGAGAGCACACACCATAAGACACATCAAATGTTCATCAGCTGTTTTAAATGAGCAGCAGGAACATGGTGTGTTCTTTAGGGGAATGGTTCACCAGTCAGCCGTTGAAAAAGAGACAAATCAGGGTCGTGACACCCATTACAGAACAGGCGGCCGGAGCAGAGGTCAACATTAATGAAGCTATTTTATGGACCTTACAATTACCGTACTATTATGGTTTTAAAAAAAGAGAGACGTGAGAAAAGGCACAGAATAATAATAATAAAAAACTCTAGAAATTAATAGTTACAATAGTAAGTGCTCATTGAAAAAAATCAAGCTTAATCCTGCATTGTTTGATTTAAAAATGAAATTAGATAAACTGTGATGTAAGAGGATGCCTCGCAATGATCTCGGGGAATATCTGCAGCATTATGGTGCTGCAGTGATTTTTAAAATCTGGAGAAACTTACCTTTTTGAATCAAGTAGTGATGCTTTACAGTCAAGTTGTCTCTCTCATGTCCTCAAGCTTCAGTTCCTGTCGTCTCCAAAAACGCAGCTGACAAATCTCCACAAAATGTACCGAGGAAAAAAAAAAGAAACCCAGCAGGTCTAAACTTCAGAGTGAGCTTCAGCTGTGTTGTTCTGTGGTCATCTGAGGGCACCTTTACTGTGCTCATCAGGCTCTGCAAGAGATGCTTCCCTGCACCTTCTTCTTATTGGTCAGGAAGTCAGCTCAGCCTCATGCATGTCAATGCCCCCACAGGAATACATCTTCTGTGGGACTACCCACTCCTTTAACTTCTCCACAGCAGTCTGCTTTCTCTGCTACAATGAGGCCAATCGAGAGATGACCCCTCCTCAAACACACATATTTAAATTTACAAATGCGCAACTTCATGGCGAAAAGGAATAATGCATTTTATTTATAGTCTTAATAAGACGTAACAAGGTTTCGCCAAGTTTAATTCCAGGTAATGTAATTTTCGTAAGTAAGAATTTTGCTTTGTAGTATTTTTCTGCTCTTATTTTTTTATTAAGTTTTTTTCTTTTGTTGTATCTGAGTAAAAACTAACAGTCGCATCATTATGACAGGATGTTCCTTCGACTCTGAACGCGTCTAAAATCTTTTAATATATTACCAATTATCAAAAACACAATTTCATAAATATTACGTTTCAATTTTAGGCTAATTACGGTAAAGGGAAGGGGAGGGGCGTGAAGCTTATCCAGTAAACAGCTTTTCTTCTTTGAAAGATTACGTAGCTATTCATTGAAATTGATAATTTAAATATTTAATTAATATTATTTTGAATTGCGTTCGTTCTTAAAATAACTCGATATTTTTTTCATCATTCGATTGGTTTAGTTTACCCTGAGTGACACGGTAAATGTAATAAAAGATGAAAGCATCGAAAAAAACACTGTCGTGTAGCTTCACACTAAACGCTAAGCTTTTTCGTTTTTCTGTTTGAAAATAAAATAGAAAAAACACAAAAGCCTTATTTTTCGAAGCTTAAACATCTTCCTTTCTTTGCCTTTGAAATAAGATTCACCCATTATATACTGCAATAACAGAATTCTTTATTTACAAGGCAAATAGCATCAGCGAAGCCATATTAGTTCACAACTTGCATAACTGTGGTTTTAACTTTTCTTGTATATCTAACTTTGCATAAAACGCTCACACACACGAGGGGTACAAAGATGGATGCAGGTCAACAGTGTGATTCCTGTGAACAATGCAGAAAAAATATCTCAGGGGGGAGAAAAAACACAACAGTAAGCTTTCTTCAGAAAGTCCATATAGTATTTTACATATTGCTTCAATATCCCTATGTATCATCTTTTCCATACAAACAGTGAAAGGAGGAGGGAGGGGGTGATATAACAGAGTCTTCCACCCAACACAGAACAGAGAGCAATGATGAGGGACAGAGTATCCAGCAACTGCGAAAAAAGTTGAACAATGATGCACCCATTCAATATTGTACACAATTCATTATACAAATTTATACAGACAGCGGTGTAATGTACAAGAACGAGAACAGACGAAATCTAAGGCATTATGCTAGGGTTTTTAGCATTTCAAGGTTGCATCTTAGCTCTAAGAAATTGGCAGACAATACAAAAGGGCATTTAAAGTTCTTCAAAAACCATAAGTTAGAAGAGAGGAAAAAAATATTTTTGTTTAGTGGGTCCAAAAGCCTGGATATTTCTACGGGGCAAAATCATTTATTTGCTCCTGTCCTCATTATAAATGCTAAAAAAATGCATTGCTACCACATGGCTTTGAATTTTCTCAAAATGTTGACAATCTTTGGAAATTTTGCAAAGGGCTGTGAATCATTCTTTAAAATGGCTCAAAAAGGCTTATTCTGCACGACTGTATGATACAATCAAAACAGCATTTATCAAAATATGTGATCTCCTGGAGGGCCCGCAGCAAAAACACAAAGAAAACCTGCAAGGCATCTGCAACGATGGCGACTAAAACATGCAGACTTCCTTTTCCCAAAAGTTCACTTGCTACAGCTACGAATTTTATGATGAACTTAGTAATCAAAATAAAAAAAAGATAAAGGAAGGAAATAAGCAGCAACGGGCAACATCCTACCTAAATGCTGAGAAGAGCATGGTGCAACTGCACAACACCACGTTGTCAACATGTTGACAATCAACACCATCAGTCACATCCTTAGGCCTTCTAAAGACGATACATTCAGAATGATTCTCTTCCTCTAGTATGCTGCGACTTCTACATTTGACCCTGTTAAGTGACATCATATTTCTTTTTTGTTTGTTTTTGAGGGCCTGAAAAACAAGCTGACCAACAAGTCTTCTCTCTATGAAAATAAAAGCTGTCAGAATCCAGAAAATTCCAATTTGAAAGGTGAGGATTATTTGGCTTGCTCCGAGTTTGTCCTGGGTTAAAATAGTTGGTATAAAAAGTTTCGTTGTTTGAGGAAAAAATGTATTTTTGAGGTTAGAGAAGATGACTTGCTCTAGATCTTGTGAGGGTCAAACCCAATCCCTACAGGGGGCCACAAGAGCAGCATGTCATTACCGAACACTTTATACTGCCTGAGGTCATAAAATATGGCTAAGTGTCAGTCAGAGCAGGTCCGGTGAACCGTGCAGTCTTAACTCTGACCTCTATATGCAATAGAAGAGTGGCTGCATAATCTAAACAGGAACGCTGTGTGTGGATGTAGACTTTCTTGGTACAAACTGCAATAAAAAACTGTGTTTAATACTGCATCCAAACGTGGAGCAAAAATGTGTCCTTTTTTATTCAGGAAACTGTACAAAAATTACAAAAACAAAAAGACAAAAAAACCCCAAAGTGATTCTCAAGTAATCGTTATTGCTTGTTTACATCACACCAGAACAGTTTGCACCTAGCAGCTTGTATGAAGCAGTTTCACTCCAGACAACATAGAAAGCACACTTCTGTTATTTTTTTTCAGTTATTGTATGGCTGTGTTGAAGTTTTTTTTTGTTTTTTTTTTAATGCAACTTTTTTTCCATGATGTTCTATGCTAAAGGCAGAGAAGCAAGCGATAATCTGTACACTGTATACACAGCACACCCCCTTTCAACCCTTCCCTTACCTCCCACCCACACCCATGTGTCTGCATCGTACCAGAACGAGAAGGCTCCCACTCCACCTCCAGAAAAAGAAATAACAAAACAAAACAAAACAAAAACAATACCTGCTCTGCTTCAAGAGGCAGTTTCGACCAGACGGAGGAACCAAACCCTACGGAACAAAATAAATAGGAAAGAAAATGTCTTTTTATCGGTATGTACAATCTCTGTAGTTCATTTTTAAACCATATATGAATCTGACATCTTCTGAAACTCCAGGACCAAAGTAGAATTCATAATTCAGGTTAATAGAAGAATCTCCTCAGAAAGAATACAACCATTACTGTTAAAATTATAAAAAAGTGCCTCTTTCACACTTTGAGAAATATTTTTCTTGTTGCTACCAGGATAAAGAATCATCTACAATAATTAAAATGAATCTATACAGAAAAATAAAACTTAATTTAATACACTATATAAACCTCTTGACTAAATTAGTCTAATCATACAAATCACCATTCCACTCAAACCATTCTTCTGCAGTGTTTTTCAAGATCAGTTTTTCAACCATATCTTCATTCTACATCTTAATTCTCAAAACGAGGAAAAAAAAATAAACAACTAAAATAACAATAAAATAAACAACAGCAAAAAGGCAAAACCGGCTAAGTGTTTGAGCTCCGTTCATGGACTGAACACAACTTGGAGTCTTTGCTGCCATGGTGGAACTATGTGGAAATGTCACAAAGAAGTGAAAAAGAAAACAGGAAAAAAAAAAAAAAAAGTCAGTGTACGTCATTTTTTTGAGATGAGATTGTAAATGGCCGCTGTCCACTGAGAGGAATACATTCATCAGAACAAAGGGATCCCACCCACTGCTGCCTTCTTTAGGTCAGTGTCCCCCCTGATCAAGGAGGCCTACAGTAAGTCACACTACGGTGAATGCAGCTGGACAGGCAGACAGACTGGCTCATCACAAGGCTCTCCTCCAGGAGGGTTAGGCATGTTGGACAGAGATCCACAAACCTCTCTCTACCCCCCCTCCCAGCCCTCTTCACACACTCCGGTGTCTGTTCAGGGGTCCGGGCTTCTCCAGAGGCTGCTGAAGACGCCCGGCTGGGGAACAGACGGCAAACTCAGGACTGGAAGGGGAGGGGGGGGCTTCTGGGGTCAGGGCACGGCGTGGCCGGTTCAAGGGGTAGTCAGTTGGGTACAATTTTTAAAGGGCCGAAGTGCTCCTTGGACCAGCTGATCACTGAGGTTCAGGTTGAGTGCTCCATGAAGGTCAACAGTACTTCTGTAAGAAAAACACACACATTTAACACGTTTAGTTGGAAACACACCCTAACAGCACAAGCGTTGAGTTAACTTTCAAAACTTCGCAGGAGTAAATCAGATGCATGTGCAAAGGAGTTTAAACCATCCCAGACCACACCACTGAGGCTAAAACAAGTCAGTAAATCACAAAAAGCCTGCACTAATGGCCAAACGGTAAATAATTGAAATAATCTAAGTGCCAATATATTTCTATAATCCTGGAAGGAGGATAAATCAGGTGACAGATATACTGGTGTGTTAGAAACAGTCTGAAGTGCAGACAATCAAACATTAGCTCCTTGGTTAAATATTCATGAGCCTTTATTGGGCTTAAAAGCATCATGAGCAACAACAGTGCATTTTACATACCAAGCTAACTATACCAGGGAGACAATGGAAGAAGGATTAACTGAGTTATCGCTAAATTATTACCAACTGTAGAGTGCTGAATGTCTGACTTGTTATGTTGCCAAATCAAATGTTAATGTGTTTGTTTATGTGCATAGCGTGTGTGTAAGTTGAACAGAGGAGGCACGTTTTACCGCCCGGTCCTTGGTCCCAGCAGTCCAGCCTTTACAAATCATGCAGTAACGTCTGCACGGTCTAAATGGTCTGGCTGAAGTGCCCGCTGCTAATTACATCATTGTCCTCTAAGTTCAAGTGAAACATCAGAACTCCAGCAGCAAGACTTGCGTAAACTACAGAGTAAATTATTCACTAGCATGCCTGTTCAATAAGTGTACCCAAACACTTAGGGTCTTACGATAACACAAACAGAAGATAAGCAGCTCGGCGTGCAGAGAAAGAAGGATGAGCCTTTTAGTTTTCTTGGTCCCTTGACTGCAGTGTGAAACTGTGAGGAGTCTGACCTCAAAGGTTTGAACTCTAAGTGTCTGACTTCCTCCAGAAAGCTTATTTACAGGCACATCATGAGGATTTTACCCCGGCACTTCTAATTTAGAGCAGTGACTCTGAACTTGAAATTCTTGTACCCATCACTTTTTTTAAAGGCATAGTTTTGATATAATTCAAACTTCTAATGTATGAGTTTTCACCATGTGTCTACCTGTTCTTGTCCCATGGAGGGCAGGCCGGGCGATGGCCCTGAGGCCATGGACGTGACACTCATCTGCCCGCCCATCTGTCCCATGCTGCTGGTAGCCATGTTAGTGGCCATAGAGACGTTGTTGAGGTTCATGCCATTGCCGTTGTACATGTTGCTGTTGTTCTGCTGGGTGAACTGCGGTGATGCTTGCTGCTGTGAGAACATACTGGAGAGGAGAGGAGGCAAAGAAAGATGGAAATTTTGCTCGTCTGTTAATGTTGCACCATTTTTGTTCATCTTTTCTTTCTTTCTCCTAAAATGAGACACATCTGGCTTTACAGATTGACTGAAGCTCCCATCATCTCTACCTGTTGCCTCCCATGTTGCCTTGCGGCCATCCGTTCATGTCAGGCGAACCCTGGAAAGCAGCGTTTCCTTGACCCTGCTGCATCATGGGGGATTGTGTGTGGGCCATGCGGGGAGAAAGCATGGGGCTCTGCGGTGTGCCGGGACCTCCGAACCCTCCATCTGCTTGTTGGCTCATACCTGTGGTGGAGGCATCAGGACATCTTTAACAGAGTGAACCTGCAAAGACTCAACTATGATCCTGTAGTGAAGAGGAGTGATCGGAGGTTAGCATCACATGAACTATTACACAATCATGCCACATGACGACAAGCAGGTTAGCATTAATGAGCATCTGAACAAGCATGACAAGAAGCACAATGTTTTCTGGATGCACTACTGAGATGGAGCTGATGTTTCCTACATGCAGTAAACAGGCGAGGAAGGAGGGATAAAAAGGGATTAGGAGATCAGGAAAGGAAGTTAGGAAATAAGAAGGACAAAGACTTTCTTTTTTTTTTTTTTTTACACATGATTACTTATTTATCTTATTATCTGCACATTATTATTATTATAATTTAACATCTCTGTAGTATTTCAATGTCCTATGTATGTGTTTTAATTTGGTTGATTTATTTCTTTTTAGCCTAAGTTTTAACGTCTAATTCTACCTTCATAGCGTTTCCTCAGTTCAAAGCACACATTTAAATTTTGTTGTGTACTTTTAATGCACTGGGAGGTGGGTTTTTGTGTTTTTTTGGGGGGGGCAAGGGTGGAGGGTTTTGTTCTGAGCTGTAGGTTTGCGGCTAGGAGGAATCTTATTGTAGTATTTTTCTGTTTGTTAAGCACTTTAAGTTACCATTTTGCACATGAAAAGCGCTCTATAAATAAAGTTTGATTGATTGATTGATAAAGTCCTGTTAAATTTATTGTACTGTACAAATCCAGACTCTGGGGTCATTATAAGCAACAGTTTTACACTAAATCCTCAGAAAGAAAAAGCTGATCTTATCAAACTGACACGTTGCTGCTCTGCCTGCTCACAATCTTTGGAGTCAGGCGTCTCCTGAGTTAATCTGTATCATGGCGCCCTCTGGTGCAGAAAAAGTGCACAGCCAGCACACTATTTTGCTAATGCACAGAACAGATAGTATACATGGCAGCGCGTCTGTTATGCAATTGAAAGGCAAATTATGCAGCAGGATTTGGATCATTCACTGGCAACTGATTAATGCAGTCATCAGATGATTGCAGCAGCTAAAAGCATGTGATGCTGTGCAACTAGAGTCACATCAACACACAGACACAATGGCGAGCGCGCGCACACACACACACACAGGTTGTAGGGTGGAGTGTGTGTGAGGCTGGGGAGGGGGGGTGTGGGAGCAGTACCTGAGTTGGGAAACTGAAAGGCACTGTGCTGCAATTGGGGGCTGAGTACAGCCCCGTACTGTCCGCCCATCATGTTTGTGTTCCCCATCATCATCTGTGAGGAGGAGGAGGAGGTGGAGGAAGAGGAGGAGGTGCCATGCAAGTGGAGCTGGGGATTGGGGGGTAGAGAAGGCAGGCTGGGGGAGAGAGGGGAGGAGAAGGGGCTGGTGGGAGGAGGTGGCGAGGCCAGGCCTGTACTGGTACCGTAGCTGGGCGGGTAGGGGAACTGCTGGGGGTTGGCCTGGGGGATCCGAGGGTTACTCATGCCTCCAGCAGCCATGTTGGGAGGCATGTTGAGTCCCTGGGCCCGCATGGCCATGCTGCGCTGCTGCTGGACCTGCTGTGCCTGCTGCTGCTGCTGCCGCTGCCTCAAGTGATTACTCAGCAGCTCTCGCTGACGCTGTGCCAACATCTGAGCATTGATGGTCCCCTGAGAGCGGGAAGAAACAAAAAGAAAGGGCATCACAGATTTTCATTATGTACATCTACTAATGCGTCAGCAACACAACACACGCTGAAACTAGAAGATCACGTGATGGCAGCAGAGACCTACCTGGTTTGGAGCACTGGCCCGTAGAGGTAGGTTCACATTTGAAACACTACTCATCTGAGTCATCATTGGCTGACGGTTCTGGTGGGACAAGAAACAAGAAGAGGTTAAGCGCGGATCGTCTTTTTAACACTACTTTTCTTTGTTCAAGACAATTTTTTACCGGATACAACATCAGCAGCAGCGCTGTTGTTTGAAACATAACAACAAGCAAACTTTATAAGTTCATACCGTGGTTTAGAAGTCGGCTATATTAAGCGCTACTTGCAGCCTAGTGCTCTGACGGATCTGTAAGCTAACGTGTAATGTTAGTGAATCCTTGTTATGTCCTGCCCATCTACCAATCAGAGCTAACGTAACTTCACTCTTTATTTTATTGACAGACTCTCAAGTTTGATCGGATCACTGCAGTGTAACTGCTGCATGCGGGTTGGAATGAACATCATCACAAACAGCTTAGCCTGTGTTTTAGCCTTTAGCTTGTGCTCTACTCTCTCGTTTAGTTTTCTACTGCTCTTCTGTCCTTTTTCTTAATGCAAGTCCAGCCCCAGTGTCCACCATCACTACAAATCTAATCCAAAAAATCGTTTTCAGCAGAGAAAAACAAATCTCTCTTCTAACTACTAAACTTCGTCAGCCAGCGTGGTGTTGTCAAAGAGACTTCAACGTGCCACAAATCAATCCAGTCCAACTTGATTTGGAAGCCAAGAAATAGCATTTAGAAATAACCTATACTGGTGGTGATAATCTCACTTTAAATTGTGGATTACGATCAGGCATATGTCTAGGTTTGAGGACTTTCTAAGTAATCTTGAAAAAGTCTCACTGTCTCTTTATAAACAGCACGTTCCTTTGAACAGAATCATTAATTCACTTGTATGTTCCAGTTGGATATTTTCATGTAATCAACCATTTCTAATGGCGCTCATAATGTTCATTGAAACAAGCTATTTGGCAAAGATGAGATTATATCTATGCACGTGCTGTTAAAATGTACAGTTAGATCTGAGTATTGCAAGAAAGCTCAGCTTGTTGTTCCACCTCAACAGCTTCCCAAAACGAGAAACACCAGCTCTTCTGATGAGCTTTGCATGGCAAAAAACGTAAACCAACAACAACAGAAGCTTTCTGCTGAAAACAGAACATGCACATTGTTTGCAGAATAGCGAGGATTGGTTTGAAATTAGGCACCCTTTTATGATTCACTTTTTTGCTTCGAAGCTTGAGGATGCTGAACTGTGTGTTTAAGTCAACATCACTTCATGATATTAAGGAATATAATTCCCCTCCTCCTTGTTAAAATTTCATTGCAACTTAATATACTTTATTCAAGAAACAGCCATGAAAGACCAGCAGGTGGCAGCCTTCCTGAATGTCCAGCCTTGTCCTCGTCCTAACGAAGATCCACCAAAATGTCAGCCTCAAGGATGACAACACATCTCCCAAATATTTGCACACTCACACAGCTGCCGGTCAAACAGAGCAGCGTTACATAATGAAGATGAAAGAATCAATACTCAGGTTCACTACACAGTCTGGATCACTGTGTACCTGCTGTGACTGGAGCCGGTGCTGCAGCTGCAGCCGTAGTGTGTTGGGCTGATTGGGGACGACTCCGGTGGGCCTAAGTCCAGGTCTGGTCTGCATCCTCATCATGGGGTAACCGGGCCGTGGACCCATCTGACCTGACATGGGATGGAAGCCTTGCTCCTGCACTGGTGCAACAGGATAACCCCTCTGGGCCATATGGGAGGGTGGAGGACCAAACTGCTGGGTGTACATTGGGGGCTTTTGGTCTACCATCATGGAGGGGTCCTGGGGGAACTGGTCCGGCTCAATAGTTTGAGTCTGAAATAGCCAGACATATAGATTAAAACCATATTGAGTCATAAAAAACTCCCCTAAAAGTCTCTATAAAAGAACATTAAATTCAATGTGTCGTTGTATTTTGGACATATTAATCTCACTTGTTCTACCAGAGCAGGGATCCCCAGAGCTCGATCAATCTCCTCAAGGCCGTCAAAATCTTTCAGCGCTGTGTACAGCTGTGACATCAGGACTCCTTCGTCTACGGCACTGCCATCCCCTGAGCTGTGCTCCGTACTGCACAGCAAATCATCCTGAGGCGCTGAGTGCACCGGCCTGAACAGAGACGAGACGGAGAATATTTTCTGTCAGAACATTTTGTGCAGTACAGACTTCAGCTCACTCATACACCTTTGAGGACAGCATTTTTAAGTATTATTTCAAGACGTGCTTTTAGTTTGGAAGAAGTACCTGTTCTGGTTAACAAAAGCTGTCTGATCGATGGGCATCATGCTGTCGGGCCAGGGGGCTGTCTGGTTGGGTGGAGCCTGCTGCTGGGAGAAATGGTGGCCAGCCATGCCAATGTCCATGTCAGGTTGAGCTAATTACAGAAAAATAGCAAACAGATTTAGTCCAGATGCAAATGTTGTTACCTCAATGAAAAAACTCCTGTAATGCAAATTTAAAAAACAACTGGGACACAAAGTCCTGGGGAAGATATTACATACTTAAAAGTTATACCTCAGCCAGCCACTTGGTGGCAACCTTTAACTTTTTTCTGATATGAGTTGAGTGGAGGTCTCTTCAGTTTAGCTTTACCTCTTCCCCCAACAGCACTGGATTTTTTTGGATTGTGGCTTAAAGATCAGTGAAGGAAAAACTATAAAGGTCAGCAATGTTGTGAGATTTTTGTGGCAAAGCTTTTGAACATAATGTATCCTCGTGGGGGTGGAGGCTTTGTTGCTATTGGTCGATCAAAGAGATACTTAATATTGCATATCATTTTAATCTGGGTTTTCAGTGAGCACTGAACCCTCACCATTGGCCATCATAGGTGATTGAAGCATCTGTCGGGGTCCTGGCTGGCTACTGGGTCTCATGGGTGCTCCATTGGGCCCCATTCTGCCCTGCATGGCACCTTGCTGCCCAGGGCCAGACGCTCCCAGAGGAGGGGCCGAGGCTGAGCCTACCCAGCCCTCCTGCTGCTGCATGCCCGGCCGTGGACCCCCTGGAGCCATCAGTCCTGCAGGAGCAATCATAGATAGACACAAAAAAACTGTGACACACAGCTGATCAACTCTGTACCCATGATGCAATGGGTTAATAAAGAGTGAAAATCATCTTTTGGATGTTGAAGGAGTTCTAATATGTGGGAGTGACAGTGAGAGAAACTTTGTGCCCAAGTGTGACTAAATATTTCCTGTCACAGGAAGTGAGTCACTGTGCCATGACATGAGATGTCACAGGCTACGAGCAACACTGAGAGGGAGTCAAAACAGTCCTTCCTTATAAAACAAGTGTGAAATATCATAAGGAGGATATTGTTGTGAGTCTCACTGGGTTTGCCTCTGAAATTGCTCAGTAGGAGTCAGACATGAGTTATGACTTCTTTTATTTGCTCCAAAGTTCAGGCTCTGCACTAAAAGTTTCTTCTCTTCTGTGAACAGATAACAACAAACCTTCATAAACAGGAATCATCTCGTTGTTTTCTTTACACTGATATTTTAAAATATTTCAACCATTGGTTGTTTTTTAATATCCATGACTTTTTTTTTATCTTTATCTCTGACTGTGATGTCTTTTGTTTGTTTTGGTATTTCAAACAGGAAATGTGTGGGGGGGGGGGGGGGGGTGAGGAGTAGATCTGCCTCAAAGGGTCGAGGCTGGTAGCCAAACCAATGAAAGATGATTTGAACCTAAAGAATCTGAATATGGAGCACCTCTGCCTATATTAACTGACCAATACCAGTGCCCTTTACATAAATTTAACAATATTAACATGATTCAAAAGATTTTAAATGATCAATAAAGAAGAATATCTCTTTTTGGGCTCTAAAACAGAGGAAGTGGGGGTGGTATAGTTAATCTCTCTTAATCTACTTTAACTGAAAGATCTCACATTTTGTGGACTCTTCAGACTCATGACTCCAGCTCTGAATCAGCAGCACAAAACATTTACTCAAAAGAAAAAGAAAAGTAGAAATAATTGTGAGACCCCTTTCTTTTTGTGTCTGAAAATTTCAGAATTAGGGGACAGGACATCTACACTTAAACATGAGACTAATTCTTCTTTTTTGTCTTAGTACACATTTCTACATTAAGGGATGAAGAAAACACTGTTCAAAGAGCGTCTCTCTCTCTATACAAATTTGCATCATCGCATGCTGGCGACAATCTAAAACTATTAACATTAAAAACCGTGGCCCCACTTACCTGTGTTAACCATACCGGCCTGGTTAGCAATCATGCCATGATTTCCCACCATGCTTTGCTGCTGCTGTTGCTGCATAAGAGTGTATGGGCTGGTGGCCCTCATGGGATACTGTAATGAGGGCTGCTGAGGGGACACATTCATATCCAGAGAGACACTCCTCACAGGCAGACCCCGGCCTGGCTGACCAGGTCGGACCCCTCCAAAGTCTGCAGACAGGAACAAATGAGATTTAATACACAGATACAGATTACAAAGATTATCTCCATATTTAAAGCTTTAGTTTGAACAAACTGTAGTGTATTTCGAGAGGGAAACCCTGGACCCTGAGACTCACTCGTTGGGGCCATGCCAGTCCCCATGGCTCTGTGTTGTTGCTGTGCGGCCATGGCAGGATTGTTTTCAGACATTTGCAGGATGTCGTTGATAATGTTCTGCTTGTCCATTGGACTGGGTAAAGAAACAGGCCGGGGTTCACAGAAGAGCTGCGGCTGAGCATTCTGCAGGTCGTTCAGGATGTCGTCCAGCTCCGACGACTGGAGAGAGAACGGGAAAAAAAAAGGGTGAAAACGAGAAACAGACGAGCCATTCAGAAACTAATGTCTGTCTCACCTGGACACATTTATTGAGAGCAAACCCAAGTCTGTGAACAAAACAACGCTTGCATGAGTCTTTATCTAGGAAATGGTAACAGCAGGCTTGGCCTTGTTTATAATACAGCACTAACCTCCGGATAAAATAGACCAATTTTCTTAAATCTAGGCCACGCTTCACTTTGACTTAGATCGTCTGACACGTTCTCTTTTTTCTTTCAAACCCACAGCTGTTTGCTTGGCTTTAAAAGTCCACACTTTTAAGCACATATTTAAGACTGTCATTACATTTTTTATGACTTATTTTGTTCTCACTGAGGAAGAACATGTGGCTACAGAAGCTGCTTTCCTTTCTGCTGAGTAACTTGGGAGAGCAGCGTGTTTGGTTGGTGCCAAAGTTTGAATTACCCTGTGCCCCCCCCCCCCCACCGCAAACAGCTGGGACTGAGCGGGCTCACTAAAGCCCAAGGCTGCTTTCACACACAGCTGGGCCGTGGACTATCTGGACAGTTTTTGTTTAGTTTTTCACACAACTCTCTTAAAGACAAGGACAGACTGGAATCTGGCGTCAAACACTGAATCATGGAATCACTCTGACTAAAGATGAAACTCTTGGCAACAGTTTTACGATGTTTGAGGTTGACACCGTGGACTATAAATCCTTTTAATGTCACTTTTTATGGAGCCTTTTTAATCTTTATTAAACGATCTATTACATTCTGCCCCAAAGTCTGCCTTGGATTAAGTATAACTTCTTTATGTGAACACTTATACTCATCCTAAACCATTCTGATCAACATGACTCCACCACCACAGCTCGTCATATTTCAGCCTACTGCTTACAAATCTAAAGTCCTGTTTCCTGCAGCACAAAAAGAAATAATTACATTGATATTTACACAAACTGCTTTGACACACTGTTTATCTTCATCAAGATCACTCAGTTGTTCATAGTTATAGTTAGATCAGTTGATCTAATTTCCAGCCAGAACCAGCTGACAGTCAATCCTACATGTTGCTTGTTCTTGCTTCCTTTCACCAGCTTTCCATAACAGTCAAAATTAACTGAAAGATCCTGTTGATTATGTACAAGTCACTGCATCACCTCCTCCTCCTCCTCCTCCATATTCCACTTTTGGTCCTCTACAAACACCAAATCTCAGCCCTCCATCAATTCAGTGCACAAACTGCAAATCAAGAGGTGATCTCACCTTTTCTGTTTAAACTTTCAACTTCAGGATAAACTCTCAATCCATCATATCGACAAATCTTTGAATGAAAAAGATCTGTACTGACAAACCTTCGTGTAGCTCTAAAACCTCGTCTTGTGTTTTAGTCCTTTTTCTTTTTCAAATGTTGTCAGTTTTTTTATCATACTGTTTTGCAGTAACTGTGTTTACAAAGCCCTTTCATACAAAGTGTCATGTTTGTTTTAGAGTCACCATATTGGAAATATCACCCACGGTTTTTCCAATGTTCGTCAGTGTTTGAGGTTAAACCAATTTCTCTCTTGAGTTGTGCCCTCTCTTTCTAAACCACTTAATCTGCATAGTTGAGGCAAAGTTCATGACTGCTCATGAGTCTGTTAGTGCTCAAGATTTCTACCTGCTGAAAAAGGGAAGACTTCTTTCAAGAACTGAATTTTAATGGATTAATGTTTGGTCTCTGTAAATGACAAAACTAAGAGTGTGGGGTAGTCCTACTTTGTGAAGAGCTCCAAGTTTTTATTTCCAAGGTTGTCTGTTTGACAGAAAATTCAGGAGGCTACATCAGGAATGCACCAATCCAATCCTAGTTAAGGGAATCGGTACAGAATTCACTTAAAAGTAAGAGATTAGATATTGGTGACAGAGGGCCAATTCATAGAACAGATCTATTAAACTCAGTTCTATGCTGTTCTGTGTTCACAACAATCATGCGCGTGCATTATGTCATCAATAACTGGAGGTCTGTGCATTTTTGCAAGGCAGCGCTAAAATATTATGAAAGGAGACAACAACAGTGACTCAGCGGTTTGGAGAAATTTCACACGTTTCATTAACAACCCTGATAGAAATTTATAATACGTGCACGTTTAACTTCCCATTGCTGAGGTTTACAGTTAAATCGTAATTCCGGTTAGCATTCCAGACCTACTCACCACACATTTTCACATTTCTCATCCCATAAAATAATGATTCAGTCAGTTAAAACATATTTTTTATTTCGTTTGGTTTTAAAGTTAAAAAAATTCTGAAACTAATAAAACATAATTCTCAAGTCTTGTTCTCATATTAAGAAAAAGAAAAAGTTTAAATTAATACTGATATCAGATTGGATCAGTAGCGATACTGACTGATACCAAGGCCCAGGTATCGATATTTATATCAGGACTGATAGGACAGTTGGATCAGTGCATCGTATTCTAAACTTTACAGTCACTGATCCACTTTCTGACTTGTATGTGTGGTTTTGGGGAGTGGTTATTTAATAACGAGGACTTTGAGTTGTGTTAACTAATTTGGAAATTGCTTTACAAACAAAGTCTGATAACTAGATCAGAAACAGTCCAATGCAAAACAACCGACCTACAAAGCACACCAGCATGTCTGCGCTGGATTCCACTCAGCTGACATACATGAAGGCAGTCAAAACTTTGGAGAAACGTAAACATTGGCGAGTGTAGAGCTTCCCAGCGAGGCCTGGGGGATTTAAGGTAAATAAGTTGCAGTGGCTGAAAGCGTCCAGGAGAGAGCAGCACGATTGGAAACACTGACAGCTCCTGACTGTGACACATTGTACTGTACAGCAGGAAAACAGATGCAGTGTTGTACCTCAGTGTTCCACACAGTTACATCTATTACTTGTGCATGAAGACACCCCTAAAGATGACCAGAAAGTCAAACATGGCTGATGTTAGATGTTAAAGCCTGCGTGTGTTCTGCAGTTAAGACCGACCTCTTCTCCACCTTAAGATCTGCTGTTTGAGAAAACATCTCCACCGTCACAGCAGCACACAGACAACCACACAGTGCTGATGGCTCTAAGCATACAGGATATGTAGAGAGCTAGAGAGAGCAGCAGAGAGAGGTGGGGGTGGGGGGCGGTGGTGGGAGAGAGAAAAGCCCTAATGAGGTCAGGAATGATGTAATGCTCCTGTACGCTCTCAGATTGCTCTTTTCCTCCTCCTCCTCTCCGATTCTCTCTCCCCTCCCACTTTCTATTCTCTCGTCTTCTCTGGTTGCTCTTACCCTTAATGGGTCCTATTTCTATCAATCCCTGTTACTCTCTCCCCTCAATGCATGTCAGCGCATGTAACGCAATCCACATCCTTCCTCGCTGCATTGCAGATCGGAGCTCTGAATTCATCTGAAACTGGAAGGATTTGTAGAAACCAAATAACTTTGACCAGAAATAACAAAGTCTGAAGCAACGTCCCATTTGCAGATGACTTCTGAGAGTCTTTGGAGTAAAGGTGATGTTAACATAGAGGAGAAGCTTACGCACGGCATGTGATCTACTGTTTGAGGGCAAACATGCATATTTAAAAATCCTGTATGTTTTTTGCCCCAGAAACTTACTCTCAGGTTATTCCCACATGCATCAGGCGAATATGACCACATACGACACACACACACACTGTACATTACTCTCAGAAGTAGCTGCCTCAAGACTACAGATCAAATTCAACTGTTGTAATAAGTCTGGCATATTTATATCAACCCAAATCCATACTGTGTTGACTAAAGTGCACCAATGTGTCCTAAATTAACACAATTAGAAAATGAAGTAAAAGTTATTTGTGTTAATCTAAGAAGCATCTCAGTTATTATCAGTAAAATCTTCAGCTTTAACTTGCTGATTTCTTGTTGTGACACCCTGACCTAACCCGTGTCATTTTAAAGGAAAGGGAACTGAGACACAGGGAGGGTAAACCAGAACTGCTGTGGTCAAGTAAAGCAAAAAGAAAAAAGTCTTTCACTCCAATTTTAGATTCTACTTGGTCAACAATCGAAAAAACAAACAAACAAACAAAAAAAATACCACATGAAACATTCACAACAAAGTGTGTTCAAGAGATGAGATCTTCAGAGCTGCAATGTTTGAGGCCTGACTGACAAGTTAAGAGTTTTACGAGTGGGAATTTAAACATCTTCCAGGTCTACCTCATTACATAACTCAGAAATGTCATTATGTCATCATCAGGGGAAGAATATCACTGGAACATTACGTTAGTAAACAAAGGTTTTTCTGAAACAAGGCCCTTAGTGGTACAGGTAAGGCAGTGGAAAACATTCTATCGATTTATGTTCTTGTGTTTAAGACAAAAACAAAAAATCTCAAATTGAGATTTTTTTGGTTTGTGTTGAATGAGGCACACCCTCTGGACAAACTGGTATCTCTTATTTTGTCCTTCATTTATTAATTTTTAAGTTACAAGTAACGTCTACTTGGATACCGTAATTTCTGGAATATAGGTTGCACTGGTATGTAAGATTTCATCTTCCTTTTGGGGTCTCTCTGAGGGAAAAAGGTTTTAATCATCTTCCTGTGACAATCTCAGTTATGTTCAGTAAAGTCCCCAACTTGCTGTTTTGTTCCGGTGCCTTCCGTTGTTTTTTTTTTAATGTGGAGTTTGCAATCCTGTTAACAAGATAGAGGTTTAGTTTGGCCTGTAAGTAAGTACAATAGTTTTGATATAAAGACGATTCCACTGTCAGCAACCCACCCTCTTGTGTCAGTCATGAGTTGTCTGTCATTTTCTTTAAACGTGTGACTTTGGTTTAATGCAGGAGAAAAAGTGGCACAGTAAAGAGGCCATTTCTTTATGTACCCAACCCAACTTTTAAATAGCAGAAAAGATATAAGTGCGTCCTGCACACCAACCTTTACTGCATGTATTATTCAAACAATCCCTATTTAAAGTTTTGCAGCTTGTGATTCAGGTTATCAGAGGCTCGTTGGGTTTTGAAAAGGTCTGACATTAACTGTACACAAGGACCTATGTAATTTCTGAAAAATGTAGATATGTTTGCCGAAGTGAGCTCCAGTGGAAGTGACATGTTTTGGCACGCAGTTTGACGTTATACAGACTCTTAAATTAAGAGGAAAACTGCAGCATTTAGGCCAGCTGAAACTAATGAAAGAGCTTTTGAAACTAATTAGAGTGAACTGAATGAGACAAATTGTGTTTTTTTTTCTTTAATCGCTCTTATTATCTGGGTCATGAAAAAGGTGTGTAGGTATTGGGATAAATATCCCGATGAAATAAACACTACATCTGGAGGAAAACTAGTGATTAACAGTGACTCTGCTTTATACCTGCTTTATGTGTCGTTCCACGTAATGTAAAATCTACTTGGCAGTAGATCTGATTCTGATTTAACTCTTGCTCTTAAGCGTATATGTTTCATTGGTGGTATAGCGGTGCTTTGGAAAGAGGATTACGCAGCTTCATAGACAGTGTATTTACAAGACAACATTTGAAATAACCGCAGGGACACACACACACACACACACACACAAAGATAATCCTTCCTCCCATAGGACTGTGTGACTAAAGGACCATACCTATACTTCCTTTAGCCATCAACACAGCCACTAATACTGCGCTCTGCTCTGATTTCTCATTTAGCTCTGCTCCAGCCATCAATAATTCAGCCCTCAAACAATCATGAGGAAGAGAGAGAGGAGGGAGGGAGGGAGGGAGGGAGGGAGGGAGATACAGCGTGAACACAGTGGGTGAGGTTAGTACAGAGAGAAGGATGAGTGGACTTTTTAACTAGTACAGTCAGCTTTCACACATGGCTGAGCAGAAACCCACTCACACACATGTAATGGCTCTAATGAAGTCATGGCTTTAGTACATGTCTAATAAATGCTCTTGTTCTGGCTTGGAAACCATAGTCACTGAGATGTGTAATCACCAGCACTGTTAAATGCTTCAAATGCTTTAATCACTGCCTCTATGTGCAAGCCAGATTTTCCCTTTTCCTGCATGCACTGGCTCACCAGCCTCTTAAAATAAAACAGATAAGTTCTATTCCTCTGTCTTCTTTCTCTCTCTATTGTTTCCCGTACGTTCCTTGTTCTACAAACACACACCACTCCCTCTCTCTCTATCTCCATGGTAGCAGAGAGGACATGCAGGAGCATATGGCTCATCATTTTCACTCTGCCTGCCGAGGCTGGGCTCTCCTGGGGGTATCTACACCTCTCTCTCTCTCTCTCTCTCTCATCTCTTTCTTTGTTCAGTTCAACAGCAGCTCTTATTATCCATCCAATCACCCTTTCCTTATTCTCCATATGTACCCGAGTGGCCGAGCACATGCTGTACGCTATGCACAGCGAGATGACATTGTGTACCGATGCCTGCTCAGAAATGTGGAAAACAAGAAGTGAGCAGAATCAGAATGCATTGGCTCAAGTTTGACTTCATGTTAGAGACGTTTTACTCAAATTAGAGTCTCAGGAGAAAATGAGCTTCGATGTGTGCATAAGAACCACATTCTTAGTAGAGTGATTCTTAAACATGTTTCCAGGATATAAAGGTCACGGTCTCATATTTGTCAAATATTGATTTTCATTTCCTGCATTAGAGAACTAACGAGCTACAACCCTGCTTTGCTGGAATTTAGAGTTTTACCAGCCACACACTCCCTGCTTACTTCCTATTTCACTTTCTCCCTCCTCTCTCTTTCAGTGCCAGGCCTGACCAGCACTCGCTGCCAAACCCGAGGACTCTGGCCAAACGCAACCAGGATCAAATGGCTGGAGAACCGCAGGGGCTCCTTCCAAATGTCACAGTTGTTTGAAGCTGTGCGGTCAGCTTCAGTCGGCTCCTGCTTCCGATACATAAACATTAACGGGCCCAGATGTGTTTAAATATGTGATTCGAAAAGTACATGCATGATGTCTTAATTTGTAGAATAAGACTGTAAGCGTGTATGCTGCATTCGTGCCACAAAAGCTACCTGACCTCTACTCTGCTGGACTGTATTTGTGTTTAGCTGAGGCATACTGGGTGGACATGGGACTTGGAGGAAGTAACATCTGCTACCTAACCCAGATTAATGCTCAGACACAGAGAGGAGGCCAGCAGATCAGAACAGGACTGAAAAGTTTTGGAAGTTGCATTCAACTGAAGAGAAGGAGAAGAAAAAGTTTGAGGGCAGCTCAGGGTCTGAAAAATCTGACAAAGAAAGCTTGAATACGCACCTGCTCAGCTCGGTCGTATCCTGCGTCTTGTTTTTCTGCTTTGACAAGCGGGTGTTTCCCCCCTTCCACCTTCACCTCTCCAGGCTCCAGCTTAGGCGCCTTGTCCTTCAGTACAGTGTCATCTTTATCCAGCAGGTAGCGAAGCAGGGCATTGTCTTTCTTCTTTGGGCTCAGGGGCTCCTGCTTGGGTGTAATTTCTGCCCCAGCAGCTGTCCCACCAGCACCAGGGGTCTGGTCTGTGCCCAGCTCTTTGCCTGTGGCCTCTGCTGTGAGCTTGGCCAGGTCTACAGGAGACGTGCTGTTCTGGAGCAGTTGGTGAAGGATCTTGTGTTTTTCTTTGAGGGAAGTGGCGTGCGTGCTCCCCCCTGCGTGACCGCTCCGGACCCCCGTCCCGGCCTGGTCCTTGCTCTCTCCTCCTGTGTTGGGGGAGAGAGACGTCTCTAAGGGCTCAGGCTTGGTGGTGAGCAGTTGCAGCAGCTTTGTCTGACCCTTGTTGTCATGGAGACGGCTGTGAGCATCGTGACCCTCAGTGGGTCCATCTCTCTCTTCTTTGGGCTCAGTTAGGTTGCTGTCTGTCTGGCCTTGTGTGTGCCCCTGACCCCCTTCTGAGTGAGGTCCAAATGAGTCTCCTGTACTGCTCCCGTTGCCTCCACCAATTTTTGACATTAGATGCGGGTTCACCCCTGACCCTGGCGTGATCCCAGCAGGGGAGCCTATCTTTCTGTCTGGAGACCCCAGAGTGTGTGCATGAGGGGGCCCATGTCCGTGTCCCACACCGTGACACTCGCTGAGAGCCTGCAGGGCTGAAAGAGAGCTGCTAGTGTAGCTGTTAGCATGGGAGCTAGTTGTACTGCTACTGCCTGCACTTCCAGGCCCTCCACCACACATCGCCACAGGGGAGGGGGAGTGCAGGCCTCCTGCTACACGAGGGCTGCCGCCCCCCCCAGGACTCCCTCGGTGCCTGGGTGACAGCATAGAGTTCTGTTGAGGTGGGTGAGGTCCACCGGCAGGACTGGGGCTGGCTCGAGACGGGCTGTTCATCCTCCAGTTTGGGCCCTGCTGTGGAGGCTGCATGCCCCCGGTGTGGTTGTGCGGTGGGGGGCAACCAAAACGGTAGCCCTGCATATGGCCCCCAATGGCTGCTGGCTCTCTGGGGCCAGCTGGACCAGGGGAAGAGAAAGGCGTGCTGTTGCTGCTGATGGTAGTGTCTTGGCCCTGAGGCCCTGAACCTGGCAAGGAGCCTGGGGTAGGGGGAGTCATGGAGGGAGTGGAGGGGTTCATCGGTTTGGGAGCCATCCCTGTGGCCTGACTGCCAGGACCCATGTCCTGACCCATCCCACAAACTGTCTGCTCCCTGGGAGTGGAAAAAAATGCAAATAGACAGACAGTACAGCAGGTTAATGAACCTTTTATTGCCAAACGTATCATATTTGATTCATGAGTTTCAAAAACCTCTATCTCATCAACAGGATAAATATTTTCACTAAAAACCTGTAAAAAAAAAAAAAGAAGTATTTTCAGCCTTTGAGGATTATCACTCCACTACAGGCAGCTGAAGTTGTATATATATAATTTTTTTCGGAAAATCTTAGCTAATTTTCCAGAAGTTGCGGTAAGAGTTTATATAATTTTTTTGTAATGTTAAATAACTGTTATTTACTTCATTCATGAACTGGAAAACGTGCTTTAGTGGTTGTTTGTTATTCTTGATTACTTTCTGACCTCTCAGTTTTAGTGTTTTGGCTCAAATTTGGGGGAAAAAAAAGATGAAATCAGTTTTAAACTCCTTACTCCTGTAGTTTTCTTCGAAATTCTCTGAGAAAGAAAGAGTTTAAATTCAAGCAATTCATGATGCTGGCTGGTTTTCTCGTTGTCATGACAAATTTGTTAAGCACTGTATATTAACATCTATTTGACAATATTTATGATGACCTAACATCTAAGTAAACGGAAACATTTACAGTAGACTGTGAAATCGTTATTATCTTGTTAAATTTAGGAAGGGTTGTATTTAAAAATAATAAGTTTTGTACATGGTTTCTGAGCATTAGACAGTGATTTTTTTGCTCTAAAAAGGAAAAATGATCATGAATGAGCTGGTCCACGTTTTTTTTTCTTAGACTGCGTAATTTGTGGATATTATCCTTTCTAACTCCGTCTTCTCTTTCTGTATCGCTTTCTTAATTTTCTCTCTATCGTTCTTTCTTCTGCCCCCGGCTTCTAAACTTTTGCCTGCATGCAGAGCAGCAAAATTTAAAGCCTGGAATGCAGAGCCTTCATTGGCTGAGAAGCGTCACATGGGATGGCTTAACTCAAATGCAACTGGTCCGTACGTTTCCAGCACTGTTCTACCGATACTGTAAACACTGTAAACGCTGTAAACGCTGTAAACGCTGTAAACGCTGTAAGAGCTGCGCCAGTGAAAATAGAAGCGTTTCGTTAAATTTAAAATCCACTTGTTATTTACTGATGATAGGTCCAGGTCCACATAACATGGTGTGGATCATGGTGGCTATCCGGACCTGGACCGCAGTCCACCATCAGGTGACTCCTGATCTAAACTGTTACTCTTTTTTTGAAAAAAAGTATTTTCTGCACTGAATGAACACATATTTACTTAAATCTTGATTGAAAAGTTGCTAAAATTGCCCAATTTATCAAATATGATACAAAAAAAATTAATCATAAACAAAATGATATAGCGTCGCAGATTTGGCTATTTTTAGTGGGTCAGGCTTTACACGGTTAAACTGTTTTAACCAACACATCAGTGTTTTTTAGAGGTTTAAAAAAAGAATATAAACCACTGTGTAAAAGTTTCCAAAAACAAGTGCAGCTCAGACCACGAACAAGCATAAAAGCTCACATTTAAACCCATCAACATGGAACACATGGGGCCGACATGATGCCCTTTGGGGCATTGACAGGCTAAAACATGAAGCCATGCTGCACATTTGTCTCTGTCTTCCTGACACAGGTGTAGTTAGAGAGTCATACCTCTGCAGAATGTGCAGGGACATGTAGAGCTGGGGTTCGTTGGTGGCTTGCGAGCGCACCAGTTTGCTCTTTGTGTGGGCTGACACGATGGTTCCATCAGAGAGTGAGAATCGGTAGATGGGGCTGAACGCCTGGCCGTGGCGGAGCACTGGGGAAGAAAAAAACCCTCATATTAGAGGACGCACAAACATTTGATGATCTGAGCTTTAACCACTTACAGATTGAAAACTCATTTTCTATTGTGAGGATTCTTTTTGCCGTTTGCTTTTCAATTGAGGGACTTAATAAGGCAGCAGATTAACTACAAGAATTGTTATGATCAAATCCCTATTTTACAGAAAAAAACAAGCAAGAAAAAAGAAAACAAAGAAAACTGTCTACATGTTGAACAGGATAGTCTTGGAGTAGGTGGTGTTACCTTCCTGCTGATGTCTCTTTGCAAATGACATCTCTCCATCATTCTGCAGGTGGAACCTCTGGATGCAGCGCCTCACCAGATCCTCCCAGCCCGGCTTCATGGACGCCCGCAGGAGACTTGTATCCAGGGACGTTATCTTACCTAAACACAGAGGAGTGGATCAAAAAGGCCGTAGTCACACACTGACACAGAAGTGAGGTTTTCTAAACGCTTGCACAGAACAGCATCGGTTGAGCTGCTGGGGATTCGATGCCTCGCTGAAATATAAATATGTAGAGCAGCTTGTTGACAAGAGATGCTCTTTACTTTGCCACTCTGCTGCGAGACAGCTGTGTGGTTTGATACCTGCAGAAGAAGTATTGAGGATTTAGTCTGCTTACATTTTAATTACAACCTGTCAAAAGCTTTAGTGAGAGATTCCCAATGTGCCTGTGAGGTGATGTTTTCAAGAGAGCTTTTTTCTAGAGCTCAACAAATGCTCCGGAGCTGTGGGTAAACTCACTCAAACACACACACACACACACACACACACACACACACATTCTGTCTTTGATAGAGCAAAAGTTATCCCTCATCGAGTTGAGATTTAAATGGAGGCAGTGATGCATCTAATGGGCTGACAAGCAGACTGCTGCTTGAATAACAGCCAAAAGGACTGACTAAAGACTTGTCACAAACATACATAACAGTAGGCTTTTAGCGCACAACACCGGTTTCAACTTATCCATAAGAAAGGATCTCTTAAGCATATATATATTCATGAGAAATCCAAGAATGCATCCATTCTCTTAGTATAAATAAAATAAACCAGCCTCACAGAGACCCAAAAGTAGTCATGATTTCTGAACACCTACAGAAGTCTGGGTGGGGAGCTGCAGTAAATTACAAGTGAGTAACTACGAGTGTGTGCTTGTGTGTCTGCCACACACAAACGTTACGAGCACATTAAAGACCAGGTGATATGTAGACTGTTTGCCCCGCTACGCTGATGTTCGCAAATGTTTTACCTCCCAGAGAGCAGAAAAAGGCGGGATGTAGATGTAAGGATCTTTATCAAGGATATAATAATCTTTTAAGACCTCAAACAGGTGTGAAGTGATTCATGTGAAGGTGATACTGAAAGATGAAGTGACGATCATGCGAAAAGCAGCTTGGGGGAAATAATTTCTTCCTGAGGCTTAAAAAAAACCTTTGCTTTTGGAGAAACAAATATTTTGTAGAGCTGGAAAGTTTGTAGTTGCTAGCCGTGTGAGCGCTTCAAGTACCTTGCAGGTCCTGGCGCGTGGTGAAGCTCTCATGCGTGGGAAGCATGGGTCTTTCCTTCATGGGCACCCTGCGAGCCACGCAGATCAGGCACGACTGAAAGTCTAAAAGAGAGGGAGGAAAAGAGAGAGAGAGATAAAGAGAGGAGGAGGAAGAGAAGAGGAGGAGGGAGGGGGTAAGGTAGAGGATATAGAGGGCAGGGGTAGGGACAGGAGGGATGAAGGGGGAGGGGAGAAGGAGGAGGGTGTAAATGATAGAGACGAAGGAAGGAAAAGAAAATGAAATGCATGTTATTCCCAGGCAGCATAATTAATACAGTTATTAATGAGCACAGGGATCAGGGCTCTGCTGCCTTCATGAGGAGGAGCAGCGATCACTGGCAGGGGAAATGATGAAGTGTGACCTTTGAAGGTGTGTGCGTGTATGTGTGCCTGCATGCTGCATGTGTGCTTGCTGGTGTGTGTGTCTCCAGTTCGTCTCACCTACGGTGCCACCTCACACCGATGACACCTCCCCTGGCCCAACTTTAAAGATTGCCATCGCTCAATAATGGCAGTCACACACACACACACACAGATGACATCACCAAGTCCGGGAGTGGGGTGACCCCGGAAGGTCTCCCTGTGCCAGTAATACCCACAGCCCTACACATGTTTCTAGCTAAGGAATTCATACCAGAGCTAACACACACACACACACACATACACACACACACACATACATTCCTCATTGGAGTCATAAACAAATCCTCTTGGGTGGTCCCGCTCCAAAAATCTGTGAATCTCTCCAAACTCCTTTGCTTTCTCTCCTCCTGCTATTCTTTTTTCAATCTCTGGACAAACTCCTGCAACTGTAACCACTGATTCTGGTTTGCTGCTAACACACACACACACACTTTAACACACACACACACACACACACACACACACACACACACCTCTGGCCTAAATCCTAGTCGGTGTATCTGCCAAAGTATGGCTGGCAAGCAGCTGGTGCACAAAGGAAGCCGGAGACGAAAGGCAGGTTGGTGTGAAACATTTGCATTTTCACTTGTTGTCCTAATCAACCACTCCTACTTATTATTCAGTTACACAGAGAAGTTTCTCATTCAATGCAGTTTATGAAGTTAAGATGTAGAATTTTGTTTTGAGAGCATTGCATTTCTTCTCTTTGCAAAGATTGAACAGTTTTTCAATAAAGGAAAAGTAGTTTCTGGTTGAAATTGACTCAAACTACAGGATCATGTTTCTTTATAAATCCCTGAACAAACTGGAAAAGAGCGGTGACCTCTACATGACTGAACCCTGCAAGGGGAGCTGAAGCAACACACAATTTAAATCGTTCCCCGAGAACAGGGAGCAGATGTTTATACGAGTGGCTACCACAAACACAGCTCCTCTCTCTCTACCCAAACAAGCTCCAAAGTACGTCCTGAGTGTCGAGAATAATCCTCAAGTTTTCAAAAGGTTAACAGCTGCACGTGTGTTTCAAACAGCTTCACTCTGCGCTTTCAGTCATCAGGTTTGTGACGGATGGACATGAATTATAGATGTGCTTTAATGACAGCTGCCCAGCCTCACATCTCCCTCGTGTCACTTAACTTTTCATGGATGCAGCTCGAGCGACAGCAGCTAGCTCCTCATCAGCACCTTAAAGGACTTTTATAATGTTGGCAATGAGACTCCAAATGACGGAGCAGTCTGAATAAGTCTGAATAAGTCTGGATGTAAACTGCTGCATTTACCTTTCTGCTGCCGCCACATTCAGCTCAGAAGAAATCCAGTTTACCATTTTTTGTTCTTTTCAAGGTTTTTGAGCTGTAACATGAGTAATTAGCTCTGCTATCAGACATCTTCTCACTATTCAAGCCATCGAACTAGACTGTAATTATATCAGCAGCACTCTGATGGAGGGCGTCATGTTTGTGGAAATGTTAGACACCTGCTGATTTGGTTCCATTTCATAATCTTGTATTTCTTTCTTTTTCCTTTTCTATATTTCTTTCAGGTATTTGTATTTTTTCTAATATTTTATTGCATTAAACATTTTATTAACTTTATTTCTTGTTGAATTTTTCCTTCTTTGATGTTTTTCTTGAAATTGCTTTTAATCGTCTAATTTCTTTTCATTGATTTTATTTTCTTATCTCTTTTTATTTTTACCATATTTTATTGTCTTTTTCTTTTTTACAGTTAGTTTCTGTTTTCTTTTGAATGCTTTACTTGTACATTCATTTTAGATCTTGTTTTTGTCGTATTTTAATTCTTCAAACTTTTTAAAAATTGTTTGTCCTTTATTTTTAGTATTTTTCTTTTTTGTTTAATGCTTGTATATTTAGTTTTGCTTGTTTTTTTTATTAAACAAAGTTTATTTTGATTTTTTTTTTACAGTAAAATCTTGAAAATTGTTGTTATTGCTCTCATGTCGGTAAATATTTTCCCCTTTTTTTTCCTCGCTTTTATCTATTTTTAAATATTCCATTTCAATATTATTTCTTTTAAATTGACCTTTTCCTTTATTATTTCTGTCATTTACATTGGCCACTCCTTTTTGTTTTCATGGAGTTTTATGTTTTTGCACCTGATGTCCTCTTGCTCTCAGTTAATCTTAACTACTTATGTTTGTCTCACTTTCCCTGTATAGTTTATTTATTTTTCTGACGACTGACTTTCATGCTTCTTTGTTTTCAAAGCTCTTTTTTAAACTCTTGTTGGTGAAAAGCTCTACACACAGTCATTTCCATCATAATTCATTTTTATACTGAGAAGTTGGGCTGATGATTTGGTTGTTCATCTTGTTCTAGCAGACTTTTTTTTCCCAACATCTTGGCGTCAATTATCAACTCAAGCTAATTTCCCTCTAAAGTAGCCTTTTATTCCTCACTCATAAAAAGTTTGCCTTTGGTCTATCATGAGCTGGCTCTCATAAAGAGGGCAGTGTTTTTGAAAATTGTTCAAGAATGGCTTGTTTTTTCAGGACGTCTCCATTCACAAGCTCAGAGATCCTTATCCTGTAGAGTTGCTTTGGATTCCTTTAATTTCCTGCACATCTCAATCAGAAGTTTTCTAATCATGAAGGTGTCTAAAATTAGTTGAGAGTTAATGAGAAAATTCAATTCTGAGAAAAACCCAGAAACTAAATTTTGTCCAAGGTTGTTTTGAAGGATCTTGCTTTGGTATCAAGTATCTCTGTTTTTCCCCACAGTTTGGTCCCTCTGCCCCTCCGTACCGTCTCCTTCCTCCTTGATTGACTTGGGCTCAGACACTGCAAAACACTGCATGGTCTCGTATTTCTGCGGCTGAGGCTCATGCTCGTGCTGCTCGTCCTGGCTCTCGCTGTGCGGGTTGACCAGCATTCGGCAGTTGAATGTGTGGCTGTTCCTCCTCGGACCCTCGCTGGACCACGGGACGCCGTTTACTGCAGGAAGAGCAAGAAGGTTTCTTTAGAGATTTACGGTGTGGGGAATTTTATTGGATGTATTTTTTTTTTTTTTTTTACTGCAGCAAAAAGTGAACAACAGGGAAAGAAAAGAGGGAGCCAAGAGAGGCTAACACTGCAAGTGAAAGACATAATGAGAGCAAGAAAGAGAGAATGAAGGCAGGAGAAGTGTAAAAAGGAGAGAGCAGTTGCTGGGTAGAGATCAGTCATAATGAGCAGTTGGAACTCAGAGCCTTGTGCCATCCATCCACAGCCATGCATTACAGCCAGGCCTCCATATGCATGTCCTCTAAAACACCACTGCCAATCCTTCTTCTGCTCTCCAACACTTACACAAGAGTGAGCAAACACACACACACACTTGAACACACTAAAAAAAGAGGGAGATGTACAGTCACAAACACACACACACACACACAACTCATTTAACTCTCGAAAACTCCCATCACACTCCATCTGGTTTGTGATCTCATTCGGTGCATTGATAATCTCCCAGTATCTGGGACACAGCCCACTGATCGTTTCCAGGGTACTCGGCTCGGTGCTGCTCCCCACCCAGATGGCCGGGCTCTCAGACCTCAATCCGAAGCAACGGGAGAGGAAGAGGAAGAGGAAAAGGAAGAAGAGGAAGAGGACAGGGGACTTAGAGAAAGAGCTTCTGAAAGGATGCACTGACATAAATTGCAGTCACCTTTTACCCAAGGAAGATGGAGAGGAAGAATGGAAAAAGGAGAGAGAAGCAGATGAAGGAGAGAGAAAAACTCAAATGTCTGCCTCACAAGGATAAATGGCCTGTTGTCATGAAATGAGCAATGTTGGGGTAAAAACAATGCTTTTCAGGGAAAGGCGAGAAAGAAATACAACTGGAACTTGGCCAGAGTGAGAATAACACACAAAGTGAGGAGAAGGGGAAGGAAGGGCATGAGATGAGAATATAGGAAGGGAGCGATGCAGCTGACAGGGGAGGCATGCCGAAAAAAGGAAGTTAATTAGCTGAAAAGGGAGGAGGATGAAGAGAAGGGCGAGAGAGAGAATGTCTGGCTGAGCATCAGCAAAAGAGAGAATGAAGAACCTATAGGTCGCCCATGCTGTACCATCAGCATGTGTAAAACAAAGGCAACACTTTTTAGCCTCTTTCTGTAGCGGTTAAAAGTGTAATATTTTTATTTAGCTTACATCAGAACAGGTATCTGGAACAGTCTTACCCAAACACCATGAAGAAAAAAAGAAAGACACAGCAGTGTGTGTAAAACAGAAGAGATGAAGCTGGCGTTTTTGTGAGCAGAGGTGGGAATGATGCAACACAGAGGACATACACGAACAGTTAGGAAAACAGAAAGAGACGAGGAATGCAAGCGACACGGCGAGATGGAAACTGACAGGTGGAAAAAGAAGCGGAGGGGAAACTAAAGCCGGATGCTAACCGAGGGATTTGGGAAGCAGGTTCTTGATAAACTCTGCGTGATCCCCGACGTGCAGCACGCTGTACACGCTGGTGTTCATCAGCTCCTCCTGGTTGTAGCGCAGGTACTGGGTCACGTTCTCGGACACAAAGACGATGTTGCCCTCCATGTTCACCACAAAGAAGAAGCCGTCCAGGGCCTGGAGGGAAGAGAAGAAGAGATGATTTCACCTTTTTTTAAAATCTAGCAAAGGCAAGAGATCAAACCATGAAAGAAACACAAAAGCAGGAGGGTAAAAATGTGTTTGGACATCAGAATAAAAAGAACCAATAAGTATGTGCAGTATAGTGACATCCGTATTGCATTTAAAGAGCAGTGATTAGTACATTGAGTGCTGGATACAGCCAGCACTGCTGCAGACTCTCAACATCAGGGTGTCTGATAGCAAACAGGATAAAAGCATGTGCCTACAGTGATGGAGGATGTGCAAGAGGAGGAGCATTTAATTGAAAGAATACAGCCCCAGGTCAGCCATTACACACAAGATGGTGTCAATTAGGCCATCAAATCACACCGTGCTTTAAAATAGGGGTTTTCTGCTGGTTGTAAAGCTGTAAAATGCAGTGCCAAGATAAGAATGAACTGCCAACGTATCTGCTGCTCACCTCTGCTTTAATAACCGTTTAGTTCACATTATTACTCATAAAACAAACCATATGCACCAGGCTATGAATCACTTGACACTTTATTTTCCTTTTTTTATTATAACACACCAGTGATTAACCTGCAGGCTAAACTTTTGGGGTGCTCTCTCCTTCATCCCAGAGCACATATGATCACAGCGGGCAGCAGTTTCCCCCTCGCCTGCATTAACAAGCTGAAAATAGACTTTAAGGAGATCTCATCTATCACTGCATGAAGTTGAGCGTTTCCAAAATGCAGCACGGGTTGTGCAAGTCGGCCCCTGTGTGAAGAAAGGCCGTGTACTGGACAAGTAGGGCAAACAGAAAGAGAGCAAACACTTCTTTGGTGCCAACTATTGCCTTCTTCCAGACAATCTTGCGTAATACGATTAGCCAAGAGTAACTTACAACGCCCTGATGAAATAAAGACAGAAACAAATTAATAATATTAATATTCTCAATAAACACACCCTGAGCGTCCACACAGTCCATTTTATGTTCTCTTTTACACCTGGCCTGTTGTCTTAATATGAGACCCTGAAAGGCTGAACGGCCACAGTGATACACAGGAGGCGGTGAAATGGTCAGCTCCCCTCTCTCCTCCTCTGTAGGTGTTACATAAGGAATAATGTACAGGTAGTGAATGTGCCAAACAGAGCCCTGACTGAGGGACACAAGAGCTGATTTCAAAGCCAAAGATTTTTGTTTTCAGGGTTTAATAATGGTGCTGGTTTCTGAAAATTTTGAAGACGTATTTGCTGATCTGAATAACTTCTTGAGCTAATTTGAGTCCATCTTATGACAACTTTGATATGATAACTTCAGAGACTGTATAATTAATGGACGTAGTCTCCGTGATGTCACCCGTCTGTTCCTGAAACGGATTTCTGAAGCAAAACGGCCGGTGCAGCCATTTTGGAAATGAATCGGGCTTTGAGTCTCCACAGTAACAGCCATAGGGCGCTCGGCAATCACGAGAGCCGAGCTCTGCCCTGATTGGACGAACTGGCGATCTTAATATTGTCTATAATGCTAAGTTAGAAAAAAATTAACTCCCCGTACAGTGCGTGCCGATACTGAAATTAGCAATTCAGACGGGGGACATTCTTTGTACCAGGCTGTAAATGTGCTTATTTTGGCCGTGAATACGGCTTTTTTTGGCTTGGTGTGTACGTGACTTCCGGTACTTCCGGAGCCAGCCTCAAGCGGACACTCGAGGAACAGCAGACTTTAACACTTCCGCATTGTCTCATATTTCCAGACCGGAGGTTGCCGCTTGGATAACTTTTACTTATTTAACTTTTTAAATGTCAATATTTTGATTGCCAAATTTAAACATTAGTTTCTTTTTATGAATCACATAAAATGTGACCAACATCTTTCCACAGCTGTTGAGTAAGTATGGAAAAATTTGTAATAATTTCTCCTGTAGGAGGAAAATTTATACGCACAAAGAGACGTGATCACGTCTAAGCTCTGCATTTACTGGTTGAGGTACAACTGATCAGTGCTTTAAAATAAAGCTCCAGTTAATGCTTTAAGTTTGCACAAAGCTCCGGATTCATTTGACACCACGTTCAGGACGAACTTTCACCACATGAGCCTTAGATTCTGAAAAGAAACCAACAAAACAAAAAAGGGCTCAAGTGCTGTAACAGCTGATTCATGAGGACTCAAGTGTCAATTTATAAAGCATCCAGCTAAATCTGAGGGAGAGAGATAAACCGAAGTGTGCAAGGAGCAGGATGTGTGTGTGTCTGTGTGTGCGTTCATAGTGGAGAGGCCAGTTGATCATATTGATAAGGGCAAGTTTGGAAACACTTCCTCAGGGTTAAAGCAGAATGTGGAAGTCAGTAATAAGAAATGGGGTGACAGTATGTGTTCCAGTAATGCAGTACTTCTCACATTAAAAATGGAGTCTGGGTAATTTTCATTAGTTGATTACAAAGCCTGGAATATTTAGGAAGCTTACTAAAAATTTTTGCCAGTCTAAGATTATTTTCACATCAATGTTCAGCTTCATATGATGAACTGTTTAGGTTAGGATTTCTTTTTAAAAAAAATAATTGTACAGAAATGTCAAGAAAGAATATTAAAATGAGTTGGAGTAAGAGATCATAAAAAGGTGACCCATTGGTATTTCTTTCAAAACTTTTACAAACTCGCTCAGACGTACCATCTTGTATCCGAATGACTCGACCACAGTCATGTGACAGAACAAGATTTGTTCCCAGGGGGTTAAAACAACAGCATGCTAATGTTTGTTCAAGGGCCTTTGCCGTCTTCCTCTGCTTGCATGACAGTGGGCGGCAGAGAGCGTAGGAGCAAGGGGTCATGGGGCTCGTGGGGGCATTTCCTGCCGCCGGCCATTCTCCTCAGAACATCCTGTAATGAGCCCTGGGGCTGGTGGACGGGGACGTGGCCAGAGCGTAGCAGGGTGTGAATGGCCGGTCGCTGTGTTTTGGGGCCGCTGACAGATGGGAAAGCATGTGGGCTGTGCTGAGCTATATTTAGCTGCCAGTTAGTATGTCGATTCGGTGACGCTGGACCAGGAGAGCTATAAATATTCCATGACAGGACAGATCTAGAGGAAAATGAAGAGATGATAGGGAAGGAGAGAGAGAACTGAACAAGAAAATAGAGAGAGAGAAAGGGAGGGAGGAAGTGAGTGAGAGGACGGGCTCAATGGAGTGATTCATTCGCCAGGCTGTTGCTTTCTTTCCCATTATACGTAAGCACTTCAGTGGCCCTCCGCAGGACAACGAGGCCATTGCTGCACTCGGTGATTTACAGCCAATCCGGCACAGATACAAGACGCTGGCAGCTTTGATTCCACGCAGCAACACTCTCACACACTAACACTAGTGGCCCATTTGTGATTGCTCTCCGAGGACGGCTCTCTTCATTAGATAGTGACCAGGATTTAAAGAGAGGAGTTTATGGTATGTGGGTGTTGGTATGAGTGTTCAGTGTGGGTGCTTCAGCGTGTGGTTGGAATGACACTTTGAATGAGCGAGGAAACCCACCTCTAGCATCATTGGTCCCAAGGCATCTTTATCAATCACACTTTGGCCTGTTGATGAGACATCAGCCTTCTGTACCTCCTCCTCGTTTGCTGCTGCTGCTTTTTCTGTTGACGAGAAAGTCGGGATAAAAGTTTTGAGGCAAAAAAAAAAAACAATGATTACAGCTTCAAGAGAATTTCACTTCTTACCAAGAGAAGTGGAACAAACAGCTCGTACTTATTAAGTGTTTTTTTGTGACAGAGAACAAAACCTGAAAACGCACGTCCACGAGGTCAACAGAAAAAAAAAAGAAAACCCAAAACATTGTTTTCCTCTCCTCTGCTAAAATTGCCCCACATTCTTCAAACGAGGTCGTCTGTTGACAAGATTTTTAACAAGTCATCTTCCGCGGCTACAAAGCAGAGCACGTTTTGTCCCTTTGTCAAAGCATGTCGCCACGGCTCAAGCTGTGAAAGGTTGCTGTAAATGTGTGTGTCAGAGCATGCAGCTGCCACGCTGGTGGCAGCCGCTGGATGGATTGCATTGTGATGTGCAAAAAAAAAAAAAAAAAGAGAGGGCTTTTGTAGAAACAGTAAAAGTGAGTAAACAAGTCAGGCACATACGCATACGTTACTCTGTGGTGGAGAAGTATAAAGCTACTCATATTTCTATCATAGTTAAGGAATAAATGTCGTTGCTGATAACCAAACTGTTGATGAATTTGAACAACTAAGATGAGCTTTTGAAGGGTTAATAACACAACATAGCTTCTTAATTTGTTAAAACATGATAGGTCAATTATTATAGGAGTCAGAAACTATTACCACTGCTTTTAAAATCCTCTTCTGGAAATGACATTTGATGCTGGAAACTCTTTAACACTGACACTCCACGGCAGGGGGTTGCCTCCCTTTTCATACAGATGCCTTTCCTCATAACTTAGCTGGCAGGGTCTCCTCCTTGTAGTCTTATTGGATTTCCATGCAAGGATATAAAAAGTACAGCTTCTAAAACACACACCTACTTGTGGTCTTTATTAAAGAGCAGATTCCTTATAGGCAGAGGTTTGGAAGTGAAAAACACAACACCTTCATATCTATAGCTGAATAAAAAGGCACGACTGTAATAATGAGGTGACTGATCAACTCGGGAGAGGAAATAAGAGTATGCTGAACGCTCCTGTACCTGCTCTGTGGAGCTGTTCATTTGTCCATGTGAATGATTGGGTTAATAACCATGCAGAGAAGCCTTATGTTCAGCGCGTAGGCTGCCCTACTTTTGGAGATGATGATGAGAGGCGGAATATGAGTGGGCTGTTGGGGGGACACATTTAACTGTCGCACCATGCCAAGAAGAGGGCTGACCATATGGTGAGAGAATGTTGTGGTGAAAAAGCAAACAAAATCCTGTCCTTCCTTTGTTCATTTTTAAAAACCGTTTTGGGTGGAGACGAGTAAAAGCGGACACGAGTGCAGGTTCCCTTTTCACGGCGCTGTGGGCCCGTGCAACACCTCGCAGAGGCACATTCATCTCTTTCAGCATTAATGATGTGCGCATCAGCAGGACCTCTGCAGACCCAGCGGGGCCCAGTATACCAGCACAGCTGCCCTGGGTGCAGACCCATCACTCAATGTCAGAGCAACCCTCACTGACTCTCGGTGTGTCTGCAGAGCGGTGCCACAGTTAGGGGGAAGACCTGCTTATTTAGACGGGCGGTGTCTTGTCATAACTGCGACATAATCTGTAACTCCATCTCAAGCGGTATCTTTAGGAGTTTTCACATATAATGAATGTAAATTTATCGACTTGCAGCCTCCACCAACAGGAGCCTCTCTCTGCTGGGTTGGCAGGAGTGAGTGTAGCGAAGGGTGTAAAATAAGCTGTAAAACTCTTGGCTGTGCCATTATTTTTAGGCGCTATAATAAAAGACATCATTTCTCAACATATGTCTATGGAGATGCAACAAGCTGGAAATGAAAAAGAAAGCCAAGCTGTTCTAAGCACACAACTATTTCAATTAGCAAAATGTATGCAGACAGCATGAGAGGAACAAACAAGGATAATTAAAAGCTTTTCGGTGGGAGGCCATTTTTTCACAGGCAATCATCGCCGCGCTGCACTTCTCTGCACGGCGAGGACACCAATCAGTGAGAATTATTGAGTCGCATTAGTCTAATTTAATACATCAGAAATGTCACCACAAACCAAGAATCATTTAAAGCAATAAAAGGAATATAGAAAGAGACTGTGCTCCAGTAACAGCCCTATATATCCTTGAGATGACAGAAGAGCTGCAGTGAAAATGACAAACAGCAGCAGTAAAATGATGCAACATGTACTTCGATCTTTCTGTGCATCGGCGGCTCCACAACAAGACAAACTACGAGCAGCTGAAGTTCTCTCAGCCTCATACGTCAGTAAAATCAAAAACTTAAAAGTGATGGCTGTCGAGGTCTGGAGAACAAAGCCGGGGAGCGAGGACTGTTTAGCCCTTCCCTCTGTGGTTGCTGTACAAACACAATGACGCCGTCAGAGGCTGGCTCAGGACGTCACTGCAGCCCAGCGTAAATAAATGAGAGCGAGGAAAAGGAAGAGTCAGAGGGAGGCGAGGGGAAGGAAGGGAGAGTAAAGACGGTAGAGAGGAAGAGGGAGGGACAGGCGGCAGCCAGGGTTTTTTTTGTGAGACTTTTGCATCACATTGTTCAGTATTACATAACTCTGAGCTCAGTGAGTCATCAGCTGTGACATCATCAGCCGCTCTGATTCATGTGTACCTCGAGTGGGCCACTCTTTGTCAACGGCTCACTCAGCAGCTCCTCCTGTTTTTTTTTTTCTTTAAGTCTATTCACAACTCTGCCTCTTACAACTTTGTAAGCTATTTTTGGACCTGGAAGAAGGGGGGAAAAAATCCACTTGTATTGGTCGAGTAATTCAAACATGAAAAAAGTGGAAAAACAGACTCCTACTAACAACTACAAAGGAGGAGCTGGAAGCTACAACGGAGCACACTGATCCATTTTCCTGATGCGCTGGCTCAGGATAGAAGTGGGGAAGATCAGCAGCCAACAGGAAACTGCTCTGGTTCCTCCACGTTATATGATGAAGTGATGGAGGGAACATTAAATCAATGATGCTGCCCTTTAATACCAACATCAATTACTGTGTATGGAGCAGATCCCACGCCGTAATATTTATGCAGTTCTATCTGATGCTCCTGCCAACAGAGGGGCTACCTGTGGCACTTGTGGGTATATTGGAGCCTTTAAACCACAACAACCTCCTTAAAATATTCATGATAGAGCAGCATCTTATTCACTTATATTAAATCAAACCACTTGCACCTTTTCATTTGAACTAATAAAATGTGAAGGGAAGGACGAGGAGAAAAGCCGTGTTGTTCCTCTTTTTCTGTTACTTTGGGAATGATCCCCTTGGCTTTCACGTCAACAGACATAAAAAGTGTCAGAAGGATTTACAGCTCGTACCTTGCTCCTTTATTTGTCTGATCTGTTTCACAGTTTCCTTCAGGATTGCACATTTGTCAGGCTTGACATTGAAGTTGTCGATGTCGTTGAAGTTGGCAAAGATCAGCTCGGCGAGCTCCTCGATGTATTTGTTCTCGTGCTCGCGGTTGCGCTTCTCGTTGCTCCGCTTTGGACTACGAGGAGGAAGAGAGAGAGAGAGAAAGAGAGAGAATGAAAGATCCAGTGGACTCTGAGATGATATTGTTACACTTGTATCCAACTGTTCTTCATTTAAGGACCAAACAATGCAGGTTTATTGATTTTGCTGTACTACAGACAAAACGAACACTGGCACCTACAATCAGTGCCTGGATTAAAAGATGGCTCAGTGTTTGTCAACGGAGAATAACGTACACCCTGAAAAACAGACTGGTAGTTTATGAAGGAATCTGGAAACCATTGAATGATTTTATTAAAGTGGAGATGAAGAAGGGCTTCAATGAGACAACAACTCATATGTGAAGATGAATTTTGGACAAACCAAGGGACCCTTGAATGTTAAATAGATTTTTTGTTGATTTTCCAGACTATAAGTTGCACTTTTTTCATAGTTTAGCTGGTCCTGCAATTTATAGTCTGACTGCATACGTGAGGATTATTGATGAGGAAATACCTTCACAGCTCTGACCGCTCTGTGTGCTGATGGAGGTTCTGCATCTCTGGCTTGGACAGCCTGACACCTCCTGGTGTTTAGCACATCTTTTTTGCTCTTTGTTGTAGACTTTTTTTTTTTAAGGATTTGAGTCACAAACTACTGTCAAAACTCCCGTAACTTTTTAAAAGCAAGGATTTTTATTAGATGGAGCTCATTTAAGCTCACATGGGGGGAGGAGGGGGTGAGCATGAGCATGGTGAGTGATAGGAGCTGCACGTAGAGAAGAGAAACTGAAACCTAACTACGGTCACAGATACGTGATGCTTTAGGAAAAAGTATTTTATTATTTTATATAAATTAAATATTATTTGACTGACACGAATTATACTCCGGAAAATACGGAACATACAGAGCAAAAGTGCTTTAATATGTGTTCCCACACAATCCACAAAGAGAAAGCACACAACAGACAGCAAACAGCCACAACAAATCAGCAGCTCGAGTTGGAAGATCCCCGCTTTCTTTAAAGTCTCCTGTATGGGAACATTTTGGTTTCCCAGCGAAACAACAGTGGGGAAAAAAAATTGCATTTGAGTCCTTTGCTATACCAAACCAAAGCTTCAAAGCGAGATCCAATTTTTTTTTTTTTTGTACCGTTACACCCCTAGAGAGAAGACCAGTAAATATATGAAATGAGGAAGAGAAGAAGTAATGACAAAGCTCAGCACGGTAGAGAGTCAAGAGAGGGGTTACAGCGGGGTCACTTATTCTCCATAAAGTTCATTGAAACGTGTCTTTAAGCCTCTTTGTTGTCCCAACATGGAGCACAGCATCAATAAGGAAAAGCCTCATTCTTAAGTGCTCATCTACCGATGAATTATGCAGATTTATTGTACTGGCTTCAACTGCACTCCAGGTTTAGCTGTGACATTAGGCTGCGTACATACTACTGTATTCACCACGTTTTTTGATATTTTATTTCCAAAACTATCTACAAATATCCAAAACTCCAACATCATTTTGGTTTTATAGGCTTCAAAGATGTAATATGTGACACTGGAAGATATGGAAACTGGTAAGTTTGCAAAGAAGTTGGAAAAGCTGCTGAGCAAACGCCCTTGGTGATCAGAGCTTGGTAGATACAGGACTTCAAGACAGCGACTGATTCAGATTTTACGGATATATGAAGGAAGACATTACAAAGACTTTTCCTTAGGGCTCTTACTTTGTTTTTACCTCTATATCAAAATAAAAAGCTGCTACTTGAAGGAAAGAATTGAGAAACAATCAGGTATCAGCATGTAAGCAAGTTAATACTGGTGGCCCAATGCATCTGTTGTGCAGGCCCCGTGTCAGTCTTTTCACCAGGGGGGTGGCAGGTCTTACCTGGGTCCCAGAAGTTCACTTGAACATTCTTTGCGTTTTCGTGACTCTGCCCTCGCAGGGTCAGATGAGTTTTCACCGACTCCACTCATCCTCAATGCATATCAGCGTCTGGAAAATCAACACAAGCAGAGGAAAGCAGGCTTTAATTATACGTAAATTCATATTCATGACACTTCATAGATCAGCTTTGCAAAAATCAACAGCAGATTCATATGGAGCCACTCATATTCTGTAGGTGTGTGAGCATGCCAACGTTGACATCTGCATACAGCGCACACATTCATGCACACACATAATCCAGCGCTGGGGGCACAGGTTGATCCACTCCAGGAGAAATGAGTGAAAATGGAGCGGAGAAAGAGATTCAATCATTTCCCTCTGATGGTGCGGCTCTCCCCAGAGAGGCTGAAATGAGAACACGGCGCTTTGCCCACAGCACCAGACTGCGCGCTCAACCATGTACCAAGAAAGAAAACCCATTCGTTACACGACACAGAGACAGAGCGGAGAGGGTTTATGATCACAACATGTGTCCGTGTTTACCGAGCACCATGGCAGACGCTTTCACCTGGAGAGGTTTGAAACGTCGCAGAAAAGTTAAGAAAGGCTCCTGTCTGCTCTTTTTTTTAAAAAAAAATCAAAACCACAGAGGAAGAATTCATACTGGGACTGTTATTTTTTGTTGTGTCTTCTGCTGTGTCTTTAACTAACAACCCTCACGCTGCTATCTGCAGTTTCCGGGCCAATAGGTTACGTGTCTGTGTACTTAATCTAAATCAACACAGGGTCAGGAGGGCTTTATGAAAACTAAACCCTGCAGAGAAATTGCTGAAGATATATTTTATCATAACCAGTTTGGAAATCTTAGAATTTTAGAAAACAATTAAACTCAGTCTTTTTTTTTTTAGAGGTTTAGTTGAAAAGTAGGAATGGGCAATGAGTTTTGAATATTGAAATAGTCATTAACATTTCAAAAATCCAACAAAAAACAACAACAACACATTGTTTCACTGTGTTTTAAGGCAGAAATCCCCTGATACATCTCCAGTTCCGCTTTCGATTACGGATACATCGAAATGAGACCAAAAACACAAATATGCACTTTTGGGCCATTTTCGGCTAAAAATTTTTGGTGGCTGAAATTTCGGTGCATCCCTTGTTTCTATTCAAGTGAATGTGTCAACTTACACTGGATCCACTCCGTTAGGGTCTGGCTGCAGCAGGCTTGAGCATACAGCAACATTCCTATTTTGGTTGAATGCCGGAGCTGTGACACATCAATTTACCAAAAAAGCAGATCGGGGAAGGAAGTAGGAAACCACCTAGAAATGCCCGATCGTATTCAGCTTGACTATAACAACAGACACATGATGCCAGACCAGATAAGTCAGCTGGTCGGAGGTTTTACAGCCCAAACAAGAACAAAGAGAGGCTCATTAATTGATTGGGAAGTTTCAAATAACTTTTGAATAGTTACCAGTGAAGATGGAATAGTATTTCTGCTTGAAATGCTCATTCTTACTGAGAATGTATAACTTTTTAATTTTAATATTCCCAAATGATGCTGGCTCAAACCTCCGTCCCTTTACGAGGGAGTTCACTTAATTATATTAATCTAAAGAAAGCTACATATTAACTTTGGACTATACGATGTGATGTAATGAAATACACAAAAGCGCGTCAAACCTTGCGTGTGCTGTACCAGCCTGAATATACATGACTGGCCTGCACATGCATTCAAAACAACTGAAGCTCTTTGGTAAACCGTCTGCCTTCAAATGATGAGCATCCATTCTATCACATTCCCTTCTCTGCAACTCAGCACAGGCTGAACTTCATGCCACTAAATGAACGACTATCAATTATTGATCAGAGTAATGCTTTATTAATTAGCACCATCTTCTGCAGAAAAATCTGATGGTGGCTAATGGACTTGGATTTTCGACACAAGACGAAGTGTGCTGCATAGAAGATGGGGAAACTTGCAGAAAGAGGGTGAGATTTGAAAAATATATGCATGGAAGTTATTTCTTCTTGGTCTAAAAGAGAGGGAAAAAATAAAGTTTCTACCTAGCACCGTGCAGAAGATCGTCGCATAATTTGTTGTGAGACACTCCGAGCCACTCTTGCCATGGAAACGGCAGTGACACACACAGCTCAGCCATTACATAAGGCTGAGAGCTGAGTACAGCACAGCACAATGTAGAGCAGAGAGCATAGCTTAGCAGAGGCATGCTACACTAAAAAAAGGGAGCTGGTGACCATGCAAACTTGAGTCTGGCTCCCTCCTGGCCTGAAGTGACCTACTTTAAGCTAATGGTAGGGTCTGTGCTTACATGGAAGAAGTCAAAGCGGTGGCGATTGGCTGGAGAAACAGAGGAGAGTTTGAAGGGTAAAACCTGTTTCAAATGCTCTGTTGACAGGTAATACGAGTGCTTCTGGCCCTTACAGTGTTCAGACAGGAAATTAACACAAATGTCACTCGCGTGTCCTTGCATTGGCCTCATCTGAATGTGATCAGGGTGTCTTTAGGCTGTGACACCGTGGTGTCCACCTAAATGATAACAGTCTTCATAGCAGAGGTTACGCGCTTTTATTAATGACAACAGAAACAGGCCATTAAACTCTCAAAGCTAAGAGGCACTCTGTCCTGATTGGTTGTGCCAGCACAAGTTACCATGGGGATCCCAGACCTGATTGGTTTTCACTTGTCTCGCCGGGCCGCATGTGATTGGTTGCCTTTGTCTCCTTGACATGCCAGTAATGATGGGTCAGTTTGAGACAAATAAGAGAGACTAGAAGCAGCAGGCACGTCTCAATGACACCAGCACAGACAGCCAGACAGCTCCACCAGCGGGGAGGTTTTGTTGCTGGGGGGGTCCTATCTTAGCATGGGCAGACTTGAGAGGGATTTGTAATCCTAGAGAACACCCTGGATCCGTGTGAAGCTATAAACAGCTGGGCACTGGTGTTTGCACTTCCTGTAAAGAGCTGTGTCACGGAGTTGTTCGGAACACCGGCCACTAGGGGAAAGTTTTTCTCACCAGTCACGGCTTTGGAAGACCAAAGGAGTTTGGAGCCAAGTGGACAGAGGCATGCGGCTTCTGTTTTTAGGATTAGCAGGAACGTGTTCAGGTTTTGTTTATTCGATGGGTGACCAAACCAGGACCCTGACTCCAGTGATGACATGATGCATGTGAATGCACAGATACAAGTGAAGAGCGTTTATTTACCCGTTATATTTACACCTGGTAAATGGACACCAACCAGTCTTATATGATGCGTTTGATGTTCCATTGGAAAATAGTGTGTTTCATAAAGTTGGTCCAAAGATCATCACAACGTGTTCAAACATAATTAAAAGAAAATGAAACTTTGGTTTCAGCAAGAAACTTCAATACTTTTTAATTTATTTTTTTTTTCTGACAAATAAAAATATTGATAGTGGTATCAATAAGGACTTGAATCGATTAGGAGTGTCAAAAAGGGTATCAGAATAGATAAAAATGAACAATCCCCATCCCTATCCCTAACAGCCACTCAAGGTTCATGTTAGAAAAGCTAAACAAACATCCCCTCCTAAGAAAAATGATTCCTTCAAAAAGAAACCCAAAGGCAACCACAAGCCTCAAGTGACCCAACTAAGAGATTTCAAAGACTTCGAGATAACACAACTCAATTGTGGGAAAACTGTGTCGCTCCCCACAGCTACTATCCTTTCCTCAAGCTCACGTCTGTTTAAGACAGGGCTTAATTTAAGTACTTCAGATCCTCAACCTGTGGCTGAAAAAAATGTTTGTTTGAGCTAAAAAAAAAAGAATAATTTATAACCTTGCTTAGCTCACTGCAAACCACACAGTAAAATAAAGTATTAAGTGTTATGGAGAAAAACTGACCACATTCAGGGTTTAAGAGTCAATTCTTTTTATTGTCACATCACCTCAGGACTGTTTCAGCGTTAGCATTAGCTAGCATGCAGACATTCAAAGATTCATGGCAGATACTTTTCATGAAGAGAAATATAGGGGAGCTGGGAACTAAACCTCATTATGTATGGGACTGACTGACAGATTCTGGAAGGCATCGGCTAAATTTGCAGTTCGTCAAGCTGTCAGCTCATTTAGAGCATTAGCAGTGCAAGTTGAGACATATGGTCCATCAGTCACCATGAGCCACCGTATGTCAGTCACAGGCAGCAGTGTGATGGGGCCACACTACATTATGAAAACAGCTTTGTGTACTTGGACTGAAGGAGACTTTAAAGTTGAATGTCACACACGAACAGTTCAACGTACCCATGTTTCCGGCTCTTTTCAAGTATTGCCAGCATGATGTAAGTTACAGTCTTATTACCTCCTTTTTTTTCAGACATCACAGGTATCACAGAAAGTACTTTCACTTTCATTTTGAACATAAGGCCTGCATTTTTCCCACACTTTGCTGATTTTGCTCAATGTATTTGAAAAGCAGTGACAACCCTACCCTAACTTTCTACAAAGTCTTACTTTAATTCACACAACTTTGAGTTGTGTCAGAGTCGGACACCAACAATTTCAGCCTAAAATACAGGATCATGTATAACTGAGCCATGTATCACTAGCCAATCACAGTGTGTATAGCCATCCCATACATTGGGACATTCTCTGACCAGACATCAACTGAAATGCATTGCAGAGAGTCATTTTCATCTGGTTTTATGAAGTTTTTCTGAGATTTTACGCTTGAAAATGGTCACATGGTGTTTCATGGGGTACATGCAAATCCGACACAAGGTACCCTAAGAAGATGGGCAATGGAGTGTATTTTTTAACCCTTTCCTTAAGCCACATCTCAACTGAGAGAAAAGTGTCTTCTTTGGATAAAGTTGTGTGGTAGACCACAACATCAACTCAACGTGAATAAAATTAACAAGGATGTTTACGTCTGTTAAATCATGTTTGCTCTGAGACCTGTAAGTTTTGTCTTTTAACCGAAGCTTTTCATGGACCTTCTGAACAGTAAACGGACTAATATCTTCCTCCAATGTGTAGTTTAGACCCTTTTGGTCTCCTAAAGTGACAACTGACATACCGCCCGTCACTGAATGTTTATTATTTGTCCGAGTTAGGCAGAGGTCAATTGAATGCATCTGGTAAGACAACCAATCAGCCATGAAAATCTGTATTAGTTTAGTGAGTAATGCTGGTCACAGTTAGCCACGCACTTCACTACTTTAAGTCAAATTTAGGACCCAATTTGCCACCCTGAGGGAGTTGTAAATACCAAGATTTTTTATGTTGCTTGTGAAGTCCACAGTTAACATTCTGCATGTCTGAAGTAAAGCTGCTGCTGTAGCTTAAGACAAAAATGTCTCAAAGCCAACCTGAAAATAGTTTCTTTTAATTTAATCCAACAGTTGAACTCTCTATACATTCAGGGGGGACACTTTTAACACATTAAACACTATCTTTAGTTCTGGATTCTGCTTGTTGTTGCTGTTAAAATAAGTGCTGGCAGACTGATGAACACCAGGAAAGTACAAACAGCAGATCTGACTGGAAATGATGCAGGGGTCACAAGGTTTACTGGAGCACACAGTCCCCATGTCGTCTTTTTGATACTTTGATGTTTTGATGAGCTCAGGTTTCCTCTTACGTAAGTGTAGTAAACACAGCGAGCTAAGCTCTGCCCCTCTTCCCACCTCGCTCACACAAACACATACTTATAAGACTGCAAACATAACTGTATATTTGTGTGCAGACAGGTTTGTCCTAAGTGTGAAGTCAACACTTCATTAAAGGTTTTCATCTTCATCCCGACCTGTGAGACTGACTCATCGGGCTAAATGAAGCAACAACCACGACTTCTGCTGCAGGAACAACACTAATATTTTCCAGGTGATCTGTTGTGTTTATGAGACTGATATGAGTGTCTACTCCTGGGACTGGTTCATAAGCCGAGAAACGTCAAAAAAATGCCACAAAACTAACTAAATCTCACTTGTACAATAACACAAAATCGAGTAACAGAGTGCCACAATTCAAGCAATACACACAGGTTGAGAATAAAAGTTTGCAAAATCAATTGACTTTGAAAGCTCAGGGTGCACTTGAGGAGGGGATCATAGGTGTGTGTCATCGCTTATGTCTTAGGTGTCACAGGAGCAGACTCTCCAGGACTGAGCTGGAGCCAAGCAGTCTGGAGGGGGATGCAGAGACAACAAGAGGGCTGCTGCTGCTGCTCCGAGTGAGGAGACGACAACGTTGTCTCCTGTCAGACTCAGCTGGTACAACCAGTACGTGACATGCTGGGTCACATCGAAACAAACAACCCAAAAGCACACCTGAGTACATCTGTAAGAGTGCAGGCATGACATAACAGAAATTTTGCCAGGCACATTTGGTGTTTGGGGCTGTCTGCCACAGGGGTCTAAAGCCAGTCAGGGAGGCAAAAGGATGGTGTGTGTGCAAATTTCTGATTTTCACATTAAAACACTCAATAGTCTATTTTGTGTCACAACAACACAATGCACAGTTTCAGTTTTATAGCACGTAGCAAAAGCAAGAGGAAGTGGGAATCTTTTAAGCACTATAAATCAATAAATACAAATAGTAGAAATGTTTTTCTTATGTCACTTTACTACTTTTTGCTTGAATTTATTTCCTGGTTTTTTTTTTTAAGACACAAATTGTGTTTGGAAAAAACAAAACAAACACTGGCGTCATCTGTAAATATTCTTTGGTGCATGTGTGAGAAACATGCTGTACATCTACCAGAGATTCAGCGTTAAACAAGAGAAGAGACGGCACTGCGCGCTGTTAAAAAAAAGTATCTTGATTCATTTTTTATCACATGGATTTGAAGTGTGTATTCAGTGAGCTGGTTTATAACTGTCTAATAAGGCAGTCTTACATCTCCAAGTGAAACACTGGATTTTGCTTGCTTGGTAGCAAAAATCAGTGTATCATCTCTTGTGTCAATAAATGAAATATCTATTACTCATAAGTTATACAGCTTTATGATCTTTCGTTTGATTCTCTTTCATCTTGTTTTTTGGGGTCATGAGACAGAGATAGAGTTACATTTCAGCAAACAAGCAACAACTACCAGTGACGGGCATCTTGTTCTGCAAGTGCTTCAAAATCTATTATCATATCTCTGCACGCAATCCTTAGGCAGGTTCTACAACATCATTACACTGTCTAAAACTGTCAAAATGTTTGTTTTTTTAAGGAGTTACAAAGACACTGAACTGTGTTTCCAGTCCCCCCTTCCATCAGATGTTTGTAGATCGTCTGGCAAAACATTATAAACATTTGTCAATATAACGCAGACCAGACGCAGTAGGCTATGCCACTCTGTTGGCTAGACGTGTCATATAACTCAACAGGAAACTTTCCCGTTTGCCTTCTTACAGCCAGTGGATCAGAGATTTATTGGGCTGTCTTAAACCAGAAAAACTTAAATTCAGCTCCCATGGAAAAGCTGAATGTTTCCACTCAACCTGCTCTCCATTATTAGCCTTTCTTTTTTTTTTTTTCATTTTATTATTTACGGAAGAGGATTAGGGCCACTGAAGAAAAAGTCCAATATTCTTTTAATTAGGTTAAAGTCATAACTCTGTGTTCTGACTTTAATCTTCTAATAATAATAATAATAATAATAATAATAATAATAATAATAATAATAATAATAATGTTATTTATTTTTTTCATTGGCCCTATTCCTCTTCCATAATTATTTATGTCTTTATCTCAAAAAATGTTATTTAAATATTTGCGACCATTTCGACTTTTGTTTAGGTATTCGCTCTGACTGGTCCTTTATGTTAATCTTCCTTTGTTTTGTCAACAAAACCGATAAAAACATTAAATACAAACATAATGCAGACCAGTTCCACAACACTACAAACTCTGTAATTTATCTCTCTCTGTTATTAACTGAACATTATATGGAAACTAAAGAGAGTTGGATTTTTTTGCACAGGTAATTTCCAAACAGCCCCGGCAGCTGAACCTTAAACTGAATCTCCTGTATGTTAAATTAATTTGTAGAACTGGAGAGGAATTCCTAAGACAAGAAAGTACTGAACATTTCCTCCTTTCAAGCTTACTGCTACTACTCGATGCTTTATCTTTGACTGACTTCAGCAGACATAACCACACAAAGTGCACAAGGCAGTGTGCACATCACCGCAGGGGGCGTCTTCAAAAACACTGATTCACTCATTCCAGTCATAGTATAATGGTGGGGGTGGGGTGGGGTGGGGGGTTGTCAGCGTCTGATTGCCAAGGGGAGAGGGCATGTGCCAGTGTGCCATTCCTGTAATCATGTAGGCTAGCAGAGCTTTGATTAAGAAGACACACCCAGTGCATGTGGAGCTCAGAGAGCGCCGGGCATGACTGTGCATTAAACTGCATGAAAAGCTATCGGAGAAGTGTTTGAAGTCTCCTGCACTGTAATAATGAGGAGCCCTTCCAGAAAGTACAGAACCACCGTAGGGCACCAAACAACTTGCTGGTGTGTAATCTGTCCTCACACAGCTTCTTGGCACAACAGGCCCCCAGAGAGAATCAGAGAACAAGAGTGCACCAATAAAAAAGCTGCTTCTGGAGGGCTGCAACACGGGCCATTTGTTTCCCCCCCTAAAACTGAAGAGGAAATCATGACGGGGGAGGGGCCCAAAGGACTCATGTCTTCTCATTTTACATCTCAATATTTGCAAGGGTGAGAAGAAGAGCTGAGAGAGCCAAAGCACACAGAAACATGTTGGAGCGATGTCAGAAGGTATTAAAGACAAACACGTATTCAAAAACAATATCCATTTCAAGTGAACCCAACTTGGGTGGGGGTCTGCAGAGCACCCTGGACCTGCTGACAGCTGCTGTTACCTTGAACCAGATGTTCTGATATTAGGTTAGGGTCAGGGGAGGGGTAGCGGGATACTGAGGGATGGATGTGATGATGGATTGAAAGAGATTAAGAGCAATATGACCTGTAAACGGTGAATCTTGGGGTGAATTTAACGAGATTTGAGTGTGGGCTGCGTCATTCTGAACATCCAGAAGAACGAGATCATTGACAGGGAAGGGGGCTGGAGAGACACCAGAGAGGAGGTAAAGAAAGATGGTGAAACAAAGAATGAAAATAGGTCATGGGCCTTTTTCACAGAAACATGTATGACGCCATGTGCAGCAGACCCTGGATGACATGCTTCAAAGACTCCCATGTCTACCATATTTCCATAAATATACGCAGTATATGTCTCTGCTAAAGCTCGACTGTGCAGTATCTGAGTGCCCACACACTCACACATAGACGCACAGGTATACATGTCTGAAGGCATATAGCATCCAATTTAAGGTAATAGGAAAATATAAGCTCTTCATTTTCCAGTTTGAGTTTATGTGCTTTATACAGCAAAAAATACTGAGTCCTTAATGTAGAATTTGATTTATTTCTGACACATATCACCAACTGAGACATCACAGCCCAGGAAAAAGAGAAGAGATGCATTTTGGATCTTTACTCAAAATTTAGACTTTGATGGACAAATAAATCACAGAAACTTGCAAACACTTCCTTACCAAACAGTTAAACAGCCATGATTTTTTAGGTTTGGATCAACAATTTCCAGCCTGACAACTGGAAAAGTGCAAGTGTTACCTTTTTTTTTTCATGAGGTAAAACTGTCCAACTCTATATCTGTTATATCCGCACTAAATGATGAGCATTGATGTCTCTGCTTTCTGTGAGTGGCCTGTTAGTTTGACTGTTAGTCAAACTTTGATCCATTCATTCAGTGCAAAAACAGTCCAGATATCAGATTAAGGGGACTATAAGAGATTAAACATAAGTCAATCAGTATGAGTCATTTATTTGTGTAAGTTTGGAAAATCGTACGTTCCCTATAATATTTTCACTAATAGATTATAATAAAGAATGAAAATTGGTCAGCTACCACCACAAAAATAAACACATTCTATGAGTTGCATGATGGTTAAAGAGAGAGGTTTTTTTTTTCTTTATACTGTCCCCCTGGTGCCCCATTAGTAGCACTGCGTGATTTATAACTTATTTTTTTGCTTTTTTAGATAAAATCAATTTTTAGCCTCTGTCTGAAACATTCCATTTGAGCTGCCGTCTCTTTAAGGCTCCCCTCTCCTTCTGATTGGCTAGCTCTCTGGAGGCCTGTCCGGGGCAGAGCTATGGTCAGACCTTGGTGTTTGAGGCCCGTCCTTCTAACATGTCATGAAACGGTTATCTTTTTGTGATGAGCTCAGCACTTAAGCATCCCTCACAAAGAGCTTGTGACATTTTTTAAAACTGATCGTGTTGATCAGTTTCAGGGATTTCTACAACAGATGAATATGTAGTTGTTTGAAAATTTGCACGCATTAGGTATGAAACTTTCAGCATTGTTAATTCACATCCATGGTATAATACCTCCACTTTTCATGATTTATTAGCCAGCTACAAAACAAGCAAGGCTGTAAGGTTTTGATGCTGAGTGCAAATGGATCATTTTTTTAACTTGAGGCTTCACCGTGATGTAAAGTCTCAGCGGCTGTGTCCATCAATCTTACAGTCTATGTTTTTAAATTGACAACACATTAACACACTACTATTCACAAAGTATGCAAAAGGGTTTGCACCATGCCTGCTTCCAAGTCCCTTTCAAGAGCCCATCCACTCCAGAATCACTGCACAGTAATGGCTCCAAAGAGCAACCCCCCCATTTACTGAAAGCTGATCAGGCTCATGAATCTTTAACACTGGCAGTCACTTCAGGATGTCGCAGAATGGGAAGAGGAGGGCTTTTGTATAATAAGCACAGAGCATTAGGTTCTGGCTGTCAGAGAGAAACACTGAGAGGAGAATAAGGGGGAGACTAAGAGTCGAGGGATAACAAAACTGATTAACTGGTACAAATAAGCACCCCTCAGCAAAAACGCAGTCAAAAATTCATCTGTGACTAAAAGCAGTGAGGGACATTCAGACGTCACCGTGGAAATCAGATTATTTGGTGTGAGACATTTTGGGCTGATTTCAGTGTGACATCAGATTCAAGATTAATTATGTAATTTTTGATATTTCCATACTTCCTTTGAAGATCGTTTGTTTTTAGGGACACAATGTGCTTTGTCGCACCTACAGAAAATTAAAAAAGATCCACCATTTTTTCCAAAGTCAACTTTCAGTAAGACTGAACCCCATGAATGCTATGACCAAGGGAAACGTAAATATTGGACTTGGACTCAACAATAGATGGCTCATAGTGGGGGGAAAAAAATGAGTTAACCACAAATAAGTGCAGGAGCTCTGTGGACTCAAATCAAATTAGTTCATAAGTGAGCCGTAATTTCTGTGCACTCTGAACGTGGTGTTATTTAAGGGTTATAACGAACAAAAGTGTCTCAATACGGTCGTGGATCTGTGGCGGTATGAACTGATGGGTCTTGTTATCGCGATTTTATTGTGTTGTGAGTTTATAAAATTATTACCTTCCTCAGTGAGGATGAAAGCAAATGAAACGTATGACAGCTCTGAAATGGTAAAGCCAAATCATCTGGAGAGCCCCCTGCTGTTTGGTTGAAATGAATTTTCTAGTCTAGTTGTAATTAGTTACGTCATGCTGCAGAACTAGGTGTTTATTTACTTTTTTTTAAAGGGACAGTACACATTTGTGAAGTGTACGGAAGTTCATACATGCCACTGAAGCCATACGCCCAGCTGTCATCAGCTGGAATCACTTCCAACCTCGCTCAACCAATCACAGCTCATGTAAGGCTGTGTATTTAAACATATCTCTGCTCTCACTTAAGCCTGCTACTCCTATGCTACCCATACTTTGCTGCTGTTTTGATATATCACCTCCTCTACCCCAGCCTCTTTCTATTAAGTCTCTGTGTTTGTATCTTATGAAGTCTGTATGCATGTATTTACCCATGTTGGGGATTATGCAATGTACTCCCTGAAAAGCCTAAGCAGGCTGCTTGGCTAACCCGGAGAGTACTCTGAAAAGCAGAGCCTATAACTCCAACTATGACTGTGTTCTATGATGAGAGTGTTCCTGACTGAAATGATAATCTCAGAATATGTCAAGATCCATATGATTTTGCTTCAGCTAGCCATGAGGCTAGCTACTTTTCACCTGTAGTCCCTGGCAGGTCATAGAATAGTTCATAACAATAAAATGATGAAAAAAGAAGATGGACCAGAAAAAAAACAACACCATGATAGCATAAAAATGACACTGTAATCATGATACCACCTGCCATGCACTGACAGGGTAGGAGAAATCACGAGATGAGGCTCATCAAACGATTATAAAAGTGTCGCTGGACTTTCCATAACCATGCATGTCTAATTTGAACTCACACATGACGCTTTTATGCTGTGACTGAACTAGCCTGAGAGATTGTTGCCCTGTTTAACTGGTAAGTTAAATGTTCAGTTAGTGGAGTTTGACATATTTTCGCTTCACTTTTGTGCAACAGGAGGAGGTGAAGACATGTCACCCATCTTTAAATACAGTCATCGATACTGACAGTCGTTGCTGCATTCCTGAAGGATCCACTTCTTCTACACAAGGCTGGAAACTGATAAAGACCAGGACTGTATTTTAGTACACTATGGACAGCTGGATGTAAATACTATCAAAGGCAAAAACAGCAGACAAAGCTTCCAGTAGATAACCCTTTCACAACTCAGACTCAGATAGCAGCAGAGAAAGGCATCGAGTACATTTTTTTGTTTTGTTTTGTTTTTTATGATAAAAGGAGTTATCTTTAAAAAGACTTTATAACCTAATATGCAAAGGCACTTATTCCAGGAAAAAGAGCAGAATGAGACAAATGCCAAAAAATGACTTGTGGGGTTTGTTTTCATGGCCACACAAAGAGTCAGGGACAATATTTCATAAATTACTCTGCTTTATCCAAGATGTTTGCATCATCTGTATGACTACTTATTGTGTGTTCAACTGGAGTGTCTTTTTGCAGCATATTACATTACAGTTATGTGGGGAAAAAAAAGGTATTTGGCTGCAGCTACGCTTCTCACCTTGGTTTTTAGTCCAGAGAGCCCCTCAGGCCATTGCTGCAGGACGGCAATGCTAGGAAACCTTTAAGCATCATCCGCGTCTCCCTGCAGGAAGAAAAAAAAACAGCAAAATTAGGATGAACAGTACAGCACGGAGTGAATCAGCACAACTCTTATCACAAAAGGCAGAACGGTGCACAATACAGAAAGTGCTGCAATGTACTGTTCGACGGCAGTTACATGAAAACTGAAGACAGTAGAAAATATCCAAGGACACAACTCACAAATTTAGGATTTGATTATTCAAATCAAATAATTTTGATGCTTTTACTGCCCTTATGTGGCTTTATACAAATCAACAATTTTAAGAACAACATGCAAGCATTATCACCCCTCAGAAACAGGTCATGGACAAAGGACGTGATAAAAACACACTGAAAAAAGGAATTTAACCTCAAGCTGTCTGTGTTTTCACCGATCTGCACAAAAACTCAATGACTGTACACTCCTGCAGTGAAAACTGTGCAAAGTCTACAGAACAAAACAACAAAAACAAAGTCGTTCCTTTGTGTGGGAAGTCCAGATCAAATTTTAAATGCATTCAAAGATCTTTTTCAACCACACTCCTGTTCAGATGATCGCTCAACCTCACAAATCATCTTATCTAGTGTTTGCAGAAAGTTAGCAATGAGCTGCAAGTTTCCTGTCCACAGGGTCTTTTCCTCTCCTTTGGGACCCTGAAGCCTATTACAGCGTAAAACACAGTGTGCCTTTTTAATCACGATTAATTAGACAGGAGAAAAGTTTCAATTTTAAACCATATTCCCTTTTGGATAATTAGAAAATGCAACTTGTAACTCAAAAAAAGAAGACTGTCAGGCTATTTGCCTTTTCTGAAAAAAGGAGAAATAAAAAGGTCTTGTGCTACATTCAGGGAAAGGAAAAAAAAAAGCAGCCAGGCAGTCCCCTCTTGGCCTGGGTGATTTCTTCTCAAATACCTGCCAAGTGAGCCAGCTGAGGAATGTACTCACGTGATGTCATGTGCTGACATAACCGGGGAGCAAACTGATTCCCCTTTTGAACCCTGCGCAAGCTAGGAGCCTTGAAAGGTGATATTTAGTACTGTGAAGAGCGGCACGCTACACTCAAACACACCAAGTCTGATGTGTCAGCAAACTGGGACAAATTTTACAGTTCGAACGTGAAGCACTGACAAAACTCTGCTTCTGCATTCACACTCAGAAATCAAGTGGAGAGCGAAACAGACTCTACATCAATTAATCTAATACTGCAAATGAAGTTTCACAACCCTGGATTTCTCAACTCCGCCTTCCTCTTTTCCTTTTCCTGCAGCCTTCTGGTTCTCATCCTCTGGAGGAATTTCCTCTGAGCGCTAATGCTGTCACATGCTCAGACTCAGTCCAGCCCCTGATCTGCAAACTGAGTGACAGAATTAGGCAGAGTGTGAAAACTCCCATTGGACTGTTTCAACAGCAATCACTTTCAAAGGACTCAAAGTGGATCAAAAGCTTCTTTTGTCAGTTGTTAGAAAGAGATGAGCCTTTTCTTTGTTTATTCATGTAATGCAATTTGTTAGAAGATACAGAATTTAATATTGATTTGCTCTCAGAGATAGCAATCAGCAGCACAACAGTAAAACATGATTCAGACTGTTGTTGGCATGATAACAGAAATAATGTCAATTTATGAGCGATACTCAAGCTTCCACTTTGCATCGGTCACTTCCACTGATGGTTGACCATGCAGTGTCAATTCAAATGCTTTTATAAGGCCCCGTTTATACGACAACGCCTCACAGCGTTTCACCTGAAAACGCAAAAGACGTGTTTATACGGACACGCTGAGGGACTGAAAATGCTGTAGTATTTATACAAGGCCAATAGATGGCGATATAACTGTAGGGTCTTTTGGTAGACTGCCGCCGAAGAAGAGGCGGGCTGATCGTCTGGTGTATATATTAAATACGTCTTATCTAAGTGCAGAAGTGGAGCAACAGATAAACGTTTTGTTGAAAGGCAGTCAGCAGATTCAGCAGCACAAGCACAACCCGGTAAGTCCGCCACTGGACCGTTGTTGTTGTCCGGTTCGCAAAAGTTCCCACAACGAAAGTGGAATGCGGAGCGTGACGTCAGCGTTTTCACTGAAAACGCCGGCAACGGAGGCTGCAGCGTTTCAGAAAAATTCCACTCTGAAGGGCATTTTAAAGAAGTTGGGTTTTAGGTCGGCTGAAACAGCGTTTCCGTATAAACGGGTGGCCAAAACTTTTGCGTACGACCTGATACCACTGTCGTATAAACGGGGCCCAAGTGAGTTTAAAGTCCCACGAGGGTCAGTGAGGGCCAAAAAAGCCCTGCTCCCATGTTCCACCAGCTGAGCCATGCAAATGCTTCCTGTGATATCAGGGGTGTGGACCCGCTGTGACATTAGTGGTGCGATCCAAGAGCAGTGGCAAGTCACACAAGAGCGCATGCACATATGTGTGCATGCAAGTGTGTTAATCGTGCAGAGACAATGGAGCAGAAGATCTCTGCAGGACAAAAAGAAAAGGCTCCACACTGGAGGACTTTTCCATCCAGAAGTGTTGAATGACACAGAGGCACCTAAACAAAGACACCCAGCAGTGCCAGGGGTGTGTGCTAAGCTTTAGCTGCATCAGATGAATTCTGTGCTATCTTAAATACAAGCATGCAATCTATAAGGCTATTTGTGGAGTAATGGAGGAGACAGTTTGAAAAAAAATCAAAATCAAAAGGGAAGCCAGGGAAATATTCACACGACAGATGTAAACATTCATGGTCAAGCTCACACCTTCTCTGAAACCTGACATGTGATCATGGGAGTATCTCATTTGCCAAACGCGCTCTCAGTCCAACCATCTGTTGGTATTTAACAGGAGGTCAAAGATCATTGGGTTAAAAGTTCATGTTCCCCTTAAACAGACCGCAGCCGCTGAAACCACAACTGGTGATGGACAGTTTCAGTATGCGGTGAAAAACCTTCACATTACGCTCGATGCTGGTGACAAATCAAAACATGAGCAGACAGATGTCAGCGAAACAAGAATGTGTGAAACAAAACTCAATAGAAACGCGCAATAATCTGAGTGACAGATTTCCTCTCAGCGTTGCACACTCATTGAGACAGTTGGTGTTCATTTAAACAGCTTGATCATGGGGGGGGGGGGGGGCAGAGCTGTTGACTAAAGCCTTGGAAGTAGTTGTAATCCTGTCTTTCTCTCAGTTAGCACAAGGCTCATTCTGAGTGAGAGCCTTTGTCACCCAGGCCAGGCTAACAATGCTAATGAGCCAGCTAATCAGGTTCAGATAGGACAAAGGGTAGACAGTTCATGTGCTAGAAAGTGACCATAGCTGACCATAATGGCAAGGTCACAGAGGGGGTAAACGCCAATGGAGCTCGTACTGGGTGCCTTCTGAATGCCCCACTAATGGCCTTAAATTCAATAAGAAACGCCGCGGATGTCGACCCTAATGAAAACACCTGGCCTTTTAGCTCCAAACTCACCAAGGGTTGGTCATGATCCTCATTGTAACCAATAATCAATTGATTTTAGCCCTTTAAGGGGGGGCCGCGTAGGAGCCACTACAAGGTTAAGCAGGCCAGAAAAATCTGATCAAACACAGATTAGATCAGACGTTTAAGTCGCAGGGTTACTAAAGTATACGTTTCCCCACAAGGCAGCAAGATTAAGACGTTTTATTTCATAAGCACAGAGCAGAAAGATTAAATGCTTGTACTGCAGCTTGCTCCAGAATTCATACATGCTCAAGAGTAAAACACAAGACACAAGAAAAAAATGATCAAGAGTAAATATTACTGGAATGTGGTTGCACTGGATTTCTCTTTAGGAGTTGTGAAACTATGAAGCTTTAAAGCACAACACACCTACAGAGCAGCACACACAGGCAGGATAGCATATTACAAATACACTAAGAGATGGAGAGATCTACTTAATGACACCAACAGAAATACCCAAAGTATTTTAGCTGCTGTCACTGCTGACGTTGACAAACTCCAGTTTCAATTAGGTTTCAGTAAACATTCGATGATTATGTGGTTGTGCCTGCAAGCAAACTCAGCAGAGGAGGATCTGAACGCTGTGAGTTTTGAAGGTTATGCAAAAAGACAAGTTTGACTCGCAGACAGGTAGATGTCTTTTTTATCGGTGTAAATCAACTGTGCAACATTTGTTTTGGCCGTCAGTTTCTGAATAAAGGCAGGGGGAGCTCTTCCTGAAACAAAAAAAGACCCAAGCCATTCATTGGAGTTTAAAGAGCAAGTACTGGGCTTTTTTCCCCTCTGGTACCCCCATAGTACCTTTACATACAGCTAAAAAAAAAAAAATCAAAATTTTCTCACATGAGACTTCTGAAACCATGTGTTTTAGAGTGTGTCTCTTTAAGGATTCCTGATCCACACACCCTCCTTCTCTCTGATTGGCCAATCCTCATGAGGCCTGGGCAGACCTTGGTGTTTGAGCTGCCCCTCTAACGCATCATAAACCAGTACACATATCCTCGCGTGATGAAGTCATAATTTCATCAAATCTTGTGAAGATCTCATAATATTCCTAAAATGAACCGTTTTGATCAGTTCACAGACAGATTCAGAAAATTCTACAACATACGAATATGTAGTGGTTTGAAAATCTGCAAACTTTGTTCGAACATCCAGCATTGTTACTTGATAGATGTGTTTAAAATAAGGGAAAGCAGAAAATCCTCACTTTAATGAAACCAATAGAAATAGAGCATCGTTAAAAGTTTATTGAACTAGTGTAGATTTAAAAGTCTCCTTTGATGCAAAAATGCATACAAAGAAGGACTCCAGTAAAGAGTTATACTTTTGTGGCAAAAAAAAAAAAATCCTTTATTTTGCTAACATCAACATTGCCCTGATCTTCAAATATCCAGGATGTGATTGGTTCAGAACAAAAGTAAAGCCTCTGTTTCATGAATGCCAAAATAAAAACCCTGGTTTCATTAAGCTGAAGGAACAACGGCCCATCAGAACAGAACTCGTTCTTGAGCATTTCCTGAATTTTATGAATTCTTGTGGTCCAATTTTATCAACATTTTCTGATATCATTTCAGTTTTTGAATGTAGCCTATTTTTTAAGACTCTGGCATCAATTCACATCAAGGACAAGTTAAGGCATCGTGATTCATTCACAACCTTTTAACTTTTCTAAGCTATGTTTGTCGATGATACCGCAGCAAAGTGAGTTGTACAAAGTTTCAGTGACAGGCACATCTGTTGCCATAGAAACTCACTGTCACCAGCCTGCGTCCTCAGCTAAGAGCCACCTTTGTAACTGAAACACACTGAAACACAGCTCCCATCAAACAGCAAACAACCTCAGAAGTTAAGAGTCAGCTAACTGATGCAGGGCTATGAAAACATTTAAGACAAATTGTTGTCCTTTTAAAGTCGGCCACTTGAGATTGAGCCGAACACAAATATACATATTCAAAGTCTAGAGGGTCAAAATTTTAGACCCAAAAGTCTCAAATTTCGGATGATCAAAAGTCACATTCCAGAAAAACCTTTGTGTTTCATACACAACAGCAGCAGATTTCAGTGGGATGCTGTGATGCAGATGCATCATCAAATCACCAGGTGCCTTTAAATCTGCTACTCAAACAGCAACAGCCAGCTCCTCCTTCAGCTGTGACCTCAGGCCCGGCAAACACAGAACGTGTCAGTATTATAATGAGATTGATAAGACGTGTTGTAAAAGGTGAGTCATGATGACAGGAGAAAGCAAGTGTGTGTAACAAAGTGAGGGTGTGGGTGGAGAGAACAGTTTGTGTGCACAGCTGATTGTATCACACTTTCAGAGATGATGTGGAGCTCGTCTTGTGACTCGTCTGCCTTTGTGTGTGTGTGTGTGTGCATGGCCACCATCTTTACTGCTTGTTACAGTTTGTAAGGAATTAGTTCCCGCGAAGGCCCGAGGCTGTACAGTGGGAAGGCTCTCAGGATGAGGAGGTGCTGTAGTTAGCATGTAAGAGAGGGAGGAGGGGAGATCAGCTGACACAACTATGTCACTTTATCAGCCAGAGACTGAGACAATGTGACAGGCCAGACTCCAGCAAACGTACATAGAGAGTCTGGGAAAAGTACAGAAAACCACCCTGGAAAAGTAACTTCATTTGGATTCAAATGAGGTAGAAGAGAGGCGATAAGACGGAGGAAGGGTTTGTAGGGTTAGTCTGCTCCATTAAAGAGGCGTGTGAGCGGGGTAATAATCTGTGGAGAACGTTTAGGGGGATGCCTTTAAACCCTGGCTTTATCTGTCCCGCTGCTTTGACACTGGAACATGTAATTGGACCAGACAGAGTAAAGAGCAAAGTGAAGACGCACTCTCACCATTTACAGCCTTCTTATACAACAGTGTCAGCCAGGTGAAAGAGAACCTGTCCTTAACAGAGAGTCACAAACATAATGCAGTTTAAACGCAGCATGAATATGGTTTACCTCCTGTTTGTGACTTTCTAATTGAGGATATTGGCAGTTATGTTCAGCAGCAGGAGCATCAGTGTCATATCACGACTCTGCTTCTGTTGTGTAATTTCCTCTCTGATGAGTACCTCTGTTTAGCGCGCCTCCGTCGCCAGATGAGATGGGAGGTGGTTTTGTTTTGACGGCCCACATCTTCAGGTGCCAAAACCACAAATCTCTGGAGTGAAGGTATGAATGGGAGCACTTTTACATGCAAACAAACACACACACACATATATATACTCCACGTGGAACAGATATAGGTCGGGTGGATGTTTTGCTTGAGGGGAATGTGTAATTAAATTATGTAGAACATCAGTGCGTGCAAACATGAATTACAAACGTAGTGGAAACTATTCGGAAACAACTGCTGACCACCTTGCCATTTATAAGACATGAAAAAAACGTGTTATATATGCACTATAGTTTGCTTTTCATCAATTCTGATGCAGGCGATACTGTAAAAGAAAAAAAAAAAAACTTGGTGGTGACATTTACTTGGGGTTCATTTTTGACACAATTCAGCATTGTTCAGTGATTTTCCAAAGCAACTTCAACCAAGTGTTGTGGTCATGGGAACTGAGCTGTGGTACCTTAAGCTTTCCACCAAGCTGTCCAGTATGGATCAGTACAGTTTGGTACGGATCAGATCGGTAAAGCCTGATCCTGTTTGTGCCAACCGTGCCCTTCTTGGTAGGCGGTGTATAAACCAGATGCTGACAGCCATGTAGGTGGAATACTGTGACAGCATAGCAGCGCAACACAGTGCACCCCGCAAAGAAATCCAATGAAGAAGAAAAACACGACACAGTAAACAAACCAATAATACTAAGAAAGGTCTGCACCTCCACGGTCGACCATGGAACACCGTTTTGTGATGCCATTTTCCAAACAAAAAGAAAGTTATCTTCATGAAGTCAACTGAAGATTTGAACATGGCAGGGTTATGTTGTTCTTTATTACCGCTGTCACATGGGAAGTGACGATTCTTTCAACCAATCAACGAACTGCTGTTCCTACCTCCACCTTCTGAGGTCGGATTGGTATGTTCCGTTTGGCACCCAAACAGAATGGTACCGAAAAGTGAGATACAGGTACAGCTTGGTTATTTGGGGACCTGTCTCGGTTTAGGTTAAATGAAATACCAAAAATGTAGGGGTGCATGATACATCGACATTAATATCGGTATCGGCCAATGTTTGTCATTTTTTAACGTATCTGCATTGGTCCAATGAGTAACGTTCTTACTTGAAAGTGAAACGCCTTTGAAAAATAAAGGAAGACGTAAAAAAATTCATTTTCAGTCTGTTCAAAATGTTATCATCTCAGAAAGTTTTCTTCTTAACATATATCGTTATCGGTAAATACTGGTTATCGACCATAACAGAAATATTAATATCAGATATTGGTATCGGCCAAAATTTCCACATCGGTGCATTCCCAACAAAACACGTTCCATAGCGAGATGAACCGAACTGAACTGCTTGGTGGAAACGGCTTTCGAGAGCCACATAGATCTTCTCCACTGATGCAAAAATATCCTGTATATTTGCGTGTGATGTTTGTGTGGCCTTCTGCTCAGAAATATGCGTTGGTGTTTTGTCATTCACTGTATGTTGACTACTTTGCATTACAAAGGACTCCAACATTGAGATTTTGATCTCTGAGTCTGCAGATATCCTGCCAATACAAGCTGGCTGCTGCTTGTGAAAACAGTCCGTGGAGTTAGTAACTTTATCCCACGGCTCAACGAAACCTTGGTATGTTAATTCACACAGGTTACAAAAAATAAAGTAATCTGCTCAGTCCCAAATTTGAAGACATAACGCAAAAAAAAAGTAGGTTTATGCCGGTACTCTCACTCACACTTATTGAATTTGCTTTGTGATTAATCTGCAAGGAATAATTCTCCTATAGATTACAGTGCTCTTGTATTAACTACAAAGGATTTAGATTTTGGTTTGTTTATATGAGATTGTTCACAGATAATAGTATTGAACGATGCAGCTTTTATTTGATTGGATGATGCAGTTGGATTTTTTTTATAGCGCTGAATAAAAAGGAGATTTATCATCTTGTATTAAGTGATGAAAGAGCAGTGATGTCATGTTACTATAAAAATGTAAATGTGGAATAAAATAGACGAAACTGAAGATGAGATGCATGAGACTCAGACTTATCATACTGATGATGCACAATGACAATTATGCATTTGATAAAAAGAAAAAAAATAAAGCATTTTTCCTAAATGTAAAGGTTCTAACCTGTGACTTAATCTGATCTGAATTTTCTTTTTAGACTCATCTCCATATGTGACATCGACAGAGAGGAGAAAGAATCATTTATTCTTCTCTTTTTCCTGTCAGTGCACATGAGGTGAAGGATGTTTCATAATATGGTTGAATTTCTTAAATTATGAGGACTGAATCAGTGATCGAAAACACTTTTTATAGACCGCCTGTTAACTAAAATTATGATCCCTTACATTGTTCTGCATGTTCATCAGGTAACCTAATAATGAGCTCGTTCACATGCTCACTATGTTCACCTTTTCATAATGGTTGTTTCACTCACCATTTACGCTTCATCGTGGCAGTTAATGGGACGTGATACGACGCTCATGAACCTGTATGACATTTTATAACTGTAATGATTAATATAATGAAAACAAGCTCTGCAGCTGATGGGTTTGTGCTTAATGATTACAATAGTATGTATGGAAAACACGGGTCAGCTAAGGAGATTCCCTCCCTGCAGAAACAGTCAAGATAAAGCATGCGAAACCATATTATAGGTCACTGCAGGAACACTGCTGAGTCAGCAGAGAGTGAGAGACAGAGAGTGAGAGAGAGAGAGACAGAGAGTGAGAGAGAGAAGGGAAATCATGCTGGTCAGAGTTTGACCCTCACAATGTGTACAGAAATGAAAGGTCTGAAACTGAATCCCCACATTCCTCTGGCTTTATGACAAGCCTGTGAGAAATGCTGCTGCTCTGCACATCATTCCATACCACCTCACCTCCGCCTGCGATGCTGCTGTTTACCTCTTCTTCACAGTCGCACTGTATACAAGCTTTTCCCTCCCCTCTCCACCAATTCACTCCGCACATTTTTGGACCACCCACCCGATTCCAGCAACAGACAGCCCAATCCAAGGTTCCTCTCCCTCGCTCTGTGCCAAGGATTCCACCCTGGGCAGTGGGAAAGGCGCCAACCACATGCTAACACCCAGTGCAACAAACACATTGTGGCAGAGTGGAGTACAATTTAGCCACTTGCACGAATGAAGACGTCAATGCACAACCCTCTCTCCTTAATGTGCAACCTGTTCCACTTTGTTGATTTGGAGAACCCATCATATACTTCCTTTAAGTGTTTTATGTCTCTCTATAAAGAGCCGTACATTGAGATAAGTCCTTATAAATGGTCTATTTTATGACCATCATTTCATGAGAACCCAGCACAGCTCCACGAATGAATTTTAGGAACTCCCTCAGTTGCATATTCAAATAGTAACTCTTTAGATCTACTATGTTTCACAGTTAAGCAATATGACTCTCACATCTCGAGGGAAAACAGCTGCAGAAGCATTGTCACACAGTCATGTGACCTCTGCTGCCTCCTCTGTTGTAGCCGAGCTGGCTGAGGGAGGGCACCTTCTTTTTCTTCTTCTACTTCGCAACGAGCGGTAGACACCACAATATCATTTAGCTCCAGAGATCAATATGCACTTTGCAGTAGCTGACCTACATAAGTGGAGGAGCGTGCAGAGTCGAAATCATCGGATTGCCTGTGAGCCTTAAGATCCTTGGAGCCCTGACTGCTGTCTCCATGGGATGAGAAGCGTGAGGCAGCTGATGGTGTGGGGTTACAAATCTCTGTTTTAAAACAACACGGATAGTGATTTGGAGCGGTAATGTCAGGCTGAGGAATCACCGCATCTGAATACGGCTGCGGACGAAACTAGGACGCTTAGACCAAAACAAGGCCCCACCATATGTCAAAAATATGATGACCATTATTTTTCTACGCTAATTAACCTGAAATTATTGGGTCAACTGGTTTTACTAATGGATACAGCTCAGAAACAAGAGAGCAGGTTAACTATCAGTCATTTTAAGAGCTGTATTTTCTTTATTTTTAGTAAAGGATTAATAAATTCTGCTATTTGATAATTAGAGTATCGACCAGAAAAACAGTTTGTTTCCTTTCTGTGTTTTCTTTTTTTAGTAAGTTTAACTTTTTTAAGTGTTTTTATGTCTTTTAGTTTCACGTGTAAATGTATATCAATACAGCTCATTAGCTACTACAGGACATCTGGTGAGGGGGCTGCAAACTGAGCAGCCATTCTCCTACATGTCTATCCTGGATGAAAATCGTCTCAACTTTGGGTGACAATCTGAGTGTTTTAATTCCTGTTTCCTCGCCTTTGTCTTCACCCTTTCTTTCCCTTCTTTTTCGGAAGACATTCATTTCCTTCACCAGCAGATAAAATAATGTTTTCCACTGGAAGTTGGGCGTTTACTCCTTTGTGTACTGTGAGTTACAAGAAAAGCCTACACTCGCTGGCTGTTGTTTGGCTCTGTAATGGACTGCTTAAGCGTTTATTATTTTAAAGACATAAATTTCACGTAACCCCCCTGAGCCCTCAGAATGAGACGTTCTCTTCCCTGACCTGCTTCCACAATTAAAGCATTTTGACATCCTAACCAGCCAAGTGCAAAGTGACGCTGAAAATGATCCTTTAGCACATTGTGGTGAGTTATTTGGCTCAGTTTAATTTAATCTAATCAGGAAACCACTGTAACGTCTTTCAAATACCTTGTGTGGATCACCAGCAAAGCCAGTAAGACAGCTCAGATCCAACTGAGCATCATTTAATCTGTAACTCTTTAATAACAAGCGCGGGAGTTTCTGGATGACAGAAATAATTATCTAACTCGCAAAGATCCCGCACAGGCTGCCGGTAACAAGACAGGACCTACTTTCAGCACGGATAGATGGGATGTCTGATTTGAGGTCAGTTGAACAACACAATAACAACATGCCTGGAAGCAGAGAGAGGGAGTAAATACTCCCACTCCTCCTCTTCCATGTCAAAGCCCTCGCCACTCTTCATCAACCATCTCTGCCTCGCTTTAGACGTCTCCCCTCCGCTGCCCCTCCCTCCTCCCTGTGCTGTAAAAACCTGGCCATTTCCCCACTGCTCATCCCTCACGCCCACCCAGGACCTGTCACACTGCTGTTTCCATGACAACGCAAACGCAGAGACAGCAGGGTGAGATGCCCAGCGAGAGGAGGCAAACTGATACTGGAGGGTGTGTGTGTGTCTGTGTGTGTGTGTGTGCTTCACATCATGAACGCACTTTATGTAGCAAGTGATGGACAGATAACACAATGAAGTCTGATCACATTGAAACTTTAAGAGAAAGCTTCATGCTTTTTCTGACCTCTTCTATCACTTATTTAAAGTCTTTTTACTGAGTTTTTAAAAATGTAAAAAAAAAAAAGAGAGAGAAGAAGTAAACTCTGCTGTTTGTTGATGGATTTATTCAGAGCAGTCTTTCTTAACAAGAAACCAACTCCCAATTGTCTCCTAATATTAGCTCTTTCAATGAATCACACAGGCTTGAGCAACGGTTGTGATACTTTGCAACATCCTTATGAAATCCCAGATTCCTGCCAGTGTGTCAGCCCTGGATGCTGACATCTTACACTCTTTTTAGAAAGACTCCACATTAAAGAGGCAGCGAGAGAAAGAGGCGGCTGTGATTCTGTTCAGGAGCTGACCACACTAAGAGGCAATGACAGGGATGTCATTTTTCCAGCCCGACTTAAGTGAGTCAACGTAATTTTGTTAGCTAAGACAAGTGATGGAAACAAGGAGCAGTGAGTTAACTCGTACAATGAGGTGCGTGTACGAAGGGATTTAAGGTTTACAAATTCAAACAGCGTCACTGATGTCATATTTTTGGCATACTTAGTTTTGCAATGGAGCATCACTTCTCTTGACATGACTACTCATGGAAAAAATAAAACCTCTATAAGGAGACCCAGTGATGATTTTGGGGTGCAACCAATAAATATTTACTTTACAAATATACAGTGGCTCGTTTTGGTCAGTCACTGAAACCTCAAAGATCTTCAATTAACATAGAAAAGAAAAGAAAAAGCTCATGCTAACATGGTGGCTTTGTGTTCCCTTTTGTCCAGAGGGCTAATTCTATCTAAATGGAAGGACTCAGCCAATGAATAAGGGAGGTCATGTGAAAATCAGATATAACATTAGAGGTTGAAGCAGGAAATTTACTTTTGTTTGACTGTCTGGTTGACTGTTTGTTGAAGACCCAGTGTTCAGGGTATGGGGGAGAAGACAGGGGTGTCCTTGTGTCTCCGACTGTCTTAGGTTGTTGTTGTTTGTTAAATGTTCTTATTTCTGTAACCATATTTGGAAAAAAAAAAAAAAATGAAACAAAAAATGCAAGCTGCGTGAACAATTTCCCGGCATCTTGGTGAGTTTAATCTGAGAACAGAATTAAAACGTAAACTTCAAGTTCCAGGGTTAAATTTGAAAGCATCTACTTCAACAGGGCTGATTATGCTTTCCGCACACATGTGACACGCGGAAATTGGACACACAAGATCTGCAGCGTCCGTTCCCAAACTACAGGGGGCGGTGTTATGCAAACAAGTTTACCACAGTACTAAACTAGAGAAGAAGAGGTTGTTCACACAGTTTAAGACATTTTTTCACTAATTCCTCTTCCCTGCCAAGTTTGGCCACAATCTGACACCAGGAATTGTTAATCACACGCTTTTCATCTCTGATAAGATCTCTGTGTGTCGAATCATGTAAATGCCAGTATTTGTTCGACTTTGGACACGAGGAGCTGCTCGGCAGTGCATCTCCGCACCGAAGTTAGAAATTTTCATAAGTGCGCAATGCAGAAATTTTCTGCGTGAAAAGGACTGTGCGAAGGGGTGAGGCTGTTAAATGACGTCATTCTTCGTGGACGTGTCTGATAAATCAGGCTTAAGAGTGGGGATCATAGACTGTAAAAACAATGGACATCAGCTCACTTGGCTCAAACTGAAGTTGCCACAAAAACTGCCCCCTCTGGTGGCTGGCTGTGGTACAAGTCAAAAACTTCTGTTCATTCCAGATGGGATGTGGTCAAACTTTCTCACATCCGTAAGCTGTGGTGATGTTTAGATATTATTGGGCTGCATTCTGTTCAAGTCCTTTTTTTCGAAATGTTTCTTTTTCATGAGTTATTAGAGGTTAAAAACAGGGTTTTACGTCTCGTTTAACGGTGATTGACGGCTGCCATTCTTGTGTAGTTTTTATGGGAATAATAAAACACATCAGAAAGAACAGTAAAGAAGAGATTAGACTGTCGAAAGAAAAAAAAACAAACAAATTTTTTGTCACCCGCTTCCACTCAAATTTTCTCAGAGTTCCTCTTAAGTCTCTACTGCGCAGACTCTGGCTGCACAATGGAAGCCAACGGCGGCTCCAGTGACAGAGGTTTTTTTGGCTTCAAAACCGTACAATGGCAAAAGGCGGAGCCACTCTGTCCAGTCTATATACAGTCTATGGTGGGGATGGTTGATATAGGACTCTAGCCAGTTACATTTTAAGTTAAGCTTTATGCTCCAAGCCAAAGTTAACAGGGAAAGAAAACTGTTTGAGTAATCGATGGGAAAGGGAATAAGATACTAAACGTAACAACGTGATGCCAAGCACATCACCCAACACCACAGTTACATCAAAATTCAACAATTCAGTGCCATCGTGAAGAGTGGGTGACATGTTAAGCCAACTTTGAAGGGATGGGCACATTTTGACAACTCAAATAGTTTCTCGCTCAGCATGCAGATATAATGAGACAGAGGTCCGTTTAATGAGAATGAGAAGTTGATGAGGCTAGTTAGAGATCGATGCGTTACTTCTTCTTCTTCTTTTCTTTTTTTTTTTGAGAATTTTCTGCCAGAACTCTTTGGCACTTCAGAAGGCTGGTAAAAATTCTAAATATTTATTGATGATAAAATAAAAGTCACGTGAACTATTCAGTTATTATTATTCAATAATTATTATTGAATATTAAAAAAATTGTAGCCCATCCCTAGTCAGCACCAGAACTAAAGGTTGGTTGCAAGAACCGAAACAGTCTGCATGGAGCGAGGTAGCGATACAGTAATCGAATCACAAAAATCAGCACAGCTGAAGTTTTAAGTTTTGATGGATTCCCATCAAAGACAGCACAGAAGCACCGGTGAACCAGTCCATTTCAAATTATCTGAACAAGGTTAAGAATTCAGATTTTACACATGTGAGAGAAATGTGGCTCTACAGATTTTCACACTTGGTTCAACATTAATATCAGTTTCTGATTGGCTAGTAGTTCAAGTTTAAAGAGAGAAAATGTCACTAAAGGTAATGATAAAAACATTGATGTTCTATTGACTAAAACTACACTGAAATTTGTTGAACTTCCATGAACTAAAACAAGATTATAACTATAAAATACATTCCAAAACTCATACTGATTGTGCATGAAGTTCTTAATAAAAATGTGTCTTTCAGATTAATTTGTGCATTATCTGATTCTTACATACAGGAGAGAACATTTTCCAATTCATCTACTGAAAATTTTGTGGGTCATAACTCAGAATGGGTTACTGTTGGATTTTTTTTTTTTTTTTTTTAAATCAAGTGAAGAAAAAAATGGTTACTTTCAATCGCAACACAACACTGGTCAAAACAAATTATAATCACGAGTGTAAGACAAACACAGACAGCTACAAAAGAAGTGGCAGTGTAGGCTACAGAACAAGGGTCGGACGATTACAGTATCTCTCAGGTGACGCAACAAGGCAACCTATCACAGGGCAAAAGTCAGTGATTACAAGATGAGAGGCTTCTCTTGAAGAGCACTGCTTTCTTTTTGTGAAATTACAAACAGCAGCAACAAAAACGAGAGAGAAATATACAGAAAGATGGGTCTGTGTGGTAGAAATTACAGGGCTGAGTGGAGCCAAGGCAACTCAGGAGCGAGAGATGGATGAGGAGATTGTTTCCAAATCATGTGACGAGCTGAGCTTTACTCTGCCCCCCCCTCCTACAACACACACATACACACACCTGTTGCTATAGCTATAGTTCCCCGTGTGTTCAGGCAGAGAACTACTTTTAAATAACATCCAGTATGCCGACCGGGACAAGTCGGTGAGAGAAAACTCCAGTTGGTTTCCCCATGTATAAACATCCACATAACTTGGATACATTCCTGAAATGTCATCATCCCAACACAGTCATTCTCCTGCACTGCTACAAAGAAGTGACGTCAAACCAATAGCAATGTATTATTTAGGAATGCATGGGTGCATCTACCTTGACTGCATTCTTTGCAACTTGACAAGGATTTTGGAAGACCCAATGAGCATGCTCCATCATCCTCACTGAACTCACTATATTACATTTAAACTTTGATATCAGAGGAAATCTTACTTATTGTCTCATCAAGTCTTTCCGGACAGAATGGCGTGATGAGTCACAGTCTTCAAAAAGGAAACACAAGTAAAAAGTAGTTTTGTTTTACTTTGAGTTTAAAAAGTAAACAACTTCAGGCACAACGCTTTGGAGATGTTATACTGCTCAGGTTGGCGGGCGAAGCCGTTTTGAAGTGGTTAAATGACAACACATGCACACAGGAGAGAGGAATAAACATATTATCTTCAAACTCATCAAGTTATACACTCCAGACTTTTTCAATTTGCTTCAATAAAAAAAAAATAGACCCAGGAGCCAACATTTCTGTTTGTAACCTCACAAGAGTTGGCTTTCATATAACTACTGATAAATCTGACAGAAATCCTTCACTTCACATCTTCAGCTAGCCCTGAAGCAGAAGCCAAACCACAGCTGGCCAACAAGTCATGTTAAATCTCCAGCCGGTGATGTGACCAGAGTGCTGTGCACCATCAGGTGGGCAGAGTGATGCAACTGAAACTGCTCAACTGGTTCCACAGGACGCGCGTTCCTCCAGCATGACTGAGAGGAGCGTTGACAGTCATTGAAATGGCACAAGTTGTCTGCCTGTATAGTCCTGAATCATTCGAGCAGGAGAACCCTTAAAAGGAGAGCACTGCACCCTCAACGTAGGGGCCACAACAAAGCAGCACACAAGTCAAAGCCCTACGCTGCATTCCCCTACCATGCATGGGTGCTTTACACAGTGAGAGAGCTCACTCTGTGCTCAACTAGTAGTCCTAACTCTATTGCCAAAGGTACTGTGGCCCAATCTTAATACTGTGGACATGATTTCAACTTTCCGCATGATTTGAAAAATTGTGTCACATCAAACTGCAGTGCTGTGCAAACTTTTCTTTAATCATAAGCGTTGACTGCTTTGATGTTATCTCGATGCATTTATTGAGATAGATTACTTTCAGAACCTCCAGAGGGGAAATTAGGTTACTGTATCACCATTTAACGAATACCGAAAACAAATATACTTGAAGAAAATGGAAAAGTTGCACCACTAGAGACAGTAAGAACATAAAAAGACAAGAAAAACTTTACGTACACAACGTGCCATATACTCATACTAGCACCATATGAGGCCAGATCCGTACATAAATAAGGTTACATCAAAACGTGCAATACTGCGCATGGTACAAATACTGACACTTAAAGTGGTGTTGCTCGGAGAAAGGTATATTTATTAATTTAAATTAACCCGTAACACTATCCCATTGTTACATAAATAATTACTTAGAGCACATTTGTTCAAGTTTTCTAGCTACTATTATAGCTTTTCTGCTAACTAGCATTTCAACAGAGCACCTCGACAATGCACAGTAACGCCAGCCAAACACAACAGAAACATTACTTCAGCAAAAAATGAGAATGGTCCCTGCCCCCTGAACGAATGCAGAAATTTCGTCAACTTACCCGCCGTGGCAAGTGGCACAGAGGCATGGTTAACACCACAACAAACCATGTTAACAGCCCGCTCAAACACATGGTGCTGAGAACTGTCCTGACTCACTCGTATATTCTGACAACGACGTCCAAGCAGCCAGACTAGCCTGCAGCTAAACAGTTAGCATGCTAACTATGTTCCTGGTGTACTGGCGAACTTCGTCCAGTGTTGTATGCACGGTCACCCGCTCACTCAGCACAAAAAACAATGACATATTAAAGTATTGTGCACGCCACATCTCACTTTATACCACACTGTACATGTGGTCATACCGTTTATAAATATAAATACATTACAGAAATTGCAACAACTCGCTTGCATACTCGCTGCCTGAGTCGTCTAATTGAGTTTGCTGCAGAAACAGTATTGACACAAGCAGCGGGCTTAGCCAAGAAGCTAACGCTTGCTAATCAGCTAGCGCCGAAGCGAGAGCCCGTGCCAGACAGACACACAACCGAGATTGAAGACCTCGCATTGGATCCTGGATTTCACAACGAAAACACACCGTCCCCTCTCACCAAGCAGCACCAATACGTGTGGCAACTTACGATTGAATACTTTGGGCTGTGTCCTCGCTGTTAAATCCCGTTTATCAGACGCAGCTCTGACCTTCGTGGTAGTGAAACAACATTTCTGCTGGCTAACTGTGCCGCCATGTTACTCCTGCTGTGCAAACCAATGCTGAGTGTTTATCTGGCTGCTAGCTGCTATCCTCCCCCACACCAAACCACATCACGGGGCTCCAGCAGGATCAACTCTGTTACCGCCAGGGCTCGTGAGCAACACCACGGTGATTTACCTGTGCACGGACCAGGTTCACAATCAGAAATGTGTCATTATTACACATTGAAACCAGTACTGGTTAATTTAAAACATCCCCGTAATAAATGTCAGCGTTCTGACGGGGGTTTAAAAAGTGTGAAAAGTATAAAGTTTAATGCAAATTAGCAATCTCCTAACAGAAAAAAGTGTATTAAGGAATTATAAATGTCACGCCAATACGTCCACACCAATGAAAATATTGAACACATTATGAGTTTACATTAAGACCAGGCAAATTAGTGTAAATCTATAAAATGAGTTATAAACAGCTGCCAAAACGACAACTGAAAGATGAAGACAGCCACATTCTTAATAATTCAGTATATTCGCCTGTCTGTCTTTATGAAACAATTTAAATAAATATAATGACGGAAAGCAATGGCTTGGCTGAGTTTTTCCAGTACAATACGCAACTTTTTTTTTCTATTTTCAGAAACAGGTGAAATATAATGTACCAGACAATGGCCTTAAATGAAATGCAACACAAACATATCAAATAAGGGTGTCCTACTTATTTTAACACCTTGATTTACTGGGTGGTCAACTCCACAGAGTACACCAAGTAAGGAGGCGTTCTCTTTCGATGAAAAACTAAACAACACTTCCACCAAGTGGTACACAAGTGAAACAACAGGGTGGTTTCTATAAACATTCATCAACTTGTGAAACATACGCAAACATGAAACTGCAGAGTAACTACATTTTTTAAAGGCTTTAAGACATTAATTACAGTTTCTATTTCTCAGAGTTATAAGGCAACTTTTGGACTATTAGTCAGACAAAATATAGAACTGTGAATAGTGAAAGGTTGGTTGCAAATCCATTTCTGCTAGTGTGGAATTGGTACTTAATTTACTGGTGTTGGAATAAAAAAGGTCCAGAGTAACTAAAGTTGTGATAATCTACAAGAAAATTACAAGTCAAGTGAGTTTTCAGTTTGGACTGTTATTTTTACACAAAAGTGGTAAGAGCACATTCAGACCTCAGTAATGGGGAAACTTTATTCCTCACACTTGTGATAATTTGTAAAGACTGGGGTGTCTGATGTATAGAATGACAATGTGTAACATCAGGATGTTGCCTCTAAATTTGCAGCATTATTATAAATAAAGATTGTTTTCTCTCTGAAATATTTATTTATTTATTTAAAACTAAAATAGTCCTCAGAGACCCACCTTCACTGTTGCTGCACAGATGGATGGAGCCATGCCTCACTGCTATGTTACCCTCTCCTCCCCCCTGACTGGGTTTAGGGTTTGTTGATTGTCCATCCAGAAAGAATAAAACCCTTAATCTTCTGTATGTCAGTGTCAGGGATGCCTACAGAGCTGGTGCCTTGCCACCACTGGGCGGGTCAGATCAGGGCCTGGTTTTCCTACAGACCCGTTTCGGACCCTGTGTGCAGCCTGCAACTACCTTCAGGAGTGCGCTGCTGGAGAGAGATGAGAGCAAGATGGACATTGACAGTTTTTATTTCATGTTTTTTTGTTTGTTTTATGTGATTTCATCTTTTTCATCTGCCAGACCTAAAAGAAATGGTTTTATGCTTTGGATTAAGCCAGTGTTACCTTTGTGATTGATGCACACAACACAGCAAAGTAAGTCCGTATTCCATAGCTTTGTAAATTCATTTTATGGCATATAAGTAAAAGGCATACATCAACAGTCAATCAGGCTCATTTGGCACAGTCCAAAGAGGGTCAGGAGGAAAGAGGCAAACAAAATGTTTCACTTTCAGTCCGTGCTTTAACATCGAATCGGATGGAGACTTTTCAGAGAAGCATAATGTGAGACTGAACAAATACTGTGGTGTACTTAAAAAATGAGAGATCACACAAGACAATCCAACTCATAAAAGGTTTTTTTTTGGGGTGGCCTGATTTCATCCTTGTTAAGTGATTTAGGCAGAACTGCAGATCATCAGGTATAACTTAATGGTGTGAAAATGCCCCTTTGAGATTATGCAAGCTGCTCTAAACTCCGAAGGATTAAATGCTACATCAAAGTACAGGGCAATTTTGGAGAAAGCAAAACTGTCACACTACATATATCCCTACAGTTTGATGTCACCTATTTTTCTTGGTTCCTTTAATACACTTTTTTTTTCTCTATCTAATCCATGAGTGGGTATGGATTATTTAATTGTCCTAAGGATCATATGAAGATTTTGTGTCACTCATGGGAAATTAAGATTTATATGGAATTCATGTATTCCATAATTGTCCTTGAAAGGGAGATAGATGTGAAGAAAAAGTCTGGCAGGTACACATACAAGAGGAGAAACAGGGAAGCTGAACACAAAAAGCATGAATGACCTGATTTGGGAGAAATATTAAACACTGATGTCATCATTCCTGAATTTTTAAAATTACACATCCTGTACAAAACAATCCATATCAATAGGCACTTCTTAAATAAGGTCTTTTTTTATAGTTTATTTCTGAATTTGTTTGAAAAATGGCACAGCAGAGCAATGATTCTTAAATCAAGGCGAGCCGGGCGAGTGGAGACAAGTAAAGCTAAATGCATTCTGGGCCTTGGGAGTCCAGCCGGGAGGAGGTCAGTCTGTTCTGTGTGTCTTGGTATATCGTAAAGGTGGAAAAGCAAAGGGAGAAGGAGGACGAGGTGTTGGTTGAAAGCAGCCACGGAGGCACGTGGGCAGTCGAATCTTTGAAGAGGGGGGATGAGGGGAAGAAATGTGTTTATGATGACTTCTCTTTTTTCGCTCTGGGTGAATCGGCTCCGTGAGAATTGACTCCGTTTACTCCATTGGCTACAAAAAAGGGAAACATGAAGGGTGTGTAAGCATTGAGAGTATCAACTTGATATGACTACATGAGTAGTAAAAAGCTAAATAACATTAATGTGATTTCTTTTTCCTTGCTTTCCTGATTTTATATTTAAACAGTGTGATTTGATATCTTTGTTTTGTTGGGAAACATTTACTCCTTTGTTCATAATCACCTTTGTCTTTCTTTGATTTGCTTTTGGCTGGAACTTGTTTCTTTTTCAAACTCTGAGCCTGAGCATGCTCTCTCCACCGGCGCAGCTGGAAGTTGATAAATTTCCACATCATGAAGGCCTGAGTGAGGCAGATGGCGGCCAGGACAGTTATCCTGATAGAGGGGAGAAAAAGTCGTAAATTTAATTCACATGTGTGCACTTGAAGGGAGGCTGTTCAAAATCAGATACAAATTCTGCTTTTGTAGCTAAAAGTTGTGCTATATTTGCAGATATTCCATCAAAGTAGCAGTACTTTTCTCTTATAATAAGAGAACATTCTCACAACTCAAAAATTGTTGCATTTGGCTGCATGGTGGACACTTTTAGTCAAACTTATTGAGCTGTTGATTTGAAATATTTTTAAGATTAAGTCATCCTCTTTTTTCTCTCAAAGACTCTTACCGAATGAAAATAACGTTAAAGTTTCCGTCAGCCCAACTGAAGCCTTGATTCTCAGCATTGGCAAGGCCAAAGCCCACGGTGAGGACAGACAGGGACAGAGTGAGGAGCCGTCCAAGGACAAATAGGACCGCCCAGATGGTGAAACTGGAAGGCAGATGAGAAGAGGGACACCATGATGCTTCACTCAAGATTTTTAACTATCAGTTATTTCCGAGAAGTACAAAAAGATTCCTAAATCATTGATTCTGGTAACAAGAGCTCACCCAGTCTGTCTATTCTCATTGCTGAAGTAGACGAGGCGAGAAACGTGGAACAGCAGTTCGATGAAGTAATGCAGCACAAGTAGGACCAGACCCAAACGGTTCAAACTGAAAGACACAGAGAAATCCCTTTTATTACAGCTGATATGAACAACAAAGTGGGGCACCATTAACCCCCTCTTTATGCTGTATTCTTTGTTTGAGACAACTCTTACTTCAGAATGTAGGCGCCTGCGATGTGGACCAGGTAGAGGGATATATACACAAGCTGGCGTGGAATATCCTCCTAAAGAGGAAACACAAAGAAGAGGAGGCCAAAATATTTACAGCAGCGTAGCTCTGCATGTGGATTTAAGCAAAGAGTATGAATCTTTGAAACAATGCAATACAACCAAGGAAGTCAAACAGGAAAGAGCCTCGGGGTACGAACAGAGGCTGGAGTACAAAACACGACACACACACACTTACTTTCTTTGTCTTTTGGAAATACAGCTCAGGGATGGAGTGCAACCAGTAACCCAGCTGACAAATGAAATAGAATTTCATCTGGAATCTGAAGAATCAGCCAAATAAAACATCATTATTATCAAAGGTTACACTTTAAGTCACATTTGATAAGTCTTCTTGTGTCAAATGAAACTTACGGCATCAGTGTGTGAGGATAACCTTCCCAAAGTGTGACGGGGTTGGACAGAAAGTTTTCCTGAAATCAGACAAACAAAAACAGTTTAAATCTCATGAATAGAAAGTTTTTAGGTTAATAAAGTGTAGAGTGAATCTGCTGTGAATACGTACAGAGAGAAGTATGCTCAAGCCCCAGCCGAAGGAGAATAAGTAAAAAGCGCTGAGCTGCCCTGACTCATTGAACTTGCTGTGTTTTGTCTTGGAGAAGTGCTTCTTCCTGTTTATTTTCTGCAACACATGAACAACAAGACAAGATACAGAGCTGTACTGCAGAAATTAAAGTGTGCGACTCAAGTGTTGGTGTCTCACTTACGTCCAGCACATACTCCTGGATGATTGCATGCATGATGATGGCAACTAGCATGTAGAAGAAGATAGTAGCCAGGTCTTTGATGCCATGGTGGAAGTGGTTTATTGCCGTCTCCTCTGGGCCTTCTGTAGTTTCACACAGACATAAATGTTACAAGTCTGCTTTAGCTCTTTATTGTTCCATCTGTGAATGCAGGTTTCTTTTATGATTCAAGTCGACAACTGATCCGCCATTTTACCTCAGCTCAGTCGGGTGATTCACAGATTTAATAACCTTAATTGCTCAGGTGAGACATCCAGATTAGCAAGTCTCGTCTGTGCAGTATTACACAACTCAAAAAATGCCAGTGTTAAGTGTTCCAGCAGAGGAACTCATACATAAAGCTCCTCTGTCTGTCTGTTGTTACACTTTATCTCATATAATTTCTTAAAGTCACAGTCAGACAAAAAACGAAATCCTGTCCCACTACAGAAAGGTTTTGCTGCTGTTTGTTGTCTGCCTGAATTGATGCATGCTGTAAATAAGTGACAGAGCGAGGTAAGCGGTGAGTTGAGGTCTCTCTGATAACGACCGGATCAACAGCTTGCAGGCTGGAAACCTCCAGCCCGAGGTTGCACTTTCTTTCCACAGTATCAAAAGTTGGCAAAGAAACCGTTAACCTTGAAATGAGCAGCACTTGGATTGAGAGGCCCATATTACACCTCAGCCTAAATTCATCCAGCACAACCTTGTCACAAGAGAACTTTATAAATCAGGCAGACTAATTTTAGCTCTACAGAGGGGGCAAAAAAAAGAGGCTTTCAAATGGGTTTTGTGTTAGGCCACGCAAGTACCGCTCCAGAATCCAAATGAGAAGCTCCCAGACAGACAACTCAAAGATAACACTGTATCATATGAATCAGCCAAAACTTCCAGTACAGTGTTCATTAAAACAGACTGACGGAGCATCATGATCATAATCTCATCCTTTACTCACCGTTTGTTGATATGGTGACATTGTACTGAACCGTAATGAATAGCACTGCAAACTTTGAGGTGACCTGTAGAAAAGAAAAACACGATTAAAATCACACAAGTTTATATTTGTTGTATGTAGTAGTTATTCCAACAAGGACGTGAGCAAACACACTGTTAAATCAAACACGTTTTATATCAAGGATTTAATTGCTAGACTTTTAAAGGAGCAACTGTGAAGGTGACTAAAAAAACTGGTGTCAAAATCATTATATTTTCACCAAGACGAGACAGAAATTAAACTTTATGAAGTGAATACAATGAAGATGTGAATATTTGATTACCAACTCCCCCTTCAGGATTGTTACCTATAAAAATTAAAAGAAAGAGTAACAAATACTTCTCAAGAAATAAGTTTCTGGATCAAATTTGTCTGTATTTTTATGTGAATTATGATTAATGTAATCCTAGTTTTTAAAACTCACCAAACCTTTAAAATATGCTGCAAAACACCAAAAACAATAGGTAGAAACGGGATGTCAGCTGTTCCTTAACAACAAAAGCACAACGTGAGAAAATATTAAACTTTTAGGGAGAAATTAACTCAGTATTTCATGAATGTGACGGCAAATATTACGTTTTTCTAAACTAGTATCGCTTAAATAAAGACGAAGAATGCGGATTAGCTATTTCTTTAGGCACGTGTTTTACTTTGAAATTAAAAAAACAGGAAGTAGTCAAAAATATCGTTTTCTGACTCTTAATGGCGCTGCTTTGCACTAAAATCAAAACCTGGTTGAAATAAAACCTTAATGTTAGTGAATGGAGAAGTGCGTGGAGCAGCACAGAGATGGTCACGCTGTGTAAATATTGTTGTCAAACCGACAGTATCGAGTTACAATGCGAGGAAAACTTTGAGATTCAGCGTAAGCGCGTTTCAGTGATGATGACAGCCCTCTCAGTCCCTGTGTGATTGCCACGTAACACATCTACGCATAAACTAACAAAGCTCAGGATTGCTCAATTGGGCAGCATAAAAGGTGGATGGACTTTCAGGATTGTAAAATCCATATCTTTCCATAAATTACATTGTATGTGAAAAGTTTTAACATGAATGCGCGGGCCTGCAGATGGGGATTTCAAATATCGATTGTAACATGGGGAGCTGCCAGATGGAGAGAACACACTAGTTTCCACGTCACTTTAAGAATGAAAGTTATCATTTTATGCTAAAGTTTATGTCTGACGACAATACTGAGTCGATAACCCGATAGATTAAAAACGAAAGCGAGGCCATTGCGCACAAAAAAAACTTTCGATCACGAGAGGAAGTAGAGTGGAGAATAGAGATCAGACAGCCATGTCAGTTCTCCAGGAGAACAGATGGAGAGTTATTCGGCATCCTTTCGGCCAGGAAACTGTCCTCTGGACCGAGCAGGCACCTCTGTGTGATCTGCAATCTGAACCTAGTCAACATGTGGACAGGACTCACCTCAAAAATGAGCCCGAGCAGAAACACCATAGCAACACAGGAAACAATATCTGCATGGTTCTGGATGACAAACTCATGGCTCAGCACCGGCGGGTTCTTGTTGGTCTTTTTTCGGATCCCCATGTCTACACAGTTCGTCCCAACTTTGGCTGTACGACACTCAGCTGCAGTTGGTTTCTGTTTGGTCTGATGAATATCCTTCAGTGAGAGAAAACGCTCCAAGCTTCCTCCGGCTTGCTCCAAGCAAAGGGCCAGGCAGCAATTGAATGGCGTGTCACTCTTCTTCTAGTGGGAGGGTCCACGGAGAGAAAGACGCTGCGTCTGACCAACGAGACTCTTGACGCACAGGATCCAAACATCTGGGCTCTTTATCCCCACCTACAGGTTTGAAGTGAGAGTTTAAAACAGCGACGTCCCAACATCAGTCGAAACCGTCCCTCTCCAAGACATACATGATTTCTTTTTGAGTTTCTGGCCCAAGCTGATTTTTCCCCCCTCAAAAAGCCAGGAGTTAATAAAGGGTACACCAACAGATCAAACGAGATGTATGACTTTATCCATTTTAGTGGAATGTATCAGTCCTCTTTACAATTTTACATGGTATGGCCTTAGCTGTTTTCACATCTTTTTTAAAAAAAATTAATGTAAAGGTTTTTTTTTTTCTATAACACCTCTAACAAGACTTAGACAAAAGCCATTTCAAGCTCAATGACGTCTGGCATTACCTTTTGACAACAGCTGTGTCAAGACATGTTTAAAACCTGCAGACAGAAAAGCAAATTTTTCAGTTATTTTTTTGCACTTAGGGGGAAATTGACACTGCATGCAATAAAGTTTGGAATAGTCTCAGATCAGTCTGACTGGCATTGATCACTGGGAGGCAGCAAAGTGGTCTGGAAAAAATGGGAAAAATAAAAATTAAAAAATCAGAAGAAAACACTGAAAGGTATGGATTAAGATTGAGTCTACTCAAAAAATCCCCGGGGTTAAGTCTGGCTCACACTACAGGATTTTAAACATCTTAAAAGATTGTAAAATCAGGTTGTATCACACACATAAGCCTGGCTCACAGTATAGGATAAGAGCAGTAAAAAAAAAATCGTATCATTAATTCTCAGAATTCTGAAAAAGTTATATTCTTCAGACTTTAAAAACATTGCAAAAACTTAAATTAATTAAGTCATATTCAGAGAAAATATGCATTATTAACTTAACATGAGTCACATTCAGTTGACATCTCCAGAAAGTCTGATTTCACGATAACAAAAGACAAATGACACCCAAGTTACATGTGAAGAGTTAAAATGATACAATAACAACAGTAATATTAACAATTATAGTAATAATAATAATAATAATGATAATAATAATTATAAAAACACAGAGGCCTTAGAAAAAGGCAAAAATTTTGAGATAAATGCCAGAACTTAAACTTTAATATCAGCACTCTAAAAAAAAGACAGAAAATTTAACTTTTTTTTTCACCGGCCTAATCTGAAAAATAAATATATATAAATAAATCTTGACAAAAATCTTCTCCCCTAGAAACCTTTTTTTTTTTTAAATTTGCAGAAAAGTTGAAGAGGTTTACCAAATTTCGACAGAATCATTTGGGAATTAATGGAAATTGTTTCATTTGGCTAAATCACAACAGTTCAGGGACTGATATAACAAGCTACGGCTACAGCTTGTTATGTTGGCAGAAAGACTGAGGTAATAAATAGTTAGGCTGCCTGTACAAAGGTCAGCTGTTACAGTTGTACAAATAAAATTATTCACTTACAGTGTACAGTACCTGTTATCTTCAGTGTTCATTATTTATATGATGAAAACAGTGAGTTTTGAACGAGTTTGTGTACAGTACTTACTCTCAGCTGCTATGCTAGTAAAGCTCAGTGATAGAGGTAGCTCACTTCACCAAGCTAAGAAAGAATCCAGAATGTCATTTCTTGTTTAAGATACTTTTGATTTGTAGGACAGGTGTATAATTTGTATGTGTTTAATCACCAAGCATTAAAGGGAAAAATAAATTAGCTTAGCATATTTTCTGAAATGTTCAAATATTCTTTGAATGGCAACATTTTAGCTTGCTGGTGTGTTTTGCGATACGGCATTGTACTCAGGGTCTACTATGAATAACAGTAATTTAGCATTGATAAGAAAATATTCATTACAACATACTGACTCAGCAACACAAAAGACACCACAAAAGTTGGGTTACATTAGCAAAAATATGTGATAAGTCATATCAGAATAACATTTTAGTATTATTAAGTACTGGTATTTTAAGCTTCCAGTTTGGGGTTTTGAAAACTTGGAAGTGCATTACAGGCTTCCATATTTCAGATGGACTCACACACTAACTTTGGTTTACAGGAAACCACAAAGTGAGGTGTGACATCACCAGTCCTGTATGCAAAAGAGTCATCTCATGACACTCAGCAGTATGATTGGGGATGCCTGCATACCATCATTATCCTTACTGAGAGAGGGAAGTCAATCACAAGGAATTAAAAGTATGACCTACCACTCAGTCTCTCACACACACACCCACACCCACACTCACACAAGCACATAATCTATTATGTAAACATGTCTTCCGCTCTCTGAGTGCTGGACAGTCAGTGGGTGGAGTCAAGGGTTTCAAGGAAGGGAGGAACAGAGCCGCTGCATGCAGAAGTGCTTTCCACTGTGACTGTACACATCTGTCAAGTATGAGCATAATAATCTGGTAAGTAAAACCTGTGGTGGTAAACTTTGGTAACTAAGTGTATCTTCATATCTTTGCAAAGTGTTTCAGAGTCTTAAAAAGTAGTAAAAATTAAGCTGGAATATGTTAAAAAAAGTTTAACAAGTAGTTCTTTCTTATTTGACTTACAAGTCTGAAGTAAAAACATACTGGTGTATCTGTTATGTAAGAGTTTGAAGTGTAAGTATTGTTATCATGTTCTTTTTTCAGCTGATAACATTGCTGATTATTTTTCGGTCACAACTGTAACTATGCCATTTATCAACAGAACTTTATATTAAGTGATAGGGTTGAGACAAAGGGCAGGAGACTGTGACACAACAGTTGACCGTGTCACACATTTGCTGATGATCTAATAATCCATCGTATTTTGTCATCTTTTTTCAGATTTGCCAAAATGTCTCCTGAACTTCCAGATTCAAACACAAAACTGTCCACAGCAGATTTTCTTCACAACCTTCAAAACCCCACCACATTTCTTCCTCCATCCTAAGAACAGCTTTGACAAAAATGCTTCAGTCAGACAGTCATTACACAAAACTGCGATGGATTTTAACCATTGCTGGACTCTTCTTGTACGCTGTGGACATTGGGACTGATGTTGCACTTGCACTGAAATACTTCCACGAGAGGCGGTTCGTGTGGAGTGGTCTGACTGTAATGTTTGTTCTAGTTGGGCTGTTTGTGACGCAAATCTTCAGCTATGCTTGGTACAGGGACGACATGGAGGAGGCCGTGTTTAGCCCTGAGGGAAAAAAGACCACGCTGGGCACATCAAAAAGTGGACTTGCTGCACTTCACCTGTGTGGCATGGGAATTTATACCAGGTATGGACTGAGCTATCAAAGCCAACTATATGTCACTGTTGTTATATCTGCATAATTACATGTGCTGCACGTGTTGCATGTAATACTTTTTGTCTGCAGGTTGTGAAACAAAATGTACAACATGCTTATTATGCACAATTGGAGTCCTGGATTGCACAAACTGGAAAGTCCACATTTCAGCTGTCAGCTCTGAGCTGAACTTTAAACTCTGAACATACATCACTGTCTGTGCAGCAGAAGAGTCTGAAAGTTGGATCCGAGTCTGGTAGTCTGTCTGTTTTTATTTACATAGAGCCAAATAACGGCAAAAGTTATAAATAAATGAAACAGACCTACTTTTTCTTATTTGCAATGTTAACTATATGAACCAAATTCAAGCAAAAAGACACAGACAAACACTGTGTTGATAACATGCCAAAAGTTAAAAGGAAGAAACCTTGAGTAGAACTGGACTTATTATTGGAAAGCCATCTGCTGTGACTTCCAAGGCCAAAAAATTGGAGGAGAGAGAAAAACAGAGACAGAAAGATGGATACAGACACGCAAATGTTAACCATCCATTAAACAAGAAAAACTTCCTTTGAGCAGGCAGAAATCTCAAACAGATGCAGATTTATTGGTAGCCAAGACTGTTTGGGCCAATAAAGTTGGATAGAGTAAGCTGGACAGAGAAAAGCAGGAAGACAAACAAACAGAAATGTGCTGGGAAGGTAGACAAACAGTGACGGTAAACAGCATAACTAATGTTTGCTGTTCTGCCTGACCTTGTAATAAATGTGTTTGCCTCCAGGTATTATGAACTTCTAAAAAAAGGTTTCGGAATAGTTTGGACAAAAATGAATTTCTACACAATGGAGGAGAGAAGAGAGGTGAACCACAGACTGTTCTGCATGGCCACTGATCTGAGCATGCTCAAACTGTTTGAGGCTTTCCTGGAGAGCGTTCCTCAGCTTCTTCTGCAGCTGTACATCGTGTTGAGTCTGGATCGATGCTCAGTCATGCAGTGTAAGTACAGGACGTAACCTCATGCATGTCATGGGTTAATTGTATGAATACTTACATCACAGTGTGTATTTCTTCCAGATTTATCCATGGCGTTTTCCTTCTTCAACATCGCCTGGGCCCTGGTGGATTATCGCCGCTGCCTGCGCAGATCTCTTCCCCACGTCAGTGAGATGCCCTCTGGCCTCCCTACAGCAATCTACCTCCTTTACAAGCTGGGCACTATCACCAGCCACATCCTCAGCCTCACCCTCCTCCTCCTTTTAAGCACCTACAGCACAGTGGCCTTCACAGCCCTCTGGCTGCTGTGGACAATTTGGGCACATCTACTCCAAACCAACTTCTGCTCCTGCAGAGGCCTCGAGCTTGTGTACAGAGCAGTTGTTGGAGTCATCCTCATGTTCACCTTTTTTAACGTCAAAGGAAAAGACACCAAGGTGGCCATGACACTTTACTACTTGTTCTACTCTCTGGTAAACATTTCATCTCCTCTGCTGCTCGTTTTCTTGGGACCAGAGTCTCAGACACTCACATTCTTGCTGACAGTCAGTGGTTTGATTTTTGGAGGTTTGATGCTGGGTTTGGTGTGTCTCGTGCTGTACTACCTCCTCCTGCATCCTAAGGAGAAGTTGCAAGAGGCTGATGAGGTGGATGGTCTTGGGGAAACAGAGACCACAAGAAGAATAAGGAACTGTCTGCAACCTTGAGGAATGATTACAAAATCACTAAGAGCCTGACCATCTGGAAAGAAACTAATTAATGTTTTATCACCGGACAAGAAAAATAGTTCCCTTGGACAGAGAAGCTGCTTATAAGTCAGATAATAACGGTGCTATCAGTCATCTCATCATTTTCTGAGTTGATAACTTTCATCGCTGATTAAAAAAATGGCTGACTTTGTAATCAGGAGTCTTATAGTTTAATGTATAGATTACTTTTTATTTATTCTTGTGTACATAAACCTGTCAATAAAGAGCATATTTATTCTCACCAGACAAACAATGCAAACACTTTTTAATCTTAAAGGACAGCAAGTATTTTATGCTGGCTTACTTTGTAATCCTAAGGTAGTTTAGCAGAGAATAGTTTAGCATTAGTACCTGAAGTCTTCTGCGGGCAGAGACAGATATTTTCCTTAAGCCTGTAACACAGATGTTAAACACAAGGGGGCAGTATTGTCTAGGTTAACTGATCCTCTCAGACTGGACCCTGATAGATTAAACTCACTTAGTTACAGTCAAATAAAAGAATCAAAACTTCAGAACCCAGACAGAAAAAAATCTAATTAATCAAGTTTCTTCCCATTTAACATCTTTAGTGTTTATTTGGATAAAATTGAACATTTAATTGCCTATTTTAAAAATTAAAATCAATAACAGCATAATTAGCATATACCTTAATTTTTAAAAATATTTTTGAATCATCACATGCTTGTTTCTTTTCTTGCTACCACTTGCAATCCTCAGTTTTTTTTCCAAATTATGGTGATAAATGCTTCAGAAATGTTAAATTAATCCCAAAAGATGCACCGAGGTTTAAGATCAGCAAGACTTTCATTGAGCCTGAGGAGGAATCAAGGTTTTGCTGGGCTATAGTCCAGAAAGTCAAATATAAAGTATGGTTAAATATGAAATGGTGTCATTTCTCCTGCCCAAAGTGGCTGTCTCACTGTACTATGACTGAATTAAACTATAAATTTCAGCTCCTAATTTAATCGTTCTTACCTTAATCCCTACATAGCCAGTAAATTACCCCCCCTTCTCTGAAATAATGAAAAAGGGGTCATGGATGAGCTAAATATAAATAAAAAACCCAGCACTAATTTTGTTTTGACTACCAGGAAAATACTGGGTGAGTCAAACTGGATTTTGGACGACTCTTCCTGGCCAGAACGGACTTTAGGGGGGCTGTTTCAGCGTGAGCTCACCTGGGAGGAACGCTGACAAACCACAGGGTCGAGGTCGGACCATTCCTGTTTGCTCCAACCCCCTTCCTCCTTCCTCTAAGTCAGAGCTTTTTGACTTGTTTACTCCACAGGACCACTTTAACGTTGATGTTTTAGTTGCACCCTGTCAGAAACACTCTATAAAATGACAAATTGAAGTAAAGACCTTACATTAAAGAGGAAATGAGTCACTGTAATTTAGTTACCACAGATTTAAGCTTCAATGCAGACAGATCTTAACTCTCTGAATCTTGATGGCTTACCTTTGGAAGCAGGGGGAGGATATTGCACAAGTAGCACCTGTAGGAAAGAGACATCATTAAGAGGAAAATAAAATGACTTCATCCTTTACATTTCACATGATAGATGCTCCTCCCTCTCCCTCACTGCTGTATATTTTCTTTGGTTCGGTGAACTAATGCGATGTAAACCTGCCAACGGAACTTTTATTGGGAGAAGATGCATGTGTCCATGGCTGGCGTCCTCCCTCTCCGTCTTGCTTTGCTTTTGTTGAACCACTCATACTTTTGGCTGTGACTCACTGCCTGCAGCACTGCCAGGGAGCAGTCACAAGCCATTGGGATGAAACGTGTTGAGTAAAGCATTACCACTCTCTTTCTCTCCAGGAGAAAACAAGCAGAAAGAAGTCTGGCGTTGACAACCTCTCAGTAATTTCCACTTCTGGCACCGAGAGCTTTAATTCGCAGTAATCTCTTGCACTGATCTTGCTGTTAATGCACCTCCAAAAGGGGCTGGAAAGTGCAGTGAGAATTGGAGGAACTAATAGCAAATCACAGATGATGACACGTGACAGTGCAAGACGAAGATCAGGAGCTGCGGAGGCTTTTGTTTTTGCTCAGCCAAGATCAGAAAAAGTCGTTAACAGGAGCCATTGAGTGAATCTCACAGTGTTTTTTTTTTTTTTAAAGGGCATAAAGTGCAAAATCTTTAGTCTGAAGTGCCTTTATAAACAACTTTGACCCCTGACCTCTCTCACCATCACTCGCTTTCCACCAAATCTTATCTTTTTGTTTTCCATCACCACATCCTGTAACAGCCGGTCAAGAGGGGGGCACTTCTGGCGTACGCCATCCCGACAATTTGTACAGACACAATAAACCAGGAGAGGCAGGCTGTTTTTCATTAGGGCTTCAAAGTCCATATAAACCATGATTAATGAAGTCTTGAGATGTTGTATGTCTTTAATTATTATGACTTGACTCGCTGCAGCAGTGCCGCAGATGCATTAAGCAATGTTGGCGATCTGTACACATCTGCCTGGCTGCATTTCTGACATGGCAGCTTCGCCTCATTCTCGGAGAATTCCCCTGATGTTGAGGGAGGCGGGAGGAAGGGGGAGTGATGGGAGCTCCCTCTTTCTTGCAATGGCACAGGAGTTTCTTTAATCACTGTACATGCATACTTACAAATGAGTTTGGGCAGTGACAGATTGGAGAGCAGGCTGAGGATAATTACATGCAGTGGGCTGGTTGGTGTGTGTGATCAGTGCGTAGCATTGCGTTACTCAGAGGGCTCGGTAAATACAGTCCTCTTACAGAAAGGGAGGATTTTGTTCTGGGCATTATACTGGATCCAATAGTCTCACCACTGAACAATGAGAATTCCTGATTTGGAATAATGAATGGTGTAGAATGGACAGAAATGTAACAATCAAGTCAATCAAAGCTCATAACTACTATGGATGAGGTCAGTTTACCATAAAACTAACACATGGCACCAATTATCCACAATAACTATCCACACTACAGACAATGTGCTCTGGTTGTTTTTTGTGCTTTTGGATGAATTTATTAAAAATGCATCGTACTTAAATAATACGAATGTGATGAATGGTAGTTCATACTTTCACATTTTGACTGCAGCCCAATCAAATTAAAGCTCCTGTGAAGTGTTGTTAACTTGGTATGAAACATACTAAAAAGTAACACAGAGGCCTCAGTATGTGCTCAAGAGACATTTTAAAATTGTTATTAACATGAATAGAAAGGAGATAAAAAATACTTTTAAAGGAGCTTTACTGAATAGATTTGAGGGAAACATCACATATATTTATGATATGTAAAAAGCCCTGTCACGATTTAATTTGATTCTTTTTTTCATAATGATAAACTAAGAAAAAGTTGACAGCCACATTGGCATTATTGTGCCTATAGCACAGTGAATCAAATATGAACAAGTCCACACCCATAGACTGTGTAACACATGTATGTAGTGTCTGTGACATCACTTATTGGTTTTTGAAAATGGCTTTTTAATCCTACTGTCAGCAGCTGTCAAAATGACAATGTTTACTTAACCTGACTTTTGGGCGAGCTTCTTCTTTACCTACATGTGAGCCATGTGAAACTCTTACTTTATTACCTTCAAAAGTAATAAGTTATAAAAAAAAACCCTCCACCCCCTGTGCACTGTGTAGCCAGAGGAATACGTGATTACATTAAATTTAATTTCTTTAAATCAGGCTATATGTTTCTCTTGGCTGTAAAGATATATATTTTTAAATGGGTGTGTATCAAGTTTCCTGGGCTTCAGCAGACAGCCTCAAGTGGACAGTTAAGGAACTGCAAATTTAAGCAACTTTGCATTGGCTTCATTTCTCAAGAACAGATGTTGCCACATGTTTATAACAAAACTTTCCCCCTGGAAATTGGCTGAAAGCCAGCCTCCTCAATGGTAATAACTAAAACATGGTTCGAACCAGAAAATAAAATTTGCACCTTGAATACATTTCTCTAACATGGTTTCTGCATTTGCAGTTAGTTATTGTCATCATGCTCATATCCACCTGTTTCTTCAGAATCCTATAGGTGTTGACTCCCGCCGGTTGCCAGCGGCAGCAAACTAGCTCAAAACAAATCGCTTGAAATCATTAATGTTAGACAGGGCTCAGTGTAAACTTTTTTTTAAAAACATCCGCACTATGACTCCACCTGCGATTTTTGTTCATTTTGTCGCTTTCTTGCATTTAGAAGCCAGTTATTAGAGCGAGTATGACAGCTAGGCTAACATCATCGGCTTTGTGGTTTCCATGGCGACATAAACAGAACGTTCAACTGGACCATCAAACGCAATGAACTATGGGTAGTCAGGAAAAAAGTGGATATGCGATGTCATGAAAATGCTGATGCTAACTTAGTAAAACCTAAACTATTATTTGAATATGATAGGCTAGAATGCTAATTACAAAAAAAAAAATCCCTGACTCAATCTTGTTAGCATGCCAACATAATACTATTAATTTTAACATGTTAGCATACCAAGATCTGCTAACTAGCATTAAACAGAACCAAATTTCATCAATTTGGCAAAATCGTTAAATAACGAATGCATGTCCATACGTGGAAACTGGAAAGCCACATATAATACCAGCAAACTGAACATAGCTCTGTGTTTAGAAGGGAAGAGTGCTAGTTAATCACATCCTGCTTCCACATTTTTCCAGCCTGTCAATGAATTCTGCTTCCAACTTACCCTTCGATTCAATACCCTGATTGTTTGACATATGCTGTAAATGATTATTTTATTGGCTAGCTCGTCTCATAAACACTTTGTCATGGCTGAGCTAATGTAAAAACAAACGCAAAAAAAGAATGAGAAGCTGTAAGTCATGTTGTTTTGAATTCTGATGAGTGACATATTAAAAGGACTTCAAAGAATTGTGGGAGTAATCAAACCGAGTGTGTTCTCGATTCTGCCTCATGTCCAGACCATGAGACGCAGAATAAAGAGCTAAGGAGGAAGCTCATTTGTATAATCCCCATTTAGAACAGACGGTTTATGTTTCACAGTCATGGACGGAGAGCACTAACAATAGCGCTACGCATCCTAGCCCTCACACACAGTCTGCTTCACATAGACGTACACACAGATAGAAAACAGAAGCCATGTTTGTGTTGGGCACGCTCCCACAGCACACGAGATGATGGATTATAGACTGTGCTTGTTTATTTATGCTGCACTGAGTAGAGGAATATGGGTAAAGACCTCTTGAAAACGGCGTATCTATAGTAAATACAATCAGCTCTAAAATAAGATTGCATATTATGAATGAGAAATGTTCACACACACATGAAAAAGCAATGGGCTGCAATCAAACACACCCACACAGTCTTGTTTTTTTCAGGGGGAAGCTTGTCTTGATTAACCTGGCCGGGGGAACCCGACATGTTTTTCCTTTGACGTCATGGCCCGCTCTCTGAGTGGCTCGGTGGAAGCCATCAATTCTAGTTTGTCTGCAGTTTGTCTGTTTGAATTTTTTGCTAATCTGTATTATTCATTTATGGTCTGTTGGTCTTTCACAGGAAGTGCTGAGTGAAGACTTTTGCAATCATACATCAAGCTTTCTTTTTCTTTAAACAAAATGTGCATCCCCCTGCCATATGCCTACGAGAATGAAAGTTCCTGAGACTTTAAAGGGAATATGTTTCATTTTGCCGTGCTTTATCAGCTGAAAATCTTTTGATAAGGGCAGAAGAAGGTTCGGATTATCAGCCTGATCCATGAAAACAATGAGGAGTAGCGCAAGCATCTGTGACTGTGACTCTTAGGGACAAACGGTTTTCTCTCATACAGTTACTCCCTAAGCTGCATTCAGCACAGCTTATCACCCCCTTGATAATTTTCTGTTTCTGCCACTATCAGAAGGCCAATACATCTTGAGTGGGGGAAAAGATGCTATGCCTGATTATAACAAGAGGTCAAGTCTTTGATGCTGGTACGCTGAAATTTGTTATATGTTAAGCCAGTGCTAATGTGATTATGGACATTGATCCATTAAATCTACTGTAAAAATGCAGCCAGCACTAGTTTTGAACTTGATACTGAGAAGAAATATGAGAGGCACTGTGAAACATTAAAGACGCTTTGATGTAATATTTAACCCATCTGCAGTGAAAAAGGAAATGTCCGTAAAATGCATTTTGGGCCAGAGTACGAGAGACAGGCTGGTGTGAGAAATGGGATGTGTGATTTTCTCCCCGGTCTCTTGCAGTGCCGCTGTAGCGTGGGCATGAGAAGGGCAACTGCTTGTCACGATTACCCCTGAGGACGTTTTATCAGGGCCATAAAATCAGGGTCTGTGTGGCTGGAGTACAATGTGGAACTCCCCTGCCTCCCAGAACCAGCCTGAGACTCAGACTGTCACCTCATTCCTCATGTCCGCCTCGGAAAATAGAATTTGCCTAAAGTTTAAATTTAAAGTAGAGAGTAGTGAAGCAGTAGAGCTTGAATGAAAGATCTGAAACTTTTAAGGCTTACTTTCAAATTGTTTAGATGCTTCCAAGGTTGAATTAAAAACACTCAAAAGCATGATACAAATCAGACAACATAATACCATGAAAATGGGATCTTATTTGCTCCCTAAGATCGTAAATATTTCAATTTACAACCTAATTATAGCTTGTTCATAAATTCAATACATCTCACTTCTCTGGTGCCTCTTGTCTGCTGTCTACCACCAATGTTCATTCCTATATAAATATGATTGATCTATTATAAACATAGTCCAATTAAATATGTGTCAAGGTTGCTTCACAACATCAAAAACATATTTGATGGCAACAAAAAATCACAGGTAGTGAGATCTGTTTTACTAGTTCACTTACACAGGAATTTAGCTTTAATAACATCATTTAAAGCTTCAGTGGGTGACTTTTGAATTATGTCATTTTGGCGCACCCTATGAATGAAGTGGTCTTCTCTGATTTTGTCCTATACAAGTGTTATTAGTGTCGTCTTGCAACTTGTTATTGTTCTAGAATGCTTTTTTAAATTGTAAAGCCTCGCTCCCATGACAGAATTTTAAATATCTTTAACAATTCTGAAATCGGTTGTATCACACACATTAGGAGAATCTTCACAGATTATCTTCTGTCAAATCTTAAACACGCACATACTACAGGATTTTATTAAGATTATTGGACCAGAGAGAGCAAATGGAGACTGGTGCGGCGCTGCTGGCTGTAGCCATGTCAACATAAACTTTGACATAACTACAGGTATCGTGTCTGCCTGCTCTGCCCTTCATTAACATAACACAGCAGAATAATCCCCCCCCCCCGGCATGTACAGTGCAATCTTTTTCAGAACCATACAATACACTGAATAAGGGCGCCATCTAGTGACAACATTTAACAAAAGACAAAACACATCTGAACGAAGAAGTGCCAACATTTCATACAACATTTCATCTCTGATAACTTAATTTCCGGTCCCTCATAGGCAACTCTCACTGATTGACTATTGTCATCCTCAGTGAAAATGAGTCGCGCAATTATTCCTATAAATATCAAACATGTTTGAAAGTCATCAGTCTGCGAGCCAATTGTGGGGTTTTAGGATTAATCCATCACCTGCTCACACTAGAAGATAATCTGGGCCAACGATTGGAGCCAACTTTGGTGTCAGACCAGATTTCTCCCTCGATCGTCGGGGAGGGCTGAATTGGGGTCAAATCTGGCCGAGAATCCTGTAGTATGAGTCAGACTTTAGAGTCTATTTCAAAACCAGCTAAAACACCTTACAGGAGCTTTAAAACACATCTTAGAACAAACGAATAACTGTTTTCCCATATAGATATACTGGTGAATGCTAGGCTAATAGGCTAATTGATATCACTTAACCCCATATATTAAAATTGAGAATCTCACTAACCACTGAACAAAGTCTGCTGCGACTAAATTTAATGTAGTCGACAACTCACTGACTACATACCAAAATGTTCTTTAAAACTGATTAATTTTGAAATACAGACAACAGCTACCTCACAGAAAAATCTAAATGTAAATTAAAAGTTTGCTAAGTTTAGCTAAAAGAGCAGTAACTTACGAGTAATGCTAGAGCTAGCCTAGCAGCACTTTTTTTGTTTTTTCTCTACAGACAAGAACTGCTAGCATATCTCATTTCATCATTTAATGTGCAGACGGCAGCAAGTTGTTGTTTGATTCAAATCTACTATTTTTATAGAAAACAGTGACAAGAGGAAAAATCAAAGTTAGATATAAGCTAGCTAAGATTAGCTTTGGCTATTCTAGCCTAACTGTATTTAGCTTGACTTAGCTACTAATCATTTTTTACCTGGAGTTTTTATGACCAAATCAGAGTGTAGTTACTTCATATATTACCACCAATCTACAGCCAGAATAAGAGTGCACTCATAGTGAGAGTGCTCCACAATCAACATTTTTCTGTAGCTCGATTTTGAAAAGCTTGTGAAAAAAAATACTGCGTTCAAAACTATTATATAATTAAAAAATCTAAAAAAGCAGTAAAAATATTCAAAAATTTTCATTCTGTAGTCAATTTGTAAAATTCATGTCATAAGCCTTAACTTGGAGTCAACATTGTGCTCTCAGGTCAGCATCCTGAGGATCCAGAGTGTAACGAAGGATTTCATCTCTTTACCAGACGATGAGGAAATGACTTAATTTGATTGTGGTTTTACAGGACTGTCTAAAAGGGTATCCAACTCTTTTCAAAGTCTCTCTTTTTTAAAAGTAATTTGTTCATTATATTGGATCTGATAACACGCTCAATGAGCCCACCACTAATTCACTGTGTGATGTCGTCTTTAGAGTTATCTGATTTTATGTGGGAGCCATGAGCAGTCAGTGCTGTATAATGTTCCTTCTATGATGCCATATCGTGTGAGATTAAATATTTGGTGATTGAGTGAAAGCCAGACTATCGGGAGAAGTATTTGCCATGAAGGGAATTCTTTCCATAGGGGTGTCCAAACTCTTCATTGTTTTTGCACATTCACAGTGACAGATATTACAATTTCCTTTAATCTTGAAGAAAGAAACCAAGACCTGGACTCTGATGGATGCTGATGTCCATCCCTGTTCATTCAGGTGTCAAAAAGCTGTCTTTGGCGTCTCTTTGGGACGTCCACAGTGCATGGCCTTTTCACTCGAGGCCGGTAATGCAACAAAGGTGTGGTGACTGAGTAATCTCTTTAAACAGGCTCCTTGGCGAAGCCTCGGGTTCACTCCTGGGCCCCAGAGCCTCTACCAGAGGAAACTGCACCCCCCTCAGATCCCGACTCAGATAAAGCACACTGATGACATCACCGTCTCCCTTGTGTTTTTTCTTTAAAGAAACATCCCAGAGGTCTTACCTTATTAGCATGTGCAGTGTAGCGGGCAGCGGGAATAACAGCGTGCTCCCCCTCTCTCACACCGTCTGAGCTATTCGGGTTCGAACCACAAAGCCTTAGGCAGCGGCCAAGCTAAACAACCGTCAGAGGGAAGATGGTCAAAGCATCACAATTAGGGGCGGTTTATTTTCTATTCTGCCCGTGCCAGAAGGATTGCAGACTGTAATTTGCGCCAAAGATGCTTGAGAGTTGATGCAGTTGGAGAATACTTCGGAAAGTTTGTGAAGCTTTTCGGATGGAGGAGCGTGGTCAGAGGTGATGCTGGTTGAAAGTTGATCAGCAAAGTGGAAATGATGCAAAGTGGGTTTACGTACAGTTCAAGGGACATAGAACGGTGCAAAGAATGAATGAATGAAGTGCTTCTCTCTTAAATGGGCAACAGGGAACCCCCATAAACACTCTCCTGTGTCCCAATATTAACAAATTACTCCGAGCTTTAACTTTGACTTATGATTATTATTGATCATTTTATGAAGCATGTAAAGCTATAGTATGCTTAATGCAACCCAAGGGTCCTGTCCAGGCCGGGCTCAACCACATGTACCAAGAGAGGGCTTTGAGTTCAGGCAGGCACATGTGGGATTTCCCCCACAGACACAGACACGGTGAGAGAGAGAGAGAGCAAGAGAGAGAGAGCAAAAAAAGAGTGTAACAGCACTATTATGAAGCTCTGTTTAGGGTTCTTGGCTTGTGTACAGTATGTTGCTTATGAAGCCTTTTTGCTGCTTTCTTGACCCACAGGGTGAAGTGAGGTTGTCAGAGCTGTCAGGACAAAATAAAGATTTAGTTTCAAACTTGTGGTTTATGAGAGAGCTCTGAATGGACCTTCTAGATTCATTATGTCAAGTTGGAGATTGTCTTACCCGAAACTTGTAGTGCTTTTTTTTTTTTTTTTTTTTTGTTCCAGTTGTTCGACAAACACAACACCAATATGAGACAAATCAGTGTCTAAATATTTGATATCTGAGCAAAGCTTGCCTTCAAGATGGGAAAGTTGTAACAGAACACTTTTTATTGGCTTCTGAATGAATTTAGTGTTCAAATCTAAAAATCTTTCTTCTTTTCTCCAAAAGTAGTCAAGAAAGAAGAAATATTTTAAGACTGTCACAAAAATTGCTCATTTGTTTTTCCTACATTGTTTTTCATATTAATAATTGTGTTTCTTTTTTTGATTTTCTTTTTTATCTAATTTTATTTGACATTATAAAATCATGAATTTAACATTGCTTAAAAGAGAAATGTTACTTACAATAACTTTCCTAATGCAGTCATGTTTTTCATATCAATTCATACAAAGCTAAATGCTGCTCCTGTGTGTCACTGTCTAATATCTGGCCAGTAGATGGTGGTATAAATACATGGAAGTACCACACACCTCTGCGGTTTAAGGTCCAGGCCTTCTCGTCACTGTCTGCCTGTGTGTGAGCAGAGGCCAGCGGTCACACTTGGACACCTGATCGGCCTCATCCTCCTCATCAGCTAATGAAGCAAGCGGAAAGCTCATCACTTGGTCACAAACGAGCACTGCTTCGTCTTTTTGAGTTTTTAATGAAGAGCTTTTAGTGTTTTAAGACGATAAGACTCAAGACTCAAATTACTTCTGTAGACAAATACGCAACATGTAGGGTGTCATTATTCTCACTTCAGAGACAGAAAAAGGGGGTACAGAAATTAAACATTTCAAATACTGCTGCACAAAAAGTGACAGAAATTAAATACATGACAAATAATTAACAACACTTTTAAAGATGTTTAACATTTTAAATGAAAAATGCAATTCAATATTTTTGTCATCTAATTATGTCTGAACAAAGAAAAAGCTTTCCCCCCCCCCCAATGTACTGCATTAATTTATGTTGGATTCAGGCATTTACACTTTACATAACAGCTATATGAGTATAAATTCTAAAACATGAAGCAAAAATATTTGTTTCAGAAAAAAAAAAAAAGTACAAATAAATCTTATTTGATAAGAGTTAGAATAACCGCTTTAAGTTTGAAGCTACTCCCACTTTTTTCCCAATTTGAAATTAAAACTGCATCATTCGAATTTAGGGAACATTTATTTCTGTGATAAAAATGTTAGATAGTAAGTATGTCAGCTTCAGTGCCATTCCAAATTATTATAATACATTTTTTAATTATTTCAGAAATTATAAAAAATCTCCAAGACCCTGAATAATTTATCACATTTTTATCTATTGATTGACTGTACACACACACACACACAAACACACACATAGAAACAGTGATCCATACACAGCATTAATATGGCCTACAGTAAATGTTTCACTCACAGAAGCGAGAGATCAATAATCTCAGCGGTTTTGGGAGTCACATGGAAGCCGATTCTATGAGTGAGAGCAGCAGGACAGAGCCAACCTTGACACTGAAAGGACTATTGAGTTTCAAGACAGCGAGAAGTTCAGATTTCATGTGTTAAAAAAAATGAAGTGGTTACAATTAATGAAGCAAGAAAGTTATAGCTGGTTGGGGCTATAAAATATAACACATTTTGAATTTTTTAAATTCAACCTTTTTCTCATAAATAATTTTGACATTTGAAATGTTAAAAAAAATCACAAATGATGTCAAAATGTCAAATACCCTCCAGATCACAGAAGCTTTCAACTTTTGCACCAATCTTAAAATTGAAAACTGACTCTTCACTTTTGATTCTGCAGCTTTCCAAACTGCCCTGCCTTCAATAATGTTCCCACCTGTCCTTGCAAAGTGACAAAGCTCCACATCTCGCTCGCATGCTCTGCCAGGAAGTGACGGCCTAGTGCTCCTACTTAATGATTTCCACAGGATAGGCTGCGCATGACAGACTCACACACACACACACACACACACACACACACACACACACACACACACACACACACACACACACACACACACACACACACACACACACACACGGACAAATACTATCTATCAGAGGGATACTGCTCTTGGTCCAACGCGTCTCAGTCTTGCCTGTGTTTGTATAAGCTTGATTTTCACAACTGGAAAGTAATAGCCATCTGCCTGCACAGCCTGGAGGGGTATCATATGAGAGCAGGTAACTGACGCTATTAAAATCACACACACTTGGACCTTAGCTGCTCTCTGTCTCGCACACACACACATGGCAAGAGGCTAAAAGAGAAGAGAGGAGAAAACAGGATGAATTATAGTGAAATATAGAAACTGAAATCACACACCAGGAAGAGAGACATTGATGATGGTTATAATTTAAAAGTACAGTATTTGATAAACCCACAGAACACAAGGTGTGTTTCCGCTTAAACGAGGTGGATGTTAAGGGATGAGGGTTAAGATAAAGGAAAGAGTCAGGAAAGATATTTTTGGTATCGACAGATGGCTGTCCACCAATAAGTCTGATTTTGCTCAAGATTTCTGCTTGTAAAAGAATATTTTCTTGCTAATGCGTGGCTCACTATGCCTCTGTAAATGACCTGCTCTTTATGTAAAAAAGTGCCATGAGATAGCTTTATTTACCTTTGGGCACAATCACTATAAAAACACAACCAGTCCGACAGGTGAGCGGAATCTCTCAGGTCCAGGTCAGCTCCATTCCCAGACCTCATCTCCCCAGGTACTGTGAGAAGACAAATCCACTCCCACCCCCCCGGCCCCTGCTCAAAGGGCGTGTGCGACCCCGTGATGACATATGACCTCTTGAATGGCCCTCTTGAGCCGCATCTGTCATTTCCCACAATCCCCTTTCCCATTTTCATCTCAGGGTAAGCTGGAAATTACAGGAAAAGAACAGTGGAAGCTTCCTCTGGCCATCAGACTGTTCAGTCTAGTTGAACTTACAACGTAACTTCAAGAGGCGAAGGATACAAGAAACAACGCTTTGGAGATGTTGCGTTGCATTCAATTCCTACAGTAGCTTTTGCATTGAAAATTGGAGGATAACTGCAAACAACCATCCTTTTGAGTTTTTATTCAATATTTCATGACTGTTGACAAGAAAAGGAAACTTCCCCAAAGGTACTACAAATTGAAAAAAAATAGCTGCACTTTTTAACATCTCATTTATTCAGAGGACATAAGGAGCGCTCATTTATTCCCCCGGCTATCTGTAATGGTCTAATTACCCTCTAAAAGCTTCTCCATTGGCGTCTGTGTAATGAGGCCCCTGTAGACTACAGGTTGACATAAGACTGCCTTCAACTCACCCCCGCTGCACCTCCACCCCTCCCTACTCTCGCTCCATCCGGCCTCAAGGGCCTAAAAAAGCGGTCCAAGCATCGGCGGCGGTCCATCTGCACAGGACGGGGGCGAGCCCAGACGGAAGCCATTGAGGTGGAACGTACAGGAGAGGTCCTGACAAGATAAAGATATCAGGAGCAGACAAGGGCAAAGGAACATATTGATGGAGAGGGCCTCTCTCAGGGCCCGCTGACACCAGATACCTGCTATTTAAAACAGTGGTTTCGCTTGCTCATGGATTTGTCCATGCTGCAGTGCCATAACCTCACTGGGAGGGCCGTGAACTCTCTTTTTCTCTATCTCTCTTCCCGTCCACCCGCTCCTCCCCTCCTCGTTCTCTCTGCATTAACCCTCTTTTACACGGTGTCAAGCAGGCAAACACAGTCACCCCTATAACTGCTAATGCCAGCGACATAAGGCTCCATCTTTGGCCTCTAATGAAACCGGAATATGTGCACACTTCCAAACTGGATCACATTAAAACGTTTTCCCCCACACTCCTCCTCACGTCTCGATGCAGACTTAACCATTAGTGTTTCTCGGGTCTTTCAGTGCAACAGGGGCCCCATGCAGCTCAGGCTTGTCTGGCTGAGGGCCAATGCCCCTCTGAGGACGGATGCTGGGATCCAGTCAAGCCATTGGCCATGCATTGTGAGGAGCCGAGTGACAGTGAGTCCTGGGCAACAGCTGAAAGAGGCTGGCAGTCTGAGCCCCTATGGGGGGAGGGTTAATGTGGCTTTGAGCTCTGCCTAAAGCTCACCAAAGTGGAGACAGTAACACAAAAAAGTGACTGTTGTCTGTTGCAGAAGTTTGGGTTTTAGATTTTATGGTTATGTTGTAATTTCAATTGATTGTAACTTTTGTACCTTCTTCAACTTAGTCTGTACACTGCATCAAAAACAATGTATAAACTCTCTGCCTGGAAGAAGCCCAAGAATCATTAAGAAACAAAAATATCTGACACAAACGTATTGTTTTTTACACAAGGTAGGTGGTAAATATTTTTCATATTGCATGACTGAAAAAGAGCTGTGAATTACTATAAATAATTTAATGACACAGCAAGAATTGACTTTCATAAACCTTTTTTGCACTGTCCTACTAACTGCTTCTGCTCATTTCAATTCAGCAGGTCTGAATGGTCAGGTAAAGCTAACTTAAAGGCCTCCATGACAACAAGATTTTTTTTTTACAGTAAAACAATTCTAAATATTTAACTTAAAAGTCATAAATAAGAAAATAAGCTCATTTCATTCAATTAAAACATGTTTTTTGTTTATAAAACATGTATTCAAAGATGTTAGGTACTTTTCCAGCGGCTCCATGTATTAAACTCTCCTGATTCTACAAAACTGACTTCTTCCCCTCTATGAGCCGTTAACCCACTCCATCCATCTACAGTGCACTGAATTTTCCTCCATTCTCAGTGACTGCCTCCCCCCTTCCAATGTCCCAAACCCCATTATAGCCCCCCCAGCACCCTCCCTCCCCTAGTCACCAGCTCTCCTGTCACATACCCCTGCCTCTGCCTTGTCACACCCCTGCACTGATGGATGGTTGGGGTCAGTGGTTCAGCTGTGGAGTTCAAGCCTGCGGGCTCCATGGAACCCCCCCACCCACCAACTCCACCACCACCACCTCCACTCTACTCCACTCCACCTTTTACTACTCGTGCCCCCCTCCTCCCTCTTGGATGAAAACAATGTCAGAAACCCTGAGCTGGGTGCTCAGCTGAGAAAACTCATAACTCTCCCCTCAGCGCCCAGCGTCCCCAACACTCACTGTTAACACTTTCATTCCTCGCTGGGCTCTCAAATAGAGCCGGCTTACTGGGGCCACATAAATCACTAGGAGGGGTCAGGTCAGGCCTGGAGTCAGGCCTCACCTTATGTTGAATGGGTGGAGGCAGGTCACACACTGTCATTGTTCTGTGAGTTATCTCTTTATAATGACGCCTGTTGGCTGTCTGTGAATGTGTGTGAATGAACACGGTTTACAGTTCTTACATGAACCCCTTTTTTTTAGTGTGACTGACTTAAACTAAAACAATACTTTTGCTTCTTTGTGCTTAAAGGTGCACCAGCTTACATGGTCTTTTTGCTGCGGTTTACTGTCTGATTTCAAGGCCTCAAAGCTCCTGATCAACCCTATCCTAAATGGCTCCATAGAGGGGGGTATCTGGCGAGTCTCATATCCTAGACCTGAATAGGTACTGACACACACTCTGCCCTTATGCTAATCAGAATGTTTAGAAACCGACAAGGGGGTCGTACCAGGGCTGGACAGGGGTTTTGGGAGGGAGGCCTGACGAATTCCAGTAGTTTTGAAATGTGGCAATTATCAGCATTAGTCTGCACCCCCCTCGACCAAAACCTCCAAAGTGGGCGGAAATGGCAGCAATCAGGCCCGATTTCCCTCAAAGAAGGAAGACAAGGCTGGACACATACACATCTGAGAGACATGGGCCCTCAGTCACTGAGGGAGAGAAGCACCAGACAGAGCCTCTTGCAGAACCCCCCCCCCCCCCCGCAGATGGGAGCAGAGCAGAGCGAGGCAGGTCCCGGGGCTGACAGCAATGTTGCCAAAATTACTCTTGGATTGACTAACAATTAAGATATCAAAAGAGATCACGGCAGCTCACTGACAGCTGCGTCAATTGTTTGCACCTGCTCCTCTGGTGTTCTGCACATGTCTGGCATGGATTAGGCCGACTCGTGCTGGCCACATTTCACCTTTCCACAAGTGATTTACTCCAGAATCATCCTTCTGGCTGGCTGGTTTGTTGAATGAACCCAGTAACTGCTCTCCGATTGGAAAGAAGAGGGGAGGGAGGGTTTGAGTGTTCTCAGTGGTATCATTATCGTCTTCACTGCCCTTAGCAGCACCAACTGTATCGCTCATCTCTTCTGTAGCTGCTAGCTGCTCTAGTTATCCCTAAATGACGCCCCTTTGTTGCGTCAACATCAAGTACAGTCTCCTGCATGTTTGATACGCATCAGGCAGATAAAAATAAACTGATCCTTTTTTTCTTGAATCTTCCCAATGTTGAAGGGATGATAGGTTGGACTTAAAGGTAGTTTAATATGCAAACCCATCAGGCTGGTTCTGTTGTTCCATTTCTAGGTGATCATCTTTTTCTTTCTGTTGTCATATTTCAGTTTTAAGGGTAAGCAGCTGGAAAACGAAGAGTGATAAGCACACCGGAGAAAGGAACACACTACAACACACATGTACATGAATACATGTATTTGTATCTATGTTTGTGTGCGTGTCTGATGATAATGAGCACAGTTCAAACAGGGCGACTCTCTCCTGTTATCTGTCCATCAGCTCTAGGCTCCATTAAAACTGCCCTCCCCTCAGTGCACAATAACACCAGTATTCTCTGTGTGCTGTCATTGTCCTGGCCTTTTTTTTACCCAACAGAGCTTCCTCTTTGTGTGTTTGTGTGTGTGTTCACCAGTGTGTACAAACAGTATTGCTTGTAGACGTGTAGACAAGCCAATTTCTTGAGAATGCCCCCAAAAAATAAGAACAGGAAGGAAGGATGTAGAAGTGGCAGCCTGTAAACCCCTCCACCTTACACAACCTTACACACACACACATAGATACAGATACATACACACCCGTTGTTTGGCAGGGCAAGACGAGGTCATTTGTACCCAGTGCCAACCCCTCTGGAGTCGGGCCAGCCCTCGGCTGGACCCTCTGGATCGTATTCTGGTGAGGGCCGTTGTGGCTGGTTGGTCCCGCTGTGTAACTCTAGCTCCGTCTCTGACACAGTACAGGTATGTCCCCTGTGGCCCAGATTACCAGGGGACTGTGTAAACAGCTCTGCTAATCTGAGGAAGTATCCTGTTGGCATATTTGTGAAGCTTGCCTCGGCAACAGGTCTTGTATTTTCTTTAGAAAGCCTTAGTGGGCATTGTGAGGGGTGGAAGAGGTGGGGAAATTCAGATGATTCAGAAACACTAAAATTGGTAAATATTATCCTTTTTTTTCCCGCACAGTGACCAAATATGGCAACATAGAACAACTGAAAATGTACCTGAAATGTAATTAATAACACAGCTTCGTAAATTTACTGACAGTGTAGAAGTAGAAAGAGTCCACTAAGGGACACCTTTACCAGCTGCTTCTGTGCAAAGTTAGCCAAGTTACACTTCAAAATTAAACAGCTGTTTGACATGTTATCCTGACATGTGAACAATTTATTAAAAACATTATGAAATTAACTTTATGGGGAATTTTTCTGTTACTTTGAATGTGCTCTCACATTGACTACTAAGTCTGCTGGTTCACTCTCACCCATGCTGTAAAACTGAACTCTTGTTCATCCTCATCGATTCGATCATGCTACATCTGTCTGGCTTAATAAGCACAAATACAGTGGCAAAAGTCACAGTTTTTTCTTCGACTCAACTATTTTGGTCTGAAGGTTGAATGCAATGATAGTATTTGAAAGGCATTAAAACTCCTGTGAGGATCTTACAGTTTGTGATGATATTGGCGCCCCCTGTGGACAAGGTGACATCTTTGCAAGTTTTATCTTTTACCTGTATAAGTCATGTATTGTGTTGAAAAATCTCTTTATATCTCAAATTTAATTTAATTTATTCTCATTTTAGGTCAGTCATTTTGCTCGAGAAAAGGTGAGAAAGAGTTTTTTAGAAGTGTTTTGTTTGTATGCATTGGTAAAAACTATATTCATGCCCAGCTAAAAAAACTCCCGACAGGAGCTTTAAAGTACTATACCTGTAATAGACATATTAAAAGTATGGATACAAAAATGCAAAGGATAAAGTAAACGTGTATCCAGAAGAAAAAGATCTTGAATAGCAGATACAAAAAAAAAAACAAAACAAAAAAACTTCAGTCTTTTGAGAAATCAGATTCATTAGGGCCACTCCCTCAGTTTCAGAGCACTTCTCATTAGGGATGATTTGTGCTGTATCAAAGCCACATTGCTTCACTTCTGCTTCCCTTAGCAGTGACCTTTAGGTGTTTTTATAAAATGTTTGTTTCATGTAGTTTAATTTAATTGAAGTTTATAATGGAGATGTGACAACAACTTATACAATTCAAGCTGTAGCATTCGAAGCAGCTCTGGACTTGGATACTGTAGAGCAACAAAAACAAGAGTTTGTATCTATCTGTGTGTCTGTTATTGTTGTTAACACAGCTGATTTCAGAAGTGAAGTAAAAAAAATATCCCCTTCAAAATTTGCTTTATTTCACTAACAACTTCGGGCCTGGACAAAAACAAGTTATAATAGGATATAACAGATTCATACTGATAACAGTATTTGTTGTGTTTTTGCTGTTTGCACTTCCAGACCACTCTCATGGATTGAAGACAGGCAAATACAGCCCTTCAAATAACCTCTGAGAAAATCTCTGTATCTCCCGCCTTATCTTTTGTCACGGAGAATTCGGGTCCCTGCATCTTTAAGTCACTTTAATCTGCTAACAGCTTGGGCTTGGACTGCTCGCTCATTTCTTTGGCGCTCTTTCCATTGTCCTATATGTCATCTCCAGGCAGACACTGTTAAGATATTAATGGCTGCATGATGAGATGGTCTCCTTACAAGGCTGCCCTCACTGGATAATTGATCATGTGGTGAAAGACATGATGTGGTTCAGGTTTAGGTCTAGCTACTTCACCACAGAGGCATCAACTTATTTCTTTGAGGTGACACCCTCAGTCTCAGGTGGATTATCTGATGTCTTGGAAACAAAAGCTGAACTTATAAGATTTGATAGAAATGAAGGTAGAGCCTCGTTCACTACTTGCACAAAGAGGAGAGAGCTATCCAGCTGTCACTGGCAAAAAGAACAGAGTTACTGGAAATTCTCAAGTCGCATAAATCACATTTGAAACTATAATTCTTAGTGCGTAAAACAAACAAGTTCAAAACATTCTGAGAGGTTCCTTTGATGACTTTTCTCTGCAAGTAACTAATCCCGGAGCCAAATGAGAGAAGTAATGAGCATTCTTCTCTGACATGAGTGTGTTTATAGGAGCGCAACTCTAGCATGTAAAGAGAGCACTTTTGTTTTTGGCATCGGGTAATTAAGGATCTCTCTGTCATTTTTTTCTCCAGCTCTCAGCCAAAGAACGCAGCTTTCAGAATGTCAGTCGATCATCGCTACAACTTGACATCCTGACCCGGACATTTAATTTATTGATCTTCATTTTATTCGGATGTAAGGACCCTCAGCTCTTTTAAATTAATCCAGGTTAATTTGGCCTGGCCCCCTTATCCCACCCAGCATGAATGGGCCCTCTGTTGGACAGAGCTGGCCCTGGCCACCCAGTTTTATGGGAATCTGCAGTGAATTAGAAAATCTGTCAATGCGAGAGGAGCTGCGCGGTGCGGATATGCCGTGTCACTCCACCTGTAAAAGAACTGCTCTTTGTCCATTATCTCCCAGGCTTACCTGAGGAGAGTTAACCTTGAGGTCAATAACATCTCCATGGTGTTTCATGACTGGCTGGGCCGGGGCCGGGGGGTCTGAGGAGAGCCATTGTTAACACGGGGGCTGCAGACCTACACTTCCTCCCTCTTTGGCTCTCCCAGTCAAATACCTCTGGGAAACGGATCTGTAAAGAGCAGTGACGGGAGCCATAAAGACGTGATCACTTTCACAGGAAAGAGCAGCCACTCTACTAGTTTGTCTTCGTTGTGGTTAATGCAGACGGCTCATTTCTTTAAATGAAGCTGTAGCGTCCGGGTATGCTCCCTTAGGATGTAATTTCTGGGCTTCCTGCAGTACTTTTACCACCAAACCTTTCAAACTCACTGTTATAATTACACATAAAATATAACTCTACATTAATGCTCCATCCATGGAGCGCTCTATACTCAGAAACCAGGGATGTGGAGCCTCTGGCTTACCTCTTTCCTCTTATTCCCCTTCTTATATGATTCATGCTCATTTAAAGCAGGGTCTTTGGAGTTAAGCATACTGGTATTCAAATCTAAGCATCCCAGATTGAAGTATAATTTCCCTGTGCATATCTATTGCTCTCCCAGTAATCATCCACATGGTAGAAATAATTGTAAGATTGTAGGAAAGTTTTAGGCACTGAGCTGGGTAAATAACTTGTGTTTTGTCACAGCAGTGCTGCATTATTTCTCTCAATCCCTCTGCTGTTGTGAGTAACAGGAAAGATATTTGTGTTTACAGTTGCCAGAAACAGAGTTAAGAAGAGTGAGAGGAACAAACTGTACCCGCAACAAACATGTTTGAAGTTCTTTCATGGCAGCGCAAACAATTAGCGATTGTTGTCTGCAGCGTTTATCAGTTAATTTGCGTGTGCGGAGACCTTACACAAATCGACACAATCAAAAGTCAGTTGAGGGTGTCTGTTTTGAAATGTTCCTCTGTTTAGATGGAGCCATTTGAATAGGATTTGACCTGCATGTAAATGGGTTGGGAGAAGTTTACACTGACAGCAGGCGGGCAGGTGCAGAGCACGGGAAAGTCCAGGTGTGCTGCTGCTGACAATGACTCACATCCATCCTGTGTGTTGCTGTTTGTTCTCCAGCTGTAAACCAGCAGAAAATCTTATTTACCCTCAAAAAATGACTTGCTTGAATTAAGTATGTTTATCTTGCATGTTGCAGAGATATTTTCCACTTTCTTCGCCTGTGTAACTTCGTCAGCGCACACGAGGAACAAAGGATTTGCCTAATTTAAGTGGATATTTTCAAGTCAGTCAAGCATTTGTCAACAAAGGCTAACAAAGCGAGACAGACAGCTCCGTGCTGCACGAGCTGACAGCAAATCAAACAGTGGTGGACTGATTGCTGCACACTGTCCAACAAGGATTTATCTTACCAAACAAAAGTAGAGACAAATGTCTTTTATTGAGGTGCTCATGGGAAATGTCTTTCTTCCCATGGTTAAACAAAACCATGCGTTCCACGGTTCTGCTCAGCGTACGCTGGGCTAATCAGGTATCGATCTGTGTAAAAGAATAGAAAGTCTTCTTTCTGATACTTTTTCTTGGAAAACAATGTTGCCATTGCGTTCACTACCAGCCCCAAGGGGGAGGTGTGGAGGCAAGAGAACACACTGGGCCAAGCACATCACCTGTTCCTCAATCCAAAATAGGACACAACTTGAGATTCAATTTTAGCAGCCAGCGGGGCTAACTGACGGCAGCGACAGGGGTGTAACGACTGGTGATGAGTGATGATCGCTGGCCTTCACTCACAACCAGCAGTCTCTGGTGGCCTCATTTCACTATACCTGCCACTTACTGTGGCTTGCCATCAACTGTGGACACTATTAATAACCCTGGATATGTGGATTCCTCTCCAGACCTTATTTGAAATTATCAGCAGAGCAGAGGGGATTCTGCTGTTATTAGTTTGAGAGAGATACTTCTTTTATATCTTTAGAGTCTGAGCAGTACTGCGTACCGTCTGAGCTTTCACATCTGGGATCACCTCACTTGAGACCATGGAAATTAGACCATAGCTAAAAGGACAGGGTAAGCCTTTGAGGATGTCATAAAGTCTCCTGTTTCCTATGTAATCTGTATCTGAGAAACAACCAAAAGATTAAAACTCAAATAATCAAACTGGGCAGTAATCAAAATCTCAAATCTTACTCCAAGCAAAAGACAGACCTTTTCCCTTCCTTGATTTCGGCAGCTGCATCTGACTTTTTCCTGCATTCAATTTGCGTCTCGTCTCGCTGCCATATTAAAACACAATGAACCACAAAACAAATATTTGTTTTTCTTTGCTCTGTGGAAGTAGAGGGCTTTGAAATCCAAACCAGCCGCCTCGTAGCTCAAACTGGTGCTGTGAAATCTAAAGTGACAAAGCATTTTTCTCTCTCCCTCCAAGACTTTTTTGAACCTGCTTGGAACAGCAGATGTTTCACTTTTTCATCATTTGGAAAATGTACGCCTGTCTTTTTTCTGCTTTTGTATGTTTAATCCTTTGTGAAGGCTTGTGGTTATTTGTGGTCGTAATTAGGCTGTTTCCATTAAGGAATATTACAGCTAAATAGAAACATTACTCTAGATCCTACTTCGTCATAGGACAAAATTCGACCACCGCGGTGATTGGAGGGAGGCCCAGGCTGGATCTGAGAACAGAAAAGACTCACACCTGAATGAGACAGGGGCAAAAATGGAGCTCCATGTTATAATCAAAATCCAAGTTTTGTTTCTTACATGGATCCAGGTTATCACATGTTTCACCAAGTTGGTAGTACAGCAGGTATGGCATCCTTCTCTTTGGCCTACTGTAATCTTTATCAATAATTTGGATAAAACATTTTTGTTTAATTAAATTATTTTTCAAACTGAATTTGTTTGAAACAAGTGACTTTAGGTGGTATATTTTAGGTTCAATGACAAGACAAGAAATGACACATTTTCACTAGGAATAAGACAAATTCTTGATTTTGAGTTTTGAGTCTTTGCAGTGTTTAAACTAAAATTATGATACCTACTGTATTGGTGCACATTGGGCACCTGTGATATTTGATATTTTGTTCATCATTGACTTGTGAGTTAAATTTGACAACTCTGAAGCTAGCTCTATTATGTTTTTATTTTTCCACCTTCTTCATTCTACAGTGCTGTTTTTTAAATATAAAATAAGTCGCTGAATGACGTAATCACCTAATTTGCATAACAAGTCATTTGCATGTAACTGTCGTGAAGCTGAAGGAGAGAGGAATGACATTGTAGGAGAGAGAGCATGTAATAACACACTGTAAATGTGTTTAGAACTACAAATTAATTTTCTTTGGTTGATTCTTGTTTTTTTGTTATGTCAAAATATCAACCTCCCTCATTTATCTGGGCATGGGACCAGCAAAAGTGACCCAAAAAAGACAAATATAATTGCAGTTTGTTTGTATGAACTCTCCTGCTGTGGCTGCAGTTTGAAGGGATTGCTGCGAGCAAGTGAGGATCTGTCTATAAGTGTTTTGGATAGGGGAGGGGCTCAGATCAATACATGCTTTCACACTAGTCTTCAAACTCCAGAAAAGTCACTAGATTTGTCATGCGTCAATTTTTTGAAAAAGTTAATAGAGGGGTCTAAAAGTTAGCAACACTGCCCTTCCTCTCTGTGTGTGACGTCAGCCCCTTGTGCCACCTTAAAAGTAGTCCAGGTGAAATACTGTGTTGAGCTGTAAAAAAAATTAAATGATTCCATGGAGTGGATGAAATTCCTCAATCATTTTTTGTAATGGCAGTACTCAAATTCTTCGAGGAACAGCCCTAGTGTTACTTCTTAACTACTTGATAATGTGTAGTAAAGAATGTACATCACCTTTGCTGATGATGTAGTGTTTTATATCTGTAGACCTTGATTAAACCTCTTGTGTGCATAAGGGCAGCTCCCAAAATTATAGTCATAGTTAAAGAATGTCAAACATCTTCTATAATCCATTCAACCAACCCAACAATCATAAGTTATTAAAAGACAAAGCGTAGAGACTTAGTGTATAACAATATTTATCTATGAGTGACAACTGATAAAAAGTTTGACAATTGGTACAAAAATGTATTTTTTCTGCAGGGAAGACTTGTCTCACATGACAAGTTCTTTCCACAATACTTAGTAAACAAAAAGGAATAATCCACTTGTCCTTTCCTTATGTTTTCAAGAACAATCACCCAGGAAAAAACACATCCATCAAGAAGTGAAGTGAGAGCAACAGTTATCTTGTACAATAAGTGGGGGCCTTATATAAGGCACACATTGTCTTGCTAAGGCCTATGTTGAAAACTTTCTTCTTTCCTTCCCTGTCAGGATCACGCCAGCATTGACGCAGCCCGTGGCCCGAAGCAAGTTTAGTCACTGATACTGCTGCTCTGTCCTCCAAATGGGCGACACTGACACTGGGATGTCACAAGGACTTTGTTTCCTAGCGTGCCTCCACCTCTCCCACCCTCATCCCTCGGGGTTATTCCCAGCCTCAGCTCCTCTCACTCCTCCTCTTTGTATTGAGAGATAAACAATGCATCCAAATGCTTCAAGGCTATTTTTACACCTTACGAGCTTTGTTGTCTTCGCTCCTCCCATGTTGTTTTGTGAAATACACCGAAATGACGGGGCTGATCGATTGCAACACATATTTTGGGAGTTTTGGAATAAGTGCATGTGGCCTGCGGGGCTGTTCCACTAAAGGCTGACGTCCTTTTTGTTGTTGCTGTGTGACATTTTAGTTGCAGCCCATAGCGTGACAGCACAGTGACAACAGCTCCTTTCAGATCGTATTTTGATGTATTGTTCATAATCAGGGCCAGGCTGAGATCCTCTATGTTGCTTGTGTTGCGGAGTGCTGCTGTTGGCATTTGTCATATGGAAAAACCACGATTATTATAACAATTATTCCAACAACATTTGATGAAGAAAGCAACCTCCTTCAAGTGTAGGTATGACTCCCCAACAAGCAGGAAGACTTTGTTTTTATATCTGTGGTTTGAGCAGTTCTGGGGGCTCCTTCAAATGTTATTTTTGTTAAATTAAGCCATTTGACAAAAACTTACTCCCTGAAACTCTTGCGTAAATACAAAAAGCTATGGATAAACATGTAAGTCCAGTTTGCTTGTTGTTAGTGTATGAACTCATTCTCCCTAACATTCTGCCTTGTCGGTGAAGCGTACCCATGGATCTTTCCCTTCATTGTTATTAATGCCTTCCATCCTTTGCTTGGTCTTGACCGTGATGACAATGCTTTCCATATCCCAGTCATTTAGAGTTCTGTAAACAGACCACCTCTTTCATGTGAGCACAAACTACACAGTGAATACTCTCTAATAGCGCATATCAATTGCTATTAGTAAAAGGGGAAAAAGAGAAGGAACAAGAGAAAAACAAGGGGGTCTGATTATCCCTAAATCTCTAACAGGCCAAATAAATAGTACCATGTGAGTGATTTGGCCCAGAATGACACATGAGTCCAGAGGAGTTAGTGTCGTCCAAAAACCATCAGAGTTTAGGAGGGAAGTCAGAGTACCTGCCTTACCTCAGCATCCCTTCATCATTAAGAGCTTAGTGTCCCAAATGGATTTTACAGTCACTGCTCTCAGCCAAGTGCCGGCATGGAGGCCTGGAGCTCTGGGCTGCAATGAAAACCACTTGTGGGGTCAACAGTAAACTCTGAATTCAAGAAAATGGAGATTATGAAATATTTCTCTGTTATGAAATTAAAATTGTGGTTGTTAGAAAATGGTTATTGCTTACACTCATTTAATATTTTACGGTTTGTAAGATTTTGCTTTACATGAGCAGCTCATGAGCAGCTCCGTGTACTCAACTAGCAAAGTGCTAGTTAATTTCAATACTTTTATAGCAGGGGTGTCAAACTCAAATACGAAGTGGGCCAAAATTTTAAATTGAACAAAGCCGGGGGCCGAGGTTGAACAAATGAACGTTTTAATATGGAACCAAACAAGTTTTGATTTAACAATGAATATTGAACAAGTAAGGCTTATATAACTTTAAAGTGCAGGCGTGCAAAATCGAGTTGTTAATAATACTAATACTAATAATACTACTACTAATAATAATAATAATAATAGGGGTGCGCTGGGGCTTTCAGCCGAAGGAGTGCGCAAGAAGACGGATCACTTTATTCCTAATACATCCATGACCGCTACCATAGACACAGAGGAGGAGGGGTGTCTGCCTCTGTCCTAATTGACGTGCCAAAACAACAGCAGAGCATTATGGGATTTGTAGTTTAAGCGGTAAATGTGTGTTACAGCGCTGCCGCCGTATAATACCGGTGGGCCAGCTCTAATATTAATTTGAAATTGCCTCGCGGGCCAAATATAATTACACTGCGGGCCAAATTTGGCCCGCGGGCCAGAGTTTGACACCTATGTTTTATAGTTTCTTTTCGATATGGATGCTTTGGGGGTGTTTGGCCAGGGTATCAATATTTTAAAACATTTCAATAATTTAAGATAGCTTGAGGAGTGTTTTGAGAAGGGGACATCAAAATCTGAGAATATGTGTTATGGATGCAAAATTAGTTCTAGTTTTGTTCCTAATTTACATTTTTTGACATGGATACAACAGTACAAAATGAAAAAGGGAGAAGATGTGCTGTCTATTGGTATTTTATAGGAATGTTTACAATTTGGACCAATCCAGAGAGTGGAAATAAGCTAAAAACTTAGTTTCTCAACAAGATTTAGAATGTATTCCAGCTCAGCTTTACTTTCTGAAGATAGTCCTGGGAGCAGGATGTCAGGATGCTAATATTGACCTTAAATTCTATCATAGGTAACAGGCTCTTCTACTCTTACCTCACTTCAAAAGTTTTGTAGATAGTGGAAGAATTGCATAATTTTGGAAGTGAAACAAATTAGATTCAAATGTTTAAACCAAATAAAAAAGCTTAAACCCTTTAAAAGATGTAAAGATTGTCCCATCACAACCAGAACTGTTGTTCCTAAAGTGGTGTAAGAGGAAAAAATTAGGAATCACCTAAGTAATTCATCTAAATCACAAGACAAACATGCAGGATTATGTATATTTCCTGTAAATCCATCCAATGTTATACAAACCAAATTCCAATGAATTTGGGACATAGTGTAAAATGTAAATAAAGACAGAATACAATGATTTACAAATCCTGTTAAATCCATATTCAACTGAATAAACTACAAAGACAACATATTTATTGTTCAAACTAAGAAAACTTTGTGGTTTTATTGCAAATATTCATTTATTTTGAATTTGAAACCTGCAACATGACCCAAAAAAGCTGGGACAGGTTTATGTTTCCTACTGTGTTACATCATCTTTCCTTTTAACAACACTCACTAAGTGTTTATGAACTGAGGACACGAATTATTGAAGCTTTGTCAATTGAATTCTTTCCCACTCTTGCTTGATGTACAAGTTGCTTAACAGTCCGGGGTCTCCATTTTTGTATTTTGCACTTCATAATGCGCCACACATTTTTAATGGGAGACAGGTCTGGACTGCAGGCAGGTTAGTCTTGTATCTGCACTATTTTACTATGAAGCCACGCTGTTGTAACAAAACCTGTATGTACCTTTCAGCATTAATGGAGCCTTCAAAGATGTGCAAGTTACTCATGCCATAGGCACTAACACCACTCTGTCCCAACTTTTTTGGATTGTGTTGCAGGCTGCAAGTGAGCAAATATTTGCAAAAAACAGTTTATCAGTTTGAACAATAAATATCTCATCTTTGTAGTGTATTCAAGCTAATAAAGGTTAAACAGGATTTGCAGATCATTGTATTCTGTTTTTATTTATGTTTACGCAACATCCCATCTTCATTGGATTATGGGTTGTAAATTTGTGCACTGACATCAAAAACATACACTAGTATCTCTACAGGCAACAAGCAGCACGGCTCTGAACAGTCAATAACCAGATTACTTTAGACACGTCACAGAGCCTTCCAAGCATTTTTCTTTGCAGCTTCTTTGGAAGAAAAAGTTCTTATGAATCTGTTGAAAAGGTCTGTGGATTGTCCAGAGTAACAGGGCTGCTGTTTCTGGAAATAGTTTTTCTGTCTGTCTGAGCTGGAAAATGTTTTCAAATTCAATTTTTCAGAGCTGGGGCTAAAGAGGGAGAGTCCAATATTAACTCCTGTGCTGAAGTTAAGGAAGAAATAATAAGAACTGAATATTAAATAAAACTATCAAACTGTTAGTGTGTTGACAAACCACTATGGTCAATTCTTATTTTTTTTAAGTTATTTTTGGGGCTATTTATGCCTTTAATGGGAGAGGACAGTACAGTAGACGGTGCAGGACACAGGGCGAGAGAGGGGAGCAACATGCAGGAAAGCTGCAACAGGCCGGACTTGAACCTGGGCTGCCTGCTCAAGGGCTTCCAGACACATGGAGCACGACCGCCATCCATGCTCCGGGTCAATTTTTTATTTTTTAACATGGTGAACCAATTCTTTAGACATTAATCAGTCCCCCTGCTTAGCAGCTCTGAACGTAGAGAGGGGGTATTGTGCTATTTTTATTTTTTGTTTTTTTGGTTTGTCCCTCTGGGACACCCGTTGTAGCTTTGTATGATTTACGGCTGGTTGGCCGACCTTCTTGAGACCTGTCAGAGGCAGAGCTATGGGCAAACCTTGGTGTTTGAGGTCCACCCCTCTAAAGTTTCATGAACCTGTTAGGAGATCATTATGGGATGTCCTTATCATTTAAGCAAGTCTCATACAGGCAGATTCAGGGTTTTCTACAACGTATAAAAATATAGTGGTCTAAGAATTATCCCACATTTAGTACGGACAGCCACTATTGTTACTTGTTATCTACCTTCAAAAAATGGGAAAGCAACATATCCCCTCTTTAACTCTTCAGCGTATTGCTGACACCAAATAAAATCCTCCATATGCTAGCACTTGCTGAATGCAAGGTAGAGGTTCCTTTAACAGAAACCTTGAGCAGAGCCAGTTTTAACAGCGAACAGCTGTCTCTAATTACTGAATAATGTCTTATTATCTATAGGTATATGATAAGAGTTGTTCGAACTTAACATTGACAGCAGTTATTGGGGTGAAATGATATGACTTCATTCAGCTTAGTGAAAGTAAGTTTAGTTTTAGTACACATATCGACCTGCGTCATCCCACAGAGAAATCATCCTGTCCAACTCTGGTCTTGGCATTTTTCCCTTCAGGGCAACATCTGCCTCTAAAGTCTGCCTCATTTGTGTGTGTAAATTAGCCTAAGCCATGGCCACGCTGGGCTGATGGAAATGAGTTACAGTGTGTCAACAGCCTCAGAGCAGTTTGGATCAACTTGTTCATCCTGATTTTCCGTCTCTGCTAGAACCTGACGTTTCTTGTCTGTCAGTCTGTCACTCTCGGACTGATTCTTTTACTTTATTTTTGCACGCACAAAACGTCTTTTCAGAAAGACAGAGGGAAGCAGCCAACATCTGTCTACCTGCCAGCCCCACTGACCTGCTGACATGAGGTTTTGTAACATAATATCACAGATAAAGAGATAGTGACCATATGCAGCCATTGGCCTTCTGTCGCAGTGTTGCAGGGACTCAAGTGAGGTGAAGTGAGTCCAGAGAAACTGTTCTGCTCCTTGGTCATCAGCCTGTATCTTAAAATGCAGCAACAAATAGAAATAATTGCAGTTGTGTTGACTAATTGCTGCCCAGTCATTTCTGAGGGAGATGGAGGCTGTCTTTTATCAGTCGTCCATTAAAGGGGACAGGGGGTGGTGAGTGTGTGTGTGTGTGTGCCCCTGTTCTCATGTCTGTGTGTCTTGCTTGAGCAGCCACATTAATCTCCATGAGTGAGCACTAGCAGGTGTTAACCTATGTCACTCCTAATCGCCATGGCAACAGAGTCATAGCACCTGGAGGTGTCTGTGACTCTGTCTTGCTTTTGTCATGGCCTCTACTCACAATATGTACACACGCAAATACACACACAAGCTGAAGACAAAACAAACTATCTTAACAAAAGTATCCATTTCCAAATATGGGGTGCAGCTAGCTGTTCTTTAGCTTAACATGAAGACCAGACACAGGGGTAAGAGGATCATTGATGAATGCCCAACACATCAATCCTTGAAGCAGAAAACAAAACTGGTGACACTCCTGTCAGCTAAGCACAAAAAACTGAGGCTACAATTCACACAGTGTCACCAAAACTGGGCGATTGAAGATTGGAAACGTTGCTTGGTCTGATGAGTCTGGATACCTGCTGCCACATTCAGATGGTTGGGTCAAGATTTGACTTGGCATGGATCAATCCTGTCTTATATCAAAGGTTCACGCTGCTGCTGCTGGTGGGATGGTGTGGGGGATATTTTCTTGGCACACTTTGAGCCTCTCATTTTGGACACCTTTGGGGGCGAGGAGCAGAAATTCCCATTGCTCCTTGCTCCCAAAGGTGTCCATCTTCGTCCCTCCCTGCTCATAGTCTCACCATGCCACTCCGCCTATTACTGCTCAGCGCTCAGCTAAGATTGTTGCTCGACTCCACGCTCGCTCCAAAAAATATGTTCTATATTACAATTACAACTCTATAATTCTATTTTTACTTTACTTTGGTAATTTATAATACTTCAATTCAACTCTCAGTTGAATAAATAATAAATAATTGACTGCCTACATTTTCAAATCATGTCCAATCAAAGAAAAACCAAATGCCAGAAAAATAAGTTGAAAAAAACAAAACATAGAAAAGTAACAGATTATTTCAAAGATGAAAAAATGTAAACATATTTCAACTTTTTATCTCTTTTTAGTGTACAACTAAAGCAAAAAACGAGCTGGCTTGGCATTATGACTGGACACAGAGGGAGACATGCTAGCCCAAATCTACTCGTAAGTAAAACAGGCTCTGACTGTCTTCAGTACAGATTAATAACTAACACTGCAAAGCATTTCTTTTAGTTAAGGTTTTGTTCAAGGTTATGCCGCTGAAAAAAGGCTGGCCTGAACGCAGGCTACCCTGCTTATTTTTGGAGATATTTTGGAGCTTTGGGGAAAATTTTTCCTTGATTAAGTTTTCTTTAACTTACTTCCCACCACATGGAACCAGATCTCTTTTTGTGAAATCCAAAGTTTTAAGTCTGAACCCCAATGACAAAAGTGATGGTTGTGTGAAATATTGAAATAAAAAGAAGGGGAGTCACACAGCTTCCTGATTGATTCAGTTGTCTCCTGAAATAATAATCAGACAAATTCAAGAACAGCATGATTCGCTCCAAGAGCAGCATCACTTCATCCACTGTAGGCCCCTTAAGCACAAGATGAGACTATCTTTTGGGATCAACCTCAGAATATCTTCCTTACAGTGTAATCATCCCAGCTGAGGTCAAGTACTGATGGTTTTGGGAGATCTCTCTTAATGCACCCTTAAGTCCTCTGGCTCGCTGGCTACAATCGTCTGGCAGACAGAAGTAAGCGAAGGGAGCGGATGGCTTGTGGAGGAAATGCTTGGGGAGGACTTTGGGCTGGAATGCGGCTCTTGTGCTCCCAGAAGGCCGTGCTGCTGAGGCCCCAGTGTGGCTGCCACACGCCGTGATTGCCAGAGGTCACTGCTGAAGTCCGAACCCCTCAGTCCCCAGACTCTTTAGGCATGATCTGGGGTTCAGATGTTGGAATTTTTCTCAGTTCGCTGGCTGACCCCCACATTGTTTCTCCACCCAGAATCCTCAGGGAGTGAATCAAGTCTGAGGATGTTTGCTAGCATGAGAAGTGTCAGATAAGCCCTCTGAGATCAGAGATGGAAAAGAAAAATTAGGAATGAGATGGAGTGTGACACAGAGGGCAGTGATTTTGCCAACGTAGCGGCGTTGTTTACCTTCTGAAGAGGTGATGGTGAAACCAAGCGTGGCTAGCTAAATGTTAGGTGGCAGCTCTCTGAGGCCACCCCTCCTCCTGGGCTTTCTGTCGGCTGGCCCAGCTGTCATCTTTCTAATGATTTCTTTATTTTGCAGGAAGAGCTTGTCGCCAGGGGGAAACGCACCACTTCCGGCATGGGGAAACCCGACGCTGGTCCAGGCTGACGCTGGGACCCACTACGTCTGCTGCCACATCACAAGGGACCAGAACACCCTTTCATCCTGCCTGTGTTTCTTTGCTTTCTTTCTCCCTCTATCCACACAGTCATCAGTATCAGCCTTTCTCTGAGAGCTCCCATTCGACCTCAGGGGGTTTAACTTTACTTCTCAGCAGTAATAGTTTTCTTTTGACATCTAAATGATTATTTAGCATTCCATTTTAGGCTGCTGATACTCTGATAAGATCTAATTACTCTTCAGCTTGAAAGTAACAGCATTTTCGGAGTGGCCTGACATCAGTCATCATCCTTCTTCAATATGACTTTTTGAAAAGGCGACATTTTAAGACTAATAAGTGCACAAGTTTGGAAAATCAGGGTGAAATCTGGGTTTAAAAATTACTATTTAGCCAATAAACAACCTGGGTGTTTTTCTTAAAAAAACGTGATGAACTGAATGTCATTATAATAACTTGAAAGTTCTGTTAAGAGAAATAAAAATCTGAAGAATCTGTGGGAAATCCTGCAATCATTTTAGAATATTTAGAATATCTCATCCTTACTATCTTGTCATTTTTATGAACAAGATGTGACAAAAAATTTTTACATTTCTTAGAGGGCAAAGATTTTTCAGTGTTTTGTTAAACTTTATCAAGTAAAAACACTATTTTTTTCCTTATAATCTGCAACACTGAACTGTTTTTGACCATATTGAACCACACAATTGATTTTGTAATGCATCCAAAATCCATTAGCAAGTTAAGTCCCGGCTGGTTGGATCGGGGTGAGCAGAGTGCGGGGTTATAGGCCGACATGACTGATCTCACCCTTGGTGAAGCTCCTCTCAGAGGGCGAGCCCGCACTGATCCCCTGAGCTCTCACTTTCTTCCCGCCCTCCATCAGGAAACCTTGAGAGGGCCTTGAAGGAAACAAAACCATGCCCCCCCCTTGGCCAAGTTGAGCATAATCAGGCACAGCCTCCCCAATCAAGAAACCCAAGTTGAGCGCAACTTACAGCAGTTTCTCCCTGGTCCTCTCCAGGCCCCTGCTGCTGATTGTTCCAGAAACAACAGATGGAAATTGTGAGCGTAAACATGTAAATATCACAGAAGTCATGGCTGAGAGCTGTGCGGAGCTGAGGTTGTCTCTCACCATCACAGGGAGCCTATTACAGCATAAAACGGGGCAGAGCCTTTGGAAAAAACAACCACTTTGTGTCAGAAGTGATAGCTGGTAGGGTGCAACACACGGAAGCGTAAAAACATGCACACACGTAAACACATGCAGTCCAATGAAACCAACTTGAAATGAAACTGAAATGAAGCGTGTGTGAGTGGTTTAGGCTTAAACACATTTTGGTTGATCTGATCTGATGCAAAATGATGCAAACATTGCAATCATTAGCTCTTTTTGAGTAGATAAATCAGAGGAAGAAGTAGTTTAGCAGAAATTCCTTTTACATTAAAAATCTCTCAAACATCTGGTGGCAAAAATATGATTTTACACCCTGAAAGACAAGAAAATATCTTGAACACAGACAGCCAACGAATCCAGCAAACCGTAGCCTATTCATGTTTTTCTGTGTGTGTGTGTGTGTTCTGTATGTAAAATCACTCTGAGTTTGATAGGTCTTAATTGTGGTCGAGCAATCTGCATAGCGGTACCTGGGAGTCGAAGCACACAGCAGAGTGGAAATGTAAACATTTTTCAGAGACTGATTGGTATCCAAACCACAGGACCGTTACCTGTCAAGTCCGAGCAGTGCTTACCAGCTTGATGAGATGTGTGTGTGTGTTTGTGTAAATTTTGTGCGTACATGCATGATTATATATGATTGAAATGAGGCCTGCTCGAGACACTCAAAAAGATCTGGTTAAAATCAGGGAGTATGCTCCGCTTCAGGCCGACAACAGCATTATAAAAACTCAATTCTTTTTGGTTTGCTTGGGCAAGGGAAACATTCACATTTGCAAAGAGATCAAGTTTAGATGAACCTGGCAATTCCTGGAATGATTATATTAGGATTAAAAACTGTCACATCAAGTTGTCTATTGTGTTTTTTCACCACTTTTAGAGATCAAATGAGAGAAAAATGATTCAGCTGTAATCAGATTCACCTTAACATGAAAAAGACATACTACTTATCTGATTTCGCACAATGGCCTCTTATTGTTTCAGTCATATTGTATGGATCAAACAATGCTATGAAATCAATCATGTCACATCGCTTATTTTCTGGACGGCGTGCCGTCCTCAGCTGTGACTGTACGCTGCTCCCTACATATCCTTTCCATTGTGTTGTCTGCGAGCTGTGCGCTCCACCATTAAAGCCTGATGACTGACAGCTGTGCCCGGCCTGCAAACTCTGCTGGGGGCTTTAACACTATGGGGAGGCTGCCATTGATATCCGTTGTGTAATTTTCTATTGGCAGGTGTGTGATGGCTGTGATTAAATCTGGGCTTTGGCCCCTGCCATCAGCATTATTGTGTCGGGATTCCCCGAGTCCCCGCTCTCCGGATCCTCTGTCACATTCTGTCATGCCAGCTTTGGACCCTGCCAGCTGGCCCTGTGGCATGGCATAACACAGACTATGTTAGCCCCACAAGAGCCCCCACCTATGTTTTCTGTCACACACACACTCACACACTTTTAATCAGGCACCCTTTTCTCCCCCTTTCCCACCCTCCATTTCAAGCCCCACGTTGTCATCCTGCAGCAGTTTTATTTATTTTAGTCCTCTTCCGCTCTCTAAAGCCTTGCATCTGCCCATCATGCTTTGCAGATCAGCTGGGTGCAGCAGAGGAGGGTCACACCGGGTTTACGATGTAATTCGCGTGGTGGAGCTACGTGGGTGTTAGTGATTACTGCTGAATGTCTGGGACGTGCAGGTTCTGCTGTTGGTGGGCACAGACGGGGACGGTGGCTAAAGGTCAGACGTGTTAAAACAGAGACGCTTCCTATTGATGTCTGACTGGTGTGTTTGTTTAAGAGCGAGGAGGCGAGGAGAGCTGCAGACACTCTCATTGGTTTTGGCTGGGCCCACTTTACCTCACACACATAATTGAGGAGGCTTCAGAGTGAGTTTGGATCATCTTTGGGCCGTCAACATGATAATTATCCCGTTTTCCCTCAAAACTCTGACAAATTATTCTGAAGTAAACTGACCTCTTCAGTGAGGGCAAATTCAAAACACCCCAAATACTTAGAGAAATAAAATAACAGACTCAAAATAAGATTAAAAAAAAAATCAGCTGAAAACTTCATAGGACTATTTGAACCGCACAAGGAAACAGATTTAAAAAAACAATTCAGATTGGTTGGTTGAAAATTTTGTGGCTACAAATCAGCTCCTAATATAAGTATGATGACTGAACACCAAAAATACTGTGGCTTTAAATTGGTTTCATTCAACACAAACAATGCAAATCACTAAACAGTGTGTCTAATTGGACAATTATATAAATGTATTAGGTTTAATTTCATTTTGAAAACACCTCAAGTTTTATTAAATATCAATAACCATGCAGATTTAACCATGCTTTTATCGATTTTATGATTGGCTCAAATTATAAGAAACTGCTGTATAATCATCAAATTAGATATTTATCTAGTTGTAATGTTCAACACAATGTGTAACAGAGTTCTGGACTTCCAGTATGGTGGAGATATCTACCAGACAAAATGTGTGCAGGACTAAGAAGAAAAATGCACCAAACACATCATACTTATCCACTGTGTACTGAAAAATTCCATTCAGTGCATGTCTTGATATAATGAAAATTACATTGACGACAAACTTTTAAGGAAGGCCTGAGCAGCAACACAACTTCTTTTATTGTTTGCTGTTTAAGCCTGACAATTTGCAGCAAACTTGCACTAGCCTTCCCTACCTCTTTCTGTTTCAGAAGAGCCAATACAGGGTAAAAAAAAATCATTATGCATATTTTAATTACAAGACCTTTTTTGGAACAATTCTTTACCTGCCATGTGGCAAGATGGGCCTTCTAAATTTATTTTCAAAATGAACATTTTGCCAGCATTTGGCACTTTTGTCTGGTGTTCATTTCAGACTCTGAATTGCTATTTCTTCTATTCAATCAAGCTCAAGATCTGAGCCTGAAATTTAGACAATGTGTAAAATGTCCTGGAAATAAAAAGTTAATATATGGTGTAAGTTTCCCATACTGTACTGAAAATGAACCACACGGTGACTTCAAAACCAAGGTTCATACCAAGATTTCTGTGTACAGTTTCACCCCTTTGAGTAATGGACACCAGTATACATGTACATACTGTAGATGTATATGTGCATTATCTCTATAGAGTTACAGTAGAACATTAAACGCCCACGTCTCAGCTTCCTCTCATTTATTCTGGTGAGTGCCGTAGTGTACTGATTCTGAATTAGCCTGTGACACGTCAGGTGCGTACAGTATATCATCAGCGCACTGACCTCCTGAACAGCACACCTCGTGCTGTGAATGTGTCAATATTATGAAGTGCTGTCATCTGATCTAATGGGGTCTGTGTCAGTGGACAAGCTGTGACCCATGCCTGCACACACACACACACACACTAATAAACACACACATTCACACACTGGCTTGAGCCTGCAAATTCCCGGCTATTGCTTCACCATTGATTATGTGCAATTTGTTCGAAGCTGTAACAGTGCATGGATATATATCTGGTTACATTTCTTGTTGCCATGAGATTGTGGCTGACTTGGTTGCTCTAGCTCTGTTGACAAGACCGTTTTCAGTCATGTTTGCAGACTCAGCGCTCTTATCCTGTCGTGTCAAAATCATGGCCAGAATGTGACAAGTATCGCAGCTTTGCCAATCTTAAAAGGAATGCAATGAGCCGTATTGGAAAGAAAGAAAAACCCTGGATTAAAATCAAAATCTGTGTCCACACCCTGAGTGTGTGTGTTCTCATTCATGTGTGAACACCACAGTGATGCCTGTAAAGAGCAACAAATGCCAAAACACACAAGAGACGTTAGTAGTGTGCTCAAAGAGCGCCTGTCTGCCTAATTTCAACATTGCAGACGTTTACAAAGACGTGGAAAAATAGATGAAAATCATCGTTATTACCGCTTGTTTTTATTTCATGAGCTGCAGTTCAGAATCTGCCATTGACGCTGCCGACATCTGACTTTCTTTATTGTTTATCTTTAGTATCTATATCTGTTTACCTTGGGTGTGGAGGATTCCTTTGGGTGCTTAAAATGATTCTGTAGATGACCTCATCAAGTATACGCACTTGTTAGCTGAAGAAAGTGTTCAACTGGTTGGTGGAGTATTTTTTTTTCTAGAAAAGTGGATATAAATGATTGATTTACTTATAAAGCTGTTAGCCTTAGAGTCTGGAGGGTTGGACTGTTTGTCACAGTGGCCAATTTAGTTGATCAGCGCACAGGCACCATATTCAATGCAATGCAGGGGTCAGTTTGCCTCAGCGGTCAAGCTTACAATGGAAAATGTTAGATTCAGAGTTTCTGCTATAACCAGCAGTTAGCAGTAAAGGACATCCAGACAAGACTTCCTTATATGTTGCACATTTTATTGCGCTCAGTCTAACAATCTGAGAATTGTTGTTTTAAAAAATGACTCAGAAGAGATATTGGCTGCAAATGTGTGCATGTAACCATTTAAAATGTTATTTAAATTAGCTGTGAGGACTATCAGGGAAATATGTTTTTCTGCAATAAAGACTCCATTTCCCATGAACACTAGCACCCACTGTTAAGGTATGCATTTGTTCTGAGGGAAATGAATGGAGAGCAGATGTTCTTTTTAACACTTCTTTTTTTTGTTCCACAAATTGGGGTAATGTATTTTTAGTTGTGTAGTTATTGTTTGAAACGTGACAACAATTAAACTTTGAAAACTCCATTTGTAACATTGTTTATTCTTTTTTTTTCATGTAGCGGCACATGACAGGATGAAGGTATGGAATCGAAATGTATATAAGAATAAGTAGGTGTCCATTCACACCATGTCACTCCTGGGGATATTACTGGCTCTGGAGAGACCATGGATCCCAGTTAGTCAAATGAGGTGTCAATCAAAAGGACTACAGCGTTGACACTGTAGTATTGAGATGTGAAACACCTAATACAATCTACAACGCTCTGTATTGAAATCTAAGTCAAAATGGCCCACAGGCAGGCTGCCACCGGTTAACAGGTTTGAGACTTATGACTCTGTACATAATAATGCAATCTGTTGGCACAGTTCATGTGTGCGTCTGTGCTGGATAGGCTTAGGTACCAAGAACCAGGTCCATTTTGGACCCATTTGTTTCCAAGGTTTGTGCACAGGAAGAAGTCTGAAGTCCAAGTAAAGTTTTACTTATCTTCAGCCAAAACCTCTTGTGTCAGTGTAACCTTGCGTCACATATGACACACAATGTCAACAAAAGTTGATAATTATTTTCCTGCTTGATTTGCTGTTCATCTGAATATTGGGTGAGTTTGCTAAGTAGTTATAAAGTTTCTTTTTTCTTAGTTTTAAATGTGTTTAATGTGATGACTACATTCAACTTAGCTGTGCACTTACCTTGTGAGAATGAAACCACTGTTGTGTTCAACATGGCTCACACGCATGTGGCTGTTTTGTTGTTGTTTACAATATACCAAGATCATATGCGTTTCTGATCCTTATAATCTGATATACAGTCAGAAATCTGTAAATGGTGTTTTCTATTTCGAAACCAAGTGGATATCAGTGTTCAGCTTCTGGTCAAGGTTGGTCTGATCTGTGCAGCCTGACACATGCTTGGCACGGGCTCAGTCAAAATTAGACTCGGCACACATTTTGAGCGTAGCGGAGCAGGGAGCCACTTATGAGATAGAGCTGAGACACACTGTGGCGCTTTCTGTGGAAACACGGGCATTAACTGGGGTAGGCATGGATTGGCTCCAGAGTGCTTGGTACTGACCAACTGTGACACACACGCTTCCTGTGGAACCTGAGGGTAACAGATTTTGCATTACAAATGGAGGATAAACAAACGTCATCAGACAAATCAGATACTTCCAGTAAATTCCACAAAAGTCAACTCCTTAAAGACAGAAGCCAGTTTGGCCTCTTTTCCTGGACAAAAAAAATCTTGCTTTTTGACCGTTCCATCACGTCAGATGGCATCTAAAGCCAACTCTTCATGCTCTTTATCTATAACACCTGACTTTAACTTGATATATATAAAAAAGCCTTTGAGAAGTGGTGCTGGGCGTATACTACCAAGGTTCTGTATTTGATGAGTTGGCTATCTTGTACCTGGAACCGTTCCTGTCAAGTGAACCGTGTATCTCAGGAGTATATCATAACTATGACATAAAACAATCAGACAATAAGTCATGATTTGTTGCATGCAGGAAAAAAATCTGCCTGATTTCCATCCAATCAGGAATACACACAGACCCACGCACAAGCTGTGTCTTGGCCTCAGTGAATCCCGACGGTAAAAGCCACATTAAAGGTGAGTGTTGTTATTCTGCCTTCAGTCCTGCTAGACTCATCAGTTATCCTCTATGGCCTCCAGGATGTCTGCCATCTCCTCCCTCCTTCCCTCCTGTTTGTTTTAAGACAAATCCCTCGCTCAGACTGGGAGCATGGAGCGGGTGCGTCTGACAAAAAAGTAAAAAACACATCTTTCATGTCTAAATAAATCTGACAAAGAGATGCTTTATGAACTGCTACCCAAGAGCAGTCCTAAAAGCTACAGTGAGCAAAGTGGCTGTAATATTTAATCCAATTGGCTTCGTCGCTCTTGAACCGTCTTAGCAGATGGTCGGCTGTAATATGAAAGTTATTCACCCACTCACTACGGCAGTGCGTCTGTTATATCACCATGTCCTGTTATTCTTTATGGCTTCCATAGGCACTAAAGAGGAGAGAAGTTATTTTCTTTTCATTACTTCTCTCTCTTGGGGGACTGGGAGACTCGGTCCAGCTCTTCCCCTTCAGTCCAGAAATTCTTTTCAATTAAAGGCCTATCCGTGCAGATGGTAGAGACATTACGCTCTGTTGATGTGCCGCCCCTGCAGTCGATGGACAGCCATTTCATTTACCAGGCAGTAAATCTTAAGGCACCTAATGCCCCGCAGCACAGGCCGCCAGTGCCTGACAATACACACCAGCCCTGCTGGAGTGTTATATGTACTTTTTAACCACGCCAACCTCCGCTCCCTCGATCACACATGTATTGTCTTTGCCACGGATCAATTAAAAGGATGAGGTCTAAAAAAAGGGGCCATTTGTAGAATGGACGTCCTCAGCGGCAGAGAGCATTGGAAGCGTGAATAATTTATCCCGAAACCCTATCACAGTGTTTGTATCAGTTTCCATCATAAAGCTTGGCGAGGGAGAGGAGGGTGGAGGGGAATACATCAGCCTGTGTGACAGGCTCTGCAGGGAGGGTACAGTAGAGGGTCTTTTGGGCGACTCTAAGCACATAAATCCATTCTCTGTCACCACAGGAAGAGGATGAGAGGAAATGGCACAGTGAGAACCTGGCATGAGGACTCTGCCAAACCAAAAAACTACGATTCTTACAGAAGAATAGCCTTTTAGGAGCAAAAATACTGGGTTTGAAACCATAACTTCTGTGGTGATAGGTTCATGCATTGTAAGGCCATAACACTCCATTATAATAACAATATCAGAAACAAAAGCCGAACGTCATCAAACTTTGCACACCATTTTTTTTGCACACATGCAAGCTATAACTCACAGCAGGGTATGAACTTTGAGGAGGCTTTAGAATCACTCAATAGCACAGATTGAGTAAGTTTTGTTTAGAGCTTTTTGTTTGGCTAGAAGAAGTAATATCTACTGCAGCTTCTGGAAAAATATACAAGGAGAAATGAGAAGCTTCTGGAATCACAATTAATTTCTTCCAGTCTTAATCCAGACTTTGTTCAACAATGAGCGGCATGTATCTGTGTCAAAATAGACACCACATACTTTTCCCAGTCTGGGGAACTGGAATGAACTTCACTGCTGTGAGATACATGTTAGGGAGAAGAAGGGCGTCTCTTGTTGCTCCCTTCGTGTTTTCACTGACACGATGAAAAGATCCCTCTGCATTTGGGATTGAAAGTGCTCTGAAGCAATCTCTGGTTTATAATACATATACCAGGTGCTGATTGCTTATCAAAGGAAATTGCCAAGTGTGTTCATTTTGTGTATGCTTCATTATGTGTCGAAGCCTGAAATGTGATCATTTAATGAGAGACCTCGGGGAAAAGAAGAAAGTGACAATAAACAGAAATAAACCGAGTTTGACTTTTGAAGCACATGAAAATAAAACTCCTTTTATTCCCTTACCTGTACAACAAAGGATGAAATGCAGTGCAAGAGAAGAAAAAGATAAAGAGAGTGCTGTTTTCCAAAGGAGAACAGGCGTCATGGACGTCGAGTTGTACCTTTTGCTGGAGCGTGCACAGCTGATTTTATGGTGCTGTATTTTGAGGGCAGATATTGTGTAAACACTGTCTTCACTGTTTCTTGAATACAAACACAGATTTGATATTTAATACTTGGCATTAATGCAATATACCTTATGTTGATTTACATTTCAATCAAATGCCTGCTTTAAAACTCCAGGAATATAAGCGTCCATGTAACGTTTTTATGTACTTACCCTGAGAAAACAGAATTCAAATGTAGTATGTTTTGATGAGGGACATCATTGCTCATTTGCTGCTCATTTCCTGTCACATTTGGAGACTTGTAAAAACAGTGCTCCTGGTGAGTGAGTGAAAAGCAGTGAGTCTGAGCTCCAGGCCTGCAATCACAGCCCGTAACTCCCACAGTTCCCAGCTGCCGAGGCAGTGGAAGAGAAGCCCAGGGGGACTGATTGGCTGGCTGCTACTGCCAGCGAACTCACCACGATCCCAGTCTGAAGCCCGAGCCAAACCTCCCCTCTGTCCCAGCGGAAAGTGCCATTTTCTGCAAGAGTGAGTGAAAGTCTGGTTTCAGACGGAGTGGGCAGCTTGTTAGGCTGCTTTCCCCTAACTAGCTCCCCATTCAACAGGAGCGCTGGGAGACTGGAGGAAATCCCAACGAGTTAAAAAGAGACTCAGTCAAAACAATAGCTGCTGTCAGGGCCAGAGACCACAACCATTTTCACACATTGTTCTATCTGCTAGAGGTGTTTGAAGGCATTAAGCATGTTTTATGGATAGGTGGAGAGGGGGCTGGGTTGATATATTTCACATCCAAGGGGAAACTAGCTAATCAGGACAAGTGTGAAAGTTAATCTGGAGCAAATTAGCTTTGCATAATGACTGGATACAAGCAGAAATGGTTTGCTTAGCACTGTTCCATCACACATCGTGTTGTGTGGTACCTGTCATACCTGCCCTTCTATGCTAATTTTTTTTACAGCTATATCAGGCCCCCTTTACACCACAACGATTTTGGGATGAAATACAAAGCAATTTTTGCATTTCGGCCTCTTGTTTACATAGAAAGGGCGTTTTATCCAACAAAAATGGAAATTTTTGAAAACGGTCTCAAGAGTGGAATTTTTCTGAAATGCTGCAGCCACCATTGCCGTGTAAACAGCATGCCTGAGTTTTAAGCTTTGTGCATGCGCATTACACTTTCATTGTGGGAACTATTAACTGCCATGCAAGAACTGGACAACAACAACAGTAACAATGGTCAACTACCATGTTATGCTTGTGCTGCTGAATCAGCTGAGAGCCTCTCAACAAACTTTTCATCTGTTGCACCATTTCTGTACTCAGTGAAGACGCATTCAATAAAAACACCGGATGATTAGCCCACCTTTACTTTGGCGGAGGGCTACCAAAAGATACTAGAGTTATATCGCTACCTACAAGCCTGGCATGGATACTACATCGTTTTCAGTCCCTCAGTGTTTCTGTGTAAGCATAGATTTTTTTTCACTAGGTTTTTTTTTGCGTTTTTTCACTAATGCATTTTCCTATAAACACACTCCTCAATCTTGTGGACAGCCTTCCCAGAAGAGTTGAAGCTGTAATAGTGGCAAAAGGTGGACCGACATCATATTAAACCCTATGGGTTAGGAATGGGATGGCACTTAAGTTCATATGTTAGTCAAGGCAGGTGAGCGAATACTTTTGGTAGTAAATTAACAAACAATTCTTACTAGAATTTGAAAGAGCTGTCAGAAAATAGCATCAGTCATGACTTCTGTATTTCTGATTTCTGCTCATCACCCTCGTGTCCAGTCTATCCCACATGTAAACAGAGGAAAAGTCCCTACAGTCCCCTTTTTCCCTGCAGACGGAGGGGTTTGAGGGTGAAGTGTCATTTTACTCAGCATCCATAAATAGAATGAGCGGCACATATCCCCCATGGAGGTGAATGCATATCATGTTAGCTCGGCTGAGTAGGTGCTAACCTGCTGCTGGCAACCTCCGTACTAAACAATACATGTTACAGAGAAACACAGAAACTGGATCACTGCTGTGTGAAAAGTGAACTAATGTTATGTGGAGTAAAACACAGGAAAGTGTAACACAATCTGATGCTTATTGTTGTCAAGTGCTGGTTCCCTCGACAGAGTTACATTACAGGTAATCAAATGACAACAGGAATGTCTTCACATTGTACAGTGAAGTGTGTTCGACTTTGAGTTTCCTAAACCAGAAATATTTTAACATCAAACTTAAATTTTTTTCTACACACTCCCAGCATGAAAACATTGTCACAAAAGAATAGTCTGGGTGTTTCCACTTTCCATTTTCATCCTTGTGGTTGAGTTTTTCAGATGCACAGTTAAGTCTGGTTTCAAAGAAAACAAAGCAGATCTTCTTTTTAACATGTTTCTTGGTTCAAGACATTACCGTTTTACATTACCTCATTGCCAAAGTGACGAGGTAATGTATTTATTAATAGCTATGTAGTGCTATTGTTTGAAACTTGACAACAAGCAAACTTTGTCCTACCAGTGCTCATCTACCAACTCCAACCTCACCAACCAGAGCAAACGTAACCTCGCTCTTAATTTTATTGATACTCTTAAGTTTCACACACAGCCTAGCTTGTGTTTTAGCCTTTAGCCCATGCTCTATCACTCTCCCTTTTAGCTTTCTTCTGCTCTTGTCCTTTTTTTGACAGTCCAGCTCCAGTGTCAGCCATCACTACAAAGTTAATCCAAGAAATCTTTTTCAGCAGAGAAAAACACGGATCTCTCTTCTCACTGCTAAACTTAATCAGCTTGGGTGGTGTTGTCACAAGGACTACATGCCATAAATCAATCCTGTTCCTGGACATCCCGACCACAAATACTGAGAACTAGCATTCATAAATAACCTATTATGGCGCTGATAATCCTATTTTAAATAAGGTATTATGAAAAGATGTATATCTGGAAGTGAGACTTTTTCAAGAGCACTCAAAGTCCTCACAGGGACTTTAACATTTAAACATTGTGTGATTAGTCGCACCAAAATTAAAATATTGTTGAATAAGTTATGTTTTTATTATAGTAGGCCTGAAATGCTGTTCATAAATTCTGTCTAAGCTGAAGCACTGTTAATCCCTAACAGACAGGAGTGAAGCTCCAGTTTGTGGCTACACACAGATGAAAGATGTTATTTCTTAGCACAGCCCAGTAACAAACTATCCTGGTTTAGAAACGCAGATAAGTTGTCAGTGCACCTCTTGAGTTAGGTGTAACCAGCACAGACATGTAGGCGTTAACTTGCAAGGTAGACTAAGTACCGATGGTGCTAGCTCTGCTTGTGTTAGCCACACTTAACAAACCAATCTAGCATTGTTTACCAACAGGTTCTGTGATCCAGTGTTTGGCCTTACTCAAGGAATTGCACAGAATTAGTTCCGTTTTGAAATGCAGATGGCCTGGTGGTTAAGGCCACGCTCCATATGGACAAGAAGCCCTTGACTGGGCAACCTGAGTTCAAGTCCGGCCTGTGGCGACTTTCCCGCATGTCACTCTCACCCTGTTTCCTACTCTATCCACTGTCCTGTCCTCTCAAAAAAAATAAATTAAGGCATAAGAATCCAAAAAAATAACTAAAAGAAATTAGTTCCGTTTTCAAGGGGCCTTTTCCCTTTCAATTTGAGGGTTTGACTTCTTTTTTTTTGTTTGCTTGTTTTTTGTTTTTCAAAAACTGGGGGCTTAGAAGCTTCATCCCTAAAACCAAACAATTATGCTGAAAATCCCACTAAATTTTGTTATATGATATTTTTCTAAATCCTTAAGAGAAAGAGACTATTTCTAGGTTTTTATCATGACTGCTACAACTTTCAAAGTCTAGAAAACTGTTTGTTTGAGGACAAAAAAGTGGTAATGTTTCTCTGATAGCCTAGCTAGCAGTTTTACCTTGCCAACACTAAATCTGTAATAAATTATCCACTCCTGTTTGTCCTTCAAAAACTCATTTCCAGAGTCTTACATACAGACTGTGATTTGTGGTTAGGGCAGTAACAAGTTGTAAGAATTATACACATTAAGCAAGTGTCAATTACAGAAACCTCAACATTGTTACTAACTTAGAACAGACACATCACCATTTTGAGCTTCGACACCTTACATGCCCTGGTATTTACCTGAACCAGGGTTTAAAAAGTCAGTCCCAAACCAAAAAATATCCCGGGGCATCAAACAAGCTGCCTGAGAAACCACTAACAGGTCTGCTTCCTTCCTCGACAAAAAAAGTCCCCACCCCCTCGTCAGTAAAAGTCTGCGAGCCATGCCAGCGAGCATAAAGACATAAAGACGTGATAACTAATATAGCCTTGGCTACCTCAGCATGCCCTGCAGCCACAAAACCTATTGTTGTGGTGCTCTTTTGAAGCCTGGGAAAAATATCAAAGTGTTGGAGGCTGACAGAGCTTTGAACAATTAGTTTTTGGCTCAGCGACAGAAAAACTCTAGACAACATGAGAGTGCAAGAAAAAAACTGACAGACTGAGGAAAAACTCAGGCGTGTGTACGTGCCGTGATTTGGGCTTTCCAAATTTCTGAGTGATGGGGCGAGGAGCAAAGAAGGGGAACCTCAGATATTACTGTCCTGAAGCATGACAGCTTGACAAGTCAGCCTCCATTTACAGGAAGGAGCAGGCCACTGTCAAGCTATGGCACATGAACTGCTACGAATACACACACACAAATGCAACATGTATGCTTAGGAATGTAGAAATAGTGTTATAAGCTGGTCTCAGAGCATCGAACAGCACAGAAGACAGGCCAGGGAGGGTGTCAAAGTCCTCCAATCATCCCATTTCCAATACGAACGAGCCCGTCAAACTGATCCCTGATCTGAGTGACAGGGCGAGAAAGGGAGCGCAAGAATGAGAGAGCCTCTGGTCAAGCTGCAGCCTGTGCTTCTCCCCTGTTCCCAGCCAAAGCAGGAAATGAAGAAATAGGATCACATCAAAATATGTGAGGCCTATCATCCCCCTGCACACCTTTCCAAAGGCCTCAGACAAGCCAGCATAGGATTTGGAGGATTAAGTTTTTGCCAGATGAAACACTTCGATGCGGTTTATTAAGAGATGTGTTTCAACGATGAGCCAAAAGGAAAGCACTGATGACTGAACTTAAATAAACCAAGTGTCTGGAGTGGTTGTTTTGTGATTGGCTGACCAACATAACTTCCCTAAAAATGATTATAAATCAAATAATCACAGCTGAGACTCATAAACACAAATCAATAGATAAGTAGTTTGTGCATTGCTTACATATTTCTTGAAGGCTCTGCAGGATGACGTGTTTATTCATACCTTTCTCATTTAGTACAAGTGACACAGGTGCATACATGTGCATAAAGGTGCAAAAATACTCCCTAGTATATACAAATTCAGTTAAACACATCACTGCCAACACTTTTTAACCCATATTTATGACATACGCCTTCAGAGATAGTAAAGAGGCAGTGGGTGTGGAACACATGCAAGAACTGTCAAAAAAACGGGAAGCTAGCATGTTGTGCAGGTTTCGGAGCAGGTGGGGCCGTTTCCCTCCCGGTGGCCAGTGATTACTGTTGGCTGAGATCCACGCAGCCTGCAGCTAGCAAAACATTATCTATGGCTCAGTAAATTCCCTCTTATTTGATTTTTTTTTTGTTTTCAGGTTCAGAGTTTCTCTGATACTGGGACAGAGGATAACAATGGAACAATACACATTTTATGCACAAACACACTCTTAAAGTTTAAAAACTTGTCTTCATAAATCCCTCTACACTTAAAAATTTTTAAATTTTGTGACATGTAAGAGTACAAATGGAGTTGTTTTTCCCAATTATGTCAAATGATTGATTATTTTCAAAAGATTGAACAATGAATGTTAGCAGATTTAAAAATAAGGGTCTGAAAATATTTTGTGTATTTTAGCTCTTAAGAACCACACAAGCACTCACACACAAACACACACGGGTATCAGCTGGGTTGGAAAGCTTTTTTTCCCTACTTTCGGTTACTTTTTTCATTTAGACACTGGGAGCTCATGAAGAGGCAGACAGAGTGAGGATCTGGGTGATGTAATTTGCTCTTAGTGTCAGCGAGGAGCAGTCCGGTGATTTAGCAGGAGTGTGCTGAAGACATGACAGAGACTAATTGCTTTCATTAATCACGTTTTTCTGGGCCCATTCCGAGCTAAACTAATTGAAATCCTCTTACCTGTCAGGGCGCCAACCATTGTGCGCCCCGGCAGGAGTCACTCGGGGGAGGAGGAGGGTAAAGGTGCAGGGGAGAGAGTGCAGGGAGAAGGAACGAGCAGGAAATGAAGCTCTAACTACAAATAAACCACGTCTTTGTCTAGACAAATCTCTTTTCAAGCCATAATGCTCTCTGAAATGTGTTAATGTCATGTAAAGTCTTTCAGGGGGGCTGGAGGGCCGCAGAGAAGCCAAGTGCAAATGTGGCTCAGGAAGAAAGGCTCTTTTCCTGCATAAAATACCAAATTGAATTATTCCCCTGGCCCAGCTGCCAGTGGCGTCGGAGAGAGAGAGGCTTTAGGCCTTAATACCTTTGTGTGTGACAGGGGCCATTACTGAGGCCCCTTTATGAGGGAGCACAAAAAGAGACATCAGAGCAGGCTGGGCTGTGCAGACAGACTCAAAACAGACAGACAGACAAGGTAGAGATGGATGAAAGTGAATTCTCTGGACAGCAATGCAAGAAAAAATTACACTTTTGGTTTGTACACAAAGCTGAACTGTTTGTCAGAGAAACTTGTTTACAGCAGCTACAATCAAGAACAAAAATTCAAAAGATTACATTTTTGGGACATTTGATGTTTTTATAATTCTCTGAACTCAGCAGTTTGAAATTTGTTGCCATTTTTTTGTGGTGGAAACATCTGGTGAAAGAATCAAACCTCTTTCTGAATACCTCAAATCATAAAGACTGAATAGATTTATAAGGTGAAATAAGGACATGATGGAAGGTTCACCTGAATTCACCTGCTTATGTGAACTCCCTCTCTTAGGTTTTTGTTGCTCAGGGTATATTGAGGGATAGTCGGCTTAAGTATACCATGTTACAAATTTTCTCTCATTTGATATGTGCAATGAAGACCTCAGCACGTGGGCATGTGAAGCACTGAACATCCCTCAGAAACAGCATGCTTCTACCTGGCAGGAGCTGAACAAAAACAAGGCCAAAAAATGTACAAATATAAAGTACTGGTTTGATTTAGAGATTAAAACTAAATATGTTCATCATCAATTAAAAAAGTTTTAATGTGTCACAAACAGGGATGCAGGGACTGGTTTGACTAGTAACCCCAATGCAGTATCATAACATGTATTATATAGTTAAGACTCTTTTACATCAAATGCCTCTGGTGTCTGCGCAGAATGCAAACAAAGTGACGCCTGTGGTGCATTAGCTTTATGTGCCATGCTTATTAAGAGACATGGAGGCTATGCTTCATTAGCTTTAACCATGGCTGAGGGGTCAAGTTTGTGTCCACCAAAAACAAACAAACAAACAAACAAAACGGATGCTGCTCCTGCAGGATCACCAGCTAGCACTACATGACTAAATAAGAGAAATCTATAATAACTGTGTGATATTATCTTAAAGACAGACCTTGTTTATTTTTACTGACCTTTATGCACTTGGTCTACTTTTATTTTCAGTGTGGTAAATTAATTTTAATTAAAGTAGCAACTCTTGAAGTCAAAAAGCCAACATCCTGTTTTAAACTTAAAAGTGAGGGACGGGAATTTTGTCTCTGTTTATTACTGTTATTTCTGTTACAATGGCTAGCAGTAAGTGAAGCACATAGAAACAAAACAGGAATACAGTACATTCCGCCTCCCCTGCCTCTGTATAGAGCCTGACATCAGTTGAATAAATTTCACTTATATGATATATAAAGATTTATCAATATATCCACCGAGTATCCATATCAGCAAAGAAATCGGCATTAACCTTAATACAGTAGCCAGTATAACATATATCTTTTGTGCCATATCAATTTAATGATGGCTGTCTTAGCAAAATAACCTCATGTTTAAGCATACTTCAGTGTATTGAGATTTATTTGCTTATGCTTTCCTCAGTTTGTGTATCCCTCATTCATACTCCTCCCTATTGCTCTTACCTGTAGCAGATCAAGGTGTGAAACAATCCTGACAAAAGAAAAGAAGAAATTAAGTGACTATCACAAAAACTAACTCCTACTGAAGAACCTATGTGTTTTTTTATGAGCGGTTGATTTTCACATTATTCTTTATTTTTTGTTTGGATGTGTTGAAATAATGGTGCCATAATAGTTCAGGTTCTTTCAAGGCATCAGAAACTCACCAGCCATCTGCACACGCCTGTCCACCTCTAATATATTGTTCCTTTCTGCCATTCAGCAAGAGGTTTAAATCTAAAGAAGTGGTCACACCTGTGTGGAGGTGGATACACTCACATGCACACACACACACACACACACACACACACACACACACACACACACACACACACACACACACACACACACACACACACACACACACACCTCTTTTTGGCAGTGGTATTCACGACTTGCATGGAGGACAAATCCAAAAGTGATTGCCGTGTGAAAGGCCCTCCTCCTGCCTGGAGAGTGCGTCTCCGGTTACGAGGTCACAGACAATTAGAGAGAGAGAGGATCAGACAGCCTTACTGTTGTCATGGTGCTGCACAGCGACTCTCTCTCTCTCCACACACACCAGACACACATATACAAAACACCACCATGCATAAATACACTTTAATAAAGACAGTTCAGTGCCTGGATCTCCGTCAGCTGACACCTTATGCTTCCTCTTCCCCCTACCTGTGTGTCAGACAGACACTGCCTCAGGCGAAAGATAGCAGACATGTTTTGGGAGGTGAAATTGTAATTTAAGGTTCAGGAATGGATTTATTTGCCAAAAAAATATTATCTGTTGATCTGCAGGGTGTTCACTGCTTCCTGAACACCTTCTTGTCACTGTAGTACCTTCCCTTGTGATGTAGCGAGGAGGAGAAGGGCCTGCAGGGACACGGGCCGACTCCTGATCTTATCACAGCTACCATCCCGTGTTAGGTTACATCCATTTTTTAATTTAGCATACAGGGAGACAAGTCAACATGACAATGAGGCCTTTATGATCTGTGTCAGTACCAGTGCCAGGGATGAGTATTTTATCTAGTTGCTCAACAGTCAACAGTCTGTAATCAGGAAATGACTAAAGCCCTGCTAAAGATGCTATACTCTGAAACTGCTAATGTTAGATTTTTGAATATGTTTATTCGGTGTTGAATGAGCTTTGCTAGGTTGAAGTTTATAATAATGTAGATCTTTTAATCTGTTCAGCAAATCCAGATGTCATGATTTTGGAAGGCTGTTGCACTGAGTTGCTTTCCATAAAACATGCAGGTTTTAGGGCCTGTGTCCACTTACAGCGCTTTCTGCACTGGTACAACCCAATATCTGTCAATTGCTTTTACGCTCTCTGTGTTGAATTATGTTGAATAAAAGCAAATATGGCAGGCATTATAATACAGACATTGAGCAGGACAACTTCCTTAAACCATTCAGAGTGGATGCGTTTTTACATTTTATGATTCAACTACAGTAAGCTGCTGCAAGGGGGGCAAAATGTGTGCTGTAGCAAGAGAAGAATAAACTAAAATTTTATTTTTTCTAAATTGTCCACAACAAAAAACTCGAATTGATCGATAAAATCGATATATTGCCCAGTCCTACCTGATACATGCGATGTGTAGGTCATTTCAGACAGTGTCATCATTTTCAACACCTGACTCATGCAATGCTCTGTGATTTGTTGAAAAACACAAATGAATGGGGTGGAATGAAATGCATGTTTTGGGATTTTTTTAATTCACAAGGAGAGAACGGAAAGTTTGCGTTTATTAATATTTCTTTTTAGGACAAACTTTTCGACAGCTAAGATGGATGGCACCGTCTGGAGCGCATCTAGTCTGAAAAGAGATCAACGCGCATAGGTGGCACCCGGCCCTTAAGGTATAAGCCCAAATATTGCATCCGGTCTAAATGGGTTAGACTTAGCAACAATAAGTGCCAGTCAGAAGTGCTTTCAAAGATAAAGTCATGAGCACTGCCATTGCAAAAAAGGCCATTAATGGACACAGGCCCTAAAAGATTATGATGGAAATTTGACCCCTCAGAAAACTCAGCAAATAGATGCTTCTTTTTATTATCTTTTTTTTCTTTGCTTTTTGGCCTGTGTTTTCTTACTGGTGTGTATATTTGTTTGTTTTTAGCCTATACTTTCATCCTTTTCCCTTTGTTAAGCATCTTTGAGTTTTTGAAAAGCGCTCTATAAAGCAGCATGTTCAGTCCTTCTTTGATAGGTAGGGTCAGTGAGCAGGGCCAGGGTTTCTTTAATCCTGCCTATTCAAAGCTGAGCTATGATGGTAGAGCATGAGCAGGGGCGGTATACGAGAGGGCATAGCGGGGAGGATTGTGGGGTGTGTGTGCTGGGAGGCAGTTGGATGCTCAGGGGAAGGGGAAAGGGTGAGGTGTGGGGAAGAAGGGGAAGGGGGTAGAAGCCTTGGTTTCCTGTTCCCCAAATTCCCAGCTCCTGTCTGCCGAGCAGGTACACAAAGCCTCCCTTGAAGGTTTGGAGAGGGGCGGCAGGATGAAACACAGCCACTGATGGTTAACAGATCTGTCCCCCTGGACGCTCCCCTCCTTCCCTCTCTCTCCCCTCCCGCACTGCCGTTTGTTTACACTCCTCCTAGCCTTTTTAGCATTTTCTGGCCAGGCCAGGAGACTTGGCAGGACTCCATGCTGCTGATTGCCATATTCCCAGACCAGAAATGTCACTTACCACTTTGCTCTCCTTCATCCGCCAGTTAAAGCCTTTGTAATCCCCCAGAAGAGCAGAGTCACCCAGGATATAGAATATTTTCTCCTGTCCCAGTGGCTCCTCGCCCCCTCCATCCCCTCAGTGTTCATGGGCTCAAGACAGGAGCAGAGCAGAGAGACCATTTCAGCCAACTGGAACGATGCATTAACATTCCTGCTGGGGCAAAAGAAAGAGAGAAAAACTTAGAGACAAATGCAGCACACAGCACTCCTGAAGCTCTTTTCTATCTCTGTTTTCAATATTTAAAGGTTGGTGTTTATCAAACGAAAAGACAGGATTCACTCACATTCTCAACGTGGTATCAATCTATGCTAACAGATTTAAGCTCCAACATTTTAAGATATTTATACTTGAGATTTCTGTCAACACTCTATGCAATATGTTGGAGGAATTCTCATTTACAGATTATAAAATACCTTTTAAAATTTCAACATGTCAAAGTGGCTTTAGATAAATCACAGAACACTGCGGACAGCTTTTATTGGAACTACACTCCACCAAAGTAATAGGTCTTATGAAACCTGATGACAGCATGTTCTTCGAGTATCCAGAGTCAAAGATTGTTTTTTAAGAGATGTTGATGGATTTTTTTGACAAACCTCTTTTTAATCTAATCTCGCGTACTGCAGCCACTTGCAGTGAATTGGGGTAAGCAGCAGTGATGCTCAAATTTGAACCTGAAATTGGAATACCAGTCTGATTCAAGGATTGTGTGCCATTTCAAGTTTATCCATTCTGATTTTCATCAATTCCTGATTTTTAACCCTTAGCCCGCTGAATTTAAATTCCCCCACCTTTCTCCCTGTGCTGAATTTATTTGAGAAATTATCGCTTCTGAAATCATCCAACATGAGATGAGATCTTCACAGTGATGCCATGGGAGTGCTATTAAAAGGCAGATTTTTTTCTGCATCTCTTGTGATGGTTGTGACATTTTTTTTCTGGACTCTCTGTCCTACACAAAGTGTGCTTGTCTGTGTGCTCTCCCTCTCTTGCGCTCTGTGCGTCTCTTTCTCCAAGTGGGTTCTCCGCAGTCATTGCAGCCTGGATCATTTCTCGTGCGTTTATCACAAGCTTTACAAATCACTATCTGTGGGTCTTTATCGGATATTTTGAAATACATCGGCCCTAATCCAAACAATAGCGCGCTGGCGTGGTTTTAGCTTGCATCATCACAACATGCTATTTTAGCCGTGTTGTTTCGGTAATAAAAGTCTTTCGGCTGAAAACCGAAAATGCACTTTTGGTCATCCAAAGTGTGACATAACATCCTTACAGCTGTGTTTTCTGTGCAGGAAATCTCAGCACATGCAAGAATGAGTGGTCCCTCAAATTCATGCCATGCTGAGAAAGCACATGCAAAAAGACAAAACACAAGCAAATTAAGAAAACATCTCCAACAATTTGACAACACATGCGCAGCATTTAGAAAACGCACTGCAAATAGACCACAACACAACGTAACGTAAGTGTTTCAAGAGGACAGTTAAAAGTCACGCACACGTCCCGACACCCTTGTTGTTAACATATATTTTGAGTCACAACCCTATTAAGGTTCTCTTTCCATCAGTAGTGTTGGAAAATGAGATAAAAGCAAGTGCTTTTGATTTATTTTAACACTGTGATCACATGATTTAGATATTAGCATTTTGGCTAAAAATAGTTGATTGGCTATTGGTGATTCTGTCCTCTGATGTGACCAGCTGAGGGAAACAAACAGTTGTCATGAATACTTTCATACAATGAGAGGAGCTAAATAGAATGATGACAGCCAGCTGTGGTAAATATTGAAAGTTGATTTTCTATTGAAAGTTTTGGGTTCCTTAATGCTAATTTAAGTTAAGCACAGCTTAACTATTAAAAAAAAAGAACTGGGACAAATACAGTTTGGTTTTCATACCATACTCCAGTGTTTTTACTAATTAAGCTTAAAGCTCTGTACAGTCAAGTGAAGAACCAATGTCACAGAAACATGGGTCCAAACATGACCTAACGAGCATGCTAACCCATTAGCTTTGTACACAATATAAAGCTTTTAGAACTTTGTGTTTTAGCTCTATGTTGACAAAGATGTTAAACGCTAGAGAAAAACTGCAGTCCATCAAACAGGGAGTGGTCTTTATGCAGCGAGGTCTACATCATGTCCATTCAACCAATCAAGACCAATGTTCTTTGTTTTAACAGCAGCAAGGCAAATTCACACAGTTTTAAATGTCTTTTTCTCCTGAAGTTGTATGTTTGCTATAGTCAAGCTGTATTGTATCAGTCCGCAATATCAGTAGAAAACCATGAGAGCAGCTTCAGCCCATTCTAACATCTGCAGGTGAAAAATAATTAAATTAATACCTGTAATATTTCAGGACATAAAGCAGCAGTGGGACAGAGTTTTAGGACTAAGAGGAAAACAAAATCCAAGAGCTCGAACACAGAGCCAGCCTCCCAAACAGGGCTCACCTTTCCTTCATTTCTCCTTATAGAATAAAAAATAACATAACCCATGACTTATGGAGCATAAACAAGCCATGGTGGGACGCTGCGCTGTTTTATTAACCGGATGACATCCAGTTTATTAAACTGACTGAGAGGGTCCTTCTACTGCCAGACCAGAGGGAGCCTGGCCCAACTCCGAAACCCAACTTGGGAGAGCCAGCCCAATTAACACCCGAGGGTGAGGTCCCTCCAAACACACACATGCACACACACTTTCTGAGCACGTTAACATGCAGCGTATGCTAACACGCAGAGCATACAGGGAGGTCTGAAGGGGCAGCAGCAGGCAAATAAACCCCACGGGAGCTGGTAGCTCACAGCTCTGAGTTAGCTAAGAAGTCATGCACGTGCATACTAACACACACTCATCTGAAGGGTGGCCTTAGCTCTCTGTATAAAACCCTGCCACTCACCCTTAAACGCATCAGTGTGGTGAGCTCAGTAAATATGAGGGAGTGTGTGTGTTCGACCGCAGACGCAGGTGCAGTTTTGGTGTGGTTGAGCATCGTTCCAGGTCCAGCCCTGGCAACACAACTCCTTCTCATAACAACTAAAACACAACTACATGGTGGTTGATGAGCTGTGGTTAGCAGCTATGTGAAAGTGTGCCTTTGTTGCTGAATATGCTCCAAAAATAAACTTCAAGTTTTGGCAAGTACTCACTTTTTCAGCGGGAGATATTAGCACTGGATTCCTAGTTTGACTCCTACGGAAAAAACTTTATAAGACTCAAACAAGCCTGTCAGCAATCAAAGAAGGAGGTCAAAGACTGAGTTTAGAAAACATGTTTCTTGATGACTGAAAAGTGGCAAAAGATATAAACTCAGTGACACGCCCCAGTTTTCTACAATGATTAGAACTGCTTATTCACATTGTTTATATCGAATAAGATCATTTATTTTAACAATTTACCAACATTAAATCTAAAGACATTTACGTTTGAACACATTGCAGCAACTACTGCACTAAGCTTGTGCACTTTAATAATAGAGATGTATGATAAAACAATGACGACCATACAGTGTGAATTCAAAAGTTGGCTTTTGCAAAATCACCACCTCTGGTAACATTACAAATAAGTTAACGATCTGGATATCAGAAAATTAATTCAACATATCAACACTGAGTACAATTTAGTAGCTATTATAGTTTAAGCTGCTGGAAGACTTCCGGGATAAAGACTCAGTTTCCCATGAGCCTTAGCACCCACTGTCCCAACTCCACGTTCCAAGCAACTTGGAGGTCGAGATCTTCTGAGCTGAAAACTTTAACCTCAGACTTCAGAGTGTTCCAGAATTATCACATTGAACGTTTAAAAATAAAAAATAAAAAATTGCTTTCAATGACAAGGGACTATTGTTGTGGCAAGAAAATTTAAACATGATAGCTTCCACCTTCTGGCATATTTAAATGATATCCAGAAAACTAGAGCAGTTTTGAGCAGGTGTGCTCTAAGCTACCTATTAGCTACATTTATGAACCCTGCATACAGAACAGGTCTTGGAAAAAAACATGGAAAATGTCAATGAAAAGTTATTTTTTGACGTTTTATCGTTCACTTTTCAGGGGATGCTGCCATTGTGATGTGTCGTAACATGAACCAGTTTCCGTGAAGTCAGGGTACATTTTGTGTCATCCAAGTTTCCACGTCAGAGCTCTGACTTCAGTGGCTGTTCAGGTGCAGTTTTTCAAGTTGGAAAATCCAGACCACCGTTTTTTTTGTGTAATGCAGCATATGGGCATGACTCTTATTTGCGTTTGATTAAGAAGCAAATGACTTTTTAACACTACTTTTCTTCGGGACGAGGTAATGTGAGTATTTGCAGTTACGGAGCCCTACTGTTTGAAATGTGACAACAGCTTATTTAGCACTACTTACTGTCAGACACTCTAAGACATGTCTGTAACGCGTAACATGAGTGAATCCAGGTTATGTTCTACAAGTACCCATCGACCAACTCCAACCTCACCATTTTATTGATAGACTCTCAAGTTTGATCGGATCACTGCAGTTTAACTGCTGCATGTGGGTTGGATTGAACCTTATCACAAACAGCTTAACCAATGTTCTAGCCTTAAGCTCGAGCAGTAGTGTTGTCAAAGAGACACTGCCTCATATGGATTGGCCAGCAGTATCCCACAGACCTATGCTCCCACATTTCTACGTTTTTTTTTTTCCAAAATTAGGCTCTAGGTTCCCACAGTCCCAACATTTCTAAGATTTGTTTTTTTTTTCAAACTCTGGTTTTGTCTGACTTAAGGAAATGAAATCAAGGGTTTGGCATCAATGAGATCAGCTTCAGCCAAAAACCTTCTCCATCAGCCTATTTTATATTTTCTTGTAATGATTGTGATTGTGGAGATTTCTGCAGCTGCTGATTGAATTAAAGATATTCATTCATTCATTTACTATACAGTACTTCCAAAAATGTTGTGGGAGGCTAGGGCATGAATTGAAGGGAAAAGTAGGAACACATGACCTAATTCCAAAATTGTCCCATAAATGTGGAAACACAGGGCTGACCACGATTGGCTGATCTTCTAAGGAAATAGAATTTAGATATAACCGATTTTTGTGCTGATAACCTCATTTTAAATCATAGATGATGAACAGACAAATATAAAAAGTCAAACTGTTACTATATCAGTTACAAAGTCCTCACAGGGCCTTTGATATTTTGGCCACATACATCTTTCATATGCTAATTTTGCCCCAATATGCCCATGCAAACAAATTTAGGGTAAACGCTTTAAAACAAATACCTTTTAGAAATAATTACTGAAATTGATTACCATTTTACATAGATTATTAACCGATAAACCTTGGAGTTCTGCATATGCAGTAGATGGCAGATGGTCTTAACGTAATCAGACCGTAGAATACAGACACCACTACTTCTACAGCTAACTAGCAGCTACGTTGAGACTGCGGATAACGTTCGCCTGGGGCCAGATTTAGCTCACTTTGACTACCTCTACGGTTAACTTACCATGTTAATTCCCCCCCGGCCAGAAACTCGTCTTCACTGTCCGCCAAGTTGTCCCCTTTAGCTTCCACTTATGGCAAAACCATGTTAGCATAGCAGTTAACATCTTTACTGCTGTACTTAGTAGTGCGTGAACGCCGCGCGCACATTTTCCACTGTGACGCAGGTGTTCTGATATTAAAGGTAACGTCCACAGTGACTGAAATCTATTTGATAATATTATTTTCTTTCTTAACTATATTATTTATTTATTTATTTATTTATTTATTTATTTATTTATTTATTTATTTATATTATATTATATTATATTATATTATATTATATTATATTATATTATATTATATTATATTATATTTATTTGTTTGTTTGTGAGTTTGTTTGTTTATTCAGATCTTCATTCTCTTTATTTGTTCTTTCAAGTGTTTTTATTTCTTATCTCTTTATTCTACATCCCTTGTCCTACATCGTTTGTCCTGCTTTCGTGTAATGCCCTCCTCTTCCTTTTCTTCCAAACTCTCCCCTTTTTAAAAAATGCATTTATTTCCTTTATGATTTTATCTTTATGTTGAGTATTCTACTCAACATCAAATTTGATAAAATTTGTTGTCCTCCTGATTCTCTACCATGCTTTTATCCATCAAAGCACTTTGTAAGCATTTTTTATTTTCTATATATAACGCCAAGTTTTTGTTCTATTATAATATTATTATACATTGAAAATAATGCTTTATTTCCATAAAAAAGATGGAATTAAGACTTTAACACTTGCCCTTTCTCCTACCTTTTGGATCTCACTTTGCTTGAGATAAAATATGACACCAGTTCCCATAGAACTGTCTGTGTTTCTGACATGTGGAAAAACTCATATTATTGTGATGAAAATTACATCTGGCTCCTATGAATGGCCATCCTGTTCATCTCTATGGCTCCATTGCACTTTCCTTATCTCATGTTTAAAAGGAAGTGTGGCTTTGCCTTTTCTGAACAGACGTTTTGCTCTGAATGTCTAAAAAGACATGTGTGCAACTTTTTTTAAAACTCATGTGTTCATCAACACTGATGTAAAGCGCTGTCGCAATTGAGTCCCAGTTGGGAATTCCTTGCCTACGTAGGACAGGCATAGCTATGGACACCAGGCCCCTCTGGAGATGACACTCCTGGCTGGGATCCCTGGCATCTGCAGCTTCCTGATTACCAGCTGTCCCTGCCCCACTCTGCCTGTCAAATCCCAGTAACAGTGAAATAAACAAACAGTAAACAAAGGACCTAGTTTAGCACTATCACCCACCACAGTATGACAACAGGTTTGCCACCCTCCCTCGCCTGCTGCAGCTAACTGAACCCTGCACTCTAAAGAAGGATTCCTTCAAGAGGAAACCACTGAAGGAGGTGCTGCAATCAGTAACAGCCAGTTTGTCTATCCTGCCTTAAGACAAACAGCCTCAGCCAAACCAGAAATAAAGACAGACAGACTCAAACAAGCTGAAAGTGTTTTTGGTTATCAGATTGAGCAGAAAGTTGTTGCAGCTTTGCTAAGGATGGAAGCTTCCCCCCCCCTCCTTTTTTTTCTCTTTTTGTCTCAATCTGTGGACATCTGCTGGCCTAAAAGACAAATTCCCCTAACTTGAGACACACTAGCCACCAAAAGGAGAACACAGGCCTATTAATAGGCTTCCTGCTCATAAAAAGAGATGTGGCGGATCAGGTTTTTGGGGGGGAGTTTGATATGCATGTAATACAATATTAGTTCAATTGTGATGCACCGTCAGAGGCCCCCCTCTATGGAAATCTGCATGAAATCACTGTCTGGGCAAGGCTGTAAATCACCGATGGCGTTGTTTATTATTGCAGTACAGTTTTATGGAGGGCTGGCGCTTTGTTGGGACGTCCTGGAGAGGAATGCCCAACAGAGGATCTGCGAGGTAATCGCCTCCTGTATTTCCACGGGGGGGGTGGGGGGGGGTGGGGGGGGTTGGTGGGAGTTCATTGTGTATCAGGCCTCTTCAGAATTACACAAGGGACTGTAAAGCTTGATTAAAGCACAGGATCACTTATATGCAGAGTCTGAGACATATCAAAGGATGATAAATCTCCCAGAAAATCAAGGTTCATCTGAGAGAAAATGCAAGTCAGGCCAAACAGACACAATCTAGCTCTTATTTTTATTCCCATCTGTTTTGTACGAGTAGCCAGAATGGCTGGCCGACATGCCACAAAACACCCACTTTTTCTCTCACAAAATGTCTCGTCTGGTTGTCTGAGTTTGTCTGCCAGGTCCCCGAGCATCAGGAAAACTTATCAAAGAGAACAGACGTCTATTCTGTGCTGCAGAGAGAGCACGAGACAGCCAGTACCTCAGACACTACTTAGGCTTTCAGCTGTTTGGAAGTGGGAAAAGCACATTAGGGGTCAGTGGCAGCAGCCTGACCTGCTGCGTCCAGCTTGGCAGATGCACGCGCCTCACCCCGGCCATCACTCCCACTCCATCTGAAAACATAATTGATTTGGATATTAAACGAGGCCGTGCGGCTTGAAATAAAATTCCACGCATGCTTAATTCTCCGGCGTGGTTTAGAGGCTGGACTTTTTCTTCCCTGTCCGGGTTAGTGTTACATGCTGAACTGTCTTAACTGTGACCACCTCATAAAATCAGCCCCATAAATATTTTTCATGTGTTATTTAAACTAACTCAGCCCTCTGTGGCCTGAAACATTTGATTTATGCTAATTATGCATGAAGGCTGCTACAGACATTTGGGTTAAACTATCAGAAATATTCGACCTTGAATCTGCTTTGAAGAAAACCTGATATTTTTCAGCAGAAACTGAAAGGCACATCAATAAGATCAGACAGTCATTTTTTTCTAGTTTAGGAAAAGAAAAAAAAACTCTCAAAATGTGAGCCTTTAAAATTTTAAGAAATAAAAAGGTTTGAAAACAGTAAGAAAAAATGAAAACCTTTAAAAAGTGAGATTGTTTGAAATAATACTGTAAATACGTTGACTGTTAAAGAAAAATTGATAGCGCTAGAAAATATTAGTATTTCAAAATAGAAAAATTGCTTAAATATGAGGCTTTTAAAACGGTGCTAAAATTAAGAAGGAAAAACAGGCTTGAAAAAGTTTTTGTACTAAAATTAAACTTTTAGGACTCTTTGGGTGTTTGACAAAGCTCTCAAACCGCTTGAGTGCTAAAAAATACAGCATGAAAAATATTGTTCATCAAAAATTTTAGGCTTTTGATAATTTTTCACTGCTTTACAATTAGATTTGAAAATATCAAGCACATATTAAGACTTTAGATACTGAAGCTCGACAAAATATGAATGAAGATATATATATATATATATTGGGGCAAAAAATATGTATTTTAAACAAAAAAATTTAAACTAAAGAAATGTTTAGACACAAAAATTTTGGTAGTTTAAAAGCTGAATCATCCAGTTTTTCAAGAATTCAAAAAAATCAGGCGAAACAAAACAAAAAGGGTCGAGTAACAGTTCACAAATCAGTTTTATTAACTTAAACACAATCAAATAATAATGTCAAAAACATCTGTACACATATTTTGCAGACACAACAATCTTTTGCGTTTCACAATGAGGCCCGTGTAGTGTAAAGTATTTCCAGTTTGCATTTATGATTGCAACATAATAAAAAAAAAAGGCGTGCTGTATGAATCTATAAAACATTTCCCTTATTTACCTACCATTACCTTGATCTAGCAGCAACATGTAGATACCCCCCCTCCCTCCACTGTGAGGGGGGGGTTGTATGAGAAGATGGAGGAGGAAGAGGAGGTGGGTGGGTGTGGGAAGGCGAAAGGATTCCAAATTGAAATGTAAAGGCCGACAGTGATCATGTGCAAAGGAGGGAAAATAAGAAACGCGACGAATCGGTTTCTGTTTAAGAAATTCACAGTTATAGCACATGTCCTGTACGTTCACAAACTCCTCACAGCTATAGTGGCTTCACTCGAAATGTTCGTTATGGTTTCCCCATCCACAGACGCAGACACTTTACAAAAAGGGGCTTCATATGTTTCAAAGAGGGACACAGAATGTTCAAATAAAAACACTACATCATACAAAATTACACTGGCTGTACAAGAGTTGTTATAGCGCTTGTATAAAAGATAATAAAACCTATTCAAGCCTGCTCTTTTTTAAATATTAGATTGATTTAAATTTGTTGTTAAAATGGCTCACAGGAAGCTGGAAATTACACGTTCTCACTTCCACGCCATGTGTGAAACCCTTATCAGGGTTAAGTTTGCCTCCGGATTTATGGGGTCAGGGCTGCAAGCTGGTGAAACGTTGAGGACACAAGTAGTGAGCTACCTCTCTGAAACGTAGCAATTTCAAAATCTGAGTCTAAAAACTTGCAGAAGAGGAAAACCGGTTGTGACTGAAGTTTCCTGTCAGGATGAGAAAACATCACAGAATCAGATGAGAGCTCATTGACACTTGACATCCATGCTTTTGGTCTTGACAAAACATTTTATCACAAAATCCTGTTATCTACATGTTTTTGACTGAACAAAACTCCAACACATCAACACTTTCGGGCATCGCACACGCTCCTGTGCGATAGGATGCCTTTTTTTTTTTTTTTAAACTTCCATGAAAAAGCGTTTCCACCTTTCAAGAGCACGTACCTAAATGAATATAGGAAGGAATAGTCCAGTGATTACAAACTTACACACACAAAAAAAGATTTCCTCTATACACGATTGTCTCAGCATTGTAAATAAAGTTTTTGTTTGTCTTAAATTATTAGAAAACCCCCTTTTTTTTCTTTTTCCCCACAAATGTCTTCCTCTCACTGTGGTAGTACTTTGTAAAAGGCACCAGTCTTAATCATCGAGGTACCTTCTTGGTGGATCAGTGCCACCCACAAAGTCTCCGTTCATAAATAAGAAGCACAGGACCCAGGGCCGACAGAGGAGCAGTCTCTTTGTCTGTCTGTCTGTCTGTCACATGACAGAGGAGTCAAAAGCAGACAGGTAGGGAACAGGTAAAGGGGAGAAAGAGGGAGCTAGAGGGATGGAGAAATGTCACCACCAGTAGTCGCGCTCCTGTGTTTTCCTGTGGTGAGGCAGCTGAGGCCGTCAGTAGCTCTGCTCCCCTCACAGGTGTGAACCCTGACAGAGTCCCGGCTCAAACATGGGGCCGTAAAACACTTTGACAGCTCCAGAAAGCGGCCGATTCACAGTAACCAGGGCAAGCAGCTGCAGCGCCGTAAATTCACCTCTCTCCTTTGCTTCCAGATTAAAAAAAAAAAAAAAGTTTTAGGTTAAGACAAAGTGTGACTGTATGTCAGCACATTAACCGTGTGCTCAGCCTCCTTTTTTATTTTACCACCATCCTCCTCTTCTTCTTCTTCCTGTGGAGTGGAAGACAGACGGCAGGCAGCACTGAGGAGGGTGGAAGTGGGTTCTGCAGGGTCTGCAGTAAGCATGGGATGGAGCTGCAGGGCGAAGGTGAGAGGTTGAAGGGTGTTGCTTGAGGCGGAGCCGGGCGTACAGAGGTGGTGTAGTGCTACAAGTACTCCAGGTCTAGAGCGTGGTGGAGGGCCATGAGGTCTGAATGGCTGGAGATCCTCCAGAAGGGCATGTTGTGCTGTGGGAGGGATGGAAAGAGAAATGTGTCAAGTTTTATCTTAAAGACAAAGAAAAATGTAAATCAGACGCTGTAAGGACTGGAAATCTGCTAACGAGTCTAAATAAAGTCGACTACGGCCATCACTGGTACTTTACAAAAAAAGTGAACACTTAAGGTTGCGCCAGGTTTTATTTGTTCACATTTTTACGCCTTTTTAATCAAATGTGTTTGAGTTTTGGTTGATCAATTATTCAAAATATGCAGGTTTTTACACCTTATTTGTGGCACTTTTTTGCAAATTTTTGCACATTTTTAGAGGAACAGCAAAAAAAACAGCAGTTCATATTCTACAAAAATTAGTCTCAGTCTGTCTAAAAATCTACCAAATGTGCTCAAAAAGATTTTTTTTCTCACACAGCACTCAATAAATACAATTCCTGGATGCAAACGAGGGTTTTCATATCTTTATGTACTTTTTTCCCCAGAAATTGAAAAACATGCGATTTCAGTTCTAAGAATGTCGAGACTTGTTGCTTTGTTTGTCTTGTGTTGAAAATGTTCTAAATTTCTAAAGTTTGTCAGACTATACAAATAATTTTAACACCTTTTGGGGCATATTTGAATATTTTCTGACACTTTGAAAGCCTCATTAGATGAAAAAAATGACAAAAAGTCAATATAACAGATACATTAATTACTCTCAGCTTATTGTAGCGTTAGCAACACATGCTAAAACACTTTTCCTCTCACAGGAGCTGATAACATCCATTCACAGGGAATTGTTGCTGTCCTCATTTCTCCACCTTCGAATGCACATACAATTCATACACAATACAATTAAAAAAACCCTCCTCTGGCTGTTTCATCTCCTCTATTATTGAGTACTTTTATTTCACCAAACCCGTCCACTTGCTGTCTTTGACCCAAGCAGAAATAAACTCCCCTCAGTGTCTTTAGAATGAACCTCCTGCCTGCCTGTGTGTGTTTTTAGGACAGTGCAAATGAGCTGTTGTTCCCGAGCCGAGGACGGGGGAAGAAACCTGAGAATCACAGAGAATGAAAGGAGCCTGTCAGGTAGAGTCCTCAGCTCCTCGCTGTGTGGAGCCCATTACCCCCCCACCCCCCTTTATCAAAGGTACGGCCTCTCCCAGGCATATGTTCCGCTTAGGAGAGCCTGCACTGACCCTTAAAAAGCTCTTTGCTTTTTGTTTTGTAAATTGTCTTTCCTTTTAAGTTTAAAACCTGGAGATGCTATCTGTGCCTCTTCTCCCAGGCGACGGTAATAACTGAGTGCAGAGTTGTTTCAGGTTTTTTTTTTTCTCTCTCTCTCTTTCAGATGAAGGACTGAGAGCTGAGAGGACTTTCGGACTTTTGCTTTTGTAGTTCCACACAGTGTCACGTCTAATGCGAGCCTCCTGACGGCTGAAATTGTTGTGTTATTTCACGTCCTCTCTGATGTTGACACAGAAACCTTTTACCGCATGGCGTGTCGTGGGACTCGCAGCACTCAAACAGCGGAAAAAAAAAAACTCCTTATCCTTCCATCAATGTCACACACCGTCAACTCAAGACTGAGTAAAAATATTTGCATCTTTTTCCACAGTCATCCCTCCAGACTCTATTCCCAGGGTGTGTTTGCTTTTTCATAACACAGAGCTATTCTCTTACACACTTATCCAGGGGAAAGGTTGCTACTTCTTCTCTAATCGCTGCCTAATCACTCTTCATCTGTCCTCACGCTGCTGCCATTGTTTACTGTGAAACAGGTGAAAAAGGAGCTGGAGGCTTTTCAAAGGGAAACTCCTCGTCATCGCACTGACACTGCGACGCAACGACTCTGACGGTGAAAGACGCTCTGATGAATTTGCTAAAGAATACGTTCGCTGTGTGCAGTGTTTGATTTACATTCAAACTTGGCAGAAATACTGAATTTACAAATACAGACGCAAGAGCCAACAGGTACCAGGAGAAGTTCAGAGTGAGCTCCGTCTTGTACCAACAGGCTTGTGATTGTGGTTAATAATCTAATTCTATCAAGAATGATTGAAGTCTCTTTGTATGTGTCTCACTGGGCCGGCCGAGCTTTACACACACAGCATTCACGCTGCTCAGGGCACCAAGCAGGAATATATAATTATGCCATCTCTCTCCTCCCCTGCTCTGTAAACCTGAGCCGGCAGAGGAAGAGCGCTGATTACACACTACAGACTTTCTCTCTTGTACTTGGACGCACTATAAGAGGATAAACGAATGAAAGAAAAGTAAGACTGTTGAGAGGTCGAGCTGGAGCGCTGAGTCCTTTCTTTGGAGCAGTATGGCAGGTATGTTTTGTGTTCTGTCAGCATTCATTCTGAACTCCTGACCTCATGGGGAGCACAAACAAGCCCAAACATTATCCTTTCCGTGTATTTCTCACCAAACGTGTGCACAATCTTACCTTTTTCGAGCCTTGCTCTTCTTCCACACCGTCTCCAACAACAATGTAAACAACTTTTCTCCCGAACCTCTGAATGACTCTCTCGAAGCAGCTCTCCTTGCCTGCGGAGGAGTCAACGGCAGGATGTTAGGGGAGTGGATGCAAACAGGCACACGCGCGCTAAACAACGTTAAGATGATCCAAAGGCAGGGGGTGACAAGAGCCCCTTTAAAAACACCACACATGCACAGAATAGGGCAGAGAGTAAACACTTTGATCTCAGCCAGGAGATGTGATAAGATCAGGCCGAAGATAAAGCCAATCTGAAAAGCATTAACTCTGCCCTCCTGCTTCTTAAACACAGGACAAATGCACTTAAAGCAGTTAAATCACTCCTGCACGCTGCAGGCTTTGGTTAGGAGGACCAGTGCGCTTAACGCTCAGAGGAACCCCGAGCTATACTCAGCGAGGCACTAACGGGGCCTAAAAATGGTGCACGAGTGAAGCTGGATGTTTATTTTGCATTTGAAACAGTGAAGAAGGGGAAGGACGGGAGGAAAAGGGGGGGGTGGGGGGGGTTCTGTGCTGACATAAATGTGCAGAAGTGGTTTCATATGCAGGGACTGAACAGGAGAGGCCTGTGGAGGCCCAGCTCCAGGAAAATAATCCCAGGCTGATTAGGAAGAACATCAACCCTCTCTGGTGACTGAATCCTCCACCCAATCCACGCCTCTGTCCTGTCACTGAGGTAGCATGTGTGTCTCAGTCTTTACACTCACCAAGTAATCAATAATCATGTTCCTGGATGTAACCACACATTTCAGGTGCAGCACTCACCTATTTTGGTTGCACTATAAATATTCTCGATAGGAAAGACTATTCCCAGGCCGTAGAGCAGCACCTTAGCCAAGGCAGGGATGAGCTGCGTGGTGGTCACCAGGATATTCACACAGTTTGACCTACGGTGGACAGACAACAAGATTCTGAATCACTCACGAGCACAGTGCGCAGGAAATAATAACACATCAGAGTAGAACGTGTTTAAAACTTGTCCAGTGCTGAAAGATCAGGGTTACATCTATTAGCTCACTTATCTTTCAAAGTCAGACAAGAAAATGTAACCAAATGACAAATTGCTGCTTTGGTGTTTTCTTTAATAGCTTGGGAGTTTGGAGTTGACTTATTTACACCACATGTGTGTTTTTAGAAGTGCGGTTCAGGACTGGGTACAATTTTCCTCACTGCAGTCCTACCTTGAGTGGATTAATGTTAGTGCTTTCAGTGCCAGTGTTAACCAGGAGTCCGTCAAGGCTTCAATTTCTGCTCGCAATTGCAACCAGGCTTCCCTTTTGGCCGGGCCCAGCAGACCTGAAACGCAGGGGAACATTGTTTGGGTTGGACCTTCACTTCGAGAATACCACTGAAATTTTCAAAATTTAACCCTGACCGAGTGGTGTGTGTGCTATGAGAACACCCATGTGAGCACGCGCAGGCTCTCACACAAACGCCCCCATAATGATGGCACCACTCATTTCTATTGGACAGATCTGAACAGAGCGGCGCTGCTTCTTGCCGGGGATTACCTCCGACGTTATTTTTGTAGGTGGTGTAGATTTCTTTTACTCGTCTGTAGCGGAAGGCCAGTTTTCTCATCCAGTCCACGCCGCCTCGGACGCCTGTGGCCAGACACAGATTGGCACTGGTCGCTGCTGCGTGGAAGCCATCAGCGCCGAAGTTATACGTACTGAGAGGAACGCAAAGACAGAAACTGTCAGCACAGATCGCACGATGTTGAAATTAGCGAAGAAGTTTGTTTTAGGCTGCTTGAGCGCGTATGAATGAGCTTTGTACCTCAGATCCTGGCCGTTGTCGTCAGAGGACACGTCGTCGATGTGTACCTGGTCACATTCCTGAAACACATAAAACATATAACTTGAGTTACGAAGGTCTCACAAACCCTTTGGAAGTTTCTTTTTCAAAGAGAAGCCTTTTTTTTTCTTGTTAAAACAACATATTTATTCAGGAATTTGTGCTTTGGCCGGACATCTCGGCCGTAATCCCTCTTCGCCTTGACTTTTTCTGAATCAGCCCCCCCCCCCCCCCCCCCCCCATTTTTCTTTCCCTCAGCAGCTCTGTCCAAACAAATACTAACCTCATCATCAGCGGGAAAGCACAGCTACCACTAGAGGGGTCCAAAGATATGCACACCCACAGACATAACCAATTAAGTCTCAATCTAGCAGCTCTAAACACTCCACAGGTTTGAATTTGAGCAGCTATTTCTAAAGTACTGATATATATACATACAGTAGAAGGATGTATGTGGGCTCGCTGGATGTATAAAAAGCCTTGGCACTAATGGTCTGTGCATGTGCGTGTGTGTCTGTGAAGGAGTGTGTGCATCTCCAAACACATGTGCACTCTCCTCTTCCCCTGTGGGGGTGCCGGGCTCCTCTTGGAAAGGTAGAGGGATTCTGCAGCTCTGCACTGATTCCACCGGTACACGGTAACACAATCCAGACTTTCTGGTAAATGTAACCTACTAGAAAAATTGAACCTGATGCTAACCGCCAATGAAATTATGACCTCTGATTGCTGCTGCGCCACACACCAACACAGCCCCGGGGCCAGGCAGCCGGCAAGAGAGCTCAGGAGAAAGCAGACTGAAAATCTGTTATTAGTTTTCCATTTATAGGAGAGCGCTAGTGCCTCCCCCTTCAACCCCCGCCTCCCATCCTCCTCTCTCTGCCCTCTCAGCCAGCCTGAAATGTGAGGGAGTCCTGCCTTGGCATTCAGATCAACACATTGCACATGGGATGGAGCAGAGTGACTAGCTAAGCTTATTTTAGATAAAAACAGGAGGGTTTCTAGCATGTAGCATTGGACTGGAGAGGAGTGAGAGGCTTTAAAACAGATGTGAAGGCAAACTGGCAGCTTATTTAGAGTGTACAGGAGTATATTTGAAATCTGGAGGAATTTCTCTGGAAAGCTACATGTTTAAATTAGTTGTGTGACCTCCAAAAGTTTGACTCACCCGTTTTAAGTTAAGTGTGAAATAATAATTTCATGTGGAAATTAAAACTAGCAGGAGAAAATTCCTTCAGCCTCAGGTTTGAAAAATCCCTCCCCATTTTTAATTAAGTTTCATCCGGTTGTTCAGACACCAAAACACAGAAAGGACTTCCTTGTTTTAAGTCAATCTAACTGATGCCAAATGCTGACGTTATTGCATTCCTCTCTAATGCCGGAGCAGGGTAAGGGTAAGGGCTTTGGACTGTAAACCTTTTTTATTTTACTGGTTCCCCTCTGAACAAATTTTTCATCTCCCTGGATTTGTGGGGAGAGGGAGGGTGAGAGCGACGTGTGGAGAAACTCAAACCAGCTGTTCTTTAACAGAATTAAAATCTTGACCCCCAACCCCTGCTCTAATGCAGCCATTCTCTCGCCAAGCCTCTCCCAGCAAGCCCCAAGATCCAAAGAGGAAAAGACTTTGACCCCGTAACCCCTCTCCCCTCCTCTCCGGGGCTCCGGCACCCCGATAAGGAGGGGTGGAGATGGAGGAGAGTGGCGGGTGAAGGCAGGGGGAGAGGGTCCAAAGTGACCTCACATGGAGCAGGCTCTTAGCCCTACGTTCCAGGACATGGACTGCCAATTGGAAATTGGCTTTTAGCTCGGTTGGCTTGATGTGTTTCCAGTCACTCACCAGCAGATCTTTAACAGTCCAAGAAAGCAGCAATTTGTCCCATCCTGAAGATGTGCAGCCAAAAAGCTGCTGGATAATTGATGTTCACAAGTTAGTGTAGTGTTGGTCTGCTTAATTCCTTAAGTAGTCGAGGCATGTCTGTTTGTTTGAGACAACAAAAAACAGCAGCCAGGGTTAAGCACCTCGTAAAGCCGTCTTTTAAAGACCTCCCATTCTGGTGCAAGTGACTGGAATGCTTCCATTATGCAGTAATTACCTGCTGATAAATCAGGGACAATCAGCCCACTTTCACTTTGATGCAGCCCCTCCATTCAACTTGTTTTCTTCATCACTGCCTAATTATACGCTGTCCCCCCCGATAACAATGGTTAGATGTGTTTATTCTTCTCCTGTCATGTGTTTCTTTCAGACTGACAGCTAGCATAAACCAAAACGGTGATCAGGGAGCGATACGACTCAACGTGTTAATTATGGCTCTACTTTAGCGCTCCAACATGATCCAACACATAAATATGTGGAAGTAATTAGAGAGTAGTTATTAAACCAGCTGCTGATTATGAAGGATTTTACATGAACTCTTCCAAATAGTCAAAGTTAAACAAAATAAGGTCTGAATATTTAACAGCCAAGAAAAACAAAGCAGTTTAGAGTTTGAGCGCCTTCCATTCGATTAATTCTGTCAGAGATTATGATTCTAATTTAACAGCTGAACTGGCCTTAAATACCTCCAGATAGAAGTTTCTCTGTGTGTGTGTGTGTGTGTGTGTGTGAGACGGGGGCTGCTTTGGGGAAATGTGCAGACTCCAACAATTACGGTTCCCAGCTGGGGACGGTGTAAACCCCTGCTCTGGCTTCCCAGGAGGACCGGGAGAAGCTAATGGAGGAGGTGGCTGTGGGTAATGTCGTACAGTAACCCTTACACATTCTCATTAGGAGCAACTTCTGAAGGCCTCGTAAACACCACAGAGGCATGGACGCTGCAGGTTCGAGTCAGTTAAGTACATTCATGCAGTGCGAGCGGATAGGATGGAAAGAAAATCTGAGAGGTGACGAGTTTCGCTGACTTGACTCGAAAAGAAAATAACATCCTGCTTTTATTTTGTTTGTGTAACACCGACAACAGAATGACAGGCTTCGAAACGGTGGTGCTTTGAGAGGCAGCCTGAGAAATTTCTCAGAACCTTTTGAACATCTCTTTTCCATCAAATCTCCCCGTTCTCCCCTCACCAAGCAAACAGTGGTCTCCCTAAAACCTACAATCACTGCTAACTCGCACCAGATGTTCCTACTGTACTCAGAGTGAAGACCCTCCACCAGAAGCCATCACAATTACTCCTTATGCAAACACTACGTTGCTCTGTTAAATTCATCAGCTGCCTTCCTTTCTTTTATCTGAGTCCACTTGGCTACCAGGCCGTCTGCATCCCCTGCAGAAAAAAAACACCAAAAAAAGCATGAAAATTGAATTCTTCTTCTTCAGGATGCTCCCATCTCTACATCATTCACTCTCTTCCTCTCCTTGTCTCTGTCTTTCCGCCAGTCTGCTGAAAACTCTCCACTGTAGAGGAAGTTATCAGAGCCCTCTTTGTTCCTGTGGCGTCTGTCATTAAGCAATCAGTGATGACGGCCTGAGTCTTCCTGCAGCCCTGGAAAGAGCGCAGAGTGGTGACTGCAGCAGTCAGAGGCCGGGGGAAGAAAGATGTGGCGAGTCACAAATGCGTGTTGCCAAAACATAAAAAGGATGAAGCTATTTAAACTCCAGGAGCTGTTCTTCCCATGATGATCGAGGTCAGCATGTAGACACTGTCCACTCTTTGTCATCTCCCCCGTCAGGTAAGCTGTCAGGGTGGGGCTGGGTGGTCAGAACGGCACTGTGAGCGATAACAGCCGTCATCACAGCATTCCTCCTGACCCTACAGGCTAATGCCATGTGAAAAAGACTCGTCCATGGTTCGCAGGTTCTCAATACCGCCACTCCACCGGCAGTGGCTGTCATCCCCCCCCGCGGTCTCTGACCCCCAGCAACTTCCTCCTTCGTTCCCACCACAGGCATCCCTGTCTGGGAGAGGGGGGGCAAAGCGAGGAGGTGCAGGGGGGCTGTGATTACCTGGGGGTCAAACACAGGATGTGGGTAACAAAGGGAGAGTTCTTCGAGCCCACTTCATTCCAATCCACAATCTGTGCTTGAACAGCCACGGAATTCAAACAGCGGCGCCAAACAAAGCACAGGTACAGAGTCGCCCATGCTGGTTTACAGAATTCACACGATCAGGAGGAGGAGGAGGGTGGGGGAGGTAGAGTGAGAATGAGTGCACTTTTGCTCAGAAACAGTCAAAATTCTGACAACGCACTCTTCCAGTGAGTGGAAAAAGTTGGAGAAGACAGAAGCACTCTGCAGGTAGGCAGCGAATACTACACATGAGTTATGTTTGATGGATGAGCTGCTTTTCACTTTTCCTATTTATGAGGTTGCAGGTCCAAACCACACCTGGAGGAGGGCGACATTAAATACAATATCAAATCTCAGTCATTTCAGCATTTTCCCTCCTCAAAATAGAGACTCTGTTGATTCTTTCCAGTAGACGAACTTCTGCGAGCTTCTGTTGTCGTTTCCACAGAACACGCTGCGCAGGTGCTGTCACTGTCTTTGATTTCAGACAAGAAATATCATCATTTATCACCGGACAGTAATGTTATATTTTCAGTGCGCCCTGCGTATGAATCGTCTGTTGGAAATGCGTGTAGCAGAGTGGGGGTGATGTGGAGCTCTGTGGAGGGGAGATTGACAGCGTGGCTTTGAAAACCTTCATTTTTTTCCTCTGTACTCGTTCCAGAACACATCAGAAGTCCCGCCTTGAGACGTGACGGAGTTACCTCAAGGAGAATGACAGACGTGCTGCATCAGTGGCCAGACACATGATGAAATACTCACATCAGTGCGTGCAGTTCTACAGAAGCCCATCAGACCAAATAAACTCTGTGTGAAAAAGGGACTATTTCAGTCCACTGCATTAAAGTCTGAAGAACAGGATCGGCAAATTAGAGGTTCCATAGTTTATAACCAGTGCAGATCTTGATGGTTTTTTGCGTTACGATGGAGATTTTGGAATATAAATAAACATACATGCCAAAAAGCTGCAGTGTTAAATAGCACCCTATCAACTAAACGACTAGGTTTCCTCATTCAATGAAAAGAACGGTCAGCATTATGTTTTACCTTACTGGGAATAAAACCACAAAAATACACTTTCAAGAAAAACACCATAAAGCTACCAATCATGTGGAATGGCGAGTACAGGATCTGACTCTCTACAGTGGGAAATAAAACCAACAGAACGGCTCCAGTAAGAGGCTCAGGAGGGTCGTTTCAGCCACGAGGAAAAAGGTAACCATGCGTTTCACAGCATCTCTCATTAACAGGCGGCCGCTGGGTGAGAGTGACAGAGGAGGTTTCAACCCTGTGACTGCAGGCTGGGAGCCATAAAAGGCTAACAGCTCGAAGTGTCACAGGGTTAGTCCACAGGTACATGTGTGGAAGAGTAAGACTGATGGGAGAATAAGGATTGTTTGCATGCCTCGTGTTTAAGTTGGAGTGTAAAATCTCTGCAGCGTTAGGTGTGCATGTGCACAGCATGGAGGCATCATTGAACTGATTAAAAATGTTCCCACCTTTAAAGACCTCTCCCCCTCTCGCTCCCTGTGAGTGCTTTGCCCCCGTGCCCTTTATCCTCCAGACAGGGAGGGTTGTTTTCTCACCCGGTGTAAGGGGGAGACGTCAGCCCCCCGTGCCCCACTGAGAAGGGAGCACAGGGGGCTCGGTCAGCGAGAGAGCGAGGCCCCTGGTTCTCACATATACTGCCTGGCGTTGGCGTTTTGGCCGCGGCGGAACACCTACAGTAAACTCACACCCTGAGTCGGAGCGGAGCTGTCAGTCTGCTCAGTGAGCTCAGCCTCAGTAGGCTTCATTAAACACATCACCACAGACCATCAATTAGCTCCACGCTCAGCTACATGACAGAGCTCGCAGAGAAGAGGTGCAAGTTTACTGTTTCTGAAAAGTAAGGTGCATGAACAACACATATTTCATTATTCTGTCCTTTTCTTAAAAAAAGAAGAAAAAATAAAAAAAAGAACAGACTCTAAGGCTCTTTGAAATTACATAAACTAAAGCTTACAATTAAAAACAATTGTTATTTTTTTAAATTCATGAACTATACATATATTTATATATATCTTATTCTAAAAAAATCATGATTAAGTCATATTCATATTTTTTTCTCCCTGTCAGAAGTGTTTTTTTTTTCTTTGCTTAGGACACTTAAAGACAGCTAAAGGAAATGTCACATGACCATCTGCAGATTGAAAAACTGAAAAATAAATGTTTTTCTGTTGTTTTGAAAGATACTGTGTTCACTTTTGTTGTTATAGTGGTTGATTTCTATGTATGTGTGTGTCTTCAGTATGTGGTTAATTTGTGCCTGGTCCACTCATGTTTCTTCAAAGATTTTAAACACAGTTTTAAAAACTTCTCTTCATTTTAACAGATAAATTAAGAGATTGTCTTGTTCTTTGAAGGACCAAACAGGAAGATGATTAAGAAAATTCCAGGTGTTAGGGGAACTAAAGAGGTTTACTTTGTTTCTTCTCTGATGTATCTTTAACCAAACAGTGAATGAAAAAGGAAAGCACTGATCCAGAAAAGGGTTTGAGAGGAAAGAAGGAGAGAGGCAGAGAGAGAGAGAGAGAGAGAGAGAGAGAGAGAGAGAGAGAGAGAGAGAGAGAGAGGGAGAGGGAGAGGGACGTAAGGGTGAAACTGATCCCTGTTGACCCCTTCGGCATGCCCTCTTTCTTTTTATGACTTTCCTCTGAATCGTCACTCACCAGCTCTATCAACACGGCCCAGCCTCCACTCTCACACACTCTCTCCCTCTCACACACACTTGAACACATTGTACACAAGAACAGAGTGTTTGCTCTGGCTACTGCAGGCTGAGCACATTATTCTGCCGAGCTGTGATGCCTGTAAATGTTAAGAGGCCTCGTGCATTGTTTGAAACTGGTTATCTAATTACAAACAGAAGCTTAATAAAGTTTGAGAGAATAAAATGTGCAGTTATGAGTTGATATTTTATGTTCTTGTGCAGAGGCTGGCAGGACAACAGTGTTAAGACCTCGAAGGAGGGCTCACACACACCACTAAGGCCACTAACTCTGCACCTGTGTTTCTGCACAGCCTCTGGGGTCTCCCTTTATGGCTTCGACTAAATTAGATGGACCATATGCATTTCTGCACATGCTTAAATACATAACTGCTGCTGGCTGCGGTATTTATAGTTGGACTCTATTTAGCTCTATCGGAGGTGGAGGACTGTAAATCAGAAGAGAGGAAACACAACTGGTTAGGCATTGCTGAGAACTGGCACTTAACACTCGGAGCGGCCGAGCTCATTTTAAGAGGAGAGATCAATACGCCTTCAAGAGAATGTCACTCCTCCCCTGCAGTGATTGTTAGTGACAATCACTGCAGCGTCTGCAGACAGCTTCATTTCAGAGGCTCTGAAGAGTTCGCAGCAGACCACAGATTGATATTTAAGCCGTGGAAATATTTCAGTTTTAGCGGAGGAGCGAAATCTAAAGCTTTAAAGTGACAAAACAAAATCTAATAATTGTGCCACTGAGATAGAGCAGAAGAAACCTACGTGGTTCATTTGTTCATAATTCTATAAGCAGCCCGAGCTGCCAATTCGTCTGTGAACGGTTCCATCACACATGAAAAGAAATCAAAACACAGGACAGATGTTTGGGCAAAACCACACTGAAGTGTCGTCACGAGCTGCCATCTTTTTAAGTGATTGGGGCAGATCTGTACAATAAAGTGCAGCTCCAACAGATTCTACACGGCCAGGGCATAAGGAAATATTTAACCAGCCAATTGCAACCAATTAACTTTGATCAAGATGACGGCGTTTGGAATCTCAGTCACTCGTCTGGGAGAGTACGAGCATTTTTCTCTGTCTCTCTTTCTCTGTTTTTTCCCCTCCTTCTTGGGTTTGTTTCATGTAACACAGCAGAACGCAGTGGTGAGTAATGAGACTTGGCAGAGGGGCCGCGGATCTCTTCACACTTAAGTATCAAACAAAACATTTCCTCTACTGTGAGGTCAGCAGAAAGCAGGACAGAGAGGAAGAGCGCTCGGACAGCGGCTTCACATTCACCGGGAGACTCGGGGTGAGAGGTGGGGATAGAAATCTCTTTGACAACAAAGTCAGTGGAATCATAAAAAGATAAACAGAAGGAGCGAGAAAAGTGAAAAGAGACGTCATGATTTGGAGCCGTTTGAAATATGTTGGAAAAAAAGTGACACATGCTTATAGCCTGAGCTCTCCCCAGAGAGAAGTAGACACTCAGACACCCCACCACACACACACACACACACGCTCAAACACAACCTCACACCAACACAAACACACACCTCCCTATCCTTGATCCCTCTATTCCTGTGCCCCAGGGGCAGATTTTACACCAGCCGTACATGAATCAGGGAGGCAAAGAGCCGTGGGAGGGGAGACGGAGGGGGATTTCATGGTGTGACGGAGGGGTCTGTGCTGTGAGTGGACAGCGACACTGAGCACAGTGTGACACACACACACACACACACAGACAGAGTGGACACAGAAACACCAGAGCCTGACAAATTGAGCTGGCCTCCATGGGAGGGGGAGGAGGGGGAGAAGGGATCGGGGGCAGGGCTGGTGACCCAGGAATGACGGCGACTGACAGCACATGTAAAATTCATGGTATCCCCTGGGCTCCAAGGTAATACTTCACCACGATGGGACATGATAACTGAGAAACAGGCGTCACGCTACTAAGCAAATGTTGCTGCTTTTACTACAAACTTCCCAGACTCGTCTCTGACCACTGAAATCATCATCAAATAAAAATAGAGAGCAGAAAAAGAGGAGAAGAACCTACCTCTAAGTCGTTGAAGAATAAGTGTGTGTCGGCCAAGTTGAAGATCATCTCTTCCATTCTCAGGCCTAATGACACAGAGGTCGGCGGGTCCTGAAAAACAGACAAAAACAAATAAATACCTTCCTTCTGCACACTGAGCTACCTTTTTTTTTCCACTTTGAAAGAGTTCAAGTGAAACAATAAATAACGCTGCTCCCTTTTAGTCACTCAATTAACGCTGAATCCCTTTTAAATTCCTCAGCAGGCCGTTCTCATAAAAGAAGACATTAGGTGGACTTGAAAGTTTGGGCCTCTGTTTACGACCCTCCGACAGGGACCAGAATAGTCATCAGAAATGCCACAGACTTGAATGAATGCAGTAAAAGCATGTCTCTTCTCAGGAGGGGTGGTCGATTTAGAAGAGTCGGGGTCACAGTCTCATCGTAAATAGCCCGCTCTCTGCATACTTGTGCTGATGCATCATGTGACTGCAGACTTTTCCCTTTGGACAAACAGACTCCCGTGTTTTAGTCAAGTGTAAAATAACTTTGAACTTCCTCGATCTGCTTCTATAAAATGTAGCTCAAATGGCACGCACATGTGTGTGTGTGTGTGTGTGTGTGTGTGTGTGTGTGTGTGTCAGAAACGTGACACGTGCTGTAATGGTGATTAGGTTGCTCTGTCTGTAAGATAACACCAAAGAGGAGTGAACTAGACTGTAGATAGTTAATGAATCTGAAACAATGTGCACTATTTTACCTTTAAAAATACTGAAAAAAAAAAAAAATAAAAATACGTTAACGCTGATTAATAATTTTTCATTTATTAACTGTATTTTTCCTTCTTGTTTTCCCATCCATTAGTGGTAATGATAAAAATAAGTTTTCAGCTTTAAACATATCCTTAAAGTGTAAAAACTGGATGATAAACTGGCTTTGATTTCTTTTTTTACTCTAAGTTTGAACTCGTCAGATCGTCTCCTCTAAGCAGAGGATGATGATTGACAATCCTGGTCTACAGATGGATTTCGTGCAGCTGGTTAAGACTGCCTTAAAGACGGCTCAGGCAGCACCAGAAGCAGGGATTACAAACTTAAACCACCCGAGGACACACCTGAGCTTTCTCCTGATTAGCTGTCACACCCCACAATGCTTATGTTTTCACTAAAATGACAGGAGGACAAACCACACAAGTAGAGCTCAATCCCCACTTCTAGCGGCTCTCTCCTTCCTCTTAACCCCGCAGTTTGAATCAATCTTTCAGCCAGAATTCATCAAAAATAATTAGCCTCCCACATCAGCTGAGCACCACCTCCCGCTCTCTAACCTCTGCCGCTGCTCTGTGATTTAGCACTCTGGCTCAGTTCGGTGGGAAAGGGCACTCTTCTCCGGTGCAAGTGAATCCTTTCCAATTAAATCTAAACAATCAGTCAGTGAGGGAGTTAAGAATACAAGCAGGCCAGAAGGCCAAAGTGCTGCTGCTGTCACTGCTGCAGCACCACCTGTCCCGAGATGTCAGTGCCATCCACAGGGGCGCCAAGTCCCCCCTCCTCCTGAACCCCCTTACCAATAACACCCCCCCACCACTCTCACATCCCCACCCATTTTAAGCTCCAGCTCTGTGCAGCCCAATAGCAGCACAGCTGGCCTCAGCCATCAGCTTTATGGGGGTGAGCTGCCTTGATGCCAATTAAAAGAGCTGATAAGAGCAGCAGTGTGTTTGTGTGTGAGAAAAAAAAGGGGAGTAGGTGGGAGGTCAGAGTGAGGGAGGGAAAGTGTGGATGCTAACACACTCGGATACACATCTATTTATAGACAGTTTAGATCTGTGAGAAGGGAAAAGTATGTTTTAATTTTTTTTGTCTGTCTCTGGGATGGAGCTGACATAAATGACAGATAAGAGGAGTGAAGAGGGGGGTTGTTGTGGTCGTGAGGGAGGTTTGTGTCTTCACTTTCTTTTCCGAAGATCCGGGATTGTGACAGCGTGCTTTGCGGCTACTCTGCCCTAGCATGGCTTCCTTTTAAAAATGTAATATTGTCAGCAAGTTGGAGCATGGGAAGAGGAGGAACTCTGTTGAAAAAGTTAACTAAAATAGGCAGAGTGGAAGAAAAAGAGAGAACAAAGGAGAAAAGAGGGAGTGAGAGAGACTCTAGCGGCTGTCACATCCTATATGAGCTCTGATGGAGCGGGCCCTTATGGAGTCAGGAGTGTTTCCTGTTCCAGAGGAGCACACTGGGGACTGTGTGTGTGTGTGTGTGTGTGGTTGGAGAGTCCCTCATCACTCGGCCACAGCTCCCTAAGCCTCAGCTCTCTCTTTACCCAGCATGCAGGGCCGAGAATAAAGTAAATAAACAGTGGAGGGTCGTGGGGCAGCCCTCTTTCACCCCAAAAACAAAACACTGCCCCCATCAAACACCCCTTCATACCAGAACAAAGGCAAAGAGCAGCGGCTGCAGACGCTAAGCTATCCGACATATGAGGAGCAATATGTCATTTCTGACTTCAAACCCAGACACCTCTGAGCCAAAACAACCGGTGATCAGAAAAAAAAAAGCTCTCCTTAAACACAAAACAATCAAATACAGATTCACTCATCTCCTTCAAAGTTGTGTATTTGTGATTTTTTTTTCTCATGTGTACTCATCCTAAATGGGAAAATATTAGCGGAAGCACCACTTTGAAGGCTATATAGAAACCTATGACCCCAACCAAAGCATGAGAATAGGATTCTGCCTTATTTCCCAAATTGTTTGCTTTGAAAGTTTAAATTTAGAGAGGCAATTTACATGGGACAACAAATAGCAAAGCCTGGAAAAGTAAACTTGTCTTCTTATAAGCACACACAGTGACATGGGAGGGAAAACGGCATGCCTGTGCAATAATAACATATGTTTGTGGGTTTATTTGTACATACATATGTAATGGATTTTAAAGGAACCCTTATTAAAGCAGGTTTGAGGGAACATTTGAGCTCTGGTTTGAGTTTTGACTAGACTACATGTGGGCTCGGTCTCTGGGGAGGCAGCAGCCTGAAAAGGATGGATTGAGAAGCACTTAATTAAACTAACAATGTGGCAATTCTGAAGGAGAAAGGAACACTTAAGATGTGTCAATAGACATCCAGAGTGCAACTGTTGTGAGCCCCTGCAGCCGAGCCCCGTCCGGCCGCGCATAGCTCCAACAGCTGCAAAGAGCGCTCAAATACTTGCCAAGCCTCATTGGACCTATTAAAAAAAGAAACAATTATCCGTACATTGAGTTCTGCTCAATCTTCTCACTGCGGACTCAAGACAACAGGAAATCTATCCTCTGCTCGATACCATTTCTCCCTTTTCTGATCCCTTTTTTTTTCAAACTCATTTTAATATTTATGTGCTTTGCTGATAAAGTATACCACTACTGCTGCTGCCACAGTCTGATGTCACTCACCCGTCCATATCTGTTGGCATAGGAACCCGTAAGCAAGGAATGGAAAACGATGATTGTTTCATCCAGGTCCCAGATGAAAACCCGCTGAAGGGATGAGAGGGTGGATGGAGGGAGAAAGAAACAAAGAAAAACAGGGAGAAAAAGAGGTAAAAAAAAAAATCAATGAGGCACTCTGTAGGGCTGCAAGGTGATCCTCCTGGTCAATAGGCCGGGAGCGTGTATTTGTGTGCCACAGGGACCAGGATCCATTTGCTTGGTTTGGTCACCGCAACACTCCTCCCATCACCCCACCGCACGCTTTCCATCTCCTGCCCTTTACATTAGAGTAATCAATAGTGACAAACTAATTAACTCGATATGTTAACATGCTATGATGTCAGTGCTATAATGGGTGCTATTAACCTTGTTCAAATTCATATGGTATTAATGAAGAGCCCTGTGAATTACCCAGAGATTATCCTGACATATGGTCACTATCAAAGAGTTTTATGGCCTCATGGTGCCACGCTGCCATTGTTAGTCACAGCTAGTGTCCAGTGTTTGATGACTAGAATATATATATTATTCACCTCAGTGATGACTCACTTCATCTCATGGCTTATTGTTAATTCACGAGGTGTACGTGAGATCTTTATATAAGTTTAGCGGAGTCATATATTCCACAAATCATCAATTATGCATTTATCGCTAAGGAATCAAATATTTAAGAATTAATGCCCATCAAGTGTTAAAGCCAGTGTGGCAGCCATATAGTAAGTGGATTAGTGTTCACAGGCTTCAGACAGGGCGAGGCCGTCTGTCGCCAAGGTAGCGGGCTCACCCTACCTCAAGGTCGGAGTCAGGCGGCGGTGATGGGTTGTTGTTCCTTCTTCCCCGGCCACGTGACTTTCCATCCGAGGCCCGACGCAATCGATCTGAATCTGAATCTTTAATGGGGGTTGATGGACTGTGGATGGTACTGTACTCTGCTGGAAGGAAGGAGAGAAAGAAGTATAAAAAATAGAGAGTTAAAGATGAGCTATTATCTGCTTTTAGAAAAGAAGTTTGAATGACCATTTGACCTGACAGAGGACGCAGCTTTCAAAGACATTTTGAGAGCTAAACGCTGGAGATAGTTCAGACATTTTTTGGGCCTATCCAAAAATTCAACCACTCTGGGTTAATACATGTTTAAGTCCAGGAAAGATTTTGTGTTCTTGAACCCCAAAGACAGGATGGTTTATACTCAAGCTTGAATGAAGCTTGATGAAAATAATGAAGAAATCTTTTAAAAAGAAAAGAAAACTTTTTTTCTAAAGACTTTAAAAAAAGGAACTTTTGCTGAGAAATGGAACAAGCGGAGGAATAATACTCCAACTTCTTGTGACTGGACGGCTTTTACAAAAGATGTTAAAGAGCACATTCCAACTATAAACAGCACAGATGTCTTATCTATAATTGAAGACAAATTATATCAAATTATATAACTGCATTTGTTGAATTTTGGCGTCTTAAGTGATGCTTCATAAAATTGGACAAACTTTTCAAGATAGAATCATTCCTGGATTGCCAGATGGTGCATTAATGTCTCATACAATCATGGTCATTTGTAAATCTGAATCCAGTTTTTATCTTTTAGTTTTTTTCACATGACAGCACATCGCACATCTGGGCTTGTACAGATAAATACTTTTGGTTTATGGCTCATGCTTTCATATCAGGAGCAGTGCTAAGTCTGTATTTTTGCTCACAGCAGGATCAAACCTCTTCTTCGAGTTTCACAAGACATCCCACTGCCTGAGGTTTGTGTCTTACCTGCGGGGTTGTCCGTGAGCGCTTGGCTAGTGATCGCAACGGGAGGCTCCTGGAGGGTGTAGGTAGTGGTGGTGGAGGGCGTGCTGGGGCTGGTGTTGTTACTTGTCATGTAGGGTGAAGTGTAGGGTGAGCTGTTGTAATACTGAGCATACTGCCCCTGACCAAAGGCTGGGTAACTGGGGTAGTCCTGTAGAGAACGATGAAAATGGTATAAGAGAAAGAATGAAGTATAAGCAAGTGGGGAGAGATAAGAGATAAAGAAATGTGTTGTGCAAAAGAAGATTGAGATGAAAAGGAGGATTTGAAAAAAGGGTCGAATGCTCGCAGGGTTGAAGGAGAGAAGAAAGGTTTGGCAGAGTAATGTGAGATATGCCCTGCACCAGTGTTGCTACTTTACAGCGCAGATTCCAAAACATAAATGCAAACACATGTCTGCTCTGTCCTACATCTGGACAGTGATCTGTCTTGTTTTTTTCTCTTATTCCTCTGTGGCATAAGACATTTGTGTTGGAGGAGGCACAGTAGTTAATCCTGCGTACAAAGCTTTTGACATCCGGAGTGATTTATGTTTGAATGTGTCACGGATGAAATGTAACATATTGGGTATGCATGTTTCATGCAGATCTCCAGCTTGGAAAGACGCCTGCGATTCAGACTTATATAAACTGATAGCTTCATACTGATAACAGAGAGCAGAAATAGAGGGAGCAGAGAAATATGTACAGATACCTGTTGTGCACTGTTGAAACCGGTTGAGTTTGTCAAGGAGTTGTTTCCTGCATACAATCCTGACGTTGTTGTAAAAGTACTTCCTTAAAGGGAGAAATAAAAGACGTTCTGAGTTACACATGCAGAGTTTTATACACAGCAAAATCATTGGATATGTTGTTAAAGCAGGAGCAGAAGTAAAATGGGACATTGTTCAGAGGAAAAGAAGTTGGTCCTTTGTGAAACAACTATTTGTTGAAGAGAGAGAGGCCTGAGGGAGTGCTCCAGCAGTGGCCTTATCTCTCTCCTCTTCCTTCCTTATCAGTGATTGGATCAGGCCTGATGAATGACAGAGGGGGAGCAGAGGAGGGCGAGGGGTGGACAGAACCTGCCTCCAAAAGTCGACCAAGCCCGCACAATGTGAGGAAGACAAGAGACTGTTCTGTGTGAGAGCTACTGGGGGGCGTAAGGGGAAGAAATGGGGGTGTGCATGGGCAGTCTGGTGCGACAGAGATGTATAAGCAGGGAGGTCTGAGGTTCACGTGAGTAACAATGAGCGGGGAGGGTCTGAAGCCAAGATCCAGCACCAATGAATATGTATGTCTCTTTTCACTTGCTGAAAGTACGGCCCTCCTGGGTAATTAAATCATTCAAAGGGGTTGATAGCATCTAATGACTTAATAATATACGTGACATGAGCTATAGCAGTGGTGAGCCTCGAGGGCTTGACTCCTCTCTCAGTCTTTAGCAGAAAATCCACCTGTACCGTCATGTCAGCCTGAAGAGCAGCTTTAAGGGGATTACGAAGCAGAAGAAGTGCATCAGTTTTTCCTGAACTTTATGATCATTGCATGGTCTTTGGGAGCAGTTTGTCTGTTTGCTTGACAACAAAAACGAATTATATCTTAATATTAATTAAAATGAAAAGTATTTCTCATATCTTACTGTTAAAAATCTAAACATTATAGGCCAAAAGCTCTGCAAAAATACTTGAAAAAAACCCATTTGACTCTTAAAAAAAACCTTTTAATGTAATTTCTTGAGACTGCAGTCACATCTTTGATGAGTACTTGGAGAGTATTTTAACAGTATGGGTCTAAAAAAGGGTCTTAGTTCTCAGTGCATACATCTGTGAGTGCATCATATCTCATTCTCTGTGTCTGTATAAATTTGTTGACATATTTCAATATATCTGAGAAAGACCCACAGATAATGATTTGTAATGCACACGAGAAATGATCCAGGTCGCGATGACTCTGGAGAACCAGTTTAGAGAGGGAGACGCACAGAGTGCAGGAGAAGCAGAGCAGAGCGCAAAAAGGACTCCTTACTCTGAACCAGATAAGGGACATACCTCTAGATCAGGTCGATACTTTGATCTTTTATTTAACAGACTAAATAGCCTAAACTCTCCTCTGCTCTCTGTATCACACACGGCAGAGTTCCGCCCTGATGTACACAGACAGGAAAACGTGAGCGTGCACACAGACACGAGCAAACTATAAAGTGGACAGAGAGTTCAGAAACTAATGTCACAACCATCACAAGAGATGCAGAAAAAGGATTCTGCTTTTTTTTAAAGTGCTCCCAGGGCGTCTCTGTGAAGAGGGCATTATTCTTTACTAATAATTGGAATAAAAATTTCTTTCTGTGTTTCAGTTTTCGGCCAGGAATTTTCATTTCGGTGTACGCCTAGTATAAAGTGACTGCAACCCTTCTATTTTTACTCATTTGTGCAGCTATTTAAATGAATATTTTCATGCATGCGCATGATTAAACATGCAACAACGTAAATAAGAAACCGTGACAGCTGTAAAGCTTTTGATACTTTAAAGATCACCTCAGTGTTCCTCCAAAAGCCGAAAATCTTTCCTGAACTTCAGTGAAAACGAAGGGGGGAGATACAATTTACTGTTTCTAAATAGGGGCGTAATTATACCTTTGTTCCAAAAGACAAACAAAGGGAGCTCCTTTCATCCTGTGGTCATTGGCCCCATCAGGAGGGCCCTCCCACACCGTGACAAACATGAAGCAGCTTTTAGAACAGGGAGGGATCAGGGAACTCAGGGGAGGGGGAACATGAAGGGTACCGTATCAGAAAACAACACTGAAAAAAAAAAAAAAAGATGAAGTATCGTTGAGCCCTGTCAGTTATGTCGTACCCAGCACTGTGGCTAAAGAGAGGAAACAAACACCTCCAAACTCCCAAGGTTTCTAGATCCCCTAATTATTTGTGCAGTTTCTCACTCTCTGCTCCCAGCAATGACACACAACAGATTTTTACCTTGTTCTCCATCCATGCCTCAACTAGCTGCTCTTTCTTTGTAGTTTTGTTTGGTATTTCAAGGCCTGCAGTGGAAGTTTTAAAACTGTCTGTTCTCGGCAGAAAGTTCAACATCAAGTGAAAGTTTTGGAGAACAATAAGACAGAGACCAGGAGGAGTGAGGCTGCGAAGGACAACAAATTAGCCTAATGCACAGTTCAAAAAGTCATAAAAGCTCCCACTGGCAGGGTTGGAGGGTTACTGCTGGGGAGAACAAGGAGCCACATAAAAGCCGAGGGGACCCCTGCTAGCCGGGCGAGAATGAGCCCATGCTGTTGGGAGTGGTGGTGTGTGTGTGTGTGGAGGGGGGGTCTTGTGGTTCCCCAGGGGGCATGTTTTTTCTCCCTCCCCCTGTCCTTGCTCCAGTTAGTTCACCCACTCAAGAGCAGACACCATCCCTCCTCCCCTCCTCCTGCTCCTTCCCTCCTGCCTTCTGGCTCCACAATTGGAAGTCCATTTGCTCTGCTTGATCAGTCCCCTTGCCATGGGCTATGTCTATCATCAGTGCACAATATTTGTAGCAGAAGTTTGTATGCCCCACTTGGGAATAGGCTATCAAGTCCAGATGGGCTCTCCTTTTAAAAAAAAAGACGATAGAGGCTTCAGCTTCTTCAGCTCGCACTGAGACAGAACACTGGAATCCAATTATTCACCTAATAAGCATCTGCTCGGTCCAACTCTCAGAAAATATCTCATCAACTTCACACACCTCTGATGTTTTACTTAGTTTTTTTTTTTCCTAAAAATCCATAAACTGACTCAAGGGACTTCACACGAATATGCCTTCATGATTTGAGCTCCATGGCATCAAGAACGAAAGCAAGCTGCAAAAACATTAATCTAATGGTCCTCTGCCCTGACAGCTGGCCACAGGCTGGTGGCAGGGACACGGATGGCGAGGGGGAGTATCAGATGTGTGGAGGAAAAAAAAAGAAAAAAAAAAAGGGTCTTTGGTAGGGACACCCAGGCCTGAGGCCTCACAGGCAGATCAATAGGCCAGAGAGGAATGATGATGGTGTGGCAGAGGGCCAGAGCCACAGTTAGAAAAACTCAAGGCCAGAATAGTGGTCAATCTGTCATCTGACAAAGCTGTCAATTACAAACGCACTTAAAGCTACGCGGGGTTCAGGATGGACACAGATAGAAAGAAAGTGAGTGAAAGACAGAGAGATGGAGGGCTAGAAAGAGATGGAGTAACAGCATAATACTTGGAAGACGAATGGGCACATAATACTGTCATCGTGAGTTAAACCACTAAGAGCAGGATAGCAGCTTCTGCATTCTGCCGCACATGCTCCCTCTCTTGTTCACTCTTCTTCCACTCTCTCTCTCCCTCTCTCTGTCTCTGCCTCTCCCTTTTCAAGCACAACGACTGCACGCTGTAAAACTCCGGCTGTGGCTGACAGTATTTGCCTAAGAGGCGTGGAAAAGAGGCTTCCCCACGCCACATCTGCTGCCAAGCTGGCATTATTTACTGTGAGATGTTTGGAGGCTTTTCAGCGACATGCAGAGATGTTTCTTATAAATACTTTAAAAAATAAAGTTTGAATGATTGAAGTTCCGACTGTCACACATTAGATACTGCAGAAGAGAACAGGAAGACTTTGGTTAATGTTGGCCTGTACTGCCACTCTCTTGCAGGGAGATCGAGGCTTAAACGAATACAAATAGCGCGTAATAGAAACATTACAGGGCAGAAGGCCCTACAGTTAAAAAAACGGTGAAGTGGGAGGAGAAAAGGGGGAGTGCAGGGTGCAACAACTCATCTTTATTGTTTCCAAGGCCATAAATCTCTTTGGTCTCAGCTCTTAAACAAATACAAATATGATCACAGGGAGAGAAAAAACAAAGACTGGGGAGTGGGGAGCAACATGGCTGGTGCCTTCTAAGTGCTGCCATTTTTCCATCTGTGTTGATTCTTTTAAGAGGAGAGAGAGGCGGCCGTCATGGCTACACAGAACGACTGCCAGGATGCAGCCATCTTTAGGGGTGAGAGAGAGGGCCATGCTGTGAGTCAGTCGAGGTCTGAGTGCTATTAAATCGGGGACAGACACCCTCTTCCTTTTTATTAAAGAGTCTAAGAAACCTTATTTGGATGGGCTGATAAGAGAGAGCACATGGCAGAAAAACTGACAAAGCAATATGAAAACGAAGACCAAAAAAAGATAAGAACTGAGGTTTTAAGGACAGAAATAGATAATACAGAGAGCAAAACAGGACAAAACACAGTGGCATCCATTCCCTGTCATATTTTTAGACAGCTGGTGGATCAAAATCTGCTTAGTGGTTTTGTAAACCTCACACAATGTCAACCATTTCAGCTGTTCTGCTTCTGCTGCTTCAAAATATGGCTTGCATCGGTCTTAAAGAGAGAGTGAAGGCATCCCATGCTGCATTTTGAAACTTCTTTGTAAAGATACTCGAAGAAAAAGGTTCATAAAGACGTCCTCACCCTGCATCTGGTAACTGTAGGGGGCCTGTCCCGTCTGCGGCGTGGTGAAGCCGGAGCTGTAGCTGAGGAAGCCCGTCTGTCCCGGGGATTGGGACTGACTCAGACCCCCCTCTGTCTTTATGCCTGCCCACAATGGACCTAAATCAGTTAGTGACACCAGATCGGTTTGATGCACAGACAACAGTCAACACAGGTTTAAATTACACTGCACACCGCTTCTGTCTGTTAGCATAACACGCTAATCACAACGCATGACAGATGATTTTCTGATCAAAGATTTTGCTACCATCAGAACAATTTTATCTCACTGTGGAGGAAATTTCAAATCCAAAATGCCTGTTTGAACCACAACTGTTGATTTAATGCTGCCATTCCCGTTATTGTTGTTATTACCATCTAAAACAGGCCATCCTGAAAAAGATGCACAAGCAATAAAACCGTGTGCTTCTGTTTGTGAGTTAATGTTGCCATTGCTTACACTGAAATCGGTCACGATGCAGCCTCTATGCAGCAGTAGGTTGCAGCACTCCATTCAAATAAACAGAGTAAATTCCTCCACATATTGGAGAGTCTTTTGGGGTCAAAACACTCCAAAGACTTTGGACAAATAAAGCCTTCTGTGAGCCATGTCCTCGCTGCTTTCTCTAGCGATGCCAGAGGAGAGCAGGTTTTGTTTTCAGATTTTTATCTCTAATCTTTTGGATCTCTCTGAACAGCTTGACAAGCAAATTCTGTTTTAATGCAATGAAGGAGAATGTGCAAGCTCCAAACATCAACTTCGAAGTTAGCCATGCTTTAAGGAGAGAATTTAGGAACTTTGTTTTGAGAAGAGTTTTGTCCTGTCCAAAAATAGGGGAACATGTTCAGTTGTAATTTTCTCCTCCTTTGCATGCATACAATACAAAGAGCATTAATAGATGACATGCACTCTGAAGCGAGGAAAGAAAAGCTTATGGTGTGTCTTGGAGAAATCTTACCATAGGCCGGGATGCCATAGGGCTGGCCAGGCTGGGGGTAGCTAGCATAAGCTGCGGCCTGCTGCATTCCTGTGGTGTACTGCGTCTGCCCGTACGCAGCCATATTTTGGGATGAAGGGGTAGGAAGAATATGCGGATATGTTCTGCTATTTGAGAAAAGAAACAAAAGACACAAAGTGAGAGGGGAAGGCAGGAAGAAAGGGGACAACGTTGTACCCTACAACCATAACACAAACTCTGCTAACTGACAAATTCCTTGTGATTGTGCTACTTCATTTCAAACACACGGCCAAGCTGTGAGGCAGATAGCATCGCACAGCTCGTACACATGGTGAAAGAACAATAAATGGCGAAGGAAATTTTCACAAGATAATAATTACAACAGATTTAAGAGTGCGCAAGCTGCAGACATCCTGGCAAACAAAGCTGCTCGAAAACCCCCGATCTAGCAGAAGGATCTAATTAAAGATCCAAATGAAGTTGGATGCTGCTTATTTTTAAAAGAAAAAAAATAAAAGAAGCCTTACTTGGAAGGGTAAATCTGCGGAGAGAACTGGTGAGTTTGTCTTGGGCTGAAGCCACTGGTTCCAATAGCTGAGGAGAGTTAAAAAGAAAAGAGGCAAGCACATATTTAAACACCAAGAAATAAGGTAAATATTATCCTAAGCCAATAGAACTTCTGGATTCCAAGGAAATAGTAATTACATTGCATTACTCTATTTATTTCACTAACCTTATTTAAGGTTGAAAACCGGAGAGTAATAATGAAGTCAAATAATCAGGTAAGAACATCAGGTCTTTCTGCTGACCTGTGTATCTCTGAGATATGTCCTCGCTGCTATGACAACCGCTGGTGTAAACACACACAGGACGGACTGAATCAGAGCTGGCCTGTAGCTTCAGCTGCTTCCAGCCTTTAAGGCCACGACCACATTGGAAGTGACATCACTGATTGCAGGTAATGAGCACTACTGCATAATCACTCCTTCATTAAGTGTACGGCTCTGTGGTTCCACGGCGCTGTTCACTTGGTAATGTTCAGCCACTAATAACACAGAGAAGTGCAGCTGACTTTAATCTGAGGGAGGAACTATATGTATGTTTATACGAATTATACTTTAAATAAACTCTTAAATTAGCATTTAAATTAGAGCACTTGTAAATGCCACATGTGGGATTTAATTACAAAACTGTCCATGTTGGAAAAAAAAAGGTTTGATCAACTTAAAACCACACATAGAAAATTATTTTTTAATTTCAAATGATCCTACAAATTGTAGTAAAAATTTATGGCAAAACTTTTAGAGATGAGAATTTAAAATCACCCCGCAAATTAAACAGAATTTGATTTTTTTTTTTTTTTTTTTTAACCAAAATTCAATCAAAAATCTAAGCAACTGGGGTAATAATGACTAAATTTCTGCCACATTTCTTCTGTTTAACTGCAGTGCAGTGGTGCAGTCTTGAAACATCTGTCTAATTGGTCGTGACATGTAAAATAAGGGATTTGGTTGCGGGGGAGCGCTAACTGCATGTAACTGTACGTTGTAACCCCTCACACACGTTATTAATATTGAACACTTTTCCCACATCAGCAGCACCTGCCGCCGGACAAAACCTGCTCTTCTGAACGCTGCTTTGGGTTTCCCTGAGGAGGATATGGGGTGTAAGATTACTAAATTTCATTAATATTGTCAAAGACAAAAGCCACGGCAGTGATTTATTCGCTTCTGGCGTAAAGTATCAAATAGTTGGTTTAACAGTTGAGGAAATACAGTAAAATTAGCAGCCAGATAATACCATGCACGGTTGGATGTGGTACTTTTAAAACAAGTTTACAGAAAATATAAAAAAGGGTCCTGCAGATTGACACGGACTAAAGTGTGGGTGGAAAAAGCAATAAGCTAAAAAATTATCACATTAGAGATTATTTCTTTAACAATTCAGACAATGCCTATTATACTCTGAGCTCCTGGTTTTATTTAGCCATGCCCCTGTGTGTGTGTGTGTGTGTGTGTGTGTGCATGAGTGTGTGTATGATGTTCCCATGCTGAGAGCAGGGTGTGAAAATCCTAGCTCTGACAGGGCGATAGGGTAACAGCCCGTGGAGAGCGAGGGCCACTGGGACGCCATGTCACTCCACCGGACAGACAAGCTCAGTGCATTACAGGTCATAATTCAGTCCTCAGTGGCATGGGAACCAGCAGGGATAAAACACACACACACACACACACACATAGTGTGTGCAAGCAAGCACAGCATATAAATATGCTGACAAAGGTAAGGAAGAGTCTCACACACACACACACACAAACAAACATACACTTTATCTATGTTTTAGCTGCAGGGACTCTTCCTGAGGCCTCGGCTTATCAGTCACCCATCTGTAGGCCCATCTCTCACTAATCAGTTCTGCAGCTGTGTGTCTGTGTGTGTGTGTGTGTGTGTGTGTGTGTGTGAGAGAGGCAGCCAGACACATCACTTGACACACACACACACACACACACACGCTCATTCTGCCTCCTCCAGCCTCACCTGATCCTGAGAAGCTGTCCAGAGAGGTGTCTGCTACTGAGGTGGCAATTTCGCTGCTGCTCATTGGCTCGGTTTTAACTGCGAACAAAGAAGCCAAATTGTCACCAAAAGCACCAAATCAAGTCTGGAAAAAAAAAAAAAAAGAAAAGAAATCAGATCAAAGTCTCTCTGTCACAGGCGTTTAGATTTTCACATCAACAAATCATGTTTTGACAATACAGCAAAAAGTGACACAGCTTAAATAAAACCAGGGCGGAGGGAGACGTCTAATAATGTTATGAGACGCTCAATTTAAAATAATACCAGAAAATCTAAATCTATTATTCATACATCACTTTGATATCTAAACAATTCAAATTGGTTATTTTTAAAAATCTGTTCTTTAAAAAAAATTCTATGCTCAGAAAGTTTTTTCCTACATTTAAAAGATGTTTGCTTGAGTTCAAAATTCAACTTTAAGTTGACAGTTCCTCCCACTTATTCAAAAATACTGCTGTCTCACAAAATAATTTGCCTGTCATGATGAATTACTGTCTTTTCTGAACATCAATGTAGCATGAATCGCTTATAAAAAAAAAGAGCTCCACGGGGAGGTAAAAAGTAGGATTGAAATGTCAAGGAAATGTATGGTGTATAAAATCTTTTTAAGAGTGTAGCGAACGCTGTTTGACCTTGGCTCCATCATACAGCTCAGCGATACATCTATAAAGACAATTTCACAGCTTTCTGACAGCTCAGGAATCTTTGAAATCAATCCATTTCTCTTCAGGCGAGCTTGGAGGATTTTTTTTTTTTCCTTTTTTGGCAAAACAAATTGACAATGTGGGCAAGAGAGTCATGCTCAGTGGAATCCCTCATGGCTGAAGAAGCTGTTTGCTGTCATGTTTTACATGTTTCAGCTATGCTCGTTCAGCGCGGAAACACATGTTGACAATGGGGCGATTCTTTCGGGCAACAAACGAATGAAAAAAAAAAAAAATAGTGGTATGGAGCATGCATCAACGAGCACACACACACAGCACAAAATAAGCACTGTGTTCAGGAAACAACACGGGATGTCCCAATAAAAATAAATAAATTCACAGAATGCAAGATCACAATCTGACTATTCAGTAAATACGGAGTCAGATCCGGAGTGTGTAAAACCATGCTCCAAACAGAAGACCACAACAGCTACAGCAAAGAGCAGACAGTTTCTGAATGAAAGGCACAATAGTTGAGGCAGCTTCAGGATTTTGCAGATGACAAATCATCTGGTTTTAAGACTTTGGTTTAAAATGACTAATTGGAGTAAATCTGGTTTTAAAGGATGGGCTGAGTGGGACATACAACAATTATTGTCCTTTCATTGTGTCACTAAAAGTCGACCAACCTGCAGCGGACTGTGGGTTAGAACCTAACAACCAGTCTGCAGTGGTAAGCATTGTGATGCTATCACCTACAGGAGAGAGAGAGTGGCAGAGGGACACATGACAGTCTGCACCGTGTCGGCTTTCTGTCTCATGAACACACACACACACACACACACACAGACACAGACACACACACGTAAAAAACATAAACCCTCAGCTCTACACAGACGGATCTGAAGATTACGTGATGGGGTGGATGTTTTTAATAGCGCTCGTGTTGGTTTGTGACATGAGCATGACTGCTTCACTAAACAAAGGCTCAGATTTAAGCACAGGTGAACGACCTGAGTAAATAACTACATACAGTAGAGACCTTATGCAAAACTCTGTCATTTCCATGCTGTGGGCTTTGAATAATTACATGGTTACTTAAATAAACAGCTAAAAGACGAGGAGAGGAAGACAACCACTGTGTGAGCTTTAAATGCTGGAGCAGCCCTCAAACGATTCAACAACAAACAAACAAAAAAACCCTGCACATTTCAATGGGACAATTCTCCTTCTTTATTTAATACTACATTAAATCTATTAATAATTTTAGCTCCTTTTATATAAAATTTTGCTGAGGCGTGCTCAACATAGCGAGAACTAAAGCAGACGAGTCAGCACATGCATACCTTCAGTGCCATTGGGTGTCATGGAATTGTTATTGATGTGCGAGTTGTCGAGGTTGGGACCATTAGGAGATTCACTGCTTCCACTTACTCGGCTGTGAGGACTGGCTAGATCCTGCATTTCCATAGACCTGACGAGAGACACACGCGGGCACGTACACACACACACACACACACACACACACACACACACACACACACACACACACACACAGACACAGACGCACACACCAAATCAAATTACACATATCACTCTCGTTTCACGGAAGACTTGCAGTTCTGATTCACAATGCAGTGAACACGATATGTAGTAACCAGTTATTCAGATTTAGATGTATTATCTGCGAATGAATAAATAATATTTTTATATATAGAAAATTAAAAAATAAAAATGAATTTAAAGCTAAAATTGAAAGTCTGAGCTTTAAAATTTCCAATGTAAATAATGTCATATTTATATGAAAATTGTCATCACATTAGAGGGAATATTGACACACACACACTCTCATTCATATGCACAAATAAACAGCACAACTGCAGGCTAAGAAAAAGCAAACATTATGATTTCTCTCATTACAAAACGGACACTTTGCTGCGTTTGCTGTGGAATGTACGTATCACTCGGTGTGGTATCCGAAGACCGTGAACAGATGTTTGCTGGTTTGAGGCCATGCTTAATGTGCCTGTTAAAAGTGCAGCCTGATTGTACGACAGCCATGCCTCAGTGTGATGGGCAGATGAGAAGCTCATGAGGCATGTGTTTGCTCTGGCAAGCTCCTTAATTGTTTCTGTGTTTATACAAAAAAGACCACGCCACTAAAAACATCGTTCTGTCTTCTCGATTGCGCGCTCGGAGGATTCGATCGAGTAAAGACAGCAGAGGATAAAAGACGGGTGATTTGAAAAGTACAGCCACAAACTCCAGACCCGGTTTGTCTCTGCCACTTTGCCACAGTGCGTTAATGGAATTAGGACAAAATGTTTTCTACATTACGCTGCCATTTCCAATTATATCCCGGACTTTGAGTGTCTCTGCTATCAGCACACATCAGCTTTTTACACAAGGCCACAAAGATTAATGTCTGAAGAAACTCTGAGCAGTCTGAGAGCTATCAGATGGCACACAGAAACCAGAATTATCAGATAAAAAGATTAAATTATGATATGCATTTACTCTATTTAAGATGTTATTCCACTGTTATGATATTATGATACTTTGCAGTATAGCTGGGAAGATTTCGTTTTTTCTTGTGGTTTAAATCAAACTCAATTATTATCAGAAAGAAAATGTGTTTTTTAAGATCTACGTTACAAAACACAAATAGCTGAGATAAAAGATCAGTGTGTATAGCTGAAAACAAAGATGCTAAAAGCTAAGTCAGCCTGAGTCACACAGACTCTAACTGTGGAAGCTGCATTGCTCTTTTCCCTGAAGTATATTAATTTACTTTTCTAAAAATATTGTCGCTTCAAAAAGCAAACAACAGCACAAAGATGCAAAGTGAACATGATAAGAATCGTGCATAATCCTACTTCTACATCTACACTCACGATTTAATCCTCTGTCTCCTAATTTTTCCAAACTTTTTCCTCATTAGATCAAAGATTAAAAAGTCAGAGTGGGATTAAAAAAACTGGACTGTTGTTTTGGAGTGTCTTGGTAAAATCTCTGATGCCCTGCAGAGTGCTACAAGTCTCTGATGCTGCTGGCAGCGGTTCAACACTGCTCTTACCTGCACCCAGACGGGCTTAGAGAGTCCTCCCAAACCACACTCCACCTCCCTGCACTCTGCCTCCACCTGCCCCAGCAGAAAACAATGTCACTCCTTGTTACTGCAGCTCGATGTCACAGTCCAGAGCCATCCATGACACAAAAAGGCTTGTCTGAGAAAACATTATTGTTATTCTGGAGCAGAATGGGAAGAGAAGGCTAAAGAGGGAACAGAGGCGCACATTGTCTCCTCTCTCCAAGCCGCGGGCCACTACTCTGCTGTTGTTTCCTCCTCCAGGTCCTCCCTCCTCCTCCTCCTCCTCCTCCCTGAGCAAGGGGAGCACAGCCAAATGACGGAAAGGTGATTCATCATTGGTCTACGACAGCTGCAAACTGGATTAGCCCTCCCCCAATCAACATGCAAAGAGGCTTAGCCAAGGTAAGCAGGAAGGGGTGGGTGGTTGGAGAAGGGGGTGTGGGGGTGAAGGTAGGCAGAAGGGGTGAGTGGGTTTTGGAGGTGGGGAGGGGGGGGGGGGGGGGGGTCTACCCGCTTTGCTGCTTGAGGTAGCCTGCTCCTGGAGGGGAAGATGGGACTTGTTGAGTAGAGGCAAGTCAAGCGTGACACCCCCAGCATCTTCAGCAGATCTTTCATCTGCAATTGACACTATCTGAAATTTATCAGCGCCCCCCCCTCCCGGCACACTGACAGCTCCTAATGACCGTCAGGGCTGCTTCCCGCGGGCCTGCCTCAGCCTGGGGCCATGGCACAGAAACACACAAACTCCTCACTTCACTATGGACACACAGGCAAGTAGAGAACAATACACACACTCACACACATCATATACCTCCTTCCTTTCTCTGAGGCTTCTGTCTCTTTTTTTATTCTCTTTTCTTAAACACATAACTCATGTCTGTATGTCGACACACACACACTTACACACAGGGCACTTCAGAGGCCCCCAGATCAGCGGTGCAAATGCGCACACACACACACACTTACACGCGCACGCGGGGCACTTTAGAGGCCCCCAGATCAGTGGTGCATCTCAGACAATGAACGAGACTGGAAACAAGAACACGCAGAGCATATGGAGCCACATATGTTTCCTATGACGCTGTGAATGCCTCTATTACTCTCCGTTAGCTGACAGTTACATCTCGCTGTCCTCTCCCGCTCCGCTCGTCTCGCTGCAAACATCAAGCAGAGCCATTTACATGTGCGGCTATAACACTATATTAGAGCAGACACTGGCCCACCGTGGGGATACAAGGTCCTAAAGAGGTCAAAGGTATTCAACTGGCCGGGGGAAGGAGAAATATATGATTTTTTTTTTCCTCCAAATCCTGGCATGATTTTTTTAATGGCTGATGTTTACATGAGCCGGGGTAACCTGAGCTGCGTGGTCTTAAGGTTTTTTTTGTTTTTTTTTTCCCTTTTTTTGTTTTCTTTTTTTTTTTTTCAACAGGCTTTGTTTTCACACCAAGGGAAAGCCTTCGTGAATACCAGTCGAACTTCACATTCTGACTCCTTTCAAGCTACTTATGACTTGCTTTCTTTTGTAAAATGTAAAATCCTTCTCGCTTTTAAGCTGCAAACAACAGCAGTGCCTCCTCCTGGCATTTCCCAACACTGAAATATGCGGGCGATGCGATGCGGAAAAAAAAAAAAAAAAAGAAAAAAAAAATATCAATGGAAAAGAAAGTCCACAGAGGTAAAAGCCATAAAGACGAAAGAGAAACACACTCTGCCACAGCACATTAACAGCGATCAGAGGGCTGTGGAGTGAGTGTGTTGTGGTGGACTAATGTGGTATAATGTGTGTGTGTGTGAATGTGTGTGGTGGTTGGTTTCTCTGTGCAGCAGTGCAGGCCAATGCAGCCATTACCATGCCGGTGTGTGAGCCAAAGCCAGCAGGTGAATCCAGCCAGGTGAAGGGGGGAGGTAAAAGAAAGACAAGGGAGGGGGGTGGTGGCGGGGATTTAAAAGCAAAAAACAAGCCTTTCTTCCCTCTTCTGCTGAGCAGCTAAATATTTATTGTTTGAAGGTAAAAGAGAGGCGCATTCAGAAACTTTGAAGTGCATCTTAGTTCAACCTGAACAGTCTTTGAAGCTAACAGGAACAAAGCAAAGCGAGATGAGACGCTGCGAGTGTCATCGAGAAGGGGGAGAAAGAGAAGTGCCACAACACGTCTCCAGCACGGTTGTTTGCTGGCCCCTTGTTTCGCTTTACTTACTCCAAGACCTGCGTTTCCAAAAGTAAATAAAGCCACAGCCGAGCTTTTAGCATAGATCACCCCAGCATGCAGGCTGTCTGACCCAGCACAAATCTCTGATTTTTTTTTTTAAATATTCAGACAAATGTTAGCATTTTTTTAAACTGTGAAAATTTCGCTGAATGTGTTTTGTTTATTTGCCATCCTCCACTCCTTCCCTCTTCCATCACAGCACCCTCACGTCTTTTGAAATTTTCGTCTATCTTATCCATGTGTCCTGAGTTACAACTTTTAGCAAACAATGCTTTAATCAAAATCTAACTTTAAAACAACTAATCCCCACTTAAGCTGGTCAGCTGAATCCACATGGTGGCCCAAGGAAAAATAAATCCACTCTCGAAGAATGTAGATGCAGACAACAATTGGACACAGATGTGAGTAGATTTAGGCACAGTTTACAAAATGCTACACTTCACTTGTGTCCTGATAGGAGGCTGAAAAAATGACAGCTGCCAACCAAAGTAATGTTAAACAGCTTTGTGTTTTTTTTTATTTTATTTTTATTCACATAACAGATATTTTAAAGATAAGATAAACGGAATGAAGGTGCATATTTGACATTTTGTAGGGTGATTTTTTTTTAAACTCCTGTTTTTAAAGACTAAAAAGATGTTTGTTTAAATATGTAAACACTGCAGTAGAAGAAAAAAACACGTGTTACCCAATTTTTTTTTTCTGTAAAAATAACATGAAATTTTCCTCTGTAAAATTGACGCACTGTACCACTCTGAGAAATGAGACTTGCAGCGACATATCGTCGAAGCATGCGGCTCTTCACACGTAATCACCAGCAGTGTTTTCATAATTGTGTCGTAATTAAAAGCTTGATTATTAACAGATGCTCCGTTCGCTGATGTGCAATTTGTCTCTCTCGTTTGCTTCAATCTGACACGGTGCTCCAGCAATTCTCTCAATAGCTACATTAAATCTGTTAATACTGTGCTCTTCAACCCTCAAAATTATTTCCAGAAGGGCCGACTCGCCTTTGAGGGGCCATCAAACAAGATTTAAGGTGCACATTTTATCACAAGCTGCCTACCACCGTGACCACCGCAGCCCTGGAGGGGCTTTACACACAAAGATGAAAGACAGTCCGGTGACAAATCTTGAGGGTTTTTTATCACTTTAATGCTCGAGGCACGTTATTTTAATTCCGACAAATTATAGAGAAAGTGATGTACTGTGTTTGTAAAATTATCATATCCTCAGGATGGGGAGAGAATGCAATGAATGAATGAATGAATGAATGAATGAGGGAATAAAGTGACTCTTTTCTTTAAAGTTAAGAGAAAAAAAGTATATTTGCAGAACAATCCATTTTGATCAAATCTGTGGTCAGACTTTAGGTTTCCTGATTATCTTGCTCTGGTAAACATTCTGTCATTAACAAACAAACACACAAGAGGAGATTATTGATTGAGGATCTGTAATTACAATCAGCAGAAATCTTTAAAGCTCATTTCCTGCTCTTACAGCCTCATATTCTAGGACCAAACCGTGGTGTGCTAACAAAATAAGAACCCACAGTATTTAGTAAACAGCCACTGTCCACTAATCGCCCTGGATGGGCTACTTAATAAGAGGTCCTGTTGCCTCTGTCTCTCTCTCTCTCTCTCTCTCTCTCTCACTCCTGTTTCCTCTCCTTCAATTATCTCTCCGTCTTTCACCGTTTTCAATCTCCTCTTTGAGAGAAGAGGACGAGGGCTCGGCCCCAGCTAGACACATCTACAGAAAGACATCAGGCCTTCAGGCAAACAATGCCACCGTCACCGCCGACTACTCCTGCTCACACACACACACACACACACACTGCTGCTACACATGCACGTAGGGACCCTGATCTCCCTCTGCGCAAAGCAAATACACAGAGTAAACAGAGACAAATCAGCCGCCTCATTATCTGTTAATTGGATAAATAAGGTTATTGTGTGAGTGAATGGCTGCAGCAGGCGGTCTCACACACACACACACACTGTCATGTTTGTCTACACTGAGCGGAGGCCACTCTGCAAGTAGTCTGCCTCTGCTAAGCCTTTTATTTCCCCTCTCTCATCTACAAACATACACCTTACTACACAGCTAAAAAGAGCAGCAGTTTGTGAAATTACAGGAATCAGAGGATGAAAAAGCAACGGGGAAAAAAAAGTGACATTTAAAGAGATGAAAAGTACTTTTACACACACGTAATAATCCCCTGACCTGTGATGTAAGGCTGCCATCATACACTCTACATTAAAGCAGAACATCCTTCAATTAGAGAGCATGCTGATTACAGCCGCTGAGTCATCTTTTCTACACGCGGGGGACGCCGGGCGAAGCGGAGACGCAGCACGGCCGGGAGTCCAGGCCTGTTGTCTCTGAGAGACGCTGAGAGGCTCTCAGGTCTCCCTGCAGCATTCCTGGCCTCAGCAGATGGCATTAGATGTCAACTGCTTTAACTGCGTTGGTGTTGTTTGTTCTGCCCGTGAAAAAAAGAAGAGGACTCCTGCAGGGAGCAGCGTGTTCGCCTCGCCTGATCAAAAATGTAAACTAGGCCAAGCAGGAGAAGTGGATCACATATGTTTCAGACGACATGTGAATATATGATCGAATGGCTACAAGCATTTCTATGACGTTTTAATTTTTATTAAGGGAGCTAAAAATACAAGAATATAAAATATAATGTTTCTATGAATATATCTTTGAGTGCACAAAAATGGACTGTAGAATTTTTAAATGTGAAATAAAAATGAATAATAAACACAGAATAAATATGAGTATTGTGCTTTGAGCTTTTTTTTAAATAACATCATATTCTTTCTTAAATTAACTTTGTAAACAGATTTAAATTTGTTTCCCGTTGAATTTAAACCAAACTCTCTCCTTTTTTCTCAGCTAAACATCCTTTTTTTTCCAGCCCTACAGCTGAAACGTAAAGAGAGACAAACAGACTCTCACTTTATTTGATAATTATTAACATTATTCTATTTTTTAATCTGCACTTCATATTATCTTTTTTTCACTGGCATTAATAAAGATAAATCTGTTATTTATGCTGAAGTTAATCACAAAATTAGAGGCAAAATTAAATTGATGCTTCCTTCGCTTTTCTTGATGTTCAGACTTTAGTTGAGAATAAAAAAACTAAATTAAATTTTAAGCATGTGAATCAAATATCTAGGATGAGTTCACACACTTCCTCACACACACACACACACACTCAAACACTTAAACCAGACAAGTTAGGAAAAGACGGTTAGTAAAGAAACATGTCAAACATTACGTAGAAATTAAAAACATACTTACTACAATTATGGTTGAATCCGTGTGTGTTTATCCCTTCTCAGATCTTCTTTTTTCTTAAAAAATAAAAAAAAGTCAACTACAGAAGGATCATCAGTCCAGCAGAATGGACAGCAAAGTTTCTAAAACAGCTCTTCGAGTTTTGTAGAATCTGTAGCACAATAAATGTAAACTACAAAACTACTTTCTTCTTTTTCATTTTAAGTCTTGGAACCCATGGAGCCCCGCGCGCTATCTCTGGAGACCCGGTCCGAGTGAGAAAGAGAGTTGTCCGATTACTGCTTCAGGCAGTGACTAGTGAGTGTCTGAGGAAGAGGGAAAAAAAGAGAGAGAGAGTGAGAGAGCGAGGGAGAGGGAGAGGGAGGGAGTGAATGAGGGGAGGGAGAGGGAGGCTGCTGCCGTTTTGAAAAAGCAGAAAAGTTGCTCGGCGCTCTCTCTCACAGGAAGACTTTGGGTCTGGAGGAGGCACAGGGGAGTTGAGCCTCACACCAGCTCCCCATATGTCATTCACTCACAGCTTTAAGCAATAGAGCCCTCTCCAGATCGTATCAGTGGAGACTTAAGACAATGAAACGGCAGATCTCTCTGTCCACTGGAACACACGGCTCTGCTCACACACCCCAAGGGCCCTCACTTTTCCTCTCCCCCACTTTCTCTCTTGTTTTTGTTATGTTCTCTTTTTTTTTTTTTTACTTTTCAACCACAAGCCACTTTTTTTTTTCTTGTGAGTCTTAAGTCGCTGCTGGTTTTTGCTTTGTCAGAGAGGGTAAACAACAGCTTAGGTCATTAGATTAGGTGACGGGGAGCTGTGAGCGCCGGCCGAGCAGCTTGTCTCTGTCCGTCTTCCTGCTGCAGCAGACTAGTGGAAGTCCTCCGTCAACACATACACGGCGCGTCTGTGTGCGAGGTAATGACTGCCTTCTGTCTGCTCCAGGTTATTATTTCAACTGTGAGAAGCTGCCTCACAAGGCCATGCTGCTACTGATGAGCTAGAACTGGTGATTTATTCAAGCTGGTGACGATGCTTGTGCAGCTTTTTGCTTCTATATGTCAATGCCATTTTTTTCCCCAAGAATATCAATCTGTGTAATGGATGGTGGAGAGGTCAATGGAGCGTTTTCAATTTGTTTGATTTCCACATAAAACAACTGCGGGTAAAATAACAACAGCAAAACTGAAAAATGATTACTTAGGAAGGGGAAATCATACATTTAGTAAAGTAAAGAGGTGGTGAGAGAAGAAGAACACCCACGGCTAGAAGAATAGTTTACTGTGTTAGCGGTTGGCTTATGTATGCACTCTTGTCCGCTCTGTTACCATGGGGTCAGCTGGTGATGATAAGAGCTGAAAAATGAAGATGTGTGTCACAATACCAGCTCATTCATTTCATTATATGAGATGCAAAAAAAAAAAGCCAAAGAATTCAGGCAATTTCCTCTTGATCAGCTTCAGAGTTCACAACCCGTACTGAAAGCAGATCGACACCGAGCAGCCACTGTAGCAGCAGTCAACAAGGAGCTGACAGAAATAGATCTGAGCTGCAGCGCTCCTGATTTAAACACACTGCAGTAATGATGTGGACGCTGCAAACGCTAGTGCAACCTCCTCCTCTGCCCACAGGTAAATCCACGTTCGCTCATGTTTCAATATCTTAGCATGGAGTATACTGCACATTGAAGAGATAACTCAACCGACTAATAGAAGCTCGGGGAGGCTCAGGTAGCTATTTCTAATAGCAGAGGAGGGGCACGCATGCCAGTCCAGTCTTTGCGTTTTCTCCGTCACTCTCTCTTTTCAATAAGCAGCTGCATAAAATTAGCCCGAGATGCAATTTTGCAAGTGAGTTATTTTCAAATTGCACAGTATAATTATCCCGTGTTGTTTATGTTTCAAACTCAGATTCTCCTGCAGGACTCTTCTGCATGCAGAGCTGCATGGTGTGTTTTGAATCAGGGCTCCGATCGAGCCAGCGGTGTCCGTGGATGTTCGGTGATGACATTACAACATGTATCTCATGTATCTCAAGCAAAACTGTTGTTAAAATGTTGACTTCAGAAATCACACTTTTAAACCCACTAAGACATAATACCTCATTAGAAGCACAAATTAACGCACTCGAATTGTCTTTTCTTCAGCTATAAAAACTGTATTCTTAACAAGACCTTCTTCATCTGCCAAGAGGAGGCTTAACAAAAGATGCACTGATACCGTTCGACTGACATCAGCGCTAAAACGCCACTTGCCAAAAACTATATCAAGTCAGAAATTTGAGAAGTGAGCTAAGATTAAATGCGAAGCCGTTCTTTATTAAGGATTATCTTGATGGGACTCGATGGTCTTCATGTGGGGTTTCAGAGATGCCTGCCTGCAATTTAGAGTGAAGAGAGATCTGCACTGTCCTCCACTGCCAACAGGTTATCCACTCAGCTTCTCACACATGAAAATAGACTCACTTCCAAACGGCTGATTCTGTTTTGGAGATAAAGAACGGAGAGTAAATGTTCATCTAACTGCAATCCTTTGAAAGATTCAAATCTCCTTTTTTTTTTTTTTCTTCAAGTGAGTTACTTGACAAAGAAAACACAAACAGTGTGAAAGGTGCAGGGACGCTGTGACAAGGGATCAAGTGGTGCAGATGAAACGAAATGCTGACACCCCTGTGACACAGTTGCAATATTTTCATATGCATATGCTGCAAATTTGTTTGGTTAGAACCACTACAATGTTTATACAACGTCACACATCGGGGGGATCAAGTTCCTTTTTTGACAGGGGTCTCAACAGAGCGTTGCACCCCGAAACTTCCCCCAAGAAAAGGAAATCTGAACTTGGGATAACTTTGGATAAAATAACAGTTTTTATATATTTATACAAGCATTACCAGGTGAAGTGTTCACCTACTGACTAAGGGGAAAATATAAAAAAAAATCCTTAACTACACAAACCTCCCACTCTACAGCCTTGCCCCTGACACAAGTGGCACATTAAAGTTTGCTGCATGGCAATTTGTCAAAAAACTCTGTAAGTGCTATAAACTGGATACTCCTGAGTTTTTCATGTGCGCAGTTTCCAATGGAAAACAACCGAGCGAGTTATCCTGAGCAAGGAAAATTCAAAATCATTTCAAATTCCATCAAAATCTTCCTGCGTTCCCGCTGCTTGACTTTCCATTTTCTCTTTGTTAATGAGCATAACAACAATGGAAGAGAGAGAAAAAAACAGCACAAGCAACATTTTGAAGCCAAAGAAACCTGTTTGCACGAGTCAAAGATGTCTGTCTGTAGTATTAAATCATCTCTCTGCCAGGCTTTCATCAAACCCAAAAGAAAAACTTTGATGATGACAAGTTACACTAGAAAAAAAAAGGAAAAAGAAAAAAAAGGGTTTTCAAAAGTGCAGACAGATCATTTTGAAGTTCCTTAAGGTAAATTAGTAGCAAGTCAAGTGCTTTCAAGTGGTGAATGTAAGTTACAAGCGAGCCTTTTTTTTTCTCTTTTTTTTATAAACAAACATCAGGTCAGTCTGCCTCATGACAAGCCGTGATGAAAGTGAACGCAGCATACCTCAACATGAAATTACATCGGAGCTTCCCTCCACGCAAAGAGGAACAAAGGAAATGGTAAACCTCAGAGAACGTCAGAGGCTGAATTTGACAGCGGGACCTTGTTGTCGAAGCTATTTTGGATCCAAATGAAACAGGGAGAACATGCTCTGAATTTAGTAAAATACTCATCTTGGTGTTACACAAAATAATTTTCTGAGTTACTTTATTGTAAAGAGTGGACTTGCATGTATTTGATCAGTGAAAAACTCAGAGTATCAACTCGTGTTTTGTTAAAGAGGACTCACCAGGCTCATACACCATCAGAGACAAGTTATACTTTATGACCACTGAGGCACACCTGGGGAGAGTCTATGAGGACCCCGAAAATCCTCAGACAGACACTTTATTGCTCTCCGGTGGCCCCAAAAAAGCCAAACAAGCACACTTTAGAGACCTATTACTCAGAATAAGACATCACTATGGCTGGAAGTATCACCGAGGGCAATAGGCTGAGAATATATGGGCTGTTAAAAAATAAAGAGAATGATGAGAGTAAATTCAGCTCAAATAAATGAGGTAAGGTCAATTTGTTTAAAGATTTGTACTGAAAAGCCACCATATGCATTTCTGTTGGGAAAGACAGTTGATTTAATAGTTTTAAAAACAAGACACTCATTAATACATCACATGATGTGACAGTGGAAGGGACTGAGGGATAGCTGGAACTATACCAATACAATTTTATCATATAAACACACGAAACAAACACAACTGAAACTTTGCAATAGGATATGATGTGTCACAGTTTGTCACAATACAATATGATACAACACAACATGATAGAGGAGGATACGATGTGATACATTACGATGGGGTACTGTACGATACGGTACGATACGATACGATACGATACGATACGATACGATACGATACGGTACGATACGGTATCATACGGTACAATACGGTATATGATACGGTATAATATGGTACGATGGGGTACGGTATTGTATGGCACGACACGAAAAAGTATGTGACAATAGAATATGATACAACATGCTACAATAAAATACAATATGACACAAACGATACAATGAGACACGAATTGATACCAATATGATACAATATGATACAACACAGTACAATACAAGAGGACACGATAGAAAATGACAACACAATAGGATACGGTACAAAATGATACAACACTATCCGAAACAATGCTACGATATGATGGGATATTATAAGATAGGATAAAATATCAGGATACAATACAAAGAAAGATGAATGATATTAAAATCCTATACAATATGCTCAATCTGGAAACTTTCAACTTTCTTATTGCAGTTCCCCTAGAGTTTAAAAAAATTTAAATAAATAAAGCAATTACTTCCTGTGCAATGGAGCCCAAAATTTGTACACTCATGCTTTACTTTCAAGTCTGTAAACCTGAATACTGTAACTTTTGAAGTTGGACACGTCAGATGTTCTCAATGGAGTAGGTTCTGTGAGTTGTGAAAGTTCTTGAGAGTAATCTGGTATACAGTTTAAAAACTGAGCTCCATCAGCAATGCCCCTAAATCTAAGTCAGCTGCACCCTAAAATACCAATATGTTTGGTAATAAATTTTCAGCACCCCTCTAATGGCAGCATTTGTCAGGCCTACTCCAACTGTCTGGGACGGCTTCTGACTTGCGCGACCCAGGCGGCCAGAAATGTGGCACTCCCCGTCTCCTCCACAGCTGCCTGCGCAGTTGGGCCCAGGTCAGCAGAGCGCTGGGGGCCGGGACGCTCATCAGCAGGCTTTAGTGGCTCTGGGCCCGTGAGGAGGGAGGGGCCCGTCATATCACAGGGAAGTTATGTTCAGCACACCACCAACTCCCAGTGGGTTAGAGCACAAAATGCAGAGGTTGTAGACTTCTGCTTTGCAACCCCACCCCCTTAGGTTGCCTCCCTGTTCCTGTTGCCCCCCCTGAGTCCCTCACCAAACCCCCACTAGTCCAGCCACTGTGACATTTGTGAAGCCAGGAGTCCACATAACAAAAACACATTAGGCAAATGTCTGGGGTCAAACGTCTGTTTGAATTGGCCAGATGAAAGCCACTTAGATTGGGTCTGTGCCATTCTGCTTAGCAACTAAATACAGTTACAAAAGAGGCAGAGCTGTGCAAGCCAGCGGTTTGTCTCACTGACAGAATACGCTACCACATTCAAGTTCTGGGCCTGTGTGTGCCAAAGGACGAATACAAGAGCTTTCACAAGGCTATTTAGGCCTGTGGTGTTACCAATCAGCTTTATATCCTGTATAAAAATAACAGAAATAATACAGACCGGAAAATAATTTATATTTAACCTATGTGCACATTTGTTCTGTGGTATCAGCAGTGATGAATGGACATTCCCATTGGACACCAGTTTTCAGTAATTTTTAACCCCTTAACAGCTGGGCTTATCGGGCAGTTAAAAAGGACGAAGCTCAGATTATCCAGGCACCAAATGTCACTCGTTCTTAAGAACAGCAGGAAACATGCTGAGCTGCACAATTTTTCACAGCCCAGAGGACAGTGTGAACTATTAGCGGCTTGCTGAACTACAAGCTGCCTCCAATCACGCCGCAGCCAGACTTGAGGCATGACAAGAAGTTCGGAAATAACCAATGCTGTAATCGTGGTTTGAGAGTATGTGAGGAGAGTGCTGACATTAATGCTAATACCTTGAACTGAACTACCTCTTGGTGACTTCTGTGCATGTGTCTGGTACTTGTTGCTGCTGTCACCTTGAGTAACGGAGACAGCCTTTCATTTGGTGTTTTTTTTTTTTTTTACTATAGCACAACCACTGCACTATCAATAAGCAGTGAGCAGGAAGAGCTGTTCATGTCACTCTTCAATTGAAAAAGTAAGACAGCATCATCTGAGTAAGGATACCAATAACAAGGAGGAAAAGATGACTACAACAGTCCAACTTTAACGCCACATTAAAACTTCATTCAGATAACATAACACTGAGAAAGACATCAATAGAAACTGACTGGACCAAATGATATGCCAACTTTCCGTGTTTGTTTCCTCTTGATGTGTGTTGAGCAGCAGTGGGACCACTAAAAGGTGACTTCCTCCACGAGGAAATGGAATTTGCAATGCATTACTTACAGCACACGCTCCCTTTGTGCTGTGTGAAAAGATGGTGAATCTCATCTAGTTTGAACTTCTTACACGTGATTTGAAGAAAAAGTTTCATAATCGTCCTTTTTTTAATAGTAACGAACAGATTTAGTGCACAGTATTTCACACCAATTTCCTATTTTGCAAAAACAGATGATTCATAAATTTGCAGGACAAAGATCATCACTCTACTTCATTCAGGCAGGATGCGCAGATGTCAGTTTAAACCCAATAAAAAAACACAGCCAAAGTGCATGAAAATATACATTTACTTGAGTTTTCTCCCTTTAAAGTCCACAGCTCGAAGATATTCCTGTAAGCATTTCATCCTCTTCAACACTAAAACTGAATTGTTGCAGAGCAGTGTTACTGGAATCCCTGCACTGTGCAGTAAAAGGTGATCTGCTGGAGTGCAGGAACAGTTGGACTCTGGAAGGTGAATAACCACAACAATGGACTTGAGAGTGAGCATGACGCTGGAAATGTATTGACATGTCAGATCCTCGTGCATTAAAAAGCTTTGAAGACGGGAGTGATTGATTGTTAGTTAACTTAATGTAGCTAGTCCATAAACTAAATGGATTCCTATTGATATCTCACCTCTTTTAAAAGTCCATCTCATTCCATCTATTGTGAAACCTCTTTAAATATTATCTGTGGATTCAAAGGCTCTTCCTGTATCTAGATTTGTTTTTCAAGACGCAATATCGATTAGACTTTATAATCAAGACGCTGGGATTTAAAGTGAAGATTGAAATTGTTTAAGAAAGAAAATCAAACTGCACTTTTAAAAAGACAACTGAAAATACAGATAAAATAAAGCAAAAGGTTGGAGACAGAATTTGAAACTGGAGTGAAGTTTGCCGCAGCTGCCAAATGCCTCCAGGGAGATCCTTTCCTGAACTTTGTACTTGACACCTCTGATTATGAATCTTCCTTTTCAACTCCTATGAGTCATAGATAAATTATCACTTTAATATGAAGAGTTCCCTGATTAACCTTTTTCTCAAGACACACACGCTGAGCGGAGACACAGCGAACTGTCGGAGACCTCTGGTGATGAATGAATGAATCATCAATACCAGCAGCTCTACATACCTTTGTTAAAAACACAAACCGAACCACAACAAAGAAATACCGGGCCATCCGGGGCATTGCCTCTAACTCCAAAACAAACATTACGTAGCTCTTATACACAGATCTGCCTCTGGGTTGAGGGGAAAAGCCGACAGTTTGGGAAAACAGGAGAGAAGAGTGTGAAACCATCTTCCTCTTTACTTTGTGACTCAATCTATGAAGCGCCAGGTGTTATTTTTTTTCTCTCTCAAAACATCCTGTCAGATCTCTTGTGAACTTTCAATTCAGCAAGAGTCTCTCTCCTCTAAATGAGTGAATTAAATAGTTGGTTATGCTTCTGTGCTGACTAGTTGCAGCTACAAAGTCCTATATATAGCTCTGCAGCCTACCATGGAAACAAACAACCGCCGAGCCTCAGGATCAGTTACAGGAGTAGCAACTTTTTATAGGTCACCAAAACTTCCAGTTGCCTTGGAAACAATGTGGAAGAATAGTGCACTTTTGAATGCAGAACAGGTAATACTGGTCAGGGCAATTAGAGGGCCCGTTCTGTTGAATGGGACTTATCAGAGAGCTGGATGGGGGTAATTGAGGGGTTTGCTCTTTCGCTGGCCACAGACTGTTCTGTGAACGCTGCACCTGGACCGAAGTACCTTGAACAACTCACAATAGAAAGAAGTGCCAGTTTGTTTTCTGACAACCAGTATCTGCTGGGAGTGGTTTGATTAAAAAGACACCATCTGAACATTAACTTACATTTTAACTCGGCTAATATTTGTCATAGTACAGTTAAGATAAAGCAGAGACTGATAAATCTGCTCCGGCAATGTTAGCGTGCAGCGTACTGAGTTCATTGCTCTTGCTTGTTAAACATCAATTCATGTTCATCTGTTGCTCATCACGCCTTAATTTTATTTATGCATAACAGAAGCCTTAATATTTTAGTTTTTAGAAAACACGTCTTTGCATTGTTCCCTTTGTTTCCATTTGTTGTGCAAACCAGACAACAATTCTTCCACATGTGGTGTAAGCCTGTTCTCTACCTGTTACTAAATAAACCAAAAGGCCGACCTGCTTCAGCAGAGACTCTCAGAGCACCCTAGCCTGTCCATAGCATGATGACTATGCAATTTACAAAATTACAAGCTAGCTGAAACCCTGCCCTAAAGAAGCCCCAGACTGGGCCTGAATTATTAATCGACTATTGATGAAGGCCTGATAAATGCACTCGGTTCACCGTCCCAATGACATTCTTGTCTCCTGCCCTGGGCCACTTGTCCCGCTCTGCCAGCCTATACATTTCTGTCAGCTGATACAAAAGTTATGAAGACGTGAAATGTGCTCATTTAAATCACAAAAGGTAATTGTTTTCCAGCACAGTATCAGTTTACACATCTTCGCTTGTTTGCGCTACCTCTCCCAGCCCAGGAACTCAACTAAACACACTTCCATGCCAGCTAATTACAGTTTCACACTGTGTGACAGTCGACAATCTTCCCCAATTCTGTTGGCTGGACACCAAAGTCTTCTAATGTGCTCACACAAGGGGAATCAACATGCCAACCTGATGGAAGCACACAAACAAGAGCAGAAAATTGGCACAGGTCTGATTACTTCTCTGCCTCTAGGTATTGATATAAAATCCACAAAGCTTTAAGAAACTGAAAAAAGAAACAAAACTGTAGATTTGAGGACTGCTGAAACTGTTAAGGAGGAAAAACTTATGGAATGCACAATAACTCTGACATCTTGGTCTGATTTAACAACATAATGCGCTTTATCAGATGACAGTCAAGCCCTTCTTTCTGACCTCTGGGCCTGGTCGTCCATATCTCCAGCACCATCACCTCGAGCAGCTGCAGAGCACTTAATAAATTGCACCTTTGACAAAAGGAAAAGGTGATGAATTGAAAAATGTTTAGCCTGGTCATGCATTATTAACGCAGCCTCTCCCTCAAATCGGCCGCTGATAAATAATTAAAATTAATCTCATTACTGGAGTTTTCATTATGGGATAATTTAATTAAATGAAAGCCTGAGGACCTCTGAGGGCCTAGAGCCGCTAGGGGCCCCGTGCCCTGCTCCTCTAATGGGTCGAGGACAGGAGAGTGCATTGGTAATGCACAGGAGCCCATACATTATTTACTGGATCCCACTGAGTCAGGACGGATCAATGATAACTTGTCATCTCGTCAATGTGTTGAAAGCATACCGGAGCCTGCTGCAGGGAAAATCCTCAAACTGGAAGAGAAAAATATCGACACAAATTGTCACCGCCTGTCATCACAAGATACTGCTATGAATATTCTTTGTTTGTGCATATTGAAATGTAATACCCGATGAAGGACGCCTGCTTTTTTTACAGACTGCAAAAGCATCAGAGGGCAAAGAGTAAAACTTGACATCTGTTGCCTGCATTACAGCTTAGGTCAAATGCGCTGGAGTGAAAATAGTGAAGGGTACGAGGAGTTCATCTGATACCAAACAATAAATGATACCGCAGTCAAATGGGAGCCATTAAAGACCTTCCTGGTGAATGAGAGGAGGGGCTGAAGAGGAAGAGAGTATCTGGGTTAGTCTAGCCTCCAGAAGCACTTAAGCACTCTAATTATCACACAGGAGTGAGGATGCACACGCAGCTCACATGGAGGGAACTCAGCCTGCTGAGCAGTTCTCTGCTCTTCATATTAGTAAGACCTCGCAGGTTAGCTTTTGATATGATATATATATAAAAATGTACAAACACAGGAAGGAAATATCCAAAGCATCACACATGACTGAATTGTTTCAGCTCTACAAAACAAGGCTCAATTTGCTCTCCATGTAATGTCATTAGAGTTTAAATAGGCTGTTTCCTGTTCTAACAGCAAAGATTTTGATGAAAGAAAAAAAAAAAAAAAACTGCTACAAATATTCACTGGAGAAAGACAAGAGTAATATATGACGCAAATTAATTGAATGTAATTATTATGCTTTAATAGCACAGAGGTAAATGTGTGATAATGAAAAACATGTGACAGAGAATTTCAATCCATGTGTATGCATCTCGGGCCGGCATTTCAAAGAGGAAATCTTTAACATAAACATTAGCATTTTGTGAAAACAACTGAGTAATTAGTTTAGGGCATAATAAGCTGGAGGAGGCACACAATGAAAGAAAGCATTCTGGCTTTAAAATGAATAAAAATTGATTGTGTCCCAATAAAAAACGAATTGGCGGAGTGTTAACTGGATTCCACATAAACGTCTGTAGCAGTCCCTGGCCGCTTTATTGTGTGCTAATGCAATAGAGAACACTTAGCAATAAATGCTCCTCTCTGATGAGCTCACAGAGGCTTTCCAAGATGGCCTGATGAAATTGTAAAAATTAGATTTGAGCTAGCTGCTAATGACTCCTAAAACAAAGGAAAATCTTTAAATAGAATTAGCCTGCCCTCTTCTTCTCTAAATACATCATATGTAAATTACTGTCATTTGGAGAAATATGCTTGCCTGGAAGGTAAAGCTTTCATTAGAGATCTCTGTAGGTTTGGGACTCGAACGGGAACTCCTCTAGGACATTTAAAAAGTTTGAGCACTGAGAGAAGGTACAGGTATTGTTTGCTCATGACAACAGAACTGAGATGCAACTAAGAAATCTATTTTTCATCATTAAACTGGACAGATTTAGTTCCAAAGCTGAGGGCAAAGACAAATGTAATATGGAGAAGAAACCTGTGGGTATAGCTGGGTTGTTTCAATCTGTATGAAGCTGCACAAATACCAACACATTTTGTATAATAAGAAAACGAAATACAGTCCTATAACAAACTCATTACTAACTTTAAAGCTCCTGTGAGGAACTTTTGTTTGCACAGCTGTACCTCTTTACAGTTTACTCTTCTGTTCGTATGGATGACTCACTCTTTTTTGTTCTGAACTTTAAATAGATCGGTTATCATGAATATCTGCTGTGGTAAACATAAAGAAGTGTTTCAGCTGACACCTACCCCGTCACAGCAGTTAGCAGCATTAAAAAGTAAAATATAAATGTTATATAAATATCCTTTTTTTTTTTTTTTTTTTTTTACTAATCATCTAGTTTGTCCTTGAAGATCATTAAAAGACATTATTGTTAATGTTAGTCAGATTAATTACCTTTTAAAAAAACGCCATACAGGAGCTTTAATACCTTTTCTAAACATACAACAGTAAACATCTAATCATGTGGTCTTTCTCTTGTTCAGGGATTACGTGGTTTAAGTTTAGGTTGGTTTGGTCAAGCTACTAACTGTATAATCTGTCTGATTAGCAGAAAATAGTCTGCTGTAACAAAAAGTCTGAATATTTGAATATATATACTACAGGAAATAGATTTGTCACTCTCTAACTGAAATAAAAACCCTCCCCAAGAGATTCTCCAGTTAACCACTCAATGACAATTTAAACTGCCTTTCATTGTTTGTGCTGATAAAGAAACCGACATGTATAACAACTCAGCAGGAATTATGCACCAATTAAAGCAGCTAAGTTGTGTTTGCAGGAGCTGCTCTACTGTTTCCGAATACAAACACACTCCTGCCAGTTGCCTGGCTTCAGGACACAAGCTCTGTGTGTTCCTACCAGGTAGGTAATTCACTTATCTGGGCATTGTTCTCTGTTCATCCCTGTTTGAATCACCAGGCTTTGCTCTGAGATTTGCCCAGCTTTAGGTAAAACCTCCACCAAATATAAGCACAGACCTCACAGGGTTTCCCAGAATAAAACCACGCAGAAAGAAGGTCTGCAGACCGCAACGTGTCTTTATAAAAAGTGCACAAATGGACAGTCGCAAATCTTTATTATGGAGTGGCGAGTAAAAGCAGAACATCTGTAGTTTCAGTCTGCGCTGTGAATATTTGCGGGACACATGTCTGTAAAGCTGAGATTGAGACTTGCTCTGTGTGGTGGTGAGGTCTGACAGGAGGCTCACATATGGAGCAGCAGCCAGACTGCAGCTGTGGGGTATTTCCAGTGTCTATAAGCACTTACCTATTAATGGGCTTAACACAAACTGTCAAACCATCACTGCACATTTTTTAACACTCTGATACAATAATTTATCAGCGGATGTTTTACACACTTGAGTTCCTGTTTGCCTGTACTGTAGGTGGTGTAGTTAAGTATTATCAAAACAAGGCTTTTAACTTCAACTGCATTTTAATTCTCCAGTGGTAAATAAAATTATGAAACAAATAAATGATTTAAATGCCAAAAATAATGCTATATTCATTTATACTATGTTACATAGGTGTCATATTTAAGGTGTCTAAATAGTTAATTGCTCCTGATGTTCTTGAAGGAGTGAAGCAGCAGATTACAGTAATTGAAAGTCCATACTGCGACAGAAATAACTGTTCTCACACAGGGGCTAGACCCTCTGGTGCCTTTTGCTGTCTGTTGGCAAGAACTAAATATATTTTCTGCATTCTGAACGGCATTCCTCTCCAACGCATACGTGCCAGGAGTTAACAGTGTATGAGAATAAATAGCTTTCTCAGCCAAGCCTTAAGACATGTTGAAGACGTGGAGACATATTCGTATCTTCTTATTTTTTAATTTGTTTGTTTGCAAAAATCTGGACTACGTAGAGGGAGCAGGTGAAAAGAAGAATTCCTGCGTAGCGTCCTAATTTTGTCTTTTATCAGCTGACGTTGGTAATAAGTTGGATAAACTTGCACTCATACATATTGACAGAGTAATGACCCTTTTGGCAGAGCAGCAGGGCCTAATTTCTAAGGATCCAAACACTGAGCCAGAATTATGTCACTCTGACCACCTGTTCCTCTGAAAAACGTCACTGGCCTTAAGTAGTTCCGGCACACATCCAAAATGTGAACTCCTGAACCGGAGTGTGTGCTTTCTCATTTGTGTAGAAGCAGGAGGCGGCGGCGTGTAGCAACAGCTACTCTAATTTCGTGGCGGTAGAGGAAGGGTTTACATAAGGGATGTGCTGTTCTGTGCCTGTCACTCAACCCGTCTCTGATTGGCAAACCTAAGATTGAGCTTGATGCTGTTTCATGTCACCTAGAGGCTAATGAGAGATTAAACATCAGTAGCATAAACGCCAAATATTTTTCCAGTAGTCCTACTTGGAGTTATACTCACATGTGTGGAAAAAAAAAGAAACCCTGACAGGCAGGCAACATTCCCTGATTGGGTGAGTGGAAATAGCGCTCATAATCAGGAGCTAATTCATGCGTTTGTTTTTTCTTTGTCATCTCGAAAGCATCTGTGCAGATTAAAAAAAACATGAATGACATATGTGATAATTAGTTCAACCAATGCTCGCTTACAATATCCACTAAAAATAGAAAAAGCAATCATCTCGGAAAAGACGGGCTTCATGTTTTAATAATTGCGGGTGTATTAGTTTTGACAGAGGGTCACAAATATAATGGCTGAGCTCAACAGAGCTAATCCTCTCTCCGTCAGGGGAAAACACTAAACGTTCTTTCGCTAACACTCTTTCTACGCCAGCAGCTTGCACTGCAGGTGTAGCAGTACAGTATATTTCTTTTGGATTGGAGGAGCTTGAAAATAGCTGCGCAAGCGTTTGTGGGCCACACACAGCTGTTGGTGGTGTGGCGCTGCTTACATCACTGGAGTATATGCCAATTAGCTTTTCTCCCTATTCGAGGGCATTCGTCATGAATTTATGACGCACGTAAAAATAGACTGTGTAGCCGAGGGCTCGCAGTAAAAGAGCTCGTATGACAATAAATGGTTTGTTAAAAGACAGACATGATAATAGATTATTACTTAATTGAAGAATAATGAACAGTTTTGTGTATAAATCACATGAAGTGGTGGAACACTGAACTGTGGTGTGGCCTCGATGAAACCCCCTCACACGAAAGCCGATGTGCTGACAGTGGGGATCAGGGTGGTCAGAGTTATTCCAGGGGTCCTGCCACTCAGCCCAGATCTGACCTGTACAAGAGGCTGATAAGCCACAGACACAGAGCGGCGGTCTCCACTCTGTAAACTACAAAGAAACCTGAAGTAATGTTTCAATCTGAGGGCCGGGAGGCAGAGGAAGGAAGGAAGGCAGGCAGGCAGAAGAGGGCACTGTTTGTCCTCACTGTTACAACACAGTACAGTGATACTGTATCGAACAGAAGCAAGATAGAAATAATATGTTTGAAGGAAGCAGCAGTTAGACCTTTGACCATCTATATGTGAGTGTTTCGGATTTCATTTACACTTTTTTACTTAAAATTTTGGTTCATTCTGTTTTGTTTTTTTCCTGAATACAAAACAAATAACCTTTAAGATTTATAAAAATATCCTTTTCATCCAATCCAAATCTTTAAATAGCTTAAAAAACACAAACAGCATGTTAACATTTTTTTGTTTTGTTTTTAAAAAAAAGCTTTTTTAAATCTATTCCAGAAAAAAAAGGAACAAATCTCTTTAAAGTCCCAAAACACTTCATTCAAGCATGGTAGTTCACAATCTAAATAAAAGTTTGAATGTATGGAAGCAAGCGCAGCCCTGTTCTAGTAAAGAGAGGTAGCCACATACCTCGCTCCATTTGCTCCATGTGTTAAGGTGTCTATCATGTGTGAAACAAGCTATTTTTCTTCAGCCGTGCCTTTTTGACTCGGATGACATAATGCTTCAGAGAGTGGGGTCTGCTGGTGTGGAACTTTCCCCACTCTTACTTTTACACACCTTTTTAAGAACAGCAGCCTTTCACACAGAGTTCAGCAGGAAGACGTAGTAAAAAGAAACGGCCGGGGCCTACAGTATTTCATAATTAATAGGTAGCGGTGAGGGGGAGGAGGGTGCACGCTGATGCAAAAAGATCAACAAGGTATAAAAGAGATCATTCACTCTCAGGATGAAAAACCTGGTGCCATGTGTTATTCCTTTCACCAGAACAAAATAAAACAGATTTGAAATATGCATCAGGCCTTTTACAATCTTTGATTGCTCTGCTTTATTTGGAAGTCCTACAGAGCTGCTGCTCAGCTTGACTGTATGATTTCATTTGTTACTGAGGTGGTCCCATGCTCGTAGAGGGTCACCACCTGCAAGCAGTACTGTAAATTACTCGCCGGGCCTAATTGTGCATGTCCGCTGTATCACTATAAACCACGAGTGCTGTGCTAACTCTATTGTCAGGTACTTAATCAAGGCCACCAGATTTATTTCCCTAAAATAACTCAGGGGACAACCACAAGCAGAGGCCTGAGTAATTGGACTGCTTTTTGCACCTAAAATGAACCACCGATTCTAAGTGAGCTTTGGAATTGATCAAAATAATGATATCAGCCAACATATAACGCCTTCCCTTTCATCCTGGAAGGTGCGTTGTGCTTAATAGGGCCAGATGTTGCTCAGACTGACCTCACATGGGGGGGTACGGTGCCATTATGTCAATCAAAACACTTTTAACACTTGATAAGTCACAGGTTTAAAGCAGGAGCTCAATTATTCAGAGTCTTACCGCAAACATACGCAGCAGCAGGAGCAGGAATTCAGGTGAGTCTATTCCCTCCAGCGAGGAGCTGCGAAGAAAGAGACAAAGGAACCCAACGATGATGACGGTTCAATTTACCAAATTACACAAAATCAAGAAGGGATACATTTAAAAAGCTCTTTTTAACTCATTTATCGTACGCTTTACTTGTTGCTCTGTGTTTATTTACTTTTAAACTTCACAGGGGAGCTGTCATACGAGTTTCTGTGTAATTTGTACACTGCAAAAAACTGAAATCTTAGGAAGTGCTTTTGTCTTATTTTTAGTACAAATGTCTTTTTAGACTTAATATGAGCCTCATTCACCGAACCAGTCCAGAAACATGTCTCATTTAAAGATATTTAAAGACAAAAATCAGCTCTGAATTGTTTGTAACAAGTAAAAAAAATCTGCCAGTGGAGTAAGTGAAAGTTTCCTGTATTTAGACATTATTCTGAACTTGACAGGTAAATTTTTCTTACCCCACTGGCAGATTTTTTTACTTGTTGCAGGTAATTCAGACCTTATTTTTGTCTTTTAATATCTTGAAATAAGACGCGTTCCTGGACTTGTCTGTTGAATGTGGCTCATATCAAGTATAATAAGGCAATTCTTACTTTAAACAAGACAAAAACACACTTGCTTGGATGTCAGTTTTTGCAGTGTAGGGCCTGATTTATTTTAGAAATATATAATGAATAAAATAACTTCTTTGTCAGTTCCTTAATGCTTACAAAGAAGAAAAATATGAATTACAGGCAGAACATTTTACTGTTTTACAAAACTTTGTTCTTCAGTATTTGTTTAACTTAACAACGGAGAAAATTTTAAGTACAAGAACATGCAGAAAAGCATTTAAAAAGCCTGTAATCAGCAGATAATCAGCAGATAATCGGCAGATAATCGGCAGATAATCGGCCGATTATCGGCAGAACTCCTGCTGATTATGATCATTTTAATTAGCCAATTAAATTGGCTGGCTGATATATTGCTCAGGCCCTTGTATTTTTTTTTTATCATAAACTTTATTCTAACTTTAAAATACGAAGAATCAAAAGACTTTTGTTTTTGTCTGACTCACATTGAACACCGCGTTTGCTGAGATCAGGAGTGATGTATCTTTAGTTAAGAATGAAAAAAAAAAAAAAAAAAAAAAGACAATTTAAGTTACACTTCCATAGAGCTGCCATGTAATCTGTGTGCATTCAGCACAAAACGCCCTGGCTGATATTCCTCTATAAGTTAAATAAAACATTCTGTAAGTCAGTTTGGACAGATTTTTAAAGGAACAGCCTCAGCACTTATCATCATAGATCTACTGGATCAGAAAACCACATTTAACAACAATAATCTCATTTTAAAACAATTTCCATTCACTTTTCTTCATACAGTGCCTGCATATAGCACTCTGTAATCTAACTCCTTTCTGTCAATGTGAAGCAGTGCGCAGTGAGAGCAGAGTGAGCACTGAGCATGCAGGGGGAATGTGGTCTGTGTTGGGATGTCAGAAGCATAATGGCCAGCTGAGTCATAGGTTATAAAAAGCTGTCATTAGGGATTTCTGTCCTCAGCAGCTCATCACACAGAGCTGTGAATTATTTATTACGCTGGAAACTCAAGTGGCCCGTTACTCAAGAGCGCCTGGTTTCCTGCACTGCCATTTCCTCAGGCTTGTTTAATAAAAGCATTTACTTGTTGTAATTAAAGTCCTGGAGAGGATCTGATGTATAAATAGGAACTGATTTCATTAATGCAGCTACAGTGCTGATTTTTTAAATGGATGTAACAAATTATGATGTGATGTTTGAGCCTCTAATGAGAGGTTTCTTACCATGGAAGTGTATAATCAAAGTGTTTATATGATTAGGATGGACCTTTTATTTACTTTGCCTGCAGTCCAAACGACCAGCCAATCAGCAGGCACGTTACATTAAAAATTTCTATTTCTATCTTCAAAAGCCCAAAGAGCCTCAGGCTGATGATGTGGAAACTTTAAAGAATACTTTTCAGCACACCGAGCATCATGGAAGTCACACAGGTAACATTTTACGCTCTAAAAATCCAAAGACCCCTTAAATCAGCTTCACTTCATTTTCCCTCCTCAGTTATTGATAGCAAAGTCGATGCAAATCAGCTCGGGCATTTTTCCTCTCTCTGTTTTGTTCTCAGTATATGAAAATGGTTAAAAATCCCATGGGTCAGTGAAAATGATCCCTCCACTCCAGTCGCCTGCTCTAAGTCAGCCAAAACATTCCAGACTTCAAAAGGCGGCTTTGCCTACCAGGGCCATTCAGTGTCCCAACCTCCATGGCCCTGGAGGACTTGGTTATTTGGATAAATTAATTTTTGGAGTCTGCCTGAGTTGCAAAAACAACCTCCTGCTTGACAGCAAATTAGTCTAACAGAAAAACCTTGAAATACATAAGGTAAAGGAAACTAAACCGATTCTTTTTCCGGAGCACAAAATGGATTTCTGTTTATTAGCTGCCCTGCTGAGTTTGTGGGTTCATATAGTTTGAGAAACTGTATAAAAAAAGAATAAAAAATATAGTGGAATACATCTGTAAACTTATCTGCTGGCAGGTGAAGAGTTTCAATAGGCAACACCAGCACACAGGCTGTAAAACACACAGGCTGTGTACAATACACAGCTGACAGGCTGTGCACCATAAAACAGACTGATGTTAAACTTTAACAACTGTCAGCGGTATCGAAAAAAAAAAATGTATAAAAACCAAAATCACTTGAAGACTCAGGCATTTATGAAAGTGAAGAAAATAAACCCCAAAGCCCAGTCTGTAAAAAAAGAGGGAGGAAAATAGTTACAGAGGGAAAATTATGCAAACAGATGAAGACAATCCAGAATTAATGGTCCGCAACATTTTCAGGCACTCAAAGAGCTGTCCAAGGACACCATAGGGGAGACTGCATGGCCCCAGTAATTGGAGGAGCATGTAACTTCAAAAGTGAGGAGAACAGACTGGAAGAACTTTCCTCTGAAGTCAAGTCTTAAAGAAAACGTGAAGCACATGTAGGGTACAGTAGGGAATCTGCTACATGTGTGAATGAAAATTGTTCTCGTCATTGATGCAGACATGATACACTGCAGTATTCCTGCTGCGCTACCACACTTTTAAAAAGCCGAGTCAATTCAGACTCGGAGTCTTTGGGTCGCAGCTGTTCAGGCTCAGGTCAGAGAAACATGAAATGCAGCAAAAAGAAATCAAACTGGGTCGAAACAAAACAAGACATTCCCACATACCAATAAAGACGTCTATAAAATACATCATTCAGAGGATGTGACTTCACCCTATGAAAAATAAAAAAGCTTTAAAATGTTATGGATATAAGTCACAAAAGGTGTGTCATTTATGAGGTTATGAATTTGAACCACGTTCTGATTCCTTCATGAAACAGATGAGATCCAGGGACAGGAGAGGGGAACAGGGGCCTTGAATTTGAGAGGAGTATCGTGTTATTAAAAGTACTCCTAAAATTGTTAGCCGACAAAATATGGGTGACTAACGAAGGTCTTTCTGAATCCATATTGCAAACATCTGAATGTGAGAAATAGCCGCTTTCCTTACAATAAATGACCAGAAAATAAACATCTTTGTGTTGATTTAAAACAAAAACCAAGCAGTTGGACATGTTGACCTTCTGAGAGTAATGAAATAATAAAATGATGAATAAATAATCATCAGATTAATCTACAGTAACAGAGGATATTTGTGCCAACCCTGTTGACTTGGATTAATTCATATCGAGGTGTTTCTTCTTCTCGAATTTTGTCAATTCCAACGTGTTTTTGACTCATGTATCGTGAATAGTTTGATCGCAGACATAAAAAGACAGTTAACCTAAATTTTATAGAGATTTAAAGGATACCAACACGATGAGATGGGCTAAGGAAAGATCATGTTTGTACCTTGCTTCCCCTTTTCAAACAATTAGCCCCAAAATGTTTGTGCACCCATACGCTCTTGCGCTTTCAGTACAAACTGAACCAATACTCAGCAATGATTCACTATTACGTAGATCCAGGTGCATAAATTTGGCAGCTTCTCGAACTGACATCTGGAAACTGAAAGACTCACGGAAATGTGTCAATTTCTTTATATAAAAGAAAACAACATCTCATCAGAGGAGAAACAGCTTTCACAGATCATCCACTATTTCTTAGTGCTGTGCTGCTACACGGCCCATTTCTGCAACCTGGACTGTAATCATGATGGCATAACTTTGACATAACCTACACTTCTGTCTTGATGATGTGCTTCAGCTATACATCACGAAAATGAGCCCAAGTTAGGAGGAAAATGAAGACAAACTGTATCATATTGGAATGGGAAAAGCAGAGGGGAACACAATCTTTCCAAGGTCCTTTAGTCTGTGGGAAGAACATCATGTGTGTTTGAGTCAATACACCAACTGAGGAGAAAATGTCCATTTTTAACCTGTTATCCATCACTGTCAAGTGTGGTGCACAGTGAAAGAGGAAGTAATTAGACAGAAAAATGACTGCTGCCTGGGGCAGAATGAATGAGAGTAAAGCCCAGGTACAACTGATGTTAACTTAAGGCAAATGATATTTTGATAAATGTGCTGCATGCAACTCGCACTGCCTGCACAGATCTATGTTGGGGAGTTAAATTATGTTATTTTTAGGTGTTTGTGCCACTGGGGGAATATATCAGACAAAAATGCATTAAAACGCTATACAATGCAGGTAAATGCACTCAGGTTTACAAATAGGATGACTGTAATGTGTCGAAATATAGTGGACTTGCACCAGCTAGTGTAGGGTAGGCTAATGTAAAATTAGCACTTTGGTAAATAACTCCTCACTTATTGGCAGAACACTTCAGATAACATCTAATTAACCTTGACTTCATCGAACTGATTTATGTTTGAAAAGAAATGTCAGACGAATATAATTTAAATTCAATTTAAGATGTGTTTTGTCGAATGTAAGGGTTTAATTTAAACAGCTTATGTGTCTGCGGATGGATACAAACCCTATATGACAGATTCTTATGACAGAGCTAACACTGGAACTATGATTCATTGAGCCTCTGTGACTGATGTCTCCGCCCATCGAGAAACGGCTTCACACAACGCTGTCAATTCCCAAACAAACGAGTGCCAGTTATACAAGATAGAAAACCAGAAAAGTGAAAGAAAAGTAGAGCAAACGCAAATAAACTTGTCTCGTAAGTGCATACCTTCTTCTGACGCCGCTGTCACCGCATGCAACAAGTCTCTTCGTCCAGGAACATGAAATTTACTCTTTCCGACCCGTCAACGTGTGCTCCTTTTTCTCGCCTTGCTGTCAGGAAGATTTGCCACCGATGATGAACCCTGAATCAATAGAAACACAGGTAAAAGAAACGCCTTTGTCTGCCCCAAAGTTTCTGACGATCGCACGAGAGTCGAAAGGTTACACTACATTGACAAGATAGACACGCGTGTGCGCGCGAGCTGCCCACCGGTATCAAATGTACCGGGCACGAGGACACTTAAAACAGAAGCGAATTATTATAATTGACTGTTATCACTGACAGTTGTTCAAGATAGATTAAACAGCTCAGCAATATATTGACTTAAAAGATAAATATAGGTTTACCAAATTGTTCAGGTGATTAAAACATTAAATCAGCTTCACAATGTGCATCAATAATTCCCTTTATTTCTTTTTGCAAGAATTATGGATGCTGAATTGTTATTGTGCGTATATGTATGAGAATCTATTGCGCCATGAGCCTTTGGGCATGAACTACAGCGCCACCCATAGGTTTCACCATGACAAAAAATCCCACCAGGAATCTCTTAAAATATACTGTAATTTTCATGTTTCCAATGTTCTTAAACAAATATTGGGAGAATATTTTTTAAAGAAAAATTAAGGGGGAAAAGTAGTTTTGATTCAGGAACATTTTCTAGACGATTCTAATCTCCACTTTACCTAACTGGGTATTTTTGAGCTAAAACAAATTTAAAAACACATAATGCAAGTAATGGAGAAAATAAACAACACAGTAAACATATAGACACACAAGCATCTATGTTGATAATAGAATAGAACGTACTTTATTGATGCCCGAAGGGAAATTCAGGAGTCACAGCAGCAAACAAAGTGCAAAAATTCCAAGAATATATTAAAAGTATAATATTATAGATGTCAACTAGAACAAAAAGGGATTTTAAAGAGAAACTGCTTCATTTTAAGAGCTGAAAAACTAACGGCTACAGTGTGAAATGTATTGTTAAAATAAATGAGGTCAAAGTTTATCAAAATTTGTGGTATCGAAACAAGTACAGCTCTTTATTCTGTGGGTGTTGTAAGAGTTCTTGAAAAGAAGAAGAGACTATTATAGAAGCATTACACCTGAATATACACCTGACACACTAGTATTCTTCTCATATTTCAAATCTATTTCTGCTTTGAATGAATGCAATATCATACTTATGTGAATGGCCTCCACAATGTAAAGCAATTGTCGTATTACTCCTTTGATAATATCAGCTCATTGGGCTAGAAGATTGGATGGACAGCAGTTAACAGCCTTCAGCAATACATCATAAGACAATTCTGATGATTTGTTGCATCAATTGACTCTCCCTGTAATCTCATTTGGGGTGGAAAATGCACTCATCCAGAGGTTCCAGTCCAGGCCTTCATTTCCACAGAGCAGCCCACACACCTTCTGATAAAGGGGTTCGAGTGGATGCAAAGCGCCACATATCCTTGAGAGCATTTTTTAATTTCTTGGTGCTCCATCTGTTGAAATGATAAAGTGCAGCCATAATGGAGTGCAACAAGATTAAATTAATCAGGTTTGTCCATTATACCGCCGCAGGCTCTTCACAGATGATTGCAATTTTCTCTGTCAGGCCCATTATTGTAAGATCTGTTTAGCGGCTTGATGCAATTAAAATGGACTTAATGTAAATTTAACAATACAAATAACACTTCTGTCTGTGTATGTTTTAGAGGGGAGCGGCTGGAGGGTCCTGAAGTGCAACAGTAAACACCCACTGTAACCATTTTTAACTTCAAACAAACCAGAGTGCTATTTGATTAGCGCGGACGCTGTGATCAATAACTATGTTTCATGTTTTCATGTTCTCTGTGATGTCAAAGGATCCGGTTGCACAGACCACCCTTGTCTGGACATGGGCAGTAAGGAACACAACACCTTCCACAAGCGTATCATGATGTCCATAGATCATTTGAACCTGCGGTGGAGGGGGGGAGTTTAATGGAGTCGCTCTGATGAAAGCGTATAAAGTGCACGCCTTTACTCTCGTGTATGAATCTCAGGGTTCACTCCAGTAGGTGAGGCAGACTTGAGAGAATTTTTTTATTAATTTCTCCCAGAGCTGATCTAATATTTTCCTGATTGGTTGCTTCCTCCGGCTGGATCAGGTCACTGCCAAGGGACAAAGCCTACAGGATGTGTGCTTAACAGGAGGAGATCTCGGCCTAGCTCCACAAAGCTCCCAACGCCACTTAAACACGGGAATGGCGGAACTGTCACGCTAAAAATGTCAGATGCTTTTTATTCTCAGCACCTCTATAATTTTTGATTTATGCCACACAGTAAAATAAAACAATGCTCTGATGCTCCTCTCTGCATATAGATACTCCAACACTCCTGAGGACCAGGTTTCTGGAGGTACGAGGCATTTTTCATAGAGCTATCTGGAACCTCTGAGCAACATCTGTTTTAGGTGATTTCACTGGATTTGAGGCGGCTGAGCTGTAGGTTATTGTGGCTAAATGAAGAATTACCATAACCAATCAGACAATGCACTTTATTACATTATATGCTGCATTTCATATTGAGGTCAGGTGTTTTATATTAGCCTCCTATCATGTTACAAGCAGAGTGAAATAACTCAACCTGGAGAAAAGTGCATATTTTCCCTGATTTGAAAAAAGACAAGGTGATGGTTGTTATTTTTAGTTCTCTATGTTTCTCACTTTTTTGAAATCACACAATGAGATTGATAAAACCAGTGTCCCACCCAGGTATCCCGAGGAGGTATGAATAGTGTTGGAGGCATCTTTCACAAGAGGTGCATTCCAGTGGTCATGGCAGGCCAACAACAAGTCAATCATTCCCATTTTGTTCTCCAGTAATTTAGCAGGTGTCACCCTTTCTCTTTTGTTAGCTAGAGGGATGGCAGTGATAGATGGAGAGAGAAGAAAACATTATGGATTCCACCCAAAATCGCATTACGTAATGTTTTTAGGAGTTTTCTGCTATAAATCAAAGAAATACAATGACACAAAAACAGATGCACATATTAACTAACACTGTTTAGGTGTTTTTTTGTGTGTTCAAAACACTATAAATGTTAAGACAATAGAAGTCTCTAGTTTTGTATGAAGGTTTAATGGGTACACCACGGATTAACAACTAATGCATGGCAAAAATGTGAGCAAGTCTTTTAGTTAAAGGGTTAATCTGTAATTTTTCTGATATTTTTCTTCCAAAAAAAGACAAAAGTTGTTGCCATAACTAACTGGTATCTTATAAAGCTAATGATTTCCTCATGTATTTGAACTAGTTTTAGCTTCAAAATTGGTGTTTTAAATACAAGTGGGAATTCCATCTTTTTATACTTGGAGATCATGGCTCGCTCATTTGAAAAGGAATCTTTTAACCCTTAAAGTTGGGTTCACATCAAAAGTTTCCCTGGAGTCAACAAAGGCCAAACATTTTTGAAGCTCCTGTTGATTATATTGCTAGAGTTTCCTGTGGTGTGAGGTATGTTGAGAGTAATTTGACTGAAGCAGGAAGCACAACAAATGCAGTCGAGACAACATTTATGAACACAAATTTCAATGTGCCTCTGTAATGGAGTACCAGTTTGCTGAAACAGTTTGCAAAAACTTGTGTTTATATTCATGCCCTGCCCCAACTGACAAGTTGATAAGTTAAACACATATTGATACAAAAGATGCAATAGGTCCTTCAGGTAGCTAAGCAGCTAGCAACTTTAGCCCGACAACCATCATCTGTCTTGTTAGATTTCCAGTTTCGAGATTAAGGACTCAGGTTTTTGGAGAATGAAATCTGCTAGACTGTAGTGGCCTGTGATTGCCAAGTTCTATAAGAATAGGACTCTTTAAACTGTCATCATTTGTTGTCACATGTGGGGTCTCAAGTTTTTAATCATGTTGAGTTCTATAAATCCTTTAAGTTTGAGCCAGGATGGAGGAGGCCAGCGAAAAAATCTTGAAAGCCTATTTTAAATGCAGAATATGCACAAGAATAACAAGACATAATATGTATTGGAGTGTAGCTTAAGTAATATGTTTTTAATTAACTAATAATACTCAAAATAAATGTGTCATTTTAATAATCAATTGCTATCTTTGGACTTTTATTTGTTTGACTTGCTGACATTCTGCCAAACATCCAAAACAATAACAAGAGAAATACTTTGATTCATTACTCTGGTGGTATACGCCCTCAAGGGTATGCCTGTACATTTGCCAAATCAAATACCCCTGCAGGTATGCAGAACCCTGAAAATGCACTTCAATCTGTCCTCTATCAGTGGTTACTTTGGAGAGGAAGTAAGGCCAATGTTTGAGAGTGGAGCGAAATAATGAGCCGTCCACTCCAAAAAATGTTTAATACAAACATACAAGCACCAGGACCAAATGCCAAAATCTCCCACAAGAAGATCTTATGAAGGCCAGGTCCAGTGGGAGAACATAAAGTATGGGAAATTTGTAGCAGGGGGAAGTACTCCAAAACTGCTCGGTACAATTATTCTGTATGTATGGATCTTTTTAAATATGTGATGAAAAAGAGCTGGCGTTGAATGTAAGACCTCTCCTTCCCCTTTTACTCAGTCAGAATGGTTTATGAGATGCTCCTTCTGATTGAAAAACGGCATCAACACCTTGCCAAAGTTGGCAGTTCTTCTGTTATATAGAACTTTTTCTTCACTGCAGGGAGCTATGTTACCTTTTCTGAATTTTCACTTCGGACAAAAAAAATCTTTTAGACTTGTAATATAAACTTCATTTCAGTAGGAAATAATGTGTTGAAGTAAAGAATATAAGAAAAAGCAGGCATGGGCAAGCTTACCTTATTGGCTCGTCTTGGATGTAATATAATTTGACTAGTGTGCCATCTGCAACCAACCTCTTAAATCTCATCATTTACTTCAGACTGACACCATTTTCTGCCTGGTTTGTCTTACATATCTGTGTTTTTATACAATAACCGGTGGATGTTCAGACAAGAGCACATCCTATAAGAACATTAAACATGTCAAAAATGTGCTGGCAGACTGTGTATTTGCTTTAAAAGCATTTATGTGTCATTCAAAGGTGCTATCGTGGCACTTTCAACCAGGAGGTAGTATTTCATGATGATGTAATAACTTTCTTTTTAGGGAGGAAAAGTCTTATTGGATTTGTAAAGCATCTACCCTGCTGTTTCTTAATAAAGACAAAGTAACCTCTGCCATAAAAACAGGCCGCAGCCCATATGGTGGAGCTGACTTAATAATAAACCTTCACCGGGGCTTCACTGTATTGAAAACATCTATATCCTAAAGTGGGAAACACGCATTGAGTAAAAATGTGTTTGCCTTATAGGAATAGGTCAGCTATAGGTGTGGTTAGGTCTGTAGATGGATAGTGATCATTTGGATTAAACTGCATTTAGCCACACTTGTATCATGGGATTTTCCTTGGCTACATGCAAGCAGATGCTGAGCCAAAGCCCAGCTTAGTATTTTGACAGCAGAGCCAGAAAAAACAAAAGTGTTTTGCTTTTCTGATACAAAAAGAAAAAAAAGTGAGGCAGAAAGAAACGAAGATGTAGTGGAGAGAAACGGTAGTCCCCTTAGCCACTGCCTTACTCAATCCATATGCGAGGCTTAGAGGCAGGAAATACCCACAATTCAGTGTAATCAGGGTAGAGGCCGCCTATACCCCATTGCAACAGACCTGGTGGAACTGATTGGGCACCATTTGGGCAGGCAGGAGCTAAATATGCAGCACACTCAAAATGTTACATTTTCATACGGGCAATCAAAGTAATGGTAGGGAACAAGGTCTATCTCCCATGAAAATGTAAGTAGAAATGGATTTGCAAAAGTTTGTCTGTATGATTTATGGGTTGACCCCGAAGCTAGCAGCTCCAGTTTGCTGCCAAATGTATGTTAGCAATAACAGTGCACATTTACCTTACTTTGGAATGACAAGGTGTGTCCAAATACAGGGGCTGCATTCTTTTAAAGAGCACATTTTAAAATCAATTACATTATTTGACTTAGACAGCCCAGTTCCAAAGGCTACTTCCAACATGGCCAACAAATGCATCTTCTTTTGCAACACTGGCCTGTTCCATGATTCTTTGCACACCAATTCAAACATACTGCCCAGATAATACACAAAGAAACATCAAGATTTTATTTTAACAAAATGAAATAGTGTGCAATAATTTTTTTAAGACTAATACATTAAAATTTGAAATTATCTGTAAAATCAATGTAATGGTAGTTGATTTCAGTAACACTAGTTATGTTTGCTAGTTTGACAGCGAGTTATCTGCTGCTAGGGCGCAAGGGCGCTGCAAGTGTCTACAACACAGGCTCCAAAGGCACAGATACACATTTCAAAGTTATAAATATTTCATCAGTCCACAAGTTCATTTGTAATTGTTGCACACTCACAACTAGTTTTGATTTACAAATTAACACTTTTATCTTGTGTTGCTGCATTGCTTATTCACAATTTTTTTTGACTGCAGTAGGAATATTTTAAACCCAAGTTAAACTTTAACAGAGCAAATGATGATGCTCTTCCTGTTGTATGACAGTTTGTTTTTACTTTGAGGGAGAGTTTCTGGCACATTAGCATATGACAACACTTCTCTAGCATGCTGGCATTAGCCCTGTGTTCTCTAAGCTTGCAACTCCAGCTGGTTGCCAAAACAAACTAAAGTGCAAACAGCACACATTTGCTGCTGCTTGGATTGACATCTTCTCAAGTTATGAATATTTGATCACAGAAAGAACACATAAGGAACTGCTTTGCACTCAATAAGCTTTAAAAAGTCAGTTGCATCACTAATTTACAAACCACCTCTTAACTATGCACACATATTTCAACCACAAGCAGAACTTGTTTGACAGTCCAGTGGTTTTTTTCATATTAAGGGAGAACTGCTGCCATGTCAAACCATAACAATACTTCTCCCAAGCTAGCATGCTAGCTCTAGTCTGTGTCAGAACCAGAATGGGGTTTCCCAGCTTGACAAACAGGGGCTGGCTGGGTTGTTGTCTGTAAAGCTTGACATTAATGGAATTTGAAGAGTCTGCATGTTTACTGATGGTTGGTTTTTGGTTCTTCCCCTTTTTCAAGAATTATTGGGGAGGGTTGAGGGAAACAAGGGGAACGACAGCTGATGTGGTTTGGTCAAAGGGAGAGGGAACATCTGCCTTTGATTTAATGTGTGGCCCAATAAAGAACCAAAGCACTGGTGCAATATCTGTCTTTCCCTCTCTGACTTCTTGCTCTTTTTCTCACACACACTTCAAAAAGGCATCATTTTGCCGATCATAACACAGCCCAGGATTTTCTTTATGATCACTTTTTTTCTCCTCTGCACTGTAAATGTAAACACTGGCTGTTACATTCTGAGTAAGAGCGAGGGCTGGAGTAGTTAAATCCTTGATTTGTACCTCTTGAAAAGTCTCACAAGTCCCCCTTGCCCCTCCACCCCCGCTCTCCACCTCCTCCTACACAATTCCCAGGTCAACAAAGCTCTCAATATGAGGCGCGTCTGGTCTACTGTGACAGCATATGGTTATCCACTCAAGGTGTCCAGAGACACTCGTTCTTAATACTTTTCCAATAAATAATAAAGTATGCAGCATATTAAATCAAAGCAGAAGCATTGAAAAAAATATCTTAAAGTGTTGTTTTGCTTATAATCTAGTATTTCCTTAATGCTTGTAATGTTATACATAACGGTTGAGCTGGATCTAACTACGATAATTTTTTTCTGTCTGCAATCAAAGTATCCCCCTTTTGCAGTCAAGCATTTAGCAATAAAAGCAGCTATACTGTAAACACCCTAAATTAGACACTGATTACATCATATTTTGTATTGGGGTGGGGGGGGGGGGGGGGTCACGTGACATTTTATGGGTACTGTCAGTTATGGGCACTAACCATGGAGATGATGTTTATTTTAAGAAAACAAGTGTGCGATTTGGCTGTTAGAGGACAATTCCTTAAGAGCTCAGCGCCTCTGAGCAGATGTTTGCAGTGTAAACACAAAGTGAAAATTAGAATGACGTAAACCCAGAAAGTCTGCAGTCTGTTACTGTCACCTCTGCTGCCCAAGTTTAGCAATTAAGCTGATCTGATTCCATCACAGTGAGTCCTCCCTGTGGTTTTATTGTCTGATAGGATGATAGACAGATGCTGCCCTTCCTGAGTTTGAGTGTGTACTTTGGTTGTTATGGGGACAACGAGACAGGCATGATGGAGACGTGTGCTCAGACTGATAGCATCTCTGGAAGGCAGTTCCCCTGGGTTAATGGGGGAGTTATCTTATTAGAGCCCCTCCTCTGCTCTACTCCTCCTCTTTCTGGCACAGAGCACCCATCATTGTCTGTTTTCTCCTGGAAGGAAAAGAGGCTAATGGCCTCTGGAGCATAGAATGCAGCCAGAGCCGGACTGTCCATCAGGACCACCGGCATAGTGTCTGTTAGCTTGGCTGGATGGTTGGCCTGGAGTTTGTGAGCAGCGTTAAAAGTATCTGCTTTAAACCTGTTGTGATCATGGTTCCTTTAACTTTATATGTACAGTATCTGTATTATTTGACACAGTTTTTCTCAAATTATTTCAGACCAAGGACCACTTATTCCACCAAAAAATGATGATTGATGATTTTGCCTGTAGGCTCGTTAATGAAGTAACGTTAGTTTGACCTTTTTCTCTGAGGGTGGTGAAAATTTTGAGTCCCGGCAAACTGTTTTTTTTTTTTTTTTAAATGATAATTATTTAATGTTCCATAAAAAAACAAAAATAAAATTTACTCACTGTCAAGGCGGACCACTAGGAGGGTCCATAATTTGAGAAACATTGATCTAACACTAGTATATGATTGTATAGGTGTATTTTTCACAACACAAATAACATGTTATTGCTTAATGCTCCTCTGAGGACTTTTTAGGATGGTAATGAAACAAACTGATATTAACAAAGATGCCTCTTTATAACCTAAAATGACTTTTAAACATGTCCAGGATAGGGTCACTGCAGGGGCACAGGATATTACTTTTTGAAAGAGGGAGCCAAAATCAATTCAATCAGAGGCTCTTTACTGGAGCTTTGTTAGGATATTTATGTGAATTGTGACATCGTTCTCATGGTTATCACTGTCTTGTTATATAGTTGGTTTAGCTCAGCCTTTTATCTAGTCTTATGCTGTGTTCTAGTACAATCTCAGGAACAATGTGTATAGCTGGTTGATTGACAGATAGCTCCTGTCTCCAGCTCATATCTGCAGGCCTTACTGACTCTGAATGACCTTCTACACAGTCTCCATTAACATCATGCTCAAACAACAGTCACGCACTTGAATAGCACATCTCCCTGAAACCCAGCTGTGGGTTGAGACAGCAGTGTCAATCATAATGATGGCCACTTACTTCCGGTTGTTTAGCTAAGCTCTACCTCTGTATAGGCGTAGCCAATGAATGTGTTAAATGTGTACTGCTCCTGGGGTTCATTAGGGCTCATTCTGTTGAGACCAGCGCTGTGAACTTTACCTGTGACCAGAATAAATGCTGAACTGAGAAATAGCTCTTCTTCCAGTGATTCTTGGGAGGTGTTTGTCCAAAAAACTGGGGGATCTTAACAGCTTTAAAGGTGCAGTGTCCAGTATTTAGCAGTATTTTGCTAAACAGACTTAGTGGAAATCAAATTTATAAGCTTAACATCAGAATTATATAATGCTATGTAGCACAGCATGCTCAATAAAGTTGAAATAAGAACTGTACAACATTTTACAACAATGCTGGGGCAACAAGCAGAATCCAAAAACATAAAAATAACAAATATTAATCTTTTTACTGGAGTTTAGATTATTATCTTTGATCCTCTTCTCAGTCTCCTGTTCATCTTTCTCCAACCACCCCTCCCTATCCCTCTTCACCACTTCTTCCTTCCTAACTGCTGTTTTCCAGGATCAATAATTCTTAGGGGGTGCCTTATATTTTCTCTCAACACACATGCAGGGCCATGAATCACTGCTATGCTTCTCTGACAGGAAGGATGCTTTGAGTAGAAAACATCTCAAGCAAGCTCAGGTCAGGTGGAAAGGTGAGGACAGCTTAACGAACTGTCCAAAACAACACGCCCTCTTCTATTGCTTTGTAAAAGATGTTGTTCTTTCTTTTTGGTGCTCAGTCAATGGATGGGTAGGGGGCGTAAATTAGAAAGCAACATTAAACTGTCAGTCTAGACTTTGAACAACATGGACAAGTTTTACAGACTGGAATGCACATTTTAGACACCAAATTGAGCTGCTTGTGCAGCTTAGAGATACATTAATGAAAAAGTGGATTTTCAAAAGTGTTTTCCTTGAGTGTGGAGTTTTTTTTATATACATTTGTAGACATGTAACTCCATTAAAATTGAAGAATGGATTTTTTTTTCTAACCTTCTCACGTCAAGCACTTTTTTGAGGAGGCATTTTATAAACTCAGTTTTTATTAATTTTATCTAAGTTTTTTAACTCATCCCTTTTTAAAGATGCCTTTGTTCATCCCTTTGTTCTAAATTTAAACGTGCTGTTGTGTAAATCATCCTGTCCCAGCTCTTTCTTTCTTTGCCGTCAGATAAAGTATTCTTCCTGCACATATGTTCTATTGTGAAAGTCAAAGGAAGCCATCTTTGAAGTTTTCAGAAACATTAAGTTTGCTGTCTTCTCCAGAGCTGCTAGTTATTTTCGCATGGCTCCTGAATGCAGCACTAAGACATTGACCTCAGCCTCAGTAATGGCCCCTCGGTGGCCATCCTCCCTCGCAATGACCATCTCCTGCATTGTTGAGTCCTGAGGTGCACGACATTTTTACGCCGTAACTTATGCAACTCAACCAGCAAGGGTGCACTTGTAAGATGTTTGAAAACAGAAGTGAGGAAAAAAGGGAAGGTCGAGGACAATCTTTAAGATCAGAGTCAACCAGGGCTTGCATGAGGATAGCTCAGTTCAGCAGAGATCACAAAATGTGCTTCAGGTTTTTCAGAACTTCAAAAGTGGTATGGGGAAGGTGACTCACTCTCAGCAGGGGAGGCTGATATATGGAGTGAGGATGGAGACAGTTTGAGGCTCTTGGAGGGGTTTATGCGGAAACTTCTTGGACAAACTCTCGCCGCACCGCGTGTGACCTTGTGACCCATGTTCAGTCAAGAGAAGAAGAAATATTTTCACTTTTTCCTCAACAAAAGATGCCCCAAAGCAATAGTCTATAACACCCGCCAAGGCTTTGGTTTATACTGAAAGCACGAGAGGAAAAAAGTGTTAGACAAGAATCACGCTCTGTGTAACCACATATTTAAAAAGTTATCATGTCCAATGGGGCATACAGTCCTCCCTGGGCCTCAAATCAACCCGTTTTGTTTCTTTAAGAGGTGAATAGTCGCAAAGCGGGGCCAAAAACAAACAAAAAGCACAAAAAGTGTAAAGTTTGATGGGTTTTTGTGCCATTAATTTATGATTTTGAGTCAGAGGTATTTCCTGGAGAGGCTTATGTTTTTCCTACCAGGCTATAATTGTGGTGATTTACACCAGTGGCTACAGAAACATTTAATTTCCCCCTTACTCTGCTCTTCACTGCAGCACAGGCAGCTCATTGTGTGTCTGCATTTTGATAAAGAATACACAGATAAGTGGAGACTGGTAGCAGACAATGGCTTTTCTATTGCAAGTGTGTGTAATCGTCTTGTGGAGGGAGGCACTGTGTTTTGGCAAATTGCATCAGATTCATCAGGCTATAGGCATCTCTTTTCCTGCTCGCTCCTCAGGTTTCCTCTGCCCCATCACAGTGCAGGAGCTTTACTACGCTGCTTGCCCTCAATAGGCAGGGCCGACACTAAGATTTCAGATGCTGGCCAACTTCTCAGAGGGAACAGGTGTCCCCTCTGTCTGCCTGTGGTCGAGGTCCTGCACTGGAAGCATGGGAAAGGGCAACCACTGCAGAGGTTCTACCCCAGCGGACAGGTAACAGAGAGCCTTTCAACTCTGCCTGAATTCAGCTAAATTGGTATCCTTTTAGAAACCACGGGCAGCAGTTGGATCTACCAAATAAAGAGCGGAAATTTGTAGAGGGATTCCCAGTTGGCTCAAGGAGTATGGGATTTAAACAATGGGAAAGGAGAGAAACTATTTTGATGTGTAAATTAGATTAAAAACAGAGACTTTGACCAGGACTGCTTAACTTCATTGCTTCATAGAACAGATCTGTCTGTACTAACAAATAAATCACTGACTGAAATTTGCTGCACTTAAACACATCAAGGACAATCATTTTACTTTTTTAGGTGTCATTTCCTTGGGGACAAAAATCTCTAACTGGAAGAGGGATTGAAGGCTGGTGGTGGGCAGGTCATTATGAGGAGAGATCAAAAGAGCATTAGTGTCAGCCCTGAAGCAACCAGCTCATCAGTGTAACCTGTGATCCCAGGTGCAGGTGTGGAGGAGGTAAATATCTCAAAGGCTAACACCTTTAACCAGCAGAATGGGGGGGGGACTGGATAGTGGTTTATTACAACACAGAATCACATTGAATGAGAGTCATTTATCCTGGGTGCAAAATCGGCATAAAAATAACTCAATGTTCAACGCACAAAAATACAGCATTCCCAAAAAGTCACAATCAAATTCCAAACTGCCATGAAAATTATCTTTGAATTTTTGGAATAATACGTCAGCAGAAATAACTACTTCCTGCTGGAGTAAAATACTTTAAATAAGACAGAATTGTGTATCTTTACAATATGAAATAAAGTTATTCTACTGCTAGCTAGCAACTGCAGCTTAAATCGTCTTGAGACACATACGTATTACATGTATTACTTAATCATTAATCCACAATATCACCCTGTTATAGTAGCGTAGCTTGGTTTGACAGCCCTCTGCTTTACCACCCATTTGATCAGCCTCATTTTCCTCTATTTATGACAATCCCATGTGTACTCAACTCAAATTTCTGTAATTACTGCAATAGGCACAAGTCGACTCTTACTTAACCCTCAGCAATAAAATAATATTCAGTAAGCACCAGCCATGATTTCAATGTTAAGATTTGGTTGGAGACAAGGTGAAACATGCTTCAAACATCTTAGACTTAATTTCTTCCACTGTTTTAATTGGTAAAATCAGGGTTGTACAAAAATATCTATTCTTGAGTTTCAGTGTTAAGGGGAGAACAACTTTTTGGGACGACATTTCTCCAAAGAAATGTTCAAGCAGTAGTTGAAACCTTCATATTCAAACATGTAATTTTATGCTTTGTGTCCCCAACAAAGATCATAAATACTGTTCTTTACAGGCTGTGTGATGTTGAAAAGGAGGTCAAAAACATGAAAAAAAGAGCAGGTCAAACTTTCTCTGTGGTACCATAAAAACGAAGACATTAGATGCTCACTTGCTGAAGCTATGCAAATTCGACTGTGAAGACAGAAAGGGCCCAGGATGCTTATGTAGTTGGTGGATATATTATAACTGTGTAATTACTACAGTACAACATGTTACAAGTACTAAACTTATTATTATTATTATTATTATTATTATTATTATTATTATTATTATTATTATTATTATTATTGAAATTAAAATTAATTTATTTATAAGCGCCTTTCAGGTCACCCAAAGTCACTCTACACAGATAAAAACAGTTCAACAGTTCATTAAAATATTAATATATAAAACAGCAGAATAAGATGGAATGAAATAAGAAAAAAATACAGAAATACAAACATGGTAAAATAGATATAGTAAAATACAAAGAATAGTAAGTTAAGCTTAGAGAAATCAGGAAAGGCTTGTTTAAAAAGATGTGTCTTTAGTTTGGTTTTAAAGGCAGTAAGGGTTGGGCACTGAGGTAGAGCATTCCATAGTTTGGGGCCAGCTACGCTAAAGGCCCTGTCACCCATAGTGCTGAACCTGGAGGAGGGAATAGAGAGGAGCAGGGCTTCAGAGGAATGTCGAGGAAACTTTGGAAGAAACTTGGGCATAGACACCTCATGTTTTATTCTAGTTTCTGTACAAAAACTGTGAAACCTAGGATAGAAACTTCTAGATTTATTGGTTTTATACTGTTTTATACATTAAACTAGACTTACAATGATAAACTTTTTGTTAACTTTGAGCTGAAGTCTTGCTTCTCTCAGAATAACTGAAGATATTGAATAATTTAGGTGCTGAAACAGTTCTTAATTTTCACTCTCACTGACAACACTCCCCCTGCAAACCTCTCCCACATACATGTAGCCTAACATTGACATCTAAATCATCAAAGTCAAGCATAGCCTGGAGGAAGCTCCGAGGTTAGAGAACAAAGACGTTCACAAATGTCATGTGTGACCTCCACGCTCACATTCTGCACAGTGATAATATATATTGATGGGAATGCCATTAAAAAACAGTTTGGAGCTCCTCCTGGATTCATTTGCACTGACCCAGAATGCAGTATTTTCTTAACACAAGCAGCAGGCTGCTTTGATGTTATCTCCCTATCCAAACAGTGGAAGGCCGGCTGCCCCCGCCCCGCCTGTGGCCGCGGAGGACGGCGTCGATTAATCACAGTGAAGCCTGCGAGGGCGCGCTCATAAATCGCCTCGCTGCTCCTTAAACAGGAGAGTCCCAGGGCGCAGCGCCGTCATTTATCAACACTCTCCACTCCGGATGAGGAGTAAATAAAACTCTGAATTTGTAACTGAGGGAGAAGGAGGGGGGTCGTGTGTCCTGGGATGTTGAGCATATCCACTGGTGTAATGGTAAATAAAGAAATGTCTAAACTCTGACCCCTGAGCAGTCATCAGTTTAATTTGTTTATTTACTGAACAATTTCTTTGAATTCTTACTTCCTTGAAATTAACTCTCACCAGTTAGTTATCAGGCAACTTTATACGTAGACTAAATAATATTTATGCAGCAACTAAACTCGAAGTGTCTTACTCAAAATTTCAATGACTATTCTGAAGCCTTATGAATGATTTTCACATATCTATTACAGATTCTTACCTTAGTCAATGTTTAACCAATAGGGATGCCAGCAAAACTGCCAAAATATGTACAGACTTTAATGTCTATTAGATTTTAACTTGACTGACAGTGGAATTAATCTGAAACTATTAGTTATGCATTTAAGTTCAAAAATTTTGAAAGAAACACAAAAATGGCAACCCTAATACTGTACAAATTAACTAATCGAAAATAATCCACATACAGTAAAGTTGCTGACTAATGTATATTTACAGGACATCTTTTAATAACCTGATAAAACTGCCTCTTTTGAGATGCGTCTGGAGTGTCAGCTGTGAGGCAAAGAAATAAATTGATGCTACAGCTGCATAATGTTTCCCTCAAGTGGATGCTGGGGAAAATGCAGTGGTTTGGGCCCTAAAACTGTAGGCATTGTGATACTTTGTGTGTCCCTCACTGAATGTATGTTGTGTAGAACATAAAGTCTCACAAAAGCAAGTGCTCAGAAGGCTTTCAGTCAGGTTTAAGGCATCGTGGTTAATATTGGTCAAAATAAAAGTATGAGGAAATTGGAATATTTGAAATTTTGAGGATTTTATGATGAGGCTTGCTTTGCAGTAACCCTCAGTAAGATGGGTCAGACTGATCTCGAAGCACTTTAGAAATAAAACATGAACACCAGTAAAAACAGTTTCCCAGGATACACCGTTCTGACAGGCAGCGGATGTAAACATTGCTCCCTGTGTCCGGCAACTCTGGAGTCCTGTGAGAGTCTGGAAGAAGCAGCAGCAAAAAGCACTATCTCCGTCATCAGCACTCACCAGGCCTGTCCTCACACTGGCAACCCCACAAAGCCTGCCCGGAGACAGATGACAGCGCCACAAAGACAGCACAGGTGGCTGGCTACAGACCACCTGGAGCAGAAAAGCTTGGCCACACTAAGAACTCTGGGAGACAACTGCAGTCAGGGAAGAAAATTGGGGGTGGGGGCAAATTATTGTGGGGGTGAGGGGGTGGACAAAGTGAAGAGTTGGATGGGGGAACAAAAGATAGGAAGTCATTTGGGGAGAAGAAAGAGTTGTGTTCCAGCCCTTAAACTAATAATTTCTATGAAGGTATATTTTTAGCAGTTCAAAATTATTGAGTTGAAGTTCCTAAAATTTGGTAAATCTGCTCTTTTACTTAATTTCAGTGAGTTACAGTTTCATACCACTCTCATTCCTCCATAGTACATACGAAGCTAAAGGAAGCCAGTTAGCATAGCTTAGCTTTGCACAAAAACCAAAACAGTGTAATAACGTGTCACAAGTTACAGGTGTTTATTGACTTGGTAGGTAAGCTGTGATCTCATTTTTAAACTAAGCAAGGATAAGATAGCTTGCAGGTGGGTGAAGCACATATTTTGCACACATTAGATATCTTGTGGACACAGGGTATTAACTCGTGCAGTGCAACACAACAATGATTACCTTTGTAGGACTTCAGGGGCTCTCATAACTTCCCCCTAGAAAGAGGAAAACATTTCCTTTAAAGTTGCTTGAAAAGTTTGAAATTCTATTGTATTTTAAAGATGAGTCACATAATCATAGTTTATGACAGAAGCATCACAAAACTTAACTATTTTCCGATAAAAGGCATTAAAGACTTTTGGGGAAAAAAATTCTATAGTTTTGGTTTTATGATTATTTAGTATAGATAAGTAAGTGATGTCTCCCTCCATGCGATTATTTAAAGTGACGGATAAGCTCATCAAAGTTCACTCTGATCTATCACCGACACTACTGAAGGACTTGTCTCAAATGTCACAATAAGTCAGCTAACATCAAATCTGACCTCTCTCTCCTATTTCCTTTAACAATACCGTTTAATAACGATATGGTTGGTCATGCCCTACATTGCGATTACATGCTTTCCTTTCAAGAGTTTTTTTTTCCTGACCAAGATGAATCTCTCTTCAGGACTCTTATTCATGTCCACCTTTGAACTGCAGTAGATACTTTAGTGCCGTGACCTCTATCCGTTCCCCTCATAGAGTGCCGTGAACATTTATCCAGACGCCACAATCCCCATGGATCAAATTCTTAAAAAATGATGGAGAATTTTTTAAAGCCAGTGGGTCTTTAAAGCTGAGATGGACTTTCAGTGATGGAGAAATAAGTTAAACAGAGGGTTGGTGTGGGACTGAATAAAAACACAGAAATCTACTCCTCCAGCAGTAGCACACATTTGACTTTGTTCCCCTGCTATTGTCTGTAGTTTTACATAGCACCATCAGCAAATACTACAGCACCTGCTGCCTCAAGGGTGCCATATACAAACAGGGTCAGCTAAGTTGAACTTGAAATTATTGCTTTCAGCTAACCTAATACGTTTACATGGGACCGGTTGACACATTAAGTTTAATTAAAGTCAATGTTTCATTTTTTTTTCTTTCTTGAGTGTAAATGTAGTTATGTTGTCATACTCCTGTTTTACAGTTTGTATTAAAAAAGCACATCTTATTCATTTACTATTTTTACATTAACCACCAACAGAAATGACAAAGATAAGTGATGGAAACCAGAACAACATTTTAGAAAACTAAGAAAAGACAGAAGCTAATGAAGAAATCAACAACATGCTAGCTAACATTACAGTTAGAGAGTTCCACCATTCCTCCTGTAACAGCATTTATTCTTTTACATCATTAGCCAGGAATTCCTTGTGCAGCTATTAAATGATTATAGCACATGGTTTAACAAACTGCTACTGTTGTTTTACACGAGAAAATTTTAAAACCTATTAGCTACAATTAGATTACAACTAATGGTAGAGTTCAGTAATTTCCTACAAGATATTAAATTTTAAATTGCTGCAATTCCTAATACAACTTACAACCACACCAAATTGAATGTGCTAGCTGTCAGCCACTTCTTAGCTTGACGTTATAAAAAGCTTGTCTTTCTGCTAACCTCAGCTATTTTACAAACTAGCTTGTGGTTTATGAAATTACTGCTGTTTTAGTCTAATGTTTTACAACACTCACTATTATTACGTTATTAGCTGCCAGCTAACATATCTAGCTACTTTAATTTTGGTGCTTTTGGAAAGCTAAGGCTAGTTTTCTTCTCACCCTAGCTATTGTACATCTTGTTGTTGTCGCATATATGTAAAACAATCAACTGGTTCTCATCAGATAAAAGCTAATCCTAACATTTCACCACTTCCTAGCTAACATTACTGTTCAAATTTTCCAGTTTTACTGAATTGTGTAACTCACATTACACATTGGAATGCTATCATTAGCTCTTTTTGGCTATCATGGGCTATTTGCCAGTGTAGTTTTGAGAATGTATTTTACAATCTATCCGCAACTACTCTACAGAAGCTAATATTAGCATTCTGCCTCATTTTTACTAAAATTTGCTTATAAATTTATGCTTTTTACATCACAGCATGTAATGCTATCAAATGCAGAAACTAGCTTCCAACTACTTTCTAGCTAATAGTTACATTAGCTTATGATTGTTTGAAGTATTCTGGCCCTTTTATGAATGTAGCTCATGATTTCCTCATCATGGTTTCAATCTGAATCGTGCTCTGTTGTCCCTCCTAGACTCTGCAGTCTTGTGTTCACCATGTAAATTTATAGTCAATGGCAGAAAAATGATCTGATTTCCCTAAATTTTACAACCTAAAATCTAGGTGAACATGTTCAACTCAAACTTTGAGGCAGATTAGTCAGCCTTAATTTGGCATCCATTTATAACTTTAACAGAGCATTTCCCCAGTGTTTATGCCAAAGTTTTACCTCTTCAGGAGCTCCTCACTCCTGTGCTGCAGCAGGAGTGGATTTACACTTCAGGGTCCAGGCTGGCTTGGTAAGAGCCCTGCAACTCCTACATGAGGCCCAACAGTCTGCAAGCCTCCTCAACAGCTGTCATGAAAACCAAACAGACACTCTTAATTGGTGTTCCAGACTCAAGGAAACTGGACTAAAATATTTGCATAATTTCACAGAGGACTGAGGAAATTGTTAAAACATGTGAGCCCTGGCTGTTGAAACCCTATACCTGTAGGCCGAGTGGCTCTTGGGTGCCACCCAGCGCCAGTGTTGCCAGGATGGAGTGATGGAGAAGGAGGCGAGGAGTGAAAAGGTCACACTGGCTGATCCTATTAGAGTGTCTCACCTTCTCATACTGCTCAGAGCCAGAGAAGACCTGACACAGACTGAGCCCAGACTGCAGTATCATATGAACACAACACTGCGTGTGTAATACACATTTTTCTTCTTTTTTTGAAATTTACGTTCCGTGTAAACGTAGATATAAGTGCATTTTATGCTTGTACAAAAATCCCTCTTTCCAGTTAAGTAGCAAGCGAACCTATGTCAAATATTTGTGAGAGCTTTAGAATTCTTTTGGGAGGACTGCTTTCTATAAAGGGTCAGTCTGAAGGGCTGTAAAGTTATAAACAAGAGAAGAAAGAGAAAAGACAGTTTCCCACTAACAATCTATAGAAATTTTTTCAAATTAAACTCAATGAAATCAATCTTCCTTTGCTATAGTATTTCAGCTTTCAGAAATATGTCATCCCTTTATATGATGCATTCATAGCAAATCAAAGATTCAGACAGAACTGCTCTATTGTTCCTTTAAATCCCCACATGTCCTCACATTTCAGAGCTGATGTTTTCTTGAAGAAATAAAAATAAAAACAGATTCATGGTTGAGTTTCAATTAGCAAAGAGGGCTGGGAGGAAATTTAAGGATTTGGAGTTATTGGGAACCATGGCACATGCATTAAGGCAATTAGGCCAGTAAATGAGGTAAGGTTTGGAATGAAAAGGTGGGGTCAAAATTAAGTAAAATAGAATAGAATAGAATTGAATAGAATAGAATTGAATAGAATAGAATTGAATAGAATAGAATAGAATAGAATAGAATAGAAATCCTGGACTATATAGATTTGTATATCATATAAGGGATAATATAACGTGAGCAGGTTGTTACGTGAATTAGAATACCAACAAGGTGAGGATGCTGATGCAAAGTAGAGGGGCCTTGTCCCAAACCTATTGAAAATCAATGTCCAGTGTCATGGGGTACCAGCCAATCAAAATCAAGCATTTCACACAGCCTAGTGTTCAGAATGAAAGCTGGGTGACAACATGTCCTGATTATTTGACTGTAGGTTTAGATATGATCCAGACTTGCACACTGGTGGAGAGGGTGTGTGTTTTTTTGTTACAATGGAAATCAGACAGAACATTCTTTTGGAGTGGTCGTATAAAAGCTCAGCTAAAATACATTGTGGACTCACAAGAGTTCAGGTAGATTGTAAACTCTGGAAGGCAAAAAAATAAAAGATAAAATTGAGGCATAATATTGAAGAAATTAATTTATGAGAAAATAAAATATATTTGTGCATTCAGGTATCAGTTTCATCTTGATTTAGGGCATGCATAAAATATGTGTACTTGCAAATGTTAATTTGAATGTGTTTGTGTGTACAGTTTGTTTTATGATATACAAAAGAGTCAGTTTTTTAATCCATGTTTAGTGCAAATCATACAAATGAAATCAACATCTGAAAATAATGTGTGTCATTAAATGTAGCAGACTGATTAAGTACAGCATGCTGTGCCTCCAAACTTTGATGTTCTTTCAGTAGTGTTAAAGTAAACTAGTTAATGTCAGTATTAGTGCATCTAGTCCGTGTCCTCCTCCATCCCAGTTCCCACATAGTGAACCAGAGATGTGGGCGTTCAGTCACAGCTGAGGCAGTGCAGGGTAATTAAACTTGTCTGAGCCATGTGGAAAAGACATACAGCTTTAAATGGCCTCAATGGAGATAACATGATAGATCACATGGGAGATCCCCGTTTACTGGAGATGCCAGCTGCACTGAGACACCACAGCAGCTTTGTCACCTTGTAAATGAAAGAGGAGAGACAGAGAAGTGCAGCAGAGTCAATGAGTGGCACTACAGTTTGTCTTTTTGTTGCACACCAGAGGAAGCAGGGAGCAGAGAGGGGAGCACGGGGTCTGAAATTGCACGGTGCTTAATAAAAACGCGGAGGAGGCAACTATGAGACGCATGAAGTAGCTCAAACAAGCATCAGGTGTCTCTGGGATTTCAAAGGAAATTTCATGCTGCAAAAGTGTATTTTATGGGTCTCAGCTAAGAGAGGTTGTGAAATACAAGCCTATGATTGTTGACATTAGATATTATAGACTGTAGTTTCTGTTTTTTCAATATGGATGCAAATGAGCCATCCATATTCAAAAACTCCAATATAAATGAAAGGGCAAATTATAGCACCACTAGAGATGGACTTTATTATCATAAAAAAACAACTCTGTATTACTGAGGACTGATTAGATCTAATCAAGTGTTGATAAAGTGAGTAAACGAATCATGAAACATCCGCTCCTTATGAATACAACATAATTATTAAGCGATTATGGTGATTACACACCCACAAGGGTTTGTGGCGTGTCTTTATTATCACATAGATTAATCAACACCACAGGCTCATGCAGCAGTCTGATAGAGTACTCACAGTTCAATAAAGATACTAATGGTGACGAAAAGATGTTTCTCACACTTCTGTTAGTTGATAATCATTTTTCTTGTATTTCACATTGCTAAAATTATAATTAAATAAAATGGAGGTATGTAAGCTGACTCAGAATCTTGACTCATATCTTTACCATACTTCTTATTTTTATGTTGCAACAAAGTCTACAGGGTTTTCACATAAGTGTTTTCCACTGACTTGAAACTTCTTGCTAAATTTCAAACGCAGTAAAAAAAATTGTAATTTCTATCAAAATAGACTAGTTCCAATTCACGATCAGTACCAATAATCTGAATATGAGGAAATGTAATATTCTTCTTCTTTCTTCTATAACACAAATTAATCAGTGTCAGAGGCCCAGGTAGTAAGACAAAGATGATGAATGAAAAATGTCTAAATCCAGACATTTGACACAAAGAAGGAAGACTGAGCTGAGCATGTCTGTAACTGTGATGTAATGATGGATGAGGAAAGTGAGTAAGTGTGGTCCTGTAAGGAGGAAAAGATAGTGAGAGAAACAGTACATGTGTCTTTCTATGATGACAGAACAAACACCCTCCTCTGTCACACCAAGCCTTGAGAAAACCTACATGGTATTAAAGTCTCATCAGCCTGAGGGTGGAGTCTGTGATAGGGGGTGCAGAGGGTCTTTCTGGCTGTCCTTGGGGCTGCCTGTTTGTCTCTTTCCACACTGCAGACTAGCCAAACAGCAGGGTCCTCCACCTCTCCCACGGGTCAGGTCCCTCTCAACCCCGGCAGGCTTTGATCTGACGGACAGATGAAGAAGAAGGAGGAGGTCTAAGAGGGCTTTGGGAACCCTGAGCTCTGTAAGTGTGAGCAGACAAAAAGGCTGGGGGGTGGTTCAGGTCAGGTGGGGTCAAAGGCCAGTGTTCGTCCCAACTGTCTTGTTTGTTGACTACGGAAATACAGCTACCACACAATTGATCACCATTAGACAAAACCACATTCCTAATATTATTTAGTAACTCACAAGAAGCACAGTTTAAAGCTGATGCTGCATGAGAGTTTAAAGCTGTGATAAATATATATAAAAAAATAAAATAAAATAAACATTTTAATAGGTATTTGCAAGTTAAGAAGTGATGCTACTTATCCTTTTACTCCTCAGTTCTAGCTTGAGAGTATTTTAAAATCAAACTAAGCTATTTTATTATTATTATTATTTTGTTAGGCCCTCAACTCAATTACAGCAATATGCTCTAAGCTCTCAAGTTTGTGTTTTCAGGCAGTGAAGAAGAATCTATTTTGCTCTAAAATAGCTCAAAAACTTACAGCCCATTACCTGCACAACTCAGAACGATAGCTATACAGTTAGCAGTTAGCATAAAAGTATAATAGCACATTCAGCCTTTAAAACACAAACATTTTTAAAGAGAAGGTATTGACCAGACCAACTGGGTTTCTTCACCATAGCTTATTTTGCTATAAACATTTCTCACGGACATGTTGCTTGATTGCTACACATCAGCTAAATTAATCTAGGTGGCGCTTATGATTTTTCAAAGCTTGACTCTGGACTAAACGTCTATAAAACCTGTTTTACTGATGTGATTTTTCCTGCTCAGCTGGATTTCATTTTCATTTAAGTCACCAGAATTGTAAGATTAGCAGAATTTTTAAATAGAGAGCAGCTTTTTTAACATTATTTATTCAGAAATGTCTTTTATTTGTCTCATTTTTATAGACGTCACAACATGAGGCAGGAAGCGCGCGCCTTGGATGCCTGTATGCTCTGGTTTCTCACCTGTGTGACTGGTTGCGTGTCTGTATGATCACTCGGTTTGCTTACAGCTCTCCACATGTGCCTCCTCATCCCCACACCTTTTCCCCACGGGCTGCCACGCCGACCACCACACAGCCATCAGCTCTCCGCTTAGTCCTGGGCAGGACAGCCCCCTTTTTGAAGGCTGAGTAATTAACGTGCCATCTGATACACCATCCAGTCATAGAGGCTCTCCAGAGGGACACCACACACACACACACGCGACCAACCCGCACGCACGTTTGCACGCGAACACGCACAGGCGATCCATCAAACAGCGTTAACTGGCCGAGTGTTGCTGTCAGCTGTGTCTCGGTGTATGATGGTGACCCCGAGGTTAGCCCAAAGAGACCATCATGAGACATAATGACAATCCCCTCTTCAGCAGTTTGGAACTGGACGCACTATAAAACTAATCCCAAAGATGTGACGTCTGATTGAAGGTCTCTAACAATTAGCCTAAAGGGATGGTTTGGTATGGGGACCACTTTATATCTAAACAAAACGACCTTTTGGTTAATGCACATACATTTATATTCACGACTGCTCAACTGGTCTGGGTACTTATATGCCAATCACCCTTCCACAAAAACAGAGTCCTGCAAATTATGTTAAATGAATAATTAATTCTCAAATATTATATATATTATAAATAATTAAGGACTATTCTACTGTGGCACTCTGAAGATGTAGAAATACACTGTTGTGTTCATATGATATAGCCATGTTATTTAAATGTAATTCTTTACAAACAGATTAGAATTGTCATTTATAATTCACCCAAGAAATAAAATTGTTGTTTTTTTTTAAAAAATAGTTATTATACTGGATTATACTCTGGTTCACAAGGAAAAACAATCAAAAGTCTTTTAAAACTGTATGAACCCATGCTACAGCTTTGTCTGTTCAAAAGCATTTCAATAAACTTTTGGATATAGGGAAATCGTTGAGAAAATGTAAGCTTAAAGGATTATAAATGATTAAAAGGTATAGATGCTGGGTATTTTTCTTTCTTCGCCAAATCTGAGATATGGTGCCACAGTAAGTTATCCAAGCTGCTGTCTCCACACGCAAAAATAGTATCATTTTTACAAAGTTCAATCACACAAAACTGATTCACAAGAAACATTATTTAAATTTATCTCCCTCACTTTTTAAAAGGCACATTTTTGATTCCGCACCTGTGCACACAGGAAAAGCCTTCCTCTGAAGTAAAAAAAAAAAAAAAAAAACCAACAACCCAACAACTTAATAAATTTCCTTCTTTGTCCAAGACTTTTTAGAACCTCACGTTCTGCACCATGACCATGAAATCACTTTGATTTCTCATGTGGTCATGGAGAGTTCAAACCCCTTTCAAAAGAGGTTGGATTTGGGGTTTGGTTGCTTGGATGTGACCATCAGAGAAATTTAGATGGAGTATTTTCTTCAAGAGGTTAAAGGTGATGTAGCGATGTCAAAATAAGAGTGATGCCTGGGAAATTCATCCTTCCTGACATTTATTTGGACTTGTAAAAACATGGGTGAAAAGTGCTATTTTTGTGTTGAAACAAATATGATGGAAGTTTTAAAAATAAATTGTATGCATAAATCTTGTCTCTCGATGTTGGCCTGTTTTTTTGTCTCTAAGCCCACTTTTTGATGTGGCCAACAATGCCATGGGCAATGTGTCAGGGAAGAAAAAGAAAAAGACAAGAGAGAAGAAAAAGGAGGGCAAAAAAAAGTTCTAATCCATAGTTGCAGGTGTGTTTCACCTTTGTTGCCCCAGCAGAAGTTCACAACAGACTTGATGACAAAGGGCTGGGCCCCATGCAGCCCCATTGTGGCCTGAAGAACAATATGGAGGCTGTGAATAGCTAATCCCTCTGGACCGCTGACAGGTTGGGCCTTTAAGCAACCTGGGGACTCATTTCTCCACTGGGCAGGGCTGCTGTCTGACAAGGATGGGAAAACCCAGGCTGCTCATAGCGGCTGAGCCTTTGCCCAGAGCAGAGACTGGGAGACCATTGTGAAGGGAAAAATATTATCTCTATTGTCAGGCTGTGGTCGTTCTTTGTAATGTCAGAAGATGAACTCAGGGAGAATATGGCACCTGAGGGGGGACTGGAACAGAAATAGAACAGCTTAGACTGTGTGAACAAAATTCAGAGTGGTTTAAAAGTTTTAGGTCTTAAAATGTGAACCCTTTATTTGTCCTGTCATCGACTCTTTATTGTTTGTAAATCTTAATAAAAGTGCTCAAAAAGCATCAAATAAACAAAAATGATGTTGAAAATTCTCCTCTTGACTCAAATAAAATGATTTTTACCTTTATATGTGTGTGCATCGTAAATCTGTTTGCATGCCTGCAAAGAGTATATCTCACATCACATCTTACATGTCATGAGACTCAGACACAAAAGGAGAAATATGCCGTCAATGTGCACGTAAAACAAGCCCTCTGAAAGAAGCTGCTGGTGTAAATCTCTCAGTGAGAGAGACAGAAAGGCGAGGACAACATAATAGGCCAGGGGGCACCGCCCAGTCCTCGTAAACAGGGATAACTCCACATGCCCTGAGAGCAAACACAAATATCTGTTTCTTCTGGGCTCACACTGGCTCCAGGATGCCACCGAAGAAGACAACAAACAACATCCAGAGCTGGTATTCACCTTCACTCTGTGGCCCAGTTATTGAGAAAGTACAGGACAGGGCCAAGAAACAGCCACGGGGTTTGTGTGAGGATGTTGTTTTGTCAATCTCTCCCTCCTCACCCCTTCTCACCAGTTAATGCATCTTCCCCCCCAATCTTCTTCTGTTGTTTTTTTTTTTTTTTCCTGTGTATGGTTCGACCTTCCCTTTCACAGTGTCCAGCTTATCCTGCCACAAAGAGCCTCCATTCTCTCCTGAGAGGAGGCTGCCAGTCCCGCTCTGTAACCAGATCACCTCTCTAACAGAAGAGTGTGTCATCCCCACAGAGGAACAGGAAGTCTTGTGCAAAAGACAGATCTCCTCTCTGTCTTAATGTCTCTGTCTCTCAGTCACATTCACATACTGGAGAGCATGTAAACACATTCATACATACATACATGCATACTTACGTACATACATGGACACTATCAAGAGCAGAGTTGATGAATCCTAAAAATAGCAGCATGATGTTTGATATTTAGGAACATTTTAAGACCTAAGCTGTAGATTTATCTTTCTATATAACCTTAATGATTGTTCAATATTCAGATTTTCTTACTGATTAAAAAAATCTTCGATGTTTCTTTCACTGTTGATGCTTCTCAAACAAATTTATTCAAATTTGTGTTGAGCACAGATTAACTTTTTGTTTCATTTTATAAACATGTTTAATGTTGTATGATTTAGACTTGTTAGAATTAGTTAAAAATGATGACCTTATTGATCATCTGGTTTCTAACCCTAACCCTAACCACTATTATATTTGATATATATATATATATATATATATATATATATATATATATATATATATATATATATATATATATATATATATATATATATATATATATATGTGTGTGTATATATATATATATATATATATATATATATATATATATATATATATATATATATATATATATATATATATATATTGAAAGCAAAATTCGAATCTGTGACTTAAAGGAATCGGCTTATTCGTAATACTTATAAAAAATGTACACAAGGCCACACTGTTACACGTAAATTATTATTATTATTATTATTATTATTATTATTATTATTATTATTATTATTATTATTATTATTATTATTAATAATAATAATAATAACAACAACAATAATAATAATAATAAAATTATCAAGAATTTGAGAATAATAAACCTAAATCGTATTATGCTGTTGTTACAAAAATTACACAGTCACAATACAACTGTACGGAACGTACCTTAATATTTCGTCTTTGTCATTTTAACTCTTCCGGTCCTGTGGCGGGTTGACACCAGCAGAGGGCAGCACGTGACGACTGTTATTTATTCGTCCTCTGGCAACATGGTGGCATTGAGAGAGAAAACTTAAAATAACTCTTAAAAAAGCTCTCAAACTAATTAAAAACTAATTGACAGGAGAAACAAAAAGTCAAGGCGAAGCAAAAATAAAAACCCATTAAATATTCAAAACCGCAGTCTCTATCATTCACTGACCTTCAAGAAAAACCCATTTCCCACCACTTCTTTGAGAGACACTTTGGAGTGGTCAGAGCTGGTTAACCAAAAAACAATATTTATGATGTACAGCAACCTGCTTTAAAAAAGGGTCATAATTACAGCAGTTTTGAAGTCATTACCTTAAATCTCTGATTCAGGTTAACCAGAGATCAACATTTTCACAACTGGAAAGAATGTGTTTTGTAAACAAAGACTGGTCACCACAGAAGAACTTGTAGTGAAGTGTTTACATTAGACACACATGATTGACCTAGTTTGGGATTTACATATCCCTTCCCTCATTAGCAGCATTGAGTGAGTGGATACTGAATAACAAACAAGCAGAGAGAGGGTTTGGAAAGATTAAAGTGTGGAAGCTGGATTCCTGCTGACTGTGAGGACTAAAGTTGAAGCTTGTGGTAACGCTACAAAGGCAACCTCCCTGAACCCCTGATGTTGGCTTTGGACCCGAGGTTCCTTCCTGTTCGTGCAAATTCTTCAGCAAAAATGTTCAGGGAGACATTTAAAAAGTGGGAAAGGCTGAGATGTTGATTTGATGCAATGCTGTCTGAATTATTCAAATTTTTTAACCTAAAAATGGGTTAAAAACAGGAATTAAAGACACACTCAGATAAGCAAGGCTGTGTCATAGAGCATTTACAGCATTTGTGCTGTTAAGTGCTCACTGAATACCAATTTCTTCAAAAAGAAATAAAAGAAAGAAAGAAAAAAGGAAAGAACGTTTTTTTAAAACAAACAACAGAAAAAAAAAACAACAAAACAAATCTGCATTTTAATATTCTGCACTGGCTGCTGAAGCGCAGCCTCTTTGTTTTGTGATGAGCATGTTGACTTATATGGAGATATACTGACCTCTGCTGGACAAAACTGTTATAGCTCTTCAGTATAAACACAGATGCACTCTTTTTGTGTGTTGAGTTTAAACCTTCTACAAACCAACTGAAGGCAGGAAGGATTTCTACTTCATGAATGATAATTTATGTTAATAAATGCAGAAACATAATTACTGAAGATGATTTTCAAGCAGGTAGTAAATGAACAAAAGATTGTCAAAAATTTCAGCAGGGGAAACTCTCAAAGCACTGCAATGCAGCATTTCAACTATTATTAAGTGTATTGTCCAATTTTTCTGTCAGCCATTTAAATCCACTACAGTATAATTTACAATCACTGATAAAGTCAAGATATAAATCCAAATTCAAGGCATAACAAGCCAAATATAAAGACTGGATTATTTAAAATCTGTATTTCTACCAATTGATTTCAGGACTTATGATTTGGATATAACTTGTACCAAGTGTGATGAGATTTTTGACCAGAAGTGAGACAAATAACCTAATTAAGATTTGAGTTTGCAATGGTTGATTTTTAGTTAGGTTATAGCTTCAACTTTCAAGGTTTGACACCCTTTTGAGGGAAAAAAAAAAAGATTCCTAATTTATTTTTACGTTAAGAACAGTATAGTTATTCTTTTTTTGTTGTTGTTGTTGTTTGGCTCTGTGTTAATAAAATGATGCTGAAGGCTTAAAACTCAGGCTGTAGTTTCTCATGATAACTCTACATTTTTTTAACCACTAGATGCCGCTCATGTAACGTAACAACCTGCACTAACAGAAGCAGCTGCACATCAATTTATTTTTACCTTATTAGCACTGTTTTTGACATCCCAGTTGGGGTTCCTATAAATTTGGCACAAACTTTTATCGGTTTATCTGTGAAATAAGAAATGAGCTGACATCGGCTCACTGTGAGGTAACGCAAAACCAAACATCATCATTTTTAGTTGACATGTCATGTTTTGATGAATGTCCTCTCATTTTCAGTGCAGTCAACACACACAAGACATTCACAAGTCTCTCTTTTTTTCCGTCGGTGGCACATTTGGAGTTGATGGTGCGAGGACGGAGCAGGCAGAGTGTAAGAAGGCAGCAGCTCATTAGCTGCGCAGCCCCAGCAGAGCAGTTTCTCTCCTTCTCCCAGGAGAGCAGCTCAGACTTCTGGGAAATTCACCGACACGCCAACAGCTGCAGCTCCACATGAACCTGATGAAAAGTTTCTCCTCTCTCCGTCTCTTTGTCCATCTCAGAGCTTTGTCAGTCTGCCCGATCCGTCTGTACTCACATCGTTTAGAGGGTTTAACAGAATGAAAGAAATCCGATCAAGAGATCACTGTCCAACACAAAGTGTGGATGTTTATGAGCGTGTGTGTGTAAGTTTGGCTCCATATGTGTGTGTGTGTGTGTGTGTGTGTGTTAAAGAGGGTTGGCTTCTTCTTCATGAACTTTTGACCAACACATTCAGGAGGTTTTTGTTTTGACTGAAATCTGAACAACTGTAGCCTGTCTGATGACACAGCTCAGGATCTGTGGCGGCCTGCTGCCAGAAACACTTGAGGGGATTTTTTTTGTGTCTGTTATTTCACAGTTAATGACCATATAAGAGATTTTATCATTTACTTATCATGTTCATGGTGTGTAAATATCCATTAAACACGCACAGCAAATGCATCCGCATCCGCATTGTATCAGATTTCACATCTGAGAATAAAAGAACAATAATACATGAAGCACTACATCTAAGTTTTTTTTTTTTCTAACTTGTTCAACTATGTCAGACTGTTTTTTAGTAGAGCAGGTTAAAATCTGCACAAGAATTATGTGCTATGCCTTGGAGTGTATCTACATGTGCCAATCACACAATTTAAAATTTTCATCCATATTTTTCACAGCTTCACCTCATGGCATCAGCCCGCTGCAGCCCCAGGCTAACACCAGTTAATGGTTTTACTTGAAGTGTTTAAAAAACCTACAAGAGTTTTGGTTCAGCAGACACAAGATAAATTACAGTTTAATTAATAAGAGATAGACTTGAGTATTAAAGCTCCTCTAGGGAACTTTTAGTTTGTGTTGACTGTGTCGGCCCCTGTGGGCAAAACAGGACCTCTTATCTCATTGCTAAACAGGCCCTATTCCTACACACGTTTTTGTTTTAAACAAATCCTACTGTCTCATGATGAATTTATGTAACACATCAGGAAAACAACTTTCAGGAACACGAACACCTGCTTTAGAATTTGGTGCTGACTTAGTGACTTGATGTCATATTTTTCTTTGACATGGTGGGAAAACAATGTTTGATTAATGTTAAGAGACTTTTCTTTCTTGCTAAAATTAGATTTGTAGTACAGCATGATTATGTATTTTTATGTCTACATTTAATGACTTAGACTTTTAAGCTATGTTATTTATTAACATTAGTACTGATATGTAATCCTTAATAATAATTCAGATGTGCTAGCTTAAGCTAACAGGAAAAAATTGGAAGAAAGATTTCTCAAATCAGAAACTGGGGCCACTGGAGGAGCAGATAATATAGAATAAATGCTAAAAATGCAAAGAAAAGGCTGCTTTTTAGCATGCAGTCAAAATACTTTTCTAACACCTACCCTGCAGCAGCGATTACAAGCTTTGAAGAAATACTCTGTGGAAGACGTTCATCTTGTTGATAATGGTGTTGTTGGGTTTTTCTTGGTCCACTGAGAGATGCTGATATCATTTTCAGTCTGTACGATAACCAAGTAAAACTCCTTACAGGAGCTTTAATTTTGATACGAAACAAAGATTGAAGGTAAACATGGACACAAGTTCTCTTGTGTATTAAAATCAAACAAACTCAAAGCTTGAACAAACATGCACACACACACAAACTGTCTATACTTTTTGGAGGCAGAGATACTCAAACTGTAAGAGCTAGAACATTTTTGGGACTATATCTGCAACAATTGCGAGAAACAAACAAAAAAAAACCAAAAATGAAAATAAAAAAAATAGCCTGAAAAAAAATATTGGGCCACATTTACATTTTTTTTTTACACAGAATCAGCATGAGTCAAAAATAAAAGAGCTTACACACAGTGTAAACATGCTTGAACACTTACTACAATGTGCACAAAATATTTGTTTAAGAGAACAGATCTGGTGATTTATCTGTTTTCTCTAGAAATGCTCTGATTTGCACAGGACAACACTGTGCCACAGACCTGAAGACAGTTCACCAAAGATGGCCTCTTTAGCAGAGTTTTAAGCCGTGGCTCCACACAGTCTGACAGAGGATGAGATGTCTTGGCCGTCTTCTGGCCGTCCAGTCATCATAAAAGGCCAAGTCTGTCAAAGTAAAGGGCAACAAGTTAAACAGCGAAGAAACGCGTCCAATATGAAATGAACATCCCAAAACAAACAGTAAAAACAAAGACCTTTAGCGTGTTTCTTCATTTTTACGTTTGCTGAGTCATTCACTTTATCTCGCCTGCTTTGAAAACTCGTGTCCTCTTACCAGGTTGACCGGGTGCGCAAATCTGTTCTCAAAGCGCTCCTCCTGGAGCAGCTGTCTCAGGTGAGAGATGTAGCTCGAGGCGAGCCTCAGCGTGTCCAGTTTGGACAGCTTGGTGTCCGCAGGAACCCAGGGCAGGCTGGTTTTCAGCCTGGTGAACGCTTTGCTCAGCACTCTCATGCGCGCCCTCTCCCTGGCGTTGGCCGCGTTTCTCTGCGTCTGGCGCGCGTCCCTCTGGTGGTGCGCTTTGGAGAGTTTGCGTTCAGGATGCTTCGTCCTCCCCTCCACGGTGTCTTCTTTCAAATCCTCGCCAGAAAACCGGTTGGGGTTATAGCAGGTGGTTTGGTGCTTTCTCCTCTCCAGGGTCGTGGTAGTCATTCTGTGACATGTCTCATAGTCCTCGGCATCACTTGCAGCAGAGCCGGTGGACATGGTGCACCACCTGTGCCTCCAAAGCGCACAGGAGAGGCTCTTTGGAATTTAGTCTAAACTATGACCGTGCTATGCGAAACGACAAGACTATTAAACTCTAAGTAATAAACCATGCAACTTATTTCTGGCCAGAATCCATTCCCCAGGATCAAGTCTGGAAGTTTCTGCCTTCTCCAAAACTAAAACATGCCTCCTTTCTTGGCTGCACCTCTAATTTAAGTGTCCAGAACTTGGCATCTGTAGAATTTTTTTTTGTGTTCATTTCTCCTCCCCCTTTTTCTCAAAGCCACCATGACCCCAGTGAGACCACAACTGTCTCCTTGTGTATTCTATTAGGACCTCAGTGGCTCATCTGCAGCTTGGTAATGACACTAATCCATGTAATAGCATGGAGTATCACTGCTAAATCTAGTGGGAGGTACATGCAAAATTACTCTAAGGATTGATTTGCCCTAAATATTGAGATAATCCTCTTAAAAGTTTTGTGTTAGATATAAACATAAAGGCACTTTTTGTTGCTTTGTGTGAAAATGCACATGTACTAAACATTTCTGAAGTTTTTCTGTCGCACAGATGTGTTTAGGTGATAGAAATGTCTTGATGACCTTATCAAAAGTGCCTAATCCTCTGCTGCTTTCACAGAGGGATTGGGTTTCTGCAGATGGAGCGGCCTTTCACACGCAGCCTGCGTGCACCAGCGCCAGCTGTTATCGGTTCCCATGACATCTGGAGCGTTGGCATGACAAGGGTGTGGCAGAGGCAAGAAAGCGCCCAGTTACTTCACATAGAATCACAAACATTTTTGAGTGTGCATTGTAGCCAGATTTCTTATTTGTACTTGAAGCTTTTCTGACAACATCCACAGAGAGCCACTGAGATTGTAACAGCACAGAACATCTCCAGAGCAAGGATTCAGATAAAGAGTAAAGGTTGTGGAAAGAGGAAAAGAAACTGAGATTGCTTCGGGCCTCTGAGAGACTAGATTGTAGCATGTGTTTGCAGAGATACCATAGTGCATGAAAAGCTTCTGAGAAACCATACAGACAGACAGAGAATATCTCTTAAAGTCAACAAAGTAAAACAGAAAAAAAAAGACGAGCTTAGGGTTCAAACTATAAGAGAGCTTGGAGCAGTGACAGCCTGATATCTCTGGATAAATGGAAACTTGTGTTCACACACAGCACTGACAGAACCCCCTTTTTTTGCTTTCTCAACATATTCCCAGAAAATCACAAGCCCCTGATAGCTATTACTCCACATAATATGTGTGAAATCTAGATTTTTTTAGGAGGTAGGCTCTGCCAAGAATTACCCAACTGCAGCTGAAATACATGCTGGATTTTGGTAGCTTGCCATGCCAGGGTTAGAGGAGAAAAGGGGGACTTACTGTACTTATGAATGCTTTACTGTACTCTAACAGCTAAATTTATCAGATTACCAATCAACCGAGTCTTCAGAAAGACATTTTATTTGTTTATCATGATGTTTTGATGGAATTCTACAGTGCTGAAGTGCTTGTTAAAGCGATTTTTGGTGTTTTTTTTACGCTTGTCCACGGCTTAAACTTCCCTCCTCTGCAGCTCAACACACAAACACATTTCCCACAATCCCTTTTTCGCTCAAAGACCGACATCAGCAGAACTTTGAAAAATACTTTTCTCCTGGTTTATCCTTGAGTGTGTCATGAGGGTTGAGATTTTACGGTCAGAGCTTCAGGCCGGCTGCCATCCCCTCCTCGTCATTGCATCCATCAGCGTTCCGGACAGCCTGACTGACACACCTGAAGGACCAGTCTAAGGGACACTGCAGCTGAATTTACTCTTCATTTTACAAACTGTCACCATAACAGGAGGAGGTATCAGCTTTGTGACACATTATTCAAACTGCTGCTTCACTTGTTGTCAACAAGAGGCAGGTTGAGATAAAACAAGGCTGCTCATTAGTCATTCCTCAGCTGGAGCTTGAAAATGTTGTTAAAAACATAAGTGTAATTGATGGTTACATGCTTGTTGTATTTGCTCTGGGAATAATTAAATTCAGACTCCACAGTAATAAATATCACAGGAAACTTTGACTTAAAGGGAGCGCTAGCATTTGTCTCTCAGCAGAGACTTTCAGGGGTCCTGACCTCGATCGGGGCCCAGTGCTGGAGAAGCAGAGAGACAGGTGCAGGATGATGATGTCAGAAGCCTCCTGTGATTCCCATGAAACTACTCAAGTGCTCAGATCTACTCAAGTGCACAAAAGATAGCAATAATTTCATCCAGTTTTAAGAAACTTTGGATGTTTAACAATGATATAACATTTATTTAATCATGCACAAACTGCAAGAGTTAATAAGAGACACCAAACGTCAATATGACCCTGATTTAAACAAAGAACATCACAAAGAGGCAGAACAACACTCATCCTGATTTCTTTCACGTAAAAGGAATAAATTATAATATAGTTCACCTTGCCTTCTTTTTTTTTCCAGGTTGTATATTGTTTAACTGAACGAAACATGATGGATGTAATTTAAAACTTTCTTATTCATTAGAAACTGAAAGAATATGGAATAACTGAAGAGGGTCTTTAGGCCATATTACAAACAATAAAACAAAAACGCTTAAGCTATTATCGGGCAACAGTTTCTGTTAGCATTTTACAACTGTTTCATCTTCATCTTGACGTATATGACCTTCTCAAAGCAACATTAGCATTTAATCAGTTTCTTGCTAACATTATCACTTGGCTTTCTCTTCTTTCGTATTACCCAGCTGTGTTAAAAACTAATAACTGATGTTATTTTCTGCATGTTAAAAATTACAACTAAAAAATGCAAATTTTTCATCTTAACCATAACCTTTAGAGATTTAATCATGATGAATATGTTTAGCTTAATGTTAATTCGGCCTGCAATTATGCTAATAAGAACACACAGTTTTTTAAGGTGCTTAAACATCTCTTTATTTATATAATTTTCCTTAAATGTATACCTGGTGTCAAATTGCACGTATCTTTAGCTGATGGCTGGTTAATAAGCAGAACCTCTTTCAGTATGGTGAGCAAGTTTTTATGCATAATAGAATCCTGACAGTACTTTGTCTCACCCTGTCAGGATTATATTTTGACAATTCATTATCCCTATTTTCCCTTATAGCAGAAGTAATGATAGGAGTCCAACATGTTTCACCATACCCTGCTGACGGTGAAGCAATAATATTCAGGACTATTTCCGAAAAAGAGAGAGTTAAGGCAACTTCCTGTCATACAGTTATAGTGACAGTGAGTGAGAGCGATCTCTAAGTGGCAGATGGCTACAAAGTGATGTGAGCCACAGATGGTGGAGTTTGTTTATAGGTGAGCTGACAGCAAAGCTCTTAGAATAAAGACTTAACTTCCCTATATGTTGTCTCCAATTATTATCCTATTGGTGCATTTGTAAAATTTAAAATCTTTCTCTTTTTTTTCTCCTGTGGAAACAAAACAAAAAATTGAGACAAAAATAAACAGAAAAACAACTGAGAGGAACAATTTATTGAAAGAGATCACATGCATTTTTCATAAGATAAGATAAGACAAGACAAGGCAAGAAGCGACGTACTGAGTCATATCTAAGGCACAAATGAGTACATGTTGCACACAGAAACACATCCATACATTAGATTAGCAGTGTGTTTGATAGACAGGGCTGCATCAAACTTACTTACAAGATCACTTTGTTAAATGTATGTTAAATGTATGGAATTTACTTTTGAGCTTAGTCTTAATATCTTTTACTGTATTGTGTGGTAGCAGTGTGATAATCTAACTTCTAACCAGAGTGGACCACTTTTGAATAAGTGACTTTGTTAACTAGTGTGTATAAGTGATTCTTTTGTGTTGTTTCTATGTGGTGCTGCTCAGTTCTTCTTGGCCTTAATGGCTTTCATCAGGGGGACCCAGCGAGACAGGCTGTGTACTCTTGGTTTGGTCTGACTCAAGCTCGGCCACATGCTGCCCCTGACGTTCACAGGGCCGTCGTGCTCATCAGCCTCTGAGGTGATCTCCATCTTCTGAATGATGAGCTTCAGGAGGTCGTGCTGCTTCTCCATCATGCTCGACATCTCCTTCATCCTGAACGGGAAAGCATCAGAGACAGGCCTACTGAAAACTGGAGTAGATTTATAACCAGGTGTAAAGAGAGCTGAGTGCTTCACTGTGCTTTATATAGAGAGGTGTACGGTGAGTCAGAGCACTCCTGCCACACGCTTTGTTTCTTTGTAGCCACCAGGGGCCACTGCAGCACCAGAGACCGTGATCAAATCGTTTCATACTACACAGGTTTTGCATGACGGATGATGTGGAGAAAATATTAAAGCTTCATGGGAACAGAAAACTAACTTTAATATTTCTGTCTGGAGTATCCTCCAGTGCTTTACCTGTTCTTCTGCTTCGTGAGCTCTTTCTGTACCAAAGAGCAGCTTTGAGATTTGGCCTGCACTCGACTCCACACTTCCTCTGTGCCCTCATCACCCGTGATCAGGCGCCAAATGAAACGCTGTCAGAGAAATGACTTTAATCAAGAGGAAAGATCACTATTTGTCTGGTTTGTTTTCCAGGCATGCAGCCTACCTTGGAGCACTTGTGGTTGGGGTAGACGATGATGGAGGGTTTGTCGACTCGGTTCAAAAACCAGTACGGCAGCTTGTCTTCCAGAGCAGTGTGGAGATCGATCTGGATTTAGAAATTCAGATTTTTAGACATAAATAATACCTGGGAGAGGAATCTGTATTTGATAAACCCTGTTTGATCAGGAGGAATATTTTTATTTCTGTTCAGTTTTTCTCAGATGTTTGGTTCATTTCTCTGAACAGAATTAAAATTATCATAACTATTAGTTCAACCTCCACAATATTTAGTCATTTTTGCATATTGTAGTAGCAGTTTCTCGTTCCTTCCAACATATTGCAAATGGTTCTGGACATGCATTGACTGCTTTCATACAATTTTTTGCTGTTTTATAACATTGTCATTACATGCTTATGTCATTTAATTTAAAATGAACCATACTTATGAATGCTGAATAGTCATTTCCAATAAAACTTCGTCATTACATACAAAAATACTTAACCTGTTGTCAAAATCTGTCAAACAAATGTTATATTTATTTCATTTCCTTTTTCTCCCCTGATGTGTCTTAAAATGAAAGCATGAATGAATGAATGAAAGCATTAGCAACCAGTGATAAACCACCAAACCGTCCTGAACCGAGCAGGACATTTTTACTATACGATGACACAGAAATGGAAGGTCAGCGTGGTGGAAGAGGGGTGAAGATACGGTCGGGGAGGAAAGTGAAGAGGAAGAAGAGGCCAAGTACATTCCTGATGAAGTCAGGGCTTCAAATGTGGACCATGTTGTCAATCACAGCCTCACAATGACTGAGGCTGGTTGAGGGGTGCAGCCAAATGTTGGACCCATGTTGGGTGTGTCTTGTGTTTGTTGTAAATAAGTGTGTATCTTTCTTTTGGACAATGCTGTGAACAAATCAGATTGCAACGAGCACGCAGTAAAAATGAAACATACGTGTCTTGTGCTCACAGTTTTCAAATAGCTGTGCAACTAGTGTACAGTGCTGTCTTGAGCATTTTCAGGTAGTGTCACCAAGACCTGACTTGTTTTGCATTTACAAACACTTACAGAGTCATGTGACATTTGACTGTCTTGTTCATGAACAACATTGTCAGGACTTTTCATCTTGATGACACTTTCACTGACATGAATACCTGCTTTAGAGGAATGAACTATCCATTTTGATTAAATGACAACTCGATTTCACACTTTGTACTAATTGTTTTGAGAAATGCACCAAAGAGACTGAGAAAAACTGTAAGTAGCTATTTTATATTTACCTGCATGGCTATTCTTTTCAGAGCAGCATTTCTTTGAACTTCTGCAATATCTCCAACAGCCAAACCAATCTACAACACAAATAAATCCATGCCATTTGTCATAAAACTAATCAAAAAAATTTTTTTAAACTTTTATATAAAATGCCATTTATGAGAGGCTGATGTCCACAAGTGATGGGTAAAAAGGAACTCATATACTTACCATCAGGTTCACCAGCAGGATGGGTATGAGCAGAACAAACTGCACAAAAATCATGTAGGTCAGGGGGCCAAAGGGAAGCTGACTCTTCAGGTAAGGTTCCAGGAAGTTATTTTGGTAGTTTAGCTCCCCGACCATCATTGCAAAGGTTTGCATCACTGAGAGCGGCACACTGACAAACTCTTTCTAAAGGTAAGA